>OZ059834.1:27623407-28823407 GCA_964057195.1 Orthosia cruda | reverse complement strand
TTTAACGCCAATCGCATCGTAAATATTACTTGAAACGGCTTCCCTTGCGTCTTGATCTAAGAATAGACATAGTGCATTAGCTTTGACAAGTCAACCCATTACAATTACTTGAATTGAAATAAGTCGATCACTTTAATTTATGTGGTTTAGATAATGTTCTCCTTCCTCGTACAGAATACCTTTACGTTTGTACTGTAATACTTTATATTTTACGTTGTCTACTGGTTGACTTGTTTCCTTAATATTATGTCTATTGCCTTCTTCAAGTGCTGCTTAAAATTACAGGATCTAATTATCTAAATTGATCATGATCTTCTGCTTTCATTTAGAGACTACGATTTGCAAAACCTCGGGGAATTTCAAATGGTGTCCGTAGTTAAGTGGTGTGTTATTGTAATATTTCTAATACTCATCAAGAATAGTATTATTTTAAAGAACTGTTTTTATCGGTTCAAGTTTCAACGCCTGCGTCTTTAATAAAATTTTTTACAATCAATTTTATTTTACTTATTCGTCTCGTTTCAATATAAGGACCGATGCACGATGCAGACAGTCTTAAAAATATCCTTAAGGTTATTCGAGGTCGTTGCGATAAGCAATAAAATATATTCTGTCAATGAATTTCCTTTTCCTTGTTCCATTCGTCTACAAGGATCAAATAAGAGGTGATCTGAAAGGATCTATTGAGCAGGTTTTCCAATTACTTCTCTTAAGATTGCAAGCTTATTGAAACCGATATAATGGGCGATTTCACCTTTTCTTCTTCACCTTCCTTATTTGCGAGAATTTGTTAATATTCTAAGCATTGGTTCATTACTTTCAGTAATTAGGCTTGAAGGAGTATTTGGGGTAGGTAGGTTAGGCTCTCCTTCTGAATACATTTTATTTCTCTTCTTGAAATTCGGATGTAAATTTTACTACCTTCCTGCATTTTTATTACTGACACCTACGCCAAAATATCTGTTTTAAGCTAAATGGTTTATACCTAATACTTCTCTTCCTTAATTAAATGCATCAATATTTTAAATTGTGTTTACCGCACCGTTCGGACGGTTTAATTTATGTTGAAGTATGTTCAATTTCCTGGTGTTTTATTGTCGATAACCGCATGGAAGCTGCGGCCGTTGCTCGATATCCGATAATGTCGCAATAAACTAGCTCGAGCCCAGTTTAAAGCTTTATCTTATACAGGTCAATGGTTTCAGTGTATCCGATCGGGTTGAACGACACCGCGATGATCTAAATCGGTTGACCGATTTAAGTAAGGCATTCGATACCATAAGCATAAACAAAATGCGCGGGAGTTCATGTTTTATTTACCAAATGTATGTAAACATGTACAATTTGTAACTGTCTGACCTATTTGCCATTCTAGAAATCTATAATTCATAAATGTACACATCCGGCCTCACACATTAATGGGAATGATTCAAGCTGTGATTCAACGAAATTCTCTTCAGTGATTTTTAAGTGAATGTCTCATTAAAATTTCAACTTTTAATTTCAGTAACAAACTGTGAGAGCGGCGTTTCGAGAGTCAAACAGAATAAAAACATTGCGAGGAAAGTAACCGAGCACTCTCAACTTGCTGTAGCCAATACCATTAAGTTTTAATATTTTATTTAGTATTCCCTTTTTGTTTAGGATTGTTAATTCACTGCCTATTTTTTTCTTTAATTTAATAAGGTTAGCATTGAAAACTATATTGTCTATTATTTTCCAGTGTCAATTGTCACTCAGTTTCTTTTGATTCAACACTGGCAACCTACGAAAAAAAAGCAATCGCCGCGAATTCAATATTCCACTATCATTGGTGCTACGTAAGCGAAAAAAAAAACGAATGATTGTTTGAAAATCGAATGAGCTATTTAAAAACAGAGTTCAACAATAGGAAGCGTTCACAAGTTCCGTTTGGTCGCGCATGGCATAAGATTAAGAAACCGTTTTTGAGTTGACTTCCTGCGATCGAGGACTATTAATAAACTAATATGGCGGTAGACTGTACGGAAGCACCATGACCTCGGTGACGATACTTAAATGGAATATTGAGTAGTTGCCCGCTATCTGAAATAAATACTGTACTAAAGTGTTTATCATACTCAAATGGCATATAAAATATGTCTTGGAGTCTCGTAAGTCGTAAATTATACGTCAGTTACACCTTGAACTTCTTAAGGGGACAATTGGATTCTTTCAATGAATTCTCTGGTATTTAAATGGAAAAGTAAAATGCATTAATAAAGGTTAAGTCTTAATCTGTGGAGGAAATACTCAGGCTTCTTGATGTTTCCAAACTTAATAACAAAACAAGAATATGGAATACTCAGATGATTTGTTTACTACAACAAAACTAAGATAACATAGGCAGGTAATTTGCTTTGAACTATTTTCCTACAAAGTGGCGGTAGGGGTAGATACATACAAGATAAGATTCAAGTCTGAACCTTAATTGTATTGCTATTAAATATATTCGAACTTGATGACCGTACAGATGCATTAGCAGTACGTGAAATGTTTTTATCACGTCTGTCGTCAAAAGAAAGATGATATCGGCTTTCTGGAAAAATAAAATAAAAACGCTTTCATTGGGCAATTCATTGGGTCAAGGTCACACTTTTCCCAAAAATTTGTTGATTCTGGGTTTCAGTTAAGCTAGAATCATCAGGGGGATCAACAGAAAAGTGCAAAATGAAGCTCAACGAATCTTGAATAAACAATGAATTGTCTTGGATCACGCAACACTTATCAGAAAAAAAAGCTCGAAAGTAAAGTAACAATTTCCATTGATATAAATAGTGATACAAAATGTAATATTATTTTTGTCATACACAAGTGCCCCAAATGATATTGGGTGGGTGAATTATTCCAAAATGTCACAACCTTGGGAGAAAATAGTTCCAAAAGAGACAGACTGTCTTATTCGTGGCACATTTCCAATATGAAGTTCTCGACTGAAAATTGTAAAAACCTCTATGACATCTCCTTTCTAAGTTCATAATAATACACTTATGAACAAGCCTTCGGGGAATACTAAATTGCACCATTTATAGGACACGACCCTTTTGCCGTCACACACGAATCCAGTTACCGAGCTGTTACTGAGAACTATCTAATGGCAATTTTACTAATAACACGTGTACCCAACGCAAAGAAAGAAAATTTGGTTCAAATAAATTGCACTAACATCTAGTGCAATTTATTTGAACCAAATTTTCTTTGATAAGCTTTGACTTGTTATTGAGTTTTGTAAAGTATTAAGATTTCTAGAGACATACATAAAAAATATATGTTCCCGTTTAAATAACTCTCCTAAGCAAAAAACTAAGGAATATTGGGTTCGTAATTCACATTTCAAAGATTATTTGAATGGAACATTTAAAATTGATTGCAATAGATGGCGCAGTTTTAAATTTCTGGGGCATCCACTCGATTAGTTAAATTTGTTTTGTTACACATTTTGGTACAATGAAACTGTAAAAACGTGCAAAAAATACTATAAAATCGAAGCTATATTTAAAACAAGTAAAATTAAAAAAAACCCCGTCACGTTTTTATTTCATGCTTCATAATTTATCTAGTACATAGTAGATATGCTACGATCGGCAATCTATTGAACAAGTAATTATGACACGATATCTTGCGAAAACACCCCGATTCAAAAAGTAAAACGCCCATAACTTTTGAACGGCTGACACGAAGAACACTCTCGACAAAATCACATTTCAAACTAAAAAAAAAACTAAATGAAAATTGGTTCATCCGTTTAGGGCTATGGTGCCAAAGTCAGACATACAGATACACAGCAACACACGTCAAACTTATAACATCCCTCTTTATCCGTCGGGGGTTAAAAAAGTATTCACGAACCGACTAAACATTTTTACTTGCAATTCGCTGATAACACTATCTATATCCGTGGCACGGAACCGAACGCGATCGATGATCTTAGAAAAATTATTAGTTAAATCAGACGAAAAACGCTAGTTACGTCTGCAAGGTTTCTTTGTATGGAATGAGGCATCTGTATGCTAGTATTATATTATCTGTGCTAATAATATAAATGGATATAGATGGATATTTGTTACTTTTACACTGAACGGATTTTGACGAAATTAGACACAAAGGTAGTTTATAACCTAGATTAACACATAGCATACTTTTTATCCAGGTACCCAGGTTAAGGATTAACCAAAAAAAAAATGCCCGACTTGGGGAGAACTAAGTACTTACAGTAATTTCATAACATGACATAGATACACAAGCAAGTACAAATATGTCGAAATTAGGACGTTTCAGAAATAGGTCACGACCCAGCCACGTAGCCACCACGTCACCGTCTGCAAGGTTCAAATCAAAAGTCCAAATGAACCATTTGGCATGACACACGGCAGTCGTCTGCCAACAGATACGGTACAGAGCTTTCAATCTACATTTTAATTTGCACCGGCTGCTGCATTCGTGATGCTTCGTCAATCTTCGGTGAAGCCGATTGTATTTACGAAACATTTTGGACATGTTGATTCTTTATCTCGATATATGGGGCGTGATGATTGACTTGTCCGTTTCATGTCGATGAGGCACTTAACTATAAAACTAATCCAAGTTCTCGTAATTTATTTCTTTCAAAGTCGGCCACGCCAATCACTGCGTCAGTGGCGTTCATTAGGTCGTCAAAAGTGCAGGTGTAAGGACTCTTAGGGCACTCCTGCACGCGTCACGGTCTGGGCAGGGGCACCGCACTCACTTTGAGTATGGGACGGGTCTATAAAACACCATTTAGCCAAATTTTATTTGTAATCTAAAAACTGGAGGAAATACAAAATATGCCAAGCCATATATAATTTGCATTAGAAAACTCGCTGTATTAAAATTCTACTATACGTGAGCTCTTAATGAGCGTAGCGCTTATTTTGCACTCAGACCCAACAGTTGGGCCTTGTTACCAACCAAGTACGAAAATACCAGCGTAAAGGCCACAGTAATGTAATTTTAGTATTTCTAATTACTTCGTCTACTTCTAAACTTCCACAATGCAACTGTTTGATACGATTAAAAATTACTGTTTCATTAACTCGAAAGGATATTTTGCCACAAGAGACGCAATTGCTTGCTTCAATGCTTCTATGAACCGTAATGTATTTGCAAATGATTATGTTGAACCTTGAAGAACCGGGCTTGTGATCTCCCCTTTATAAGGGACTGTGTTTTGAAACGGGGGTTGTTTAATACTCTTCTTCCTCTTATATAACATTATTATCTTTCGTATTTATAAAAGGATCTTGTTTTATTTTCAATACATTGATCAATGAGAAACGAGCAGATGCTTCAATCTCTTTATGGTAAAGATCACTTGTTTCTATAGCAACTTTTACTTAACCCTGAGTCATCTTTGTGCGATCTTTAACAAGTTTAAAAAATGTTTTCTAGAAATGTATGTTTACCAAAAATGTTTCAATTATATTTGGACCATGGTCAGACAGTACATCTTGATTACTTACCTTTAATCGTTTTCATTTTGATAGACTGGTAGGTCACGGAAATTATAATCTACCTATACATTATTGTGACTCGGCTCTGTCCTTGAAATACTTACCTACAATCGCGCGGTACACAGTCACACCGTTCGTTCGTCACTGCGGCGCGTTCGCGTCTGTAAAATGTACCGAGACTTTACCGAACTCTCGGCGCGTATTGTAGGTATGACTCGTATTCCGACTGTTTGTATGAAGATAGAATACTATATAGAAATCATTCACTTTTCATCTTTCATCCATTCTTAAAAAAAAAGTAACGTAAGTTAGTAAATACTTGTTCTTTATTTTCTAAGAACGATAGTTGTATTACAAGCAGATGAGACATCACTACACTAAGCACAGCATGTGGTATTTTTTCAGCTTGTCTCCAACTCTCCGGGAGACCGTAACAAAACCGGGTGTGGTTGTACTTACCCATATAAACCATAATACATATGTCTGACAGTCCCTTGATGGTACTAGTTGGCACAAAACATGTCTGGCTTAATTAGTTCAAGAACAGCCCTAATTCTGTAATTAGATGCGTGACTTCATGCTTGATGGCGCTAATTTTAATATTGACGATGAGTGTTGAGTTTTTTTGAGGAACAGAACTGACTATGCAGATTATGAAATGAGTATATTGATTTACTAGCTTCTGCGGTTTCAATGTGGTTTTTATCCCAAGCGGGCGAAGGCCCGGGATAAGAAAATTTGTATCCTATGTTCTTCTTCAAGGTCCATCTTTCTCGTCTATACCAAAACGTCTCAGATATACACTTTCTCATTTATAACATCCATAAAAAAAATAACATGTAAAATAAACCGACTTACAAAAAACACTACAAAGCGAAAAATTAGTTTTCGGAAGTCGGTTTTTGTGGTACCTATGTGTTTTAGTTTTTAACACGGACTTCCGAAAAGAGATAATTTTTGGCTTTGTACTGTTTTTTGGAAGTCGGTTTTTTTTTTTTTTGTTAAATCGTTTTAGTTTTGGTACCTTACATTATTACCATGAAAATACGCATAATTAAGGATAATTTAAAAACTACTTTAAAAAATTAAAAAAAGAATCACAAAAATCGGTTCATAATTCAATCAAACATACAATCGAATTGAGAACCTTCTCCTTTTTGAAGTCGGTTGAAAGTGAAACATACAAGTCTCGCAATAAATTGTGAGATCGAATGTTAAACCAGAAGGATAATTTAATCAGTATAGCCCTCGCCAAAATTAATGGCCGCCCTGAAGTTGGTTTACCGGATGCGCGTGGCACGAAACGGTGCTGTTTTTGTATGAGATTTTCTACTGCGCAGCCATTGTAGCCAACTTCAGGGCGGCCAATAAGTTTGGCGAGAACTATACCCATCTTATTATTAGGTAACAAAAATAAATTAACCGATTTGATTTTACATAACAGGTCGATATTAATTTTCTTCTAATATAATCTAATACAGAGGGGTGTCGAAAATGTCCTGAATGACTTCGAGAAAAGGATTGTATAAAACACCATTTAGCCAAATTTTATTTGTAATCTAAAAACTGGAGAAAATACAAAATATGCCAAGCCATATATAATTTGCATTAGAAAACTCGCTGTATTAAAATTCTACTATACGTGAGCCCTTAATGAGCATAGGGCTTAGGGGTCGAAAATGTCCTGAATGACTTCGAGAAAAGGATTGTACGGCTGTAGGTACCTTTATCTGCTCGACTTGTATGGATTTATCTTTACGCAGACTTTTGACAGAGTTTTATGTCGCTCCTGAATTCATTACTTTAAATTAAATTCATAAACTGCAAAAATAATAGAACAGTAGAACACAATACCTAACAGCCCCCATAGTAATCGTCGCCTACAATACAATAAAACTGTGTAACAATCCAACAATATAATTTTCCAGAGTCGTTGTCTCTTCTCATTTTGTCCGTTATTGCACAAAGCGATGGCTATCTTCTATTGCAACCAATTTACCTCTAACTGTATGCTATTCATTTAAACGAGTAAAGTCTGGAACAATTTCATCTTCTTGGTTTCAATTAACAGTTACTGGATCTTTTATTTTTTTATTTGTGATGGGTTTGCTCTTGACTCTAGTCTAGATCATAGGTGACAGAGACAAAATCGACGATGGAGTGAGCTTACCCAGAAGAAGCCTATTCACTCTAACTTTGAAGAGATTCGGGTTGTATGCGTTCGGAAACACAGACGCAGTTAGTGAATTCCATTCATTCGCTGTGCGCATTATGAAGGATGTTTGGAAGCGCTTGGTGCGAATTGGTGGAATGGCAACAAGGTAAGGATGGTAACTTGCAGTGCGTCTAGATGTCCGGTGGTAGAAGGGGGCTGGTGGGATGAGGTCGTGGAGTTCTTGAGCACACTCACCGAAATACAGTCTGTAGAAGACTGAAAAGCAGGCAATCTTGCGGCGATGAGCCAAGCTGTGAAGCTTGGTATCCACCAGTTCAATGTCGCCGATGAGCCTCTTGGCTCTGCGTTCCACCGAGTCAAGCTCGGCAAGCTGATACTTAGCTGAGCCATCCCAAAGGTGGCTGCAATACTCCATGCAGGATCGGACTTGCGCTTTATACAGGGTTAAAAGCTGTCCAGGCGTAAAGTATTGCTGCACCCTATTTAGGATGCCCAGTTTTTGGCTGCAATTTGGGCTTTGTACTCAATGGAGGCGCCGAAGTTGAGACTGGATGTCAACTCCATGCCTAAGAGCTCGAGCCGATCAGTCACTGGAAGAGACTCACCCCGAAAAGTAGGCGCCCGATCGAAATGACTCCTTTAAGCGGTAAAAAGACACGCCATCTTTTATTTAATTAACTTTAACAACTGTAGGAGAAAATATTTCTTTAGCCTGGTTATACTTTGAAAACCTAGGTTTGATTAGAGTTTCGTGTGTTTAGCCCGCACTCGTAATAATTACCGCGTCGTGTCATCGTGTGCCGTCACATCTCGCACGTGTCATTGCACCACATAGACCCAAAAACCCAAGGTTTAATTCACAGAATCGCATTTAAAAAGTTCGTTAGGTTTGGACGTTCGTTATTTTTCGTTTAGACACACAAGTGCAGAAATTTTATAAACTTGGCTACACGTCCCAAACACACGAAAGACTAATTCTTTGTTTATCCAGGTCTGAACTGGCTTAACGTGCTTGCTTTCTTGAGAAATTATGAATGCTTATCGACGTCTTTGCAAAAAATCCTGTAGCAGATTTGTTATCTTGACCAATACTGCTGTTCTGTAAAAAATCTCAGCGTAGGAACTTCATCATCATCATTTCTGGTCTGGGCTCTTGCTCTACTGAGTACACATTATGTCAAGCTGAAGATTCATAATGCCAAACTCGAGAGTTGTGATTGGTCGGCAGTTGATTAATAGCTATGGTCAATTTTGAGTTTGAGTCAAGTATGAGCATCTGGAATACGGACCTAGAGTCAGTCTTGGCAATCCCATACATTTTATCGCTTTCGTTGAAGATTGTCATCTGTTTAGCTTCAGGACCACACCTATTGCTCTTCTTCACAATCAGACTACCAAGAATGATAATTTAAGACTCAACTACTCAGCGCATCTCCTTTCCAAAGCTGAATCCATCGTCTTCCTCTACAAATGCTGTTCTGTAAAAAATCTCAGCGTAGGAACTTCATCATCATCATTTCTGGTCTGGGCTCTTGCTCTACTGAGTACACATTATGTCAAGCTGAAGATTCATAATGACAAACTCGATAGTTGTGATTGGTCGGCAGTTGATTAATAGCTATGGTCAATTTTGAGTTTGAGTCAAGTATGAGCATCTGGAATACGGACCTAGAGTCAGTCTTGGCAATCCCATACATTTTATCGCTTTCGTTGAAGATTATCATTTGTCTAGCCCTAGAGCTTCAGGACCACACCCTTTGCTCTTCATCACAATGAGACTACCAAGAATGATAATTTAAGACTCAACTACTCAGCGCATCTCCTTTCCAAAGCTGAATCCAACGTCATCCTCTACAAATCACAGATCAAATGGCTTCCAACAATCCTCTAGTTAACTAGGACAACTTCAAATGTATCTTTAGTATCTCGCAAGCGAGCTGGCTTGTATTAGCAAAGATTAAAGGATTGAAATGACAGGTAGAATGGGTGGTTTACACAATCTTACGTTGTATTCGTTGTGAGACTATTAACTGGCTTATTATATCTTCGCTTTGTACTTTATACTCGTGCTGGAGTAAGCAGGACACGTAGTTTAAAGTCTAGTTGTTATGCACAGCGTTTCTCTAGGTCTAAGCCTATGCTTCGGCCTGATTCGCTTAAAGAACTGGCCTAGTGGCCGTGCGCTCATTAGGGTCGGCTGTAATGTGTTGAGTTTTCATATTGTCACGTCTTTTAACGTGGTCTAGGTCTTTAGCGAATCGACCTAGACTTGCCCGTGAATACCTGGTGGATAGATGGACCGCCTTCTCCGCACCTAGACTCCCTTTTGGTACGTTGTGCGTGCAGGTCTCCTCTCTGTGGGAGAGAATGGGCCGTAATTCACCAACCGTGCCCAGTGCGGGTTGGGAGATGTCACATGTCTTCGAATTTTTGGTTCTAAGACATACCGGTTTCCTCACGATGCTTGCCTTCACCTTTTGAGAGCAGTTGTAATTAAATAATTTGCACAAAATAAAGCCTGGATGTGAACCCACGACATTCCATGACCTACAACCTACAACTTGCCCTTAATTGTGTGCTTCTCCTAAGCACAACATTATGGAACATGTAGTTGATTACAAAAGAACATGCAATTTTTATGATCAATTCTAGAAAATGTTAAATTTACACACAATTCAATAACAAATCGATGCATACCGCGCCATCTAGTGACATTTATTAGAACCACATTTTCTTTGTTAACGCTTGGACTACGTGGCATCAGCAACAACCCTGGTACCTATTACTATAGGAAAGCGTTGATTGTCTCACCTTTGTGGAGTTTATCTGAACTACCTGTCTCCTGATATAAATCATATACCCCTTCTCTCATCATTTACGCCATCTATTTTAAGATGAGGTAATCTGCATAACTCGGTAAAGCAGCCGTGTAATATTATGCTGTTTCTAAATAGACGTCAATGACAGCATTCTTGATATTTGCTAGAGTAGCCTAGCCTTGTATCTAATAGGATTCCGACAGCATTTCAAGTAGGTACGTCACGTTATATTGTTTGATTGTACGGTTCAGGAGCACATTTAATTTTCTGATCAGTTAATTCGTCTAGTTTTTTTTACCGTTTTTCCAAATAGATGGATGTTCTATGTGTCTACGGCTGTGTTTGCTCAGTTTTTTTTAAACGTGTGTTCTCGAATTGGTCCCATTTAAATTTGGTGAAGATCTGACGAAGAACTACGGAGATATATAACAAAACTCCTCAATAAATGACGTCAAATCTCTCGGTATGCTGCAATCGCATGAATGTTTATTGTTTATATTTACGCCATTTCATAACATAACATCACGCTGGTACGCGCGAAAGGGGTACGCAGGTATATACAATTCACCCTGGTACACTCTTATTTCACAGGTTAGGTACAGGTTAAGTTCAAGTTTCATGTTATTCGGGTAATCTATTCTGGCATTACTTTGGGCATTAGCTATTGTATAGGTCTGACTTTATAAGTTACTATACGAGTAGATCTTGTCCATTATATACCACAACTAAAAAGTAAGAAATAATAGTATATTATGCAACTAGTGAATAAAGGACGGATTTAAAGCGAGGGCCATAGATGAATCAAGAGCAAGTGAAGGATTCTAACGACTGAATCACGACCGTAGGGAGTGATTCATGATGATTGAATCACGAGCATAGCGAGTGATTCAAGTGTTAGAATCCTGAGCGATGCGAGTGATTCATGGCCCTCGATATAAATACGTTTTATTCAAGAGTTGCATACTATATTTTATACCATGACTACGAGAATAAGCAATATTTAAGCGAAAAGCACAAGGAATAATAATAAATAAATGGTTTATTACATTCTAAATTTACAATAAAAATGAAACCATGACTTCTGAGCTAGTTAACAGAACCTATGCTTAAGGGGCCAGTGACCACCTCAGTAACGTTACATAATTATAATTAATGAAACACCAATGCACTTTATATTAGAATAACAATCCAAAAAAGTATTTAATAAATATCCTAGACTGAAATTAAAATCATTATTAAACTGCTAAATATAAACAAACTCAAAATTAAAATCGAAGAAGAAGTTTGAAAATCGAGTACCTACTAATTCTTAGCACAAGAAGTTTGTATCGAGTATTTTATGCGCAAGGAGGTTGTATAGCACTGAGATGGAGTTTGACTATATATTGGTGTGTTCGTGTGTTCTAAATTTAAACACCAAAACAGTGATTAAAAGTGCTTTTTATTCACTGTTTTCAGTGAATAAAATAAGCTTTTTAGAGGGGGAATGGTATAAAAGCTTTTATCTACTCTCATATCGTAATATTCGAATTATAAAATTGAAAACGAGTTTATATTGGCATACTTTATAAACACAATACCGAAATTTAAAAATAGAATCTTATTATAACATTATTTCTCTAACAAAATAATGCTATAAAACAATTTTTTTTCTATTACGATACAGGACAAGTCCAAGAAGTTAATCACTAAGGAGTTTCCATCATTTTTTTTTGTAATGCCATTTTATAGTACCTATTAAAAAAAGATTTGATTCCAATTTTAAATTGTCTATGACAATGCCCGCTTTAGACTTAGCACGCACTGCGATTTTTCTTCGCGCGAATTTTGTTTCCTTATACCTGTTCATAGAGCTCAAAATATTCGGGAGAATAAAATTCGCGCCGTAGTGCGGTGGATTCTGTGGGAAAACACGGCTTTCTTGCGGTATTATTTCCGCACGATTTCTTTACCGCAATGCGAACAACTTCATACAATGCCATAGGTCGCAGAATGGACGGAAAAAATCGCGCGAATAAAGATCGCAGTGCGTGCTAAGCCTTAGCGCATGCGCGGTTAATGCGGTGATGTGCTGGGTTTTGGCGCCATTCATACGTTTTGCAAGTTTTGTTGTACTGAATTTCATGAGTTATTTAAATTATTGTTTAAAAATGTCTGATATCAGTGAATGTGTGACTCCACCCGATATTTTAGATGCGGCGAAGGAAATTACTCTTAATTTATTACCAGCAAAGTCGAGAAAAGTATATGACAAATGCTATCACGATTTTATGGCACGGAAAATGCAAAAAGAGGTATTTTGTAGGTTCAATCCCAATTTATGAGTGTAGATAAAGTAGTGTATGAAACTGCACATAACTAGGTATTAAAACATTCGTGTGAAAACTATTAAAAAACTCGCCTACGGCTCGGTTTTTAAACACACACTCATGTTTTAATACCCCTCATTATGCAACAGTTTCATAAACTACTATTAAATACAACCGACTTCCAAATAAAAACACTCATGCTAGGATTGGCTTCCATTATAACCGGATTCAGCTGGTTTGGTACCAGGTCTTTACATAGAGCGACGCTTATCTGTCCTCCATAACCCAGTAACTGGGTAACACGATATCCCTTGACAAGACTGGTGTCAGATTTTGTGTCTTCTGATTACCCGTCATCAACATCATCATTTCAGCCGAAAGACGGCCACTGCTGGACATAGGCCTCTCCCAGGCGTCGCCACATTGGCCGATCCCGTGCGTCTCGCATCCAGCGCCTTCCCGCAATCTTAACCAGGTCATCGGTCCACCTAGTGGGAAGCCTTCCAACGCATCGTTTTCCACTGCCACTTAAGTTTCGCAATTCTTCGGGCTATGTCGGTAACTTTGATTACCCTTAACAACTGTCAAATATCTACAATGACAGCTGGTACCAACGTCTTAACGTGCTTTCCAAGGCACGGAGAATCATCGGTATGTAATGGATGGCCACCCATCCACGGCTCGGCCTCAGCAAGCGATGCCTCACCTTGGAGATCGACCCGTGCGGCTGTTATTAACTCTCACTAGACTCTCTTTATTAAAAAGTTGTTTTATTTTTTATTTATTTACATACAAGTCTTTCAGTCGGATGCATAGATTGGTTTTAATATTCTTTAGTATGCATTAGAATGCGGATGTAACAGATTCTTATGTTTTTTGGAGTATTTGGCAGCAAATTGTATCGAGTCAGCCTTCCCAGTAAGCTTTGCGGAGGTAGTCAATACTCCACTATCCCGAGATCGCTTCTGTCAATGATTTCATATATTGTCCAGTTGCGTAGTCAGTTGAGAGTGTTGATACCCAAAACTATACCAATTTTATATCACAATGTCCACTAGGAATCAATTTGCAAAAAATATTAACAGCCACTGAACTTTACTCAAAAACGCCCGCCAAAAACTCCATTTAAAAGTCGTGAAGCATTTGTTTTACCAGTGATACCTATTTTCTTACGAACCACTTTTGTTGAGAAATTGATTATTTCTGTATCGTTTATTGATTGCATCAATACTTAGCTGTCTGACCGTGGCACGCTGGCCATGAAAACTTGTGACTTCTTGAGTAATGTTCACATACAAAATGTCAATATTATAAATAGCCATGTTGTTTTCCACCATGGAGAAACTGAAATTATCATTATTTCAAGGGTTTCTCTACATGGTTGTTTTAAGTGGCGGCAGCTAAAGTTTGATACAAACTTAAAGGTGACTGTGACATTCGATTTCCACTGCGCAGTTGACCACCCCTCATCCCCTGTGACTTAATTCACTACTGCGCAGCAACTGGCCTCGCATTCCTAGCCATGAGTAAGTTTGAAGAGTTTACCATCGTGGCCTATAGTGAGGGGCAGGTTGTGGAGGGAAGCCCACCTACCACCACCCGACTTCTTGAAACCCCAGGAACACCTTCCAACTGGATGTGAACTGCAGTGGACTATATGGAAAGCACTCAATCGTTTGCGCACACAAGTAGGCCGCTGCAAACACAATTTGGCAAAATGGGGTTTTATATATCCGTCTGATACCCAGTGTGAGTGCGGTGGCCGTTTTGCAAAATATGGCACACATACTGGAGTGTCCCAAGTGCCCATACACCTGCACTTTGGAGGACCTTATCCTCGCCACTGACGCTGCGATCGGGGTGGCGACCTACTGGGCCCAAAATGTATAAAGAGTGTCAAACTTTTTAAGAAGAAGAAGACTAAGTTTGAATCTAGAGTGCGCGCAAGATAAGTCTGCGCGCGACGGGTGGCGTACTTAATGTTGCCAGCATAACTGATCTTTTTTCCTCTATTTAATCAATAGTCATTTTTCATTACCCGAAACTTAAAGTAATTTAAGTTAAGCATAATTAATTACTAGCTTTTTCTACTTGCATAGTATATGATGGAAAAGCTTCATGAAATTATTGTAAATCTTTTATTGAATACTTAGTAGTAGAATACAGTAGGTCTGTTAAATTTGGTCTAACAATGGTCCTGCTGTGGCTAATACCGTCCATTTGAATTTCAATTCTTTTTTAATTTCTTCTTCAACCATTTTTGAAGAAGCTGCTGCAACCCTCTTGAGTTATTTGGGTGACGGTGCGTTCAGAAACGCCTAAAACAAAATAACAATGATGCATTGTATTCCATGATGCCGGTCCTGTCTCGCTGGTATATTTATGTACCACACAAAAACCAATACTGTCAGGCACCGTAGTACGAAAATTTAGGAAAATTTTTGTATAATGGTATCCCTAAAAGTTACTTGTCAAATAAGCAACGCGGGCTCTATCTTTGTAAAACGGTACCGTAGGCCCGTTATTGTCTTGTTCACTTCAAGAAAACATCCCTGCCAGCACTTTAAATTACTTTTGGCATAATGATGGCGATTATTTACCTCGGAAACGAATAAAAACACGGAATACAACACACTCTCTTGACATAAATGACAAACGATTAGTTCCGATTTTGGCCGCGCGCAGACTTATCTTGCGCGCACTGTACTACCCAATCACCATTGACGTACAATCACGTTTGCACGTCATTCTCTTGTCACTCGCAATAGACAGCCAGGCTGCCAATGCTGCATTGTCAGTCCATCCGATGATTCGACGAACGTTGCCTGACTACCGTAGTGCATGTTCTGAGTAGTTCATCAAATTAGCATTTGCAACGCTTCTGATGCATTTGAATGTGAGCCCAACTACTTGGTACCTACTCCTCTTTGTTTGTTTGTTGTGTGTTGTTTGTTTGTTTTGGATATACATACATTTATAGACATAGATAGACTACCTTATGCCGCGGTTTAGTCCGCGTGAATGTTGAAAATTATCCCAAGGGAACATTATTATACCCTGGATAAAAAGTATCTTATGTTTTATTCCGACTATAATCTATATCTGACTACAATCATTATTCAGACTATAATCTATATCTGTGCTAACTTTCATCCAGATCTGTTCAGTAGTTTTTGCGTGAAAGAACAACAAACATACAAACACTCTCTCAAACTTTCGCCCTTTTAATATTATTAGTATGATGAAGGGATAATAGTAATAGGTACTATTAATTTATTTATTGGTTTTATTTCCTAAGTATTGCTTTTAGAATCGTCTAGATTGTGTTCCTAAATACATCTTGTAATTTTCTAAATAGAAATCATGTAAAGAATGCTGTAATAATAATATGTTATTTTATAGAATATTTTTATTATTGATTCTATGGCAAGTAGACGGGAATACTCATAATAGTTTGATAAACCGATTTGAAGTATTAATGTTTTATGTTGTAAGATTTTTCAACGGATTCATAGAAAACTGATGTGCGGCATGAATTAATTCTAGAAAAAATATAAATTAAGTGTTTAAGACGTGGATTCACGCGAGACACAATGGGTTTTCTATTGTTTCCGTAATTAATGGATACGGGCACACGATCGGTTAATTTAAGACAGTAGACAGTTATTTTAGAACAAAACTTTTTATTTTATATTTCCACTTGCTGGCTGCTTTATGACCACCTACTGCGTTTAAAAATAAAAACTAATGCACTCCAATATTTATTATCTATCTTCTATAATGCAACGGTCATATAGGGGTTATTAAAACACGAGTGTGCGTTTATCACATGAGTGTTTAAATACATAATTATATGCCGTTGCATACATGATTTTATCTTCACTCATACAGTTGAAATAAAACAAAAGTTGCAACGGAAAAAAAATGTGTAATGGCGGGCAATTTACAATGACACAATTTTTCTACATTAAGTCAATGAGCCTATACGCGTCAATAAATTAAAAATTAAAGTATGCTATAAAAATTAAAAAGTTTTTAATGATGCAGTTGTTTGAAAATCGAAGTAAAATGTTGCAATGTTTTTTTTTTTATATTACCTAGCCACGAAAAAGAAGTACGCGTTTATTTATACAATACGTTTTGAATTCATATTTGGAACATTACATTGTGAGTGTAGATAAAGAACATGAACGTACACACAAGAGCTAGTTCATAACCTAATGGGTGCCACTCGAACAAAAATCCTTGAATTAACAACGTTGTTAAGTACTGTGTGCATACACCAGTTACATAGTAACATAACATGTGTGATGCAATACAAATGCGTTCGTTTATTTTAGATCGACCTTATCTCTACATGATGCCCTATTTTAGACTTAAACCCAGTTAAAATTGGGTTTAAAATCGAGTGTAGACGAATGTTCTACATTAAAGCTTATGAGTGCATTGCAGATTAGGTACCCAACTAGGTGGGATTTGATAATAGCTTTTTGTATCTGTTTGGTAATCATTAAACTGTTCTAGATACGAGTAATTTGCTGCGAATTCAACAGAATTTAGGTCGAGAGATTAAGTTTAAAAAATGCGTTTGCATTTTTTCCACATTCGTTTGATGTCGAAAAAAAAAATCATGTTAGACTTGGAATCAATTTATAAATATAACATATGTTTGTCGACAATATAGGCGATTAGCCAAACCCCTTCGGTACAACATTGATAACTGTATTGGTGCATTGCGTAGTAGATATGCATCGAATACTCAAAATGGCTGCCAAACGTCAAACGGTGTTATAATTTAGTTGCACGACCGAATATCGGCAATGTTAATTATGTTTTGGGTAACACTGATTGTGATCTTTCACGAAATTTATCGCTGTATTTTTATCAATACATTTCATACATTATTACACTTCTAATATGCAGTCTAATGTAGCAATCATTGTATATTATTATCAGTATTACACAAAAATACAAAACCCTGAAACACAAGAATAACAATAAAAAGAACCGGCCAAGTGCGAGTCGGACTCTCGCACGAAGGGTTCCGTACCATTATCGCAAAAAAGTGCACAAAAATCACGTTTGTTGTATGGGAGCCCCACTTAAATAATTATTTTATTCTGTTTTTAGTATTTGTTGTTATAGCGGCAACAGAAATACATCATCTCTGAAAATTTCAACTGTCTAGCTATCACGGTTCATGAGATACAGCCTGGTGACAGACAGACGGACCGCGGAGTCTTAGTAATACGATCCCGTTTTGACCCTTTGGGTACGGAACCCTAAAAAGGATTTAGACGTATAATTCCGAGTCAATCCGTACTTATCACAGTTCAAAGTGACCCGTTTCAAAAAACGCCAATTTCATTTTTAAGATTGCCCTAGTCCATCATTCTTCCATACAAACGTAGTCTGGCGATTACTCCACTGTTTGACGATGTACGTTCAAAATAAAAATTATATCAATTATTTGTCTCAATATTTTTTTTTTTTTTAGCTTTTTCCTGTAGGCTAGGTCTCAATAATACCTAGCCTAAAGGAAAAAGTAAAAATAAAGATTTGAAAGTTATGAGCATCGAAAGTCCATATTTCAACACTAATTTGAACGCATCTTTGGGCGGAAATAAATACCTTAAGAGGAAGAAAAATTGCAAAACGGTCACCATACAGGGATAGATTAGTAGTTCAACAATGCAAATCATTTTATTTTGAACAGATACATTTATTCGTTTTTTATGATATCCATACTCCCAAAGGTATAAATTATAAAATTTCGCGCGTTCGCTTTCGTCCTAAATCATCATCCATTTAGCTACAAATTTGTAAAAGTGTGTATTCGTACGCGAACTAGCTTCTTACTGCTCATCACAGCATCTATCTCTTTCGCACGTGTTGTCAGATGAGATAGCATGCATTTTAACCCCGCGCACAAAATATGTCTTGCCGTCGACTAGGGGAACCTTAAGGACCCAATATAAATGTCCCATTCATGACTACTGGCGCCAAAAATTTTTTATTGCAAAATCTTTTGAAATCGATTAAAATTCTATTTGAATACCTCGTTTTGCATAAACACGCTACCAAACTACTAAATAAGTCGGAAGCAAATGTTTTAGGATATAAACTGCACCACTATTGAAGATATCTTTCCTACCAATAAATCTACAAGTAACATTTGTCTTGGCATTGGTTTCAATTTACCTTCTTCACGATTTAATGCAAGTCATCTCAGCGCCAATCTTCTTCCGCATTGGCGCTAAAGATCAGAACCTTGTTGGCATTGGCGCTGAAAGCTATGTCGAAAGCCTGTCTTCGCATCTTTAAGTACTTTTATATGACGTGATAAATAGGAGGATTTAAGATTGCCTTGTTTATAGATTGTCTGAGCACAATGCAACTTGGGTCAGTCTCACAACTCTCACAGAGCGCATGGCTACTAGAGAAGTCATCGCTACTTATATTCTCTGCCACGCAATTGCGTGGAGCACAAGATTCGTCTGCCACACGCCTTTTTACAAGCTTTTAATTAACTTGCAATGTATCTATGTAAGTGTGTTCGCAAATTTTAAAGCAGGTATCCTCCACCGATGAAGATAAAATTTTGCATACACATTTAGTTTGGATGACAATGCATAGTTAGCTAAGTGACGTCATTCTTAATCCAATATGGCGGACGGCCCAAGATGGAGGGCTAGTTATTTTTTGTGCACTGCCATGATATGGGTATCAAATGAAAGGGTTTACTGAGAAGAATACGAAAAAAGCATTTTTTTAAACGATTCCCCGCCCCGTTACCTTCAAAATGCGCCTATACTTTTGGGGATAAGACCAGAAAGTGTGGGCATTATATCTTACTAAACTCATGATGATCACCATCAGAACGAAGAACACTAAAACCCTGTCACCCCTTGAAAGATAACCCCGGCACCCCGTCCTTTCGTATCTATACAAAATTATAAAGAGGTAAAGTTTGTGACGTTGTAATCTCTGGATATACTGAACCGATTTTGAAATTCTTTCACCAATAGAAAGCTACATTATTCCTAAGTGTCATAGGCTAAAATATATTTAAAAATGTAACCCAAAGGTAGCAAAAAGTTGCCTATAAAATTCATTCTTTGGCGTGCGCTTAGAAAACTATTGATGATAGATAAAAATTAGTAGGTAGGTAGGTAGGGTAGGTAATTTAGGTATGGTAGGTAGGTAGGTATGTAGCCAGATGATGGGAGCGAAGGGGGTCGGCTAGTTTATTACATTACTCATTGCCCCCGTATGTGCAACGTCTGAGCCAGATTTATAAATTAACAGTGACAATTATTGACACAGTTTGGAAAGAGAACTTTTGACAATGTCGTGTGTCGTGCCTTGCAGTAGCCGCCGAGGAAGCGCCGAGGCGACACTGTGCTCTATGGTCAGTCCACCACGAAGATCACGGGCCAATAAACCACAGATCGTTGATCGAACGCACTCGCAAACACATTTCAAACTGTCTCACATCACAACCATTGTTTATTGTTGCCCGTAAAAATATCTGTAAAGCATTCAGAAACATGGAGTTAGTACGTCCTAGAATAGACTTGTGTCACAAATAAATTAATTTGTTGGCATTCTCTTGTGTTTACTCTGTGGTAAGTGTTCAAATTTACGGACTTTATTCTGTTTGTGTTCTAAAATAGTTTTGTTTTTACGTAGACAGTTGGGTGGTACGATTTTGCAGCGTTTTAGCTCTGAAAGTTTCCAAATTTAAATATATTACAAAAAAGAACGGAATACAAGGAGTGGCTCAAAGATATAGTTGCATCGACACTACAGGAAGGTGCAAAATGTTCAACGATCAACGTCATTCAAATCGTCACAGTTCTTATTAAATATGCATTGCATGAACATTTGACATTAAGGAACTAGAATAGAATTATTAGCATTCCATAAAACGCAGGCAATAACATTAATGGATTTATTTATAAATAGGCTTTGACGAATTAGAATTAATAATGGCTAAGACAATAGACATCTATTTTGTCTTAAGTGTTGCCACATAATTATATAAAGTACTAGCTTTTGCCCGCTTCTTCGTCTGCGTTGCATTAGTACTTCGAATAGAAATGGGCCACCATACACCATCCTTTCTATCGTCCAATCGGCATGACGCTGCAGGTTTGATCTCATCTACAGTTCGTCTATATACACCACACACGATCAGTTCAAATTTTCCAATCGGCAGCGACGTTCAGTTGAACCCATCGCGTCACTCGTGACAGGCGACCATGTTTTAGCCGTCATTTTACTCGTGAAAATGAAACAAAAAAAAAGAAAAGATCAAGCAGAGTGGTGCAAACAGTGGCAAATGAAAATAAAAAAGGTTTACTCATACAAATTTGTTAAAAGAATTGAGGATTACGCCAAAAGATTATTGTAATTATTTACGAATGAATGAAGAAACTTACATGAAACTTCTAACATTAGTTACTCCTCTTATTGAGAAGAAAGACTTATGAGAAACGCTATCTCGTCTATCACCGACAAAAATCTTGACCTGACTGAACTGACGATCGCCGACCGCCATACACGGTCCAATCGGCATGATCCAATCGCCATGATTAAGCCAAAAGAATAGAAATTCCATTGTGCCGTCAAGTATAATTGTCATGCCAATCCACTCCCACACACGGTCAGTTCTAACTGATCCAATCGGTAGCTTCTTGCCGATTAAACGATAGAAAGGATGGTGTAAGGACACCATAAGTATATAAATTATTGGTTTACCATACAAACTTCCAAAAGAGGGATCCCTTAACTTATCCCTTAAGGATAATTGCCGGAATAAAACCCATCCAATGTCCTTAGGATCTCATAAAGCTATCTCCTATCATCTTAATCGTATCAGCGGTTTAAGAGTGAAAAGGTAACATAGAGACAGTTACTTTCGCATTTATAATTTTAGTATGGATAATTATATAGCCGTTAAAATGAGCTAATTATGTATTATATGAGGAAACTTAGACAGTTTAGAAAGCAATGGAAGCAAAAGTGATGACGACACCTATTGAGAAATTCCTTGAATATTTGTTCGCAGTACCTATTCGATTGTTTCAAAGAAAACTAATGTTGACAAAGGAATAGTTAGCAATTATAAGATTTTAAAATGGCTACTGCTGGGCATGTCTCTCAGAAATTGTAATTGGAAAAAGTGGAAGAAGAAATCGCCCTTTCGTTGAAAAGTTAAGGTGATATATACGCCCCAATGTAACGCAGTACTGGCCGTGCGCCCGCTCGATGCCAAAATATCAAAATTGAATCTCCTTTTGAACACTTATGTTTGCAAAATATTATTTGATTTACATATGCTATGTTAGGTAAAAAGAAATTCCAGCCATCAATTTTTCTGTATAAAATTATTTTTAAACATCCAAGTCGTTTTAGAGGAGTTTCCAAAAGTTGCGAAAAAATATCGTATTGTTAATTATTTTTTTAAAGCAAAACTATTAGTTACACGAAAAAACCTTGTGTTCAAAATTATGTACATGAATCAATAATAATTTTTCTAACCTTTTAACCTAGCTGTTACTGAGGAGTATGCTTTAGAAAGTTACCGTTTTACGGCACTAAAGCGTATGTAGGCCCTTAATACAAAATTCACAAAATTGTTTGAACACAACGCTATTTCGAGTTCGTAGTTTTAAATATGACGATATTTCAGAAAGAAAAAAAAACAAAACATAGAAACAGACTTTGAAAATGGAATAACTTGACGTCAATAGGTAAATAGTTTGAATTTAGAATGCATACTAAACCGATGTTATCACAGTTCTAAATGGTCTGTTAAATAAAACTGTAATTTAATTCGTTTATCAAGATAGAATTAAAGTACCTACCTATATTCTATACACCAAATTAGTTACACTACAAGGATTCGCCTATTTAGAAATGGCCATGATGGACTACGCTCTACTTTACACCAAGATACATGGGTAAGAATATAATCACAGGATACGTACCGTATATATAAGTTATTATCTATCTCCTAAGTACAAGTATCTTCAATTAACTACAAATTCTTATATATTCTAAGCACGCATTTACTGTAGGGTCAGATGATAATTCCGCCAACTTAATGATAACGTTTCTTCAAGATGAATACTCGTACTTCCTGATAGCATCTGATGAATAAAATATTTAGTTTCTGGATAAGATACCGGTTCTGAGTAATCTGTTGTCTAAACCTATTTGGAATGCAAGTAGCAAGCATAGCAAATGGTTTTCTTTTTCAATGCAGATTCAGGCGATTAGTTATAGCACGGAAACGATACGTAAGTGGGTGACGATAGTGAAAGAGTCATCTTTAGAGTTATAGACAAAGTGGTATTCTACCAGCGATAATGATTGTATAAGGTGCCAATTTTTTTGGGTTCGTCCAAGTGACATTCCGGTGGTGCATGCTGTACACGCAAGTCATGACCCATTTGGCAGATAATTCGTTTGAAAACATTAAACTTTTCTTGTTACCATGTCAATACCACTTATGGTGCACTTAACGTTTTAAATCATTTGAAAAATGTGTCAATTTTGAGCATTGTGGTCATTGCAATAGATTATTTTTTGATAAATGAGAAATCGTGGACAATGTTGTGGGCTTTGATTATATACTTGTCTAGATAGAACAATGCAAACAAACGACGCGCTAATACTGTCTCCAATTGCGTGATATGTGTGAGTACCGCTCGTGTACTTATTGTCGTCAAATTGCCAATGTATGCGTGTTTATGGATGCCTGCTCCAAACTATTAACCTACCTTTTCTGAATTATTTAATATGATTATTAACTTTCTTAAACAAAACAGGTTAAATTAAACAATAATTTTGTAGATTAGTGTATCATTTACTTTAGTAACAACAAAAAGAACAATGAAAACAATATACAGTAATTTATAGATTAAAACCCATCTCTTTGTGTTTGTTCTCGGAATATTCTTCTCTTTGATTTTATTGCCTGGGCTACGTTAAGGAAAGTTGTCATTTACTGATCACATTAATAATGTAATTTTTTAAATAATAATGTTCTTTGATCGAAAGATTATGTAATGCTATTTGTATTTTGTCTCCCATAGTTTCGTTAAATCTCCCTAGTAATGAACTGACAACACTGGCTAAATCAGACTAACCTACAAAGTAACGAATTAAAAATCGTGTGTTTTTATAATAATAGTGGTTAAATAACAAAACGTACCGGTGAAAAGTGCTCTTGGTATTATTATACGGTTTTCCCACATAATTGCTATACAGTCTGACGGCACAAATCGGCAAAATTAATTATTATTCGTGAACACGTTACTCTTAGATGTTTCAAATGACACTGACGTAAGTAAGAAGCGAGTCTACCAATTTTTAACCGACTTCCCAATTGTGTATGTTCACCGATATCTTCGTCAATTGTGGACCGATTTTGAAAATTCTTTTTTTGTTTGAAAAAGTATGTTCCGAAATTGATCCCATTTTAATTTTGTGAAGATCTGATGAAGAACTTCGGAGATATACAACAGAACTCTTCAATAAATAACGGCAAATCTTTCGGGATTGCTGCAATCGCATGTCTGTTTGTTGTTTATAACATTTAATAACATAACATCACGCCAGTTCGCTCTTACGGGGTAAGCAGATCTCTCATTTCACCGGATATGTTCAAGTTTCATGAAATCTATTCTGTCAAAATAGTTCCCTTACTAACTTGCCTATTAGGTACGTACAACTAAAAAGTGAAAAATAAAAAACTTTTTGCAAAAAAATACTACCGACTTCCAAATACAAAACTACAAAGTGAAAAATAACTTAATTTTTTGAAGTCGGTGTCCAAAACGCAAAAAAAATGGTACCTACGAAAGACACCGACTTCAAAAAATTAAGTTATTTTTCACTTTGTAGTTTTGTATTTGGAAGTCGGTAGTATTTTTTTGCTAAAAGTTTTTTTATAGTATACTTTATTTGGGCCGTTCAGGTAGGATCAATGTGACATCTAGACAAGTATATAATCAAAGGTTGTGGGTTACATGTGTAGTAACATAAACATGAAAAAATTGTATAAATGTTTGTCTAAGTATTGTACTAATTTAAGAATATCTAGTTAAGCTTGGATAACCTAACAAATAAAATAAAAATAAACCTTTGTGAATACAAAAAAAAAAGCGTTTTGAATTTGGAATTAACTGTCGTCCAGCATTCATTGGTTGCTTATAGAAATAATTAGAGAAAAATATTTTATTTTAAAACATATAAATGGTGGCATGTCATTGAAATGACAGCGAAATAGGTAAACTAATGTCACTGACTTATTTAATCTATAACAAATTTGTTGCTAAGGAAATATATTTTTATCTATGTATCTATTTTAGTAGTTTGTTTTTAGTACCTAATTGTACTTAGTAATACTAATTGTATGATATGAAATTTGCACCAAGTGCAACCCCATGTCGTGTCCAGGCTATCACTTCCATGCAAGGTTGCCTGGCAGAGATCGCAGAACGCGATAAGGCCGCCTGTTGTATTTTAATGTTTCTTTTTGTATTGTTTTATCTTGGTGTTAAATAAAGTATATATAAATAAATAAATATTTAGGCGAAATTCGACCTAAAAGTATTAGAATGTCTGTAGTCAAATTTGCTAGGATGTGTCATAAATGAATCCTGTCGACACTACATTTTTACTATTCAACAATTTGTTATCGCTGATAGCTTTGTCTAGACTCTAAGAGCCCCAGACATGTCTGTCACTATTGTTAATGTTATTGTTGTGACTCATTTACCTACTTTTAGTTGCCGTGCTATGACTAAGCCGTCTTTTTAAGCCAGATACTAAATCTCTTCTGAAGTAACATCACAAATTCGTCGTAATTTTTGCATAATTGGCAACCTTTTCTGCAAAGGAACTAATAAATTAATCCTTTTTATTCGCGACAGTCTGTGCTACAGAAATAGCCACAGCTGAGGGCCGATGTATTCATAATATGTACGCTTTTTTCATTAGGTTTTTGACCCGAGTGTTAAGGGTAAGGCGTTATAAATTATACGAGTCTTTTTACCTGACTGCAAGGAAAGGGTTATGTTTTTCGCGCGTATCTTGTATGTCCGTATGTAATATTCTTTATTACCTCGTATCTTTCAAACCACTTGACGGATTTTTATAATTAAGACATCGTTAGATCGGGGTCTTGGCCGCCCAAGTGGAAAAAAAAGGAACATGGCGGATTTTGGGCGCAATATTGTAAGGGTTGCAATTTGGTTTCTTCTTCGATAGCCATAGAGTGATGTATTAAAAAGAAGGGTTTTTATTAGAGGTATTTAAGTTGAAGACAGACTAATTGGAAATCTCTAATTTAAACATTTTTAATCACCTCCTTTTCTCGAGCTATTCGTCTGTTGCAGGTTTTTTTCTGCTGATTTATGATTAACTAGGAAACAAGGGAACCAGCACCAGTTATAACTTTTCAAGTGTATACAAAACTGTTTTACTGATTCTTCCTTTTTGTTATTTTCAGGTAAGTCACCAATTTCTTTGCTACCTATCTTAGAATAATATAGTCACCTATCGTGTAAAGGTAAGTTTAGACTGACGGACAAGAGACAAATATTCAAAATGGGTTTGTCAAGAAACAAGTCAAATCTATTTAATATGAAGCTGCGGAATAAATAAATGTTAGTCCTGAACATATTTCAGAAATTTTTTTTTTTTTAAATGCAGGTTTTAGAATAACATCCTCTATAAGTACCAACAAATGAACAGTGAACTAAATCTATACTAATATTATAAAGAGAACAGATTTGTATTTTTGTATGTTACGAATAAACTTAAAAACTACAGGACCGATTTCAAAAATTCTTTCACCGTTGGGATGCTACACTATCCCCGGGTGACATAGGCTAGTTTTTATTCCTGTATTCCCACGGGAACGGGAACTACGCGGGTGAAACCGCGAGGCGTCCGCTAGTACCTTTTAAAAATCATGAATGCAACATTTGCTTATTGACCATTGTAACCCATTTTTGACTAAATCGATCAAATTACTACATATCATCTCTACGTCATAATCATCACCCCCTCCATGTCCCATGTTACATGTGGTCGGCGCAACACATTTTCTTTTTCCATAACGTTCTGTCCCCTGTCACGCTATCACTGACACCCTTTTCTTTCATATCTTGGTAAGTAAACAAGAATTGTGTCATCGCGCATCACTTTCATTTTTATGCAGCCCGAATGCTCAGCGCCTTAAGTAAGGGCCTTCCACCGCTTTAGTGCGGCTTTAGGGCGGTTTTTAGGTTTGAAAATTCGTGAAGCAGGGTTTTTTCGTGTAACTAATAGATTTGCTTTAAAAATTATTAACAACACTCACTTGCTACTTTTGGAAACTTCTCCAAAACGACTTGGATGTTTAAAAATATTATTACACAGAAAAATTTATGGCTGGAATTTCTTCATAACTTACATAGCAAAAGTAAATCAAATAATATTTTGCAAACAAAACTGTTCAAAAGGAGGTTCAATATTGATATTTTGCCATCGAGCGGGCGCACGGCCAGTACTGCGTTAACATTGGGGAATATATACGCCTTAACACAGGGTGTAAAAATAACCGGCCGGGTTTATACACTGACAAGCATATTCGTGACATTGCTGTATTATGTATCAATTATCAAACGCTACGTGATTACACGATCGTGTTACATTACTTCCTAGTGTTGCACTGAAACGTTACATTACGTAACAATGAACACAGTTTACACAGGGCTGTGCTAACCATTAAAGAAAGAAAATACATTTATTTAGCACAGACTAAAATACACACAATATACATCAAATATAAATATATTCTTTTATAAAATATAAATTATTATTATAAATTTTAAATATAAAAAAAGTTTAAAGTATGTCGTAAAAAGTTAGCAGGAAAGTGACCCAGTTCAGCAAAAATGCCAGACAACTAGTGTCTGACGCTGGTTTTCAACTGGACCTGTTTGAATAACTTAAAGCGCAGATACCTCTCAGATTTTAAAATGAGAATCATTTCTAAACGGCTAGTCGTAATTTTTACAAAAAAAAAATGTTACATTTGACCAATTTCTTAATAATTTGATCTAAGAAAATTAATTTGTTAAGTTATGTCTAACACGGACAAAATAAAACCGGCCAAGTGCGAGTCGGACTCGCGCACAAAGGATTTCGTACCATTATCGCAAAAAACGCCAAAAAATCACGTCTGTTCTATGACAGCCCCACTTAAATATTTATTTTATTCTGGTTTTAGTATTTGTTATAACGGCAACAGAAATTCATCATCTGTGATAATTTGAACTGTCTAGCTATCACGGTTCATGAGATACAGCCTGGTGACAGACAGACGGACCGCGTAGTCTTAGTAATAGGGTCCCGTTTTTACCCTTTGGGTACGGAACCCTGTACTGGGCTATTTGTTTTATTGATTCTCTGTAATTGGTTTGGGTTTCCGTAGGTCGATCTAAGACGTTTCAATGACCGATTATTTTCGTTGGTATAACAAAATCTACAAAAACACCTAAAAATCACACAAGATATTTTCTTGTCATTGTGTAATTAAATAAAATTATTAAATGTTCATAATATTATCTTAGATTATAAAAAAAAAACAATTTGTCTTGGACATCGGTGAAAGAAAACATCGTGAGGAAAACTAGACTTATACTGAAATCAAAGATCCTTCTCTGTATGAAAAAAAAAGCCTTTTTTTCCTGATAGTGACAATTAAATCATCATTATCATTTCAGCCGAAAGACGTCCACTACTGGACATAGGCCTCTCCCAAGTGTCGTCACCTTGACCGATCCTTTGCGTCTCGCATCCAGCGTACTCCCGGAAACTTAACTAGGTCATCGATCCACCTAACGGGAGGAATTCCAACGCAGCGTCTTTCTGTACGACGAAAACTTTTTGGCCGATCTACCATCCGTTCTGTGCCCTGCCCACTGCCACATAAATGTGGAAATTCTTCTCCATTCTGGTATTATTTTATTAAATATAACGATTGTACTTAGAGCAGCCCTAAATACATAGTTGCGGTTATCAGAGTAGGTACGTGACTCCGTCCACCTTTATTATCGACCTCTGACGACCTCGCCTAGCCTCGCGTACTCTATTAGTTACTGATCTTGACAGGGATTGACTTCGACCACGAGTCTACGAAGTTATGAAGGCATTTTAAAGGTTCCAACCTCCATGAAGGTTGGACAAACAATGAGTTTGTAACCTCTATTATATAATACATCCGGGCTGAAAAATATGACGCAGTAAGATGTAAATAGGAGTAGGTAGTATTTTTATTTTCTTTTATGGCTTTTACAGATTACAGAAAACACTATTGACTATTCAATAGTGTTTTTAATTCTATATGTTACTGTAAAAGTCTCTTAATTGTTCTTATTTTCTTCGAAAATCCTATGATTTGATTTAACGTGTGAATTCTGGTAAAAGGCCGAAATTAGCGATTATTATAAAACACTAGCTGTTCCCCGCGGCTTCGCTCCCGTGGACCTAACCCAAAGGCCCCGTTTTCGGGATTAAAAAATAGCCTATGTCACTCCGAAAAAATGTACCTTTCTATTGGTGACAGAATTTTACAAATCGGTCCAGTAGTTCCGGAGCCTATTCGGTACAAACAAACAAAAAAATCTTTTCTCTTTACAATATTGGTATAGATTTCGGTCTTTTACCAGCAAGACGTCGTAAATCTTAGGTTTTACCGTAGTTCGGGTTTTTATAGTAACATATGCAAGATTGATGATTTTGATTCGCGCGAATTATTTTCCGCGCGAATTTTTTAGTACTATTTGAGCGCGATTTTTTTTCCGCAGTGCGTGCAGCTTCATACAACTCCATAGGCCACAGAACGCGCGGAAAATAATTCGCGCGAATAAAAATCGCAGTGCGTGCTAAGTCTTAAGGGCCGGAAGCGTTTTTCCGCTGCACATTGGCCATTCAAAACCAACCATCTACACTAATAAGCTAGCTGTGGGCAAAAACCTCATTCACCACCACCTAACTTCTTGAAACCCCAGAAATACCTGCCAAACTAGCTGTGAATTGCAGTGGCTTGTATGGAAAGCACTCAACTCAGATTGAGTTGTTGTGCATCGCTGCAAAGACAATTTGGCGAAGTGGGGTGACGCACATTGTGGGTGCGGTGCCCCTTTGCAGAATATGTCATACATACTGAAGTGCCCCAGGTGCCCATACTTATACCTTGGAGGACCTAATGAACGCCACTGATTGGTGTGCCTGCCTACTGGTCCCAAAATGCCTAAGACTCGAAAAGAAGAAGGTTTAAATTGCAGTCAAATCTACAAGACCTACATTCCAGCTTGCAACTGTTTTCATTCTCTGTCATCTAACCCTAAACAACAGTGCTGTTACAATTTGCAACACAATCTTAAAACTGTTAGATTTATAAATAGCAACAACTGGATTTCGGTCCAGTTTCCCTAGCACACAACGTACTTTATTGATACGAAACACGCTATCTTGTATAGTACTTTAATGTAGCACTGGAATCCAGTCCCAAGTAACATTTTGGTGATAAGAATAAGTGCTACATTAGCTATTTAAGAGAATTTTAAGAACCTAAGGTCCTATAAAGGCACTAACATTAGGTGATATAGCGCGTTTTAACTTTCTTATAACCCTGATTTGGGCCCACGATTTTAGAGCTTAAAGTGAATTAATAGTTGTAGTGGAATGATAAATGAGTGACAATAAAGAGCTATAATAGTGCTATTGAAGCACTGCTTACCACATTAAGTGTATTATAAGCTATACAAAGGTTACAACTGCAAGCTAAAGTAGTAATATAGTTATGGAATCCATCCTAATAACTATTTTAATAACATATTAGTGCTTCCTCGACACAATATATAACTTAAGAATATATTGTAGTTATTTAAAAGCAACAAGCATCACCCAAAGCGCCAACATATTTACCTCTTTTCATATTTTTTGTGATTTGTTACCGTCTATAGTGTTAAAATATTTAGCATTATGATACAGTGATACTTGTTTGAAAGTGACTTTATGTTTATGAGGTAAGTCAATTAATGTATTTTAGATAACTGCAATGGTGCTATAATTATTAAAACTCACTGCCATGGTAAGTTTTCTGTAACAGTATGTGTATGTTTTCATCTCAATTTTGAAACGCCTTAGAAATAAACTGCATTTGATGACAATATGTAGAAAAAAAATACTGCCTCAATTATTGTTTTATTTCAATTATGATGAATAATAGTTCCTGGTACTGTCTATAGATATTTTAATGGAATACTGACAATAATATAATAAATAAGTGGGGCAATAATGACTAGAAAAAGTTTTTTCTTTTAATTTTTTTATAGGTTAACTATTTATTTAATGGCGACAATTCTTAATTACTTACGGATACTGATAACTCTTTTATCCCTAACATAGTGCTTAAAGAACGATTCTCAGCACTTATATGCCACTTGCAGTTCTACAATATGGTTCTGAAAGTGAAAAGACAACAATTTTGTAGGTTCAGTTTGCTTATTGGTTCTAAGTGAACCTGTAAGCTAGATATGTTCAGGGTTCTCTTATTGTTGGAATAAAACCTTTACATATCACGTACTTGACTGAATAAATCCAAGAATTTAAAATTCTATTATTTATAATAATTATGAAAACAAAAGCCTGTACGAACGTAACCTAAGCTAATATATTTTGAATTAAAAGTTGCCTATTACTATATATTTTTTATTTGTATTTTGTAAATTAACTTTTAGAAGCTTAACTTGTATGTATTTTTACATTATTACAAAAAAATACTCTTGTTTCAGTACCTATTCCCATATCTTATTGATGTTGATGTTAAAGAACCTACCTACTCGACACCGCGCCCAGTTCCAGTCACACACATCACGCCATTGTAAAGGCACCGCAACTCACGCCTCTCCAACACCGCCCAGGCGCACGCTTGCTTGCTTGCTTGCTCGCTCGCTTGCTCATCTTTTATCACGGTGTTCAGATGTTCGTTTCTCCCTTGATATGATGTACCAGTACGGCCGAAATATCTTGGCGAGTTAGAATTTCGCGCAGAAGGCTGCGCGCAGTAACATTTTTATAGGAACCAAATGGTGACATGAGACAAGTATGAATGAGAGAACATGCGCGAAAGTTCATAGTGCATAAGTTAAGACTGGCCAAGATATTTCGACCGTACTGTAAATAAACATCTCGCTTGTTCACCATAACAAGTTTGTAATACATAGGGAGATCTTAATTGTGATATAATGTATGTTGAATAGTTGATTGAGCGTTGATCAGTAGATATAACATGTTTATTGTGTCGTAAATAATGATTGAAGATTTTTTATTTTGTTTAGTTTTTGGAAGATATTGGTTATTGGTCCTTTCACATCTGTAATGTAATTACAGTCACGCGTACTGTGCTGGGTCGCAGATGTGAAATGGATTTTAACCGGGTAACCATACACATGATCATGCAAAAAGGGCTCAGTGCAATTAAAAATGTTGAGTAATTATGCTCAAACTTTGACTTATTATATTATTTCCTTTGTAATACTACTAATGCTAAAGATATTTTGAATAAAACCAACCATTTTAAAAGAAAAATACGTTTTATTTTTACACTATATGTAAAAGAGATGAGAAGTACGGAAAACCACTTGTTTGTAAAATAGGTAAGCCATCAAGATTGATATTCAGGTGAATATTTTTTGGCAACGGTATACAATTTTCAAGTATATTTGATAATGGCTTTACAATCCCATGATGCCAATATTCACCACCTTTGATTGTTTTAAGACAAACTTCTGTCGGTGTTTGCAAAATCGTTCTGAGGTTCGGATGGTAAAATATCTGTAAATCTTTTGTTTAAAATTAAATCTTTCATATTATCAGCTTGGCTTATATTTTCTTGTACAGCCCATGTTAGTAAATCATTCTTTAAATCTATGTTTTGCATATATTCACAGTCTTGCTCCTTGTCCGAGGTATTTGAACTTCTGAGAGGAATCAAAATGTTGTACTCATCATTCGTCATATCAGTTTCCTGTTGTACGGAACCCTGTTGTATATTTGTTGCTTGCGCTTTATACAAATCGGTACCAATCGGTTTATTCTTTGGAAGCTTTTATCTTAATTTCACCGTTTTTTTTTTAACTTGCCATGGTTGCATGGTAGAAACAAAAATATTACCGGATAAACCCGTTGCACAGCGTAAACTTATATTGTGTCAAAACATAATTTTTGAGGTTAGGTTATATTAAGATGCATTTAGGTGATATAAAATTCTATAAATCAACGTAAAGTGATAATTAAGAGTAATAATGTTTGCACATATTGTTTATGGCCGCATAGAAGTATTTTTAAAACCACTGTATTACCTAAGGTTGACCGAGTAACCCCATTATACAATCATTATTGGTTTAAAGGTGGTTTCTGATTCTTGCAGCATACAGCTCTATAAGATTTATAATTAACACCTTTATGATACTAATAGCTTTCTTGCTAACTCTTCGGGTTCGATAGAACTCGTTAAGTGGTACAAAGTATTTTCTAACTCTATTTAAGGACATCAGCTGTTAGTAAGTGTTAGCAGACACCTTACAATTACTTACAGTGTTTTACGCTTCTTAAAGCTATTACAGTAAGCCTTGAGGTGTTATGAAGCATCTCACTAACTCTGTTTAAAGACATCAGCCGTTAGTAAGTGTTAGAAGACACCTTACAATTGCTTACAGTTTTTTACGCTTCTTAAAGTTATAAGAGTGAGTTATATAATAGTTCCCGCCAACTCCATGCTACCGCCTTAAGTAATACAATTTTTCTTTGTAACTGTTACTCCTCTTGAAGGTTTAATTATTTATCCTTAACACCATATAAGAATCGAATGTTATTATCGGAGCTTTTATATATCATTTATAATACTATAAGTGCTAAAAAAGGTTGCCCTTAGCGCCAAAATGTTTGTTGGGGTGTCTCTAGATCTATATATGAATAAATTACTATAAAGGTCAAAAGTGCAGTCACACTCGACCAAAACAGAAAAAGCATTTTTTTTGTAGGCAGCAAAATTTCAACTTTTAGCGGTTAGTAGAAATAATATATACTTAAATTTCTATACAAAATATTAAATTATTTGTGGATAATTTAACTTCTTCTACAAAAACTAGCCATTTGAGTTTTGGGAGAGTATGACTGCACTTTTGACCCTTGACTTTACCTACATCGGTCAAAGACGCCCCATGTGGAGAGTTGGAAGGCCCTCACAAGGAGAACTGATGACCAGTTGAATTACGTGGGCATCCGTTGAATGCGACAAGCCCAGGACTCTGTCATTACACTATTCAGCAGTGGAAGTCTTTCAGATGCTAAGACCAGCCACCAGTTGATTTACCATGGTCTCATACGTTTTGAACTAATTGTCATCTCCTGTGTTCCCTTCAAAGCAAGAGTGGAGAGGCATCTTCTGGGCCATCGTTTTCCATCAACCTCAAGAGCGAGATTGAACTGAAATTCTGTATTGGCACTCTAGAACAATGTAATTCAGTCTTTACATTGTAAGCAAGTTTCGAAAGGATACGAATATATGTATTCAGCGTCTACCATTTCCTTTGACTGTTGAATAATCTCCTTCCTTTTACATGGTTTGATTGCCAGCGATTTTAATTAGTGCTACAGTTCTGATGTAACTTCAACAATAGCTTTCTAGTTGGTGATTGGTAGAGGGATGCCAGTTTTTCCATCTAAGTTGTCTCTGGTAGTAAAATGCTCCTGCTTCTCCTCCCCCTGCTCCTTAGAAAGTTATCCCGCTTGAAGTCGCAATCTCTTCACTAATTATTTCTTAGAAAGTTACATTTCAATTCTTAATTCGAATTTTATTGTGCTTCCAAGCTTCATTACTCCACTTCACTTCGCACTTTCGTGCCCTCTGAACGTGCTAAGTCGACTGACACACATTAAATTTCGAGGAATTCACACCTCTATTTAAACTTTACTGCTTCCGAAGCACGCACACGACCTTTAATTAAATTATAATAATTAATGTCGCTTCCAGTGAAAGTTTATTCGGTCAAGGTGGTATTTTGTTTTTTTTTGTTGCGTGATATGCATCCTACTTCATTAGGCAGAGGTATATTTTCTACCCAAGGGCTTAAAATACCAGCCTGTGTCACTGCAGGGCAAAGGCCTGTTCTCATACATAGAAGGCACCAGCAATGGTCACCACGCTTGCTAAATGCGGGTTGACAATTGCAGACTTATATCAACAGTAAGTCCAGGTTTCCTCGCGATCTTTTCCTTTCACCGTTGTCAGCGATGTCCAAAATAAACTCTGAAGGTACATTTGAAATTGAAAATGGTTGGTTCATTGGTACTTGCCTAGATTTAAAACTACGGCCTGAACTACAACTCACGAGAGGCGATAATATATCATCAGCTCATACCTCACCTAGGTATTTGTAAGTTGTTAGCACGTATATTAAAAGCATTTTATTACGTTTTCATGAGCCAACAATTTAATATGTGTAACATTTCGAATTTATGTTTGTTACGTGAGTGTAATTAAAAGCCACGCGGAAAACACGAACAAATCTTTTAAAAGTAGAAACTTAGTACATGTTTATAGTTATTAGTTTTGTTACAATGTTTCTTAACGGTTAGATAAAATTACGTTTCTATCTCAAGAAATCATAGATTTTATCGATATCGACCTTCGATATCCGCTGACGGATTTTGTTTTTGTCGACATAACTTTTAATTTTGTTTTCTAGATTAAATCTGTTGCAATTTTATTGCAATGAAACTTGAGACTCCAACTCTAAGAGAGGAGGCCTGCTGTGTCCCGGTAGTAGAAACAATAAAATGCTATACAGTATACTATATGAAACTTAGCAAAACGCAAAACAAGATATTTGCATATTTCTGCTCTCTGGGCATTATTAAAATCTTCCAAAAAAAGGTCTTTGACTTAGTCTTTGATGTATAATGATGTCGTTCATGACATTTCTTTTTTTATTATTTTTGCTTTGAAGATATTGAATATGGCTTTTGTCGACAAATCTTTTTATTTTGGTCTTTCTTCATTTAAAACTTTATGCAACATACAGGTACATATGCCTGAGGCATTCTCTACCAGTCAACCAAGGGTGGTGGAGAGATAACATGACAGGTGCATAAAAAATTGAAATAATAATGGTCTTCTAGATTTTATAAGTCTGTTGCAAGGAATGGAATTTAGCAAAACAAAATACCTATCTGCATATTTTAATTTATGGTCCGTGGGATTTAATTTGATCTTACAAAAAGGTCTTTGACGCAAGTAGGTGACGTTCATAGCATTTTCTTTTTTTTTGTCGATATTGAAATATGTGATATTTAAAAGAATCTTTTGAGATTGCAACGACTTGACATTGCAATTTTTAAACACAAATTGTATTTTAAAATGAAATAAAACTTACTAAAAGGCTGGCTGGATTAATTTCTATGTTGTTTTGTTTATTTATTTTCAAACAATATTTTATAATCGCTACAATCTTTAACTAGTATTATTTTATTCTAAAATGTTATCAAAGATTATAAAGTAGTAGTTTCTTTAAATAAGGATTTAACCTACAAACTTTCAACAATTGTTTTTTTAAATTGTTAGGGGGCGTCCATAAATTACGTGAGATGTTTAAGGGGGGGAGGGGGTCGAGTCAAATCTCATCTAATCTTACGTTGGAGAGAGGGGGGGTCTCGGCAAATATCACGCAATTTTTTTTCTGATTGAAACAAAAAAAAAATATACTATTTTGGTCCATTTAATCCAGATTATACATGCTTAAGAATTAATCTTAAGCGTATATCGCAATACGATTAAGATCATTCACTAATTCGTTGGAAAGAAAATAATTTCATTCATACTTTACACATACATACGTTGTACATCTACTGACTGTCAAACCAGCATTTTTTTTAATCACAGTAGTCACGATTTAAGTATTCTATTGTTAAATTTTTATTACACTTATAACTCTCAGCAATATTGATTACTAGTCGTAAATAAAAGTACGAAGTATTTTTTTTTTTCTTTTTACAATAACAATCCAACGCGTTTACATAAGAAACCCACATTTTGAAAAATCTCACGTGGGATTGGGGGATGGGGGAGGGGGTTGAATAAAATCTCACGACATCTCACCAGGGGGGGAGGGAGGGTCAGAAAATTAAAAAAAAACACCTCACGTAATTTATGGACGCCCCCTTATTTCTGAAAATGTCAAGTAACTCGTTCTGGTAGCTTGTAAATGTTATCAAATTATGTTTTATAATTTTCCATTCGCTAGTTTAACAAATTTTTAGTTTAGGCAAAACAGCTAAACATCACCAGTAATCCACTCAACAATACAGTAAATCTAAACTTATGTTATTATGAGGTTTTCTTTGTTTTGTAAAATGTGCCAATACGATTACGAAAAATCATATCCTGGTGTAAAACTAAAATATTGTTCGAGTGTACAGGCACTAGATGCAAAATCAAATAAGATGAAAAAGTTAAAAAATTATAGTCTGTCCCTTTTTTTCGTTCTTGACACCGATTGCCGAAAATAACGTTATCTTTTACTTTGTAGGTAATGTTTTGTAAGTCAGTTTAATTTTTTTGTTAAAAACTTTTCATTTATCTCTTTTTAGTTTCTTTAAGTACCTTATATTACCATGAAAATACGCATTATTAAGCAGTACTTAAAAACTACTCGTCAGATCTTGATCAAATTTGACCACATGAGAAGCACCAGCTTCCAAATAAAATAAAAAAATCATCAATTTCGGTTCATAATTGGCGGAGTAACCTCGTAACAAACATACATAAACATACAGTCGAATTGAGAACCTCATCCATTATGAAGTCAGTTAAAAAAGCCAATTTGCATGGAATAGGCGATTAATTAGTGCTAAACTTTATACTGACATAGTGACGTCACAAGCCCCCACTCCTGAACTTTGATGCGCTTTAGCTTTTTCATTTTTTTTCATTATTTTATTAAGACGATTAAACTACTCCAACCCATGGAGTATCGTTGTTTAGAGCTCGTTTAGTAGATAAATACATTATTTTTGTTTGAAAAAATATTGTAATACAAAGGAATGAGAAGCCACCAAAGAAAGGTTTTTTTACAAAATTTTGTTCCAATTTTTTAATTTCTCATTTACCTATGTGCTATATATTTAGTGATAATCTTTATTATTACGTATATTTTACTAATAAACCAGTTTTTTTTTGGAAATTTCATAATTTTTCCTATTAAAACTAACTTGTTTTTGCGGTTTGGTACGGAACCCTAAATGTGCGAAGTCCGACACGCACTTGACCGGTTTTTTTTATTGCCTGTGGTTTTCTTACAAGATAAAAATAACGTTTCTTCCACCATCAACAGTACCTACCTATGTTTTCAATTCCCCCATTCGCTCCGGTCAGCGTGCATGGAACAACAAACCGGTCTTACTTCGGAATTGACTCTTGCTTTCGACCGAGTGGTTTAGGGCCGCCGATGTTTATCAAAACGTTTACGTGTTTTTCTGAATAGGTAATCATGTATTGAGTAACTTTTATTGACAGAAGTATTGATGTTAAGCTTGCGTCTTGTTTTGATTTGGAAATACTAATTGTATAAAGTCGGTATCCTCTAGCACAGGGTCCCAGCGCTAAGATAGAAAATTTGGTTCCAATAAATCTCACTAGATGGCGCGATATGCACCGTGTATGTTATTGAATTGCGAGTAAAATTAACATTTTCTGGAATTGAAAAAAAATATGTTCTTGTTTAATCAAATCTCCTGAGCACAAATTTATGGAATATTGGGCTCTTAATTCACGTTTCAAAAATTATTTGAACGGATAATATAATTTGATGCCAATAGATGGCGCGGTAATAAATTTCTGAGGCATTCCACTAGATTGTTTAAATTTGTATTGTAACACATTTTAGTGCAATGAAACTGTAAAAACGTACATTAAAATACTATAAAAGAAATCGTCACTGTATTTAATGAAAAAACTATTTACGAAACGAGTAAACCCTTTTACTAGCAAGTCGCTGCTAACACCATCTATCTATCGCCGTGGAACGGATCGATGTACAAAAAATAATCAGTATAATCAGACGAAAATCTCTAAGTTATGTCAACACGGTTTCTTTGTATGGGATGAGGCATCTGTATGCTAGTATTATATTATCTGTGCCGCTAATAACTAAATATAGGTACTGTGACATCTAAGGTCGCGTGCGGTGACGTACCTATCTTTACAATATGAAGACTGACAGAAAATACGTCTGGGTACTTTTAAAGTGTTATCTATATTATAAACAGGACAGATTTGTATTTTTGTATGTAACGAATAAACTTAAAACTACTGGGCCGATTTCAAAAATTCACTCACCGTTGGGAAGCTACACTATCCCCGGGTGACATAGGCTACTTTTTATCCCTGTATTCCCACGGGAACTGGTACTACGCGGGTGAAACCGCGAGGCGTCCGCTAGTGTTATATAAGTTGGAATCTACTACTGGTATAGAAGGAAAATATAATTTTGTTCAGTCCATCAAATCGTGTAGTTTATTGAAAATTAGTTTTTTATCCGTGAGGTAGATTAGTAAAAAAATGGACACGTATTTTTTCTTTTGACACGTAAACATAAAGTGACGACGATAAATATCGTGAAACGTCACGCCGCTAGTACCCTTTATACTGCCTTAGTGACGTCACAAGCTCCCACTCCTGAACTTTGACTTGCTTTATCTTTGTAAATTTTTATTGATTTGGTAAAGCAAAAAATACGTGTCCAATATTATTTGATAATCTTACTGACGGACAAAATAGAATTATCATTTTTATACCCAGGAAACATATCTATTTGTTTTCTAACAAAAAAAAAATTAAAAAAAAACAAAAGTATAAATTAAAAAAAAACAAAAAAAAAATATACATAATTAATATTACATTCAATATTTTTTAATTTTTTATTATTACATTATTTATTATTATTATATATTATTTTTTCTAAATAAAATAGTGTCCGAGCACTGCCTTGTTTCAATATGTACTACAGTCACTTGTTGTACCTTACATTATATTTTAATGCTAGATTATTTCACAAGAGACTGTTTGCAGCCTCTCATCCTAAACAAGTTATTAAGACTTAAACCTAGCAACGATCTTCTCATGATAACCCAAGAAATGAACTACGCAATAAACACTTGATGTTTTTACCTAGAAAAAGGCCGACTCAACGAGGTTTGAACTAGCCACAAGCTTACGAAAAGCCCTTTACACACTTAACCTAATATAAGCGCGTTTTATGAAGTTACAAAATGTTCTGGTACTTGCAACTGAATGGTCTGTAAAGGGCTTAAGGTTCAACTAGTCGACGGCACGAACTATTTTGTGCCCAAGGTTAAAATGCATGCCATATCATCCGAGAACATGTGCGAATGAGATAGATGCTGTGATGACCAGTAAGAAGCTAGTTCGCGTACGAATTAGCACTTTTGCAAATTTGTATCGAAATGGATTTTTATAAACAGACCTTTGGGAGTCTAAATATCATGAAAAAACTACTAAATGTATATTTTCTAAATAAAATTATTTGCATTGTTGAATTACTAATCTATTTCCGTGCCCAAGAAGGGCAGTCGAGCTGACCCGGCCAACTACAGACCCATATCTGTAACGTCCATCCTCTGTAAGAGTATGGAACGTGTGCTCAACGGTAAACTCCTGGCATACCTAGAAGCGAACGACATCCTCAGTGACCGCCAATACGGCTTCCGCCGAAATCGGTCCACTGGGGATCTTTTAGCGTATGCCATTCATATCTGGAGTGAGGCCATCGAGAGACACGGGGAAGCGCTAGCCGTCTCCCTCGACATCTCGAAGGCTTTCGACAGGGTCTGGCACGAAAGCCTCATTGGTAAGCTTCCTTCCTTCGGTCTGCCTAGTGGTCTGTGTGATTGGATTGCGGACTTCCTGAGGGATCGATCCATCCGAGTGGTTATCGACGGCTGCTCGTCCGGTCAGTTAGATATCAACGCCGGAGTCCCTCAGGGGTCAGTACTCTCGGCAACATTATTCTTGCTGCACATTAATGATCTGCTAAAACCCGGAACCTTTGGGTACGCAGACGACAGCACTGTTGCTGAGAGATACGTGTCCGGCGCACGGGCTACTGGGCCTCAGATTCAGTCTCTCCGGGAGGCCATGGTTGAACGCTTGAACCTGTCCTTAAAGGCGGTTTCCGAATGGGGTGATGCCAATCTGGTCAGCTTCAATGCTTCTAAGACCCAGGCGTGTCTTTTTTCCGCTAAAAAAAGCCAATTCCACCCGGCTCCTTCTTTCTGTGGTGTAACCGTGCCGTTAGCGGACCACCTCGAACTGCTTGGTGTAACGTTGACATCGACTCTCAACTTCGGTCCTTACATTGAGGCGAAAGCTCAGTTAGCTGCAAAAAAGTTGGGGATTCTTGCAAAGGTGAGACGGTACTTCACGCCAGAACAGCTGCTCAACTTGTATAAAGCGCAAGTTCGGTCATGCATGGAGTACTGCTCTCACCTCTGGGATGGATCTGCCAAATACCAGCTTGATGCACTTGAGTCGATTGACAGACGGGCCAAAAGGCTTATTGGCAACGATGCACTGGTCGCATCAAAGCTCCAGAGCCTCGAACATCGACGCCGAGTCGCCAGTCTGTCGGTTTTTTATCGGTTACATTTCGGGGAGTGTGCGACGGAACTGCACAATTTGATTCCGCCTAGCCCTTTCCATCATCGGACTACAAGACGTACGGCCATGCGCCATCGGTACATGGTTGACATCCCTCCCATACGCACAAAGCGTTTTGCTAATACTTTCATTGTGCGCACAGCTAAGGAGTGGAATTCCCTTCCGGAGTCTTTGTTCCCTGATAGCTACAACCTAGGGGTCTTTAAGTCAAGAGTGAATAGGTTTCTTCTAGGCAAGCGTGCTTCACCGTAGACCACATCATCGCTTAACATCAGGCGAGATGGTGGTCAAACGCAAGCCTATAGATTATAAAAAAAAAAAAAAACTATTCCTGTATGGAGGCCGTTTTGCAATGTTCCTTCTTCTTATGGTATTTATTTCCGCCCAAAGATGCGTTAAAATTAGTGTTGAAATATGGAACTTTCGACGCTCATAACTTTCAAATATTGTATTTTTTTACTTTTCTGTTTCCATACAGGGCTAGATAATGATGAGACAAATTGATATCATTTGTATATTAAGAATGTACAACGTCAAACAGTGGAGTAATCGCCAGATTACTTTTGTATGGAAGAATTTTCGACTAGTGTAACCTTAAGTTACAAAATGTTCTGGTACTTGCAACTGAACGGTCTGTAGAGAGGGCTTAACTCACGCTTGAACGGCTAGTGTTGCAACATCTTAGATCCAAACTCGTATCGTATCGATGAAATCAAAAACTTATGTATAAAGATGTGAAATCGGAATATTTATAGACGCTTTTCCGTATACAAAATTTGCATATAAACGATCAGTTCTCACATTTGTATCAAGCACACACATCAGTCTTATGTTCGTACGCACTGTACATAAATAAAATTTACGACAAAACATGGGAAAATCGTCTTTTAATCCATTGTCCGAGGACTTGTATTAGCTTGGAGGAAAAAAATATGAACTTGTGTGCATGAAGTGGATGCAGAATGTGTCTTAATGTCGAAACCACTCATACTTACTTCCTACAGACCAAGGATCTTCCTAGTTCTGTAATTATGTACTACACCATAGATATTCATGGGTTCAGACTTCATAAGTATGTCTAATTGCATGTATTTTCCGAGATGTTGTTTGTTCCGTGAACCGAAGGAAACTACCGAAGTGAAGTCATTCATAGATACGAGTAGTAATATTCTATACCAATATTATAAAGAGGTAAAGTTTGTGACGTTGTAAGGGGTAATCTCTGGATCTCCTGAACGGATTTTGGAAATTCTTTCACCAGTAGAAAGCTACATTATTCCTGAGTGTCATAAGCTATAACATGTTTTCAAAAAAATTAGAGATCCTTATGAAAATTGCAATAATGTAACCCAAGGTAGCAAAATGTTGCCTATAAAATACATTCTTTGGCGTGCGCTGAGAAAACTATTGATGATAGATAAAAATTTATAGGTAGGTAGGTAGGGTAGGGTAGGCAAGGTAGGTAGGTAGGTAGCCAGTTGACGGGAGCCAAACCCCGGGGGTCAGCTAATTATAGATTTTTTTAAGACTGCATAGTTTCAATCTATAAATATGCACGATGAATATCAAATGCCAATGCAAATAAATCAGGTCTGTTATACGATACCTATTAAAATCTATTATTAGGTAACTTGAATTATTAGATAGCAGTGAAACTAGACAAGGTTTTATTAATATTTACGAGCTGTTGCCCGCGACTTCGTCTGCATAGCATTAATACTTCGATCGCGCAATAATATTGTAGGTGTGTCATCTTACTTGAGAAATTATAAGTTCACCATACAAACATCCACACCCCTTTCCACCCCCTTTAAGATGATTTCCGGGCAAAAAATTATCCTATGTCCTTCCCAAAGTCTCAAACTATCTCCATACAAAATTTCGTCTAAATCGGTTCAGCTGCTTAAGCATGAAAAGGTAACAGACAGAGATACTTTCGCATTTATAATACTAGCTTCTGCCAGCGAATTCGCCCGTTTTAACGCCGAAAATTATTCCAATGGAACATATTCCCGGTATAAAAAGTATCCTATGTGCTATTCCAGACTATAATCTATCTCTGTGCAAAATTTCATCCAGATCCGTTCAGTAGGTTTTGTGTGAAAGAGTAACAAACATACTTACAAACTTTTGCCTTTACAATGTTATAGTGTGACGTGTGATGTGATAATATGGAGTACGGATAGGCACGCTTATCTAGAACTAAAAGTAACCCGTTCACTCTTGACTCAAAGCCCTCGGGTTATATTTCTTAAGAAAAATATTTATCGATACTCATCAAGAAGTCTCGCCAACCCTAAAGGTTGAAAAGTTCAAGGGGTAAAGTTTCGCTTTGTCACGGGGTCTCATTGCTAACAAAGAAAATTTGGTTCAAATAAATCTCACTAGATGGCGCGATATGCACGTATCTGTTATTGAATGTGTGTAAAATTCACATTTTCTGGAATTGAACATAAAAATTGTATGTTCTTGTTTAATCAACTCTCCTAAGTACAAAATTATGGAATATTGGGCTCTTAATTCACATTTCAAAGATTATTTTAACGGATCATTTAGAATTGATGCCAATAGATGACGCATTTTTAAATTTGTGAGGCATTCCACTCGATTGTTAAAATTTGCATTGTAACACATTTTGGTGCAAAAAACTGTAAAAACGTGGCAATAAATACTATAAAACGAACCTTCACTGTATTTAAAGAAAAAAATATTCACGAACTTAGTAAACCCTTTAACTTGCAAGTCACTGCTAACACCATCTATCTATCACCGTGAAACAGAACCGAACGCGTTCGATGTACAAAAAATAACAAGATTAATCAGATGAAAAACGCTAGTTACGTCGGCACGGTTTCTTTGTATGGGATGAGGCATCTGTATGCTAGTATTATATTATCTGTGGCTTTGTGTAAAACCACTTAACATATTAATATGAATGAAGGACAGGACTGGTTATGCTTTTACTGATATTAATTAAACGCCATGTTTCTGTCGTAATAAAACAGAATTTATAGAAAATGTCAGCTTCGGACGATGGATATAACTTATGAAATGCAGACTGGAATAATGTGGATATTGATGATACTACTTATAGCAGCTTTTTAAGGCCGTACCCTGACCAAAAAATCAGCATGAGATATGAGCATTCCTATTGGCCTAGCGGCACTGTCGGCGCATGAATTACAGTAGCGAATACGCCCAGATTTTAGAATAAAATCTTTATAAAATCGAATATGGGTCTTTTGAAAAAAAAAACTACCGAAATGTTCATTATCAAATTGTCTATCCATTAGTGTTAGTACAAAAAAATATAAATGAACACTTTACGAGGAGATGCATGCTATCAATCATTATTTCTCATTTTTATGTTTTTATTGGAAGGAGATTAGTAAAACATATACTACATTAAAAAAAAAGAATTCTACAATTTTGGAATCAATAATATGTAGAAATTTAATGTATTTTTGTTAGTTGATATTTCATTTTAAATAACGAGTAGATAGCTCCTAAAAACTGCACGAAAAACGGCTAGCTCGGGGTAGTGCCTTAGTTATAACTTGTTGTGCCCGCGCCCGCGGCTTCTCTCCCTACCCTACTTTCCTACCTACCTGCCTACTCTATTTACCTACCTACCTACCTACTATATTTACCTACCTACTCTATTTACCTACCTACCTGCCTACTCTACTTACCTATCTACCAATTTTTTTTTCTAAGGTCATTCTTCCGCGGAGAATCTTAACACCGCCGTTCAGAAAATGACATCAAATGGACAACGCCATCTGTCGAATATGGTGTTCAACTATCCGAGTGTCTATCTGAATTGCGTGTGTTGTGATATTATACTTCTTGAAAACTTTAAATTCATATAGCTTTTGATTGAGTGAACCGATTGCGATGAAACAAAAACTAAGTAATACCAAGTTACGCACAATTTTATGTATAAAAGTTAACTACATTGGTTTCGTACATTTAACGTGATGCGTGCACAACTAAACAGACAAAAATTCCAAAAATGTTAGTGTGTTCTGCTGGCTCAGATCAAATAAAAAGTCAAGATGGAACGTTGCAAACAAAAAAGTGAAGCCGGTTCAAACTAAGCCTTGCCGTATAAATACACAATTATACGCGCACACGTATAACGAAACTACCCCTTAGCTTGTCAGTTATGCTTTATTATTTGATCTGTAAGCTCGAAGGACAAGCTAAAGCGTAATTTCGTTGTACGTGAGTGCGTGTAATTGTGTATTTGTACGGCAAGGCTTAGTTTGAACCGGCGTCACTTTGTTGTTTGCAACGTTCCATCTTGACTTTTTATTTGATCTGAGTCTGCTGGTTATCCTTTAACACACTGGCAATTTTTTTTTGCTAATATTTTCGACGTACAAAAACGACTTTTCTCACAGAATTATTATATGTATTGATAATGAGACATAGGCTGTTAAACTATAGTCAAAATGCCAAAAGCCCAAAATCTAACCAGGTGACATTTCAATAGCGCTTGGCATTTGGCATTCCCATACATTGTTGACTTTTTTCGAATCGCTATCGCGACGCTGTTGTTTCTAGAACATCACTTGTCTAGAGACTGGTCATAGGTCATCATCACAGGCGAAATACATACATGATGGACATGGGCCTCCCCCAAGCGACCCCACAATTATTTTGTATAGGCTCGCGCTTGACCACTATCTCACCTGATGGTTAGCGATGATGATGTGGTCGAAAGTGAAACACGCTTGTCTAGAAATAACCTAAATACTCCTAAATTGTAGCTGTCGGGAAACACAGACTCCGTCAGGGACCTTCATCGTGTTTACCTCAAAATTGCGTCGTTATATTTTTTTCCCCGCGAAGGACCACGGAAGGTTTTCCTACACAAATCGAACAAAAAGATAACAATACGTCAAACGTCTTTATCATGAGAATTACACGGTAACCTTGGAATAATTCAAACGGTTATTCGACTGGTTTCGTAAAAAAGGAACAAAAATAAAATTTGTTTGTTGTTTCCATGTTAAATATTGTGTGATTTATTTTGTTTTTGAGTTCGCGTCTTACATTGTTTTCGTTTCCGAAAAGTTATGGGATTATGGTAACAAAAGAACATCGGTTGCTAATCGTGACGTTGGAAGACTGATGGTCGGCGGTTGCTCCTTCGTCTTTGATTAAAAACTGGTCATCCTCCTTTGTAAGGAGATTAGCAAATCGGTTGGGGCTGCTGGTAGCTTCTTATTTTTCTTATTGTTTGCTATCATTATTCAGTTTGGAATTGTTTTAACTTCATTATCATCTTCAAACTTCATTTGTACATGAAGAGAAGTCTGAATTGAATCGCCTAATAAAACCTTTACCTACTACTGCCACCGTTAAGAATTGGTCTCCTCTTACTGTGAGCATGTTCTTTACCATAATTATGTTAATCTTCTTCGTCTTGTATTTTATAGGGGGTTTAAATTTGCGTTTATTAGGGATCAAAATAGATCTAATTCTTTATCAATGCCCTGCAAGTACTTCATCAATATCTATCTGCCAGTATACCTTTTTATTTGGGCAGCAATCCGCAGCATGTCTCATAACATTAGTTGATGGCATTGGTGCTTCTGGCAGCAAGTTTTTTTTAAATATTTTGTTTATATTAGTTCTTGATGGAACAGGCTAAGGTCTTAGACCATGCTGCCTAGTCATCAGTTAGTATGTATGTATCAGAATGCGGTTGTAACATATTCTAATGTTTTTTGGAGTATTTGGCAGCAAATTGTATCGAGTCAGGCTTCCCAGTAAGCCTTGCGGCGGGAGCTAATACTACAATAAAATTCTCCGCTCCGCTATCCCGAGATCACTTCTGTCAATGATTTCCACATTTTGCCCATTTGCGAAGACATTTGAGACACAAAACTACACCAATTTTATATCACAATAACCACTAGAAATCAATCTGCAAATAATATTTACAGCCGCTGTGCTTCACTCGAAAAAAACCCGCCAAAAAACACCCATGATCATCATAGTCCTACCCTCATTTCAATGTATTATACCAAACATTTCTATTCGCCATCTACCTTTTAGGTTTAAAACCAAACCGTGTTTAATTTAGCTGCATTATGGCCTAGTGTATATGCATTCATACACTCTCCAATTCACCAACCATATCCAACACCAACAACAGGGAGACTAAAGCGCACACATAATTTTACGGCATACGAGTATATGAGTCACGGCAGTGTTTTGTTGAACAAAAGCTAAACATATGCTAATACGAGTACGTTGTTCGTATGCTCATCGGTGTTAATCAGAACAACTGTTGCTACCTGATCGTTTTGTAATAGGTGCTAATGTTATAATTATTATGATGTTTTTGTGTTGTTTGTACTTCCTTTATCATCTTCTAATTTGTTTCTGTTGGCTTGGAATAGGAACCATGCATTTTTTCCGGACAGTCCATGTCCTCGTCCTCGGCGACCTTTAAGCCGTTGGTCACGACGGTGATTTGAAGATCTTTCACAGTCATTACTGGTTGTCCAAGTTTTGGGCTTCTGACTACCCTCCAGCAGCTAATGTTATAATTATTATGATGTTTTTGTTTTGTTTGTACTACCTTTATCATCTTTTGATTTTTGCTGTTGGCTTCGTTCCCGCTTTTTATACCATCATAGGAACCATGTATTTTTCCCGGATAACCCTTGTCCTCGGCGACCGTTAAGCCGTTGGTTACGACGGTGATTTGAAGATCTTTCACATTAATTACTGGTTGTCCAACTTTTGGGCTTCTTGTTTTGTTTGTACTACCTTTATGATCTTCTGGTTTTTTCTGTTGACTTCGCTCGCGCGTTTTATATCATAGGTTAGGTTAGGTTAAAACGGGATGTTTTCCGCAACTCCACGACCAAGCGCGTATTTTGCGTACGGGTGGGAATTAACCTGCTGCCAATTTCCTCACTCGATCCATCCCAACTCCTCGAGGAAAGCCAGCAGCGCCTTCATGTTGCTGACTACTTCCTGTGCGGTACCTGGTTCACCGAGGTATTTGGCCCTGTGTTTTATATCATAGGAACCATTTATTTTTCCCGGACAGCCCATGTCCTCGGCGACCTTTAAGCCGTTGGTCACGACGGTGATTTGGAGATCTTTCACAGTCACTACTGGTTGTCCAACTTTTGGGCTTGACTACCAGTCTGTACTGTCAGAATCCCAAAAGATGGACAACCAGTCTTACCAAGGGATTGTAGAGGTCAGACAAATAATAATAAAACATAGACAGACAATATTTGGTATTACTCGTATATAGCATACTGGTAGTCAGTTACATCCGGTTAGACTGAAGGTCAAGCCAACATTATTTGGGCTAGGCAGATGATGTGTCATTAGAACTTGATTCCTTCATATTTTATTTTGTTTTGCTTACTGTGTCCTAACTCTTTTATTTGTTTGTTTTGCAGGTAAGTGTGGTGTGGTCCGTGTATTAATATGAGTTTGTGTAAGTTTATTTAATAAGAGCCCACCCTTCAGCATAAGATATGCCAGTCTTTCCGGTATGACAAGTTTCACATATTTACCTTTGCAGCTTTGAAAGGCTGTAAAACTGTATTTTATCTTAAAACCGTACTTACCAGAAAAGTATGAGAGGAAAGTGGAATAGGGGGATAATAGAGGGGAAGTAGACCTAGACGTAACACACCGGATCAATTCGAATGGATGAAATGGCGACAGGTCACAGGAACAACTTGTGAGTTGTGACCCACGGATGCCCAAGTTAATTCTTATTGCCGTTTGGCGGAATCCAACAAAGTGTTCGATAAACATTTGTTTCCATTCGTAAAAACTCAGGGTGGTCTCTCTCATGGTGGTACCTCTCATCTTTCTAGACCACACGGCCAATCGTTTTGCATTTTCTATATAAAACAGGTACAATTTAAATTCCAGACTGATATTGTGAAACATCGTGTGTGTATCGCTTACAAATGTACGTATGAGATATTCATGTTATTTGTTTGTGTGAATTCTTGTTTGCATTAGTGAAATGTACTGAGTTTGAGAATTTGTATCTTGTGTGGTGTTTGACGGAAAAGGTCAGGCTGGTGATAGATTCAGTGATTTTTTATTTCGTAGACTAAACTGACAGCTGCTAATGACCTTATTTTTTTTAAAGTTGCAAGCGTGGAGCATAGTGTTGTAGTTAAGGCTCAATCATAATTGATTTATCGAATCGGTGTGATATTACTCCTCAATTTAAGTTACTAATTGGTGTAAATAAATGTTTTATGGATATGAACGCAATATATTTAAATATACCTAACAGTATTAATACACATAGTTCATAAACTTTTATTGCAATAAATAAGAATACGAAAATAAAATAAATGCGATCGATAGATCGAAATCTGCCATAAATTAATAGAAATTAAATAAGTGTCCCTAGTTTCTTAAAAAATGTTATATGTTTGCCGTGAAGTAGTTCCATTTTCTATCTACTTCGATTTTCGATCACTCAGGATACGACACTAATATTTTGTAATGATAAAGTGCCAACTCCCCAAATGTCAGTTGTTGTTCAATGTCAGGGATTAATGTAAATTGACAATGAGGGTTTTCTGATGATATGCACTAGGTGGCAGCACTGAGAAGTCAGGTCCAGGCAGTTGCCAAACGCTCATGCTTTCTGACATTTGTTAAGTTGAAGTCACGTTGACAATATAAGTTGCGTTTTCAAACGAAAGGACTTCTTGTCAATGTGGCGTCAACTGGTGGCGTAAATTTTCCCGAAATACAAGGAAAGAAAGGATGGCACCTATTTGAAAAAGATTTCAGTAGTTTTATTACCTTTGTATTGCGTAATTAAAATATTTGCAAATAACTCACAGTTTCTAAACTCATCGGAATATTCATAAAAGTCAATGTTTTATTTATTCTAAACCAGTGTGAACTTGTATAATGATACAATATGTGCGGACATGTAGTACTTAATAAAACTAAATACATTTAATTTTATCGATAAGAACACCCCACATAAGAAGTGCAGTCACCACACCCTCAAAAACATAGTCTAATAACCTTAACTTGGACCCAGGTCTCACAGAGGCGTTCATTTAATGTTATTTTTACGTCCATACTAAATACCATAATAAATCATTGAGAAAAATAACGACGCCAATACGTCTCTACTTATGGCCGAGTTTTTAACGTACTCGCTCGTGATAACGTAAACGATCTCTTATTTCAAAATGTATACAAAAATAAGGTTTCTCCTTACCGTCACCAGACGGCGCTCATCCAGTTCCAATACAAATTTACGTTTACATAAATAACTGTTATCAAGTTCCTATACGAACTTTTGGCAATCGTGGTAGAATGTCACTTAATTTAGAGCCCAAGGATTAGTTGCAAGGAAACTCAATATCACAAATTTTATCATATTTCACTATCGAATCAAAGTGAGTGCCAACCCTACAGGCATAGGGTTATCACAAAGAGAAATTCTTAGTAACCGATACATAAAGTACCTCTTACTCGGGAATGCTTTATCGATACAGATAAAATATGCAAGGAGAGATTAAAGTGTCTACTCAGTATTGAAAGGCCTTTGCCCCCGTGAGAATATGCTGCATACTATGTTTCTACGTTCAGGCACAGACTTAAATATGTGTGCATTAGAAAAAAAATAAAGCGATTATCTCTGAAATTATTGATCTAAATTTTGAAGTAGGTACGCACATAGTATCAATTCGAATCCAGACTGTATTATGAAATGAGTATTAATGAGTATTATTAGTACAAAATATTTTACAAGAAAATCGCTTTTCTTATGTCAGATTTATGAAATGGGTATTTTTTTTTCAAAGTTCCAAAGAAAGAGGCCGTGGCGGCTGGTCGATACCTCAGCAGTAACGCTTGCCACATCGAAATCAACGAGGTTGTACCAGTTTGTACCATATCTGGACCACTGTACTATCAGCCTTTTAGTGTTCCCACTGATGGGACACAGTCCTACTCTCTGTGAGAGAGAAAGGGCCGTAATCCACCACGCGGGCCGAATGCGGGTTGGTGGATGTCACATGCCTTATAATGTTTGGTTCTAGGACATGCCGGTTTCCTCACGATGTTTTCCTTCACCGTTTTGAGAGCAGTGGTGATGAAATAATTTACACAAAGTAAAGCGCCTGCCTGGGTTGGAAGTAATGGCCGCTACCACTGGGCCACCACTGCTCTCAATATGATATATGTACTATAAGGGTCAAAAGTGCAGTCACAGTCTACCAAAACATCAAAGACAATTTTTTGTAGGCAGCAGAATTTCAGCTTTTCTCAGTTAATAGCAATAATCTATACTTTAATTTCTATACAAAATATTAAATCAGTTGGGTATAATTTAACTTCTACAAAATCTAGCCATTTGAGTTTTGGGAGAGTATGACTGCACTTTTGACCCTTGACTGTACCATGTGTATGATATCATATTAAGTTACAGTAATGTTTTGCTTAGAAAGCACAGGATTTAGTTTCTTTCATTATGCACACTGATAAAGGAAGAAAGGAAACTGGTGGCAGACAATGGAGGTGTCGGATTCCCGAACTTTCCTTACTGTTCATAATTCTTATTTTATTGTATATGGGTTGCTGCTGGAGTGAAAGGTTAAAAGGATTATATTTTATTATGAGATAAAAGGTATTATTATGTTATATTATGTATGTGATACAAGGACACCTCATATTTTGTGCTGGTATAGGTTAAACCCTGCTTAAGGGTTTAATTCGATATTACAAATTTGTTGCTAAGGGAATATTCATTCAAGCAAAATTCGACCTTATTGTATTAGAATGTCTGTAGGAAAAATTGCTTTTGGTGGGTCATGAATTAACCTTGTCGACCGTTTACTTTAATTAATTAAAAATTGCAAGCCTAGATAAGACAATGAACCACATAGTCTAAATACTTAGCCTGCTTTTTTGAGGACACGTGCAAGTAGATTGATACATTTATTATACGAGGATTATTATTAAGGGCCTACATACGCTTTAGTGCCATAAAACGGTAACTTTCTAAAGCATACTTCTCAGTAACGGCTAGGTTAAAAGGTTTGCAAAAAATATATATTTATTATTGATTCATGTACATAATTTTGAACACAAGGTTTTTTCGTGTAACTAATAGTTTTGCTTTAAAAAAATAATTAACAACACGATATTTTTCGCAACTTTTGGAAACTCCTCCAAAACGACTTAGATGTTTAAAAATAATTTTATACAGAAAAATTGATGGCTGATAGATCATCATCTAATAATCAATCGATAGATAAATCAAATAATCAGTACAGTACGTCGAGATAGTTTCTTTGTATGGGATGAGACCCAACGGTTACTCTAAAAATAAACTTATATCATCATAAATTCTAGATATACTTTTAGATATCGCTGCACATGCTGAGATAGGATTTTTTTAGCCTTTTTGATCACGCACGGGCTTTTTATTATTGTTTTTGCTTATCTCGTGTCTCCTGTGCGAGTCACAAATAAATATTTTTCTTTCTTTCTTTAAAATTAAAATTAATTAATTTAATATAAACTAGAAATAGGTTTGCATCGATATTATTTTTGAAACCTTTCGCGGACAATATTTTAGTTTTCGAGGGCCTCCAAGGGTCCGTGCATGGACCATAGGTTGGGAACAATTGCTCTAGAAAATATTTTTTTTTTATGAAATTCTAAAATAATCCCAGTTTAGGTTCGACTCAACAAGTCCAAAGTAATGTTATTGCAGCTAAATAAATACTGTAACAGTTATGACATACAATGTATCATCAGTGATAAGATTGGCGGTATCTGCATCCGTATCTTAGTGGGGCGCCAACCGCCATACTGTTAACTGGGGCGGTAAGGAGGAAACTGGATAACGAATTTATGATTAATATTGAGAAATGGTTTCAAGTATCTTTGAAGAAAGAAGCTGGGATATGTGTCCGGTCTACTCCCTATCTCCAACGAAGTTACGGGCCCCGTCCGAAAGTACTCCGGAACTTCGGAGTGAACCCTACTCCGTATTGTTGATTAAATTCTTCTGACGAGTAGATTAAAAACAGATCGGGAGTAGGTACAACTGTCAAATTGTATTGTCATTCTTTAGTAGTTCGTGGCCCGAACAAATCATGCATGCGTCTGTATGGGATACGGAGTAGGAAACGCACGTAGCAAAGGCCGAAACTACGAACTTCGTGCTTAGGGAGTAGATTCCCAGGATTTATTCGTCGGCGTATTGATGATTTCATGTTTAGCGATTGCCTCGTAAAGATATTCCAGGGTGCTTGTGTTGTTGCAATGAGAACACGACAAGAAATGGGGATTGGGATTCTCCTCAATACATTCGTGAACGCTTTAAGTATTTTGTCCCGAGAGGTAAACCCTGTCGCACTTCCACTTCTCTTCTCCTTCGTACCCCACGTCACACTTCCAGCCGCTATGATGGCTCCGTCTCTGTTACTGCAGTGCGTCTCTGGAACTCTCTACCACATTCCCTACGCGACAGCCCTTCTCTGAATGTCTTTAAGAGGAAAATCAAGGATCATTTTCTTTCGGAATGACATAATATTAGTATATGTATATAGGTATTTATATATATTTTGTACCTATGTATATTTATGATTTATTTTATATTATTCTAAAATTGTACACTGGACTAGTTCTCTTCTTCCTTTTGTAAACTCTCTCTATCGCTCTAAGATTTGCTGATAGAAAACTATTCTTTGTGTTAAGCTCGCCTTTGTACATCAACTTTATAATCACTCATGTTGTATGTGTAATTTCTGTGTACAATAAAGAATTAAGAATTGGACGTAGCTCCGGAATCGCACAGGCTCTCATTTAAAATCATTTCATTGGATAGATTGCAAATTAAATTAGTCACCCTGTTGTAGTAGTCCCAGAGCCGGTATGTGATAATGATTTGAACTTAAGATATCAGTAGATATAGGTAACAACAACAGTGCATACCTATGTATTTTCTGCAAAACAAAATGGCCGATTACAGCCTTGCACTTAAGAAATTGTTTTTCACCTTGAAGAAAACATTACGCAGTGCTGAATATAAAACGGTTTGGCTTTTGAGTTCCGTGTTTTTCTGAATAAGAATTCATGAATAACTGAAATATTTATTAAATACTTACATTATATTTCTGATTTATTGAAGCTCAGTTCTCAGAAGCCAGGGGTTTTCACTATCGCATCGTCGGAAAAAGAGGGTTGTTATAAGATCGACGTGTGTTGCTGTGTATCTGTGTGGCTATCTGTGGCATCATAGCTCCTAAACGGATGAACCGATTAGGAGCCATTTTAAATTTTACTTGTCGTTGATAGACAGACTGTCACTTGTCTAGAGCGTAAGTTTTAGTAATTTCTAAGCAATATCACTATTCAGGCATGCTTCAACATCCAATATCATCCAATAACTATGACTCTTGCAGACAGGCGCGAAACGTTATAGGGACAACGCTTTTTCTTAGAAAATGTTCTGTCTGTAGAGCAAGTTCAGAACAATTTGATATTATAGGCAAGCGTGCTTCACCGTAGAACCACATCATCGCTTAACATCAGGTGCGATAGTGGCGAGCCTATAAAAAAAACTTGTTGTCGCAGCTATCTGCGAGAGCCTTTAAGCCTCGTATCCACTAGTCAACATTTAACGCGCAACACGTGTCGCTCAACATGTTCGACGTTAGCAACTTTACTGGCGCGTAAAACGAGGCGACGAGGCAATAACTTACTAAACCAAGTTCCTCGTTGCCGTGAGGCTCTAGACAAGTCGCATTCGATGTCAGCAAAGGCGATAGTCGAAATGTCAAAATGTAAGGGATTGATCACTTGTCAATCCCATACAATTTTGTCTTTTTGATAATCGCTATCGCCACGGTTTCAATGATAGAATGTAAATTTTGTAGGGCAAGGATGGCGAACCTGTATTAGAAAACGTGCCATTTAAATTATATATTTTTTTGTGACAATGAAGTGCCACCAAAATTCAAACTTTGTCTTAATTGACAAAAAAATATGCTATGATGAATCAATTCTTTATTTGCACCCAGAAAATCTTACAGCAATCCTAATATTCATTTACAGTATTATGTTGTTTTTAAATAAAAGTACGAGTTGGTGTCATTTCTGCAGTTGCAAATTACCTAGATTCTAAATAACCTCATTTTAGCATGCTTAAAATATTTTCGTGTGCCACCACAGGCACGCGTGCCGTAGGTTTGCCATCCCTGGTCTAAGGCCATCATGAGCAACATGTTGTGCATCAAAGTCGCGCGTCGAAGTTGCCTTGTGGATACGAGGCTTTATGCTAGCGTGGGAGTTAATACACGTCAAGTGTCGATATAAGCCTTGTATGCAATAATAGTAAGAATATCGCAACACGCTCACAATGGGGCAATTACCGCACGAGTAGATTGCTTGAACCTTGGCTAGTTTACTTTATAGGCTAAGTATAAGTAAGCCATCATTGTATGACACCTGATTACGCAACTGACACCTACTTAATGAGCTTGAACATAGTATCACTAGCTTCTGCCAGTGGCTTCGCCCGAGTGAAAAATGTTTTATCATCCAAAGGGAGCATTATATCGGGATGAAAAGTAGTATGTGCTATTCCAGACTATAATCTATCTCTGTGCAAAACATCCAGATCCGTTCAGCCATTCTGGCGTGATTGAGTTCTGGCGTTTATTTGATCTGAGGTTGTGGGTATACCTACGTGAAATACTCCTTGCAAAACACTATCACAACGCCAACTTATCACGTTCACGTCTGCTCAGCGCAGCGGCCGTATGTCACTGCTGGTAAGGGAACCAATATCAGCGTCTGGTATATTTGCCTGAGAAGTGCTGAGCTGGTCTCCCATTTGGTGCAACCTTGAGACGCAATGTGTTTTAATTGTTATACCTAAATATTACTGGTGTCACTTTTATTTCTATAAGTATGTTTTATTTATTTTTTTCTTTTTATGTTGGCACCTTGTTATCTCAGATCAAATAAAAAGTCAAGATGGAACGTTGCAAACAACAAAGTGAAGCCGGTTCAAACTAAGCCTTGCCGTACAAATACACAATTACACGCACTCACGTACAACGAAATTAGGCCTTAGCTTGTCCTTCGAGCTTACAGAACAAATAAAAAAGCTCAACTGACAAGCTAAAGGGTATTTTCGTTACACGTGTGCGCGTATAATTGTGTATTTATACGGCAAGGCTTAGTTTGAACCGGCTTCACTTTGTTGTTTGCAACATTCCATCTTGACTTTTTATTTGATCTGAGCTTGTTATTAAACCTACCTACATGATAATTGAAAAAAAAGTGATTTTGTGTGTTGTGCTGTCTTTTGTGTGCACTAAATAAATGTTTTATCTATCTATCTACACATACATCCATCCAAACTTTCACATTTTTTAATATTAGTAAGATGTTTACGTCGGAGAGACATCATGCACTGATTAAGTGCTATTGCCATCTGACCTCTGCAACCTAATAAATGAATAAATAATCTTCTAATAAATTCATAAACAAGACTAATTTACATAATATGCTTGGCTTCTAGTTGAAAACTTCTTCGTAAATATTTCGACTAATTACAAACTACAATGGCGGTCAAAGAAATGATTACCAAAGCGAACAAAATTTTATAACAAGTAAAATTTCAAAATTTAAAAAACCCCCGATACATTTATCTTGCGAAAACATCCCGATTCAAACAGTAAAACGCCCATAACTTTTGAACGGCTGAACCGATTTTATTCAAACATAGCTAAGAACACTCTCGATACAATCACCTTTCAAACAAAAAAAACTAAATTAAAATCGGTTCATCCGTTGAGGCGCTATGATGCCACAGACAGACACACAGATACACAGCAACACACGTCAAACTTATAACACCCCTCTTTTTCCGTCGGGGGTTAATAAATACTTTGGTGGCTTCTCATTCCTTTGTTTTCCAATAATTTTTTTAACAATAAGTACATTATTTATCTACTCAATGAGGTCTAAACAACTATACCCCACTCGATGGGGTAGGTTAATTTTGTTTTGTACACTCCCCCCTTTAGCTGTATTCCCATACAGCTAAAGGGGTGGGGGGAGGCGCCCTAAAACATATATTTTTTTTTTTGATAATTTGTATGGCTTCGGGTCAATGGGTGCTTATACTTTGAAAAATTGAAGACTGTGGCTTCAACCGTTTGGCTGCAAAACCTGTGTGACATCTGTGTACGATGGTCTAGCGATCCATAAATCGTTGCCATTTCATCTCTGCAACAACGCAATCAATAGTTGATGACGTCGATAATAACCAAGATCAATTTGCATAAATAGAAAACTTATTGATTAATATTTCAATTAACAAACTATATTGCATAATCACCTAATTCGATCTAAAATCGATAGAGATCATAAATTGTGTCATCACATCACACAAATATTAATAAAGGCGAAATTTTGTGTGTGTGTGTTTGTATGTTTGTTACTTCTTCACGCTCAAACGGCTGGACGGATCTGGATGAAATTTGGCACAGAGATAGATTATAGTCAGGGATTGCACATAGGATACTTTTTATACCGGGAATATGTTCCCTCGGGATTATTTTTGATATTCACGCCGGCGAAGCCGCTGGCAGAAGCTAGTCACACTAATATTATAAAGGTGAAAGTTTGTGAGTGTGTGTGTGTTTGTTAATTCGTAACGGTCAAACGGCTGGACGGATCTAGATGAAATTTGGCATAGAGATACCTAGATTATAGTCGGGTATATCGTATAGGCTTTTCGACTTTTACACGGGCGAAGTCGCTGGTAGAAGCTAGTCTAATAATATAACGCAAGCGGGTTATAAATGATAGTCATTATAACCACAGGTCACACTTATGTAATACTGTGTTATGTTTATTAATGTAAATTAAACTTGTAGTTTACTTATGTGGTGAAAAATATATTTTTACTAAGCTTTTACAAATATAGGTGGTCGTAGGAATAATTTAGCGAAAGTGTGATCACAAGTGATCTCATAAAATAAAAAACTAGCCAAGTGCGAGTCCGCCGCGCACACAGGATTCCGTACCATTATCGCAAACAACAGAACAAAATTAATTAAATATTAATTTTGTTCTGTTTTTAGTATTTGCTGTTATAGCGGCAACAGAAATACAACACTGTGAAAATTTCAATTGTCTAACTGTCACGGTTCATGAGATACAGCCTGGTGACAGACGGATAGACAGATGGATCGTGGAGTCTTAGTAATATAAACCCGTTGGGTACGGAACCCTAAAACTACTGCTTTTCCTAAGCACTACGCGAACTAAACACATGTAAAAAATAAGAAAACCACCGCTGTATAGACGGAGGATACAATATATTCGCGAGCTGCCTAACCAAAGCCAATTATGTATCCTCCGACAATTTTCTTACCACAACATTAACTAGGTATAATTGTATTCTGATAAAAAAAATTGACTTCATATTTTGTATTGTTTTTTAATGTACATAAATCGTTTAAGTACTTTACACACTGAACATAATTATTAGGTACTAGCTGTCCCACGCGGCTTCGCTCCCGTCAACTGGCTACCTACCAAGCTAGCCCACCTACTCTAAATACGTTGCGTCTCAAAAAGAATAAATTTGCCCCGTTTTTGGAACATTTTTCATTGATGCTCCGCTCCTATTGGTCGTAGCGTGATGTTATATAGCCTATAACCTTCCTCGATAAATGGACTACCCAACACAAAAAGAATTTTTCAATTCCAACCAGTAGTTCCTGAGATTAGCGCGTTCAAACAAACAAACAAACTCTTCAGCTTTATAATATTAGTATAGATTATTGTGAATGAGAACAGCTGAATAAAGAAGAATACATTTTCTTTGGCTATCACAACATTGCATTACCGCAAGCCAATCGTGCGCAAAAGGCGTAGCTGCTATTGTTCTAAGTACTAATTGGTCCTATCCACCGATAGATTCTCACTGTACCCTAAGGTTGCCAAACTGAAAAACCGTACAGACTACCGGCCGACTTAAGACAGAGTTTTCAATAAAAAGAAACACAGAACACTTTCAAGATATTACGGATTTTTCTATCATAGTTTCAAATCATAAACAAGATGTAAGTTAATCTTTTTTATGCGTCACTATAAAATCTTCTTAACTTCTAATAAAATTACAATGTAATTAATCTTCGATCTGTCTTGAACTCACCCATATTTTCCGGGATAGGTAAAATAAAATAAAACAACCGAACTGAGAACCTTTTCCTTTTTTGAACTCATAAAAATATTTTTATACATCCAAGTCGTTTTGGAGGAGTTTCCAAAAGTTGCGAAAAAATATCGTGTTGTTAATAATTTTTTTAAAGCAAAACTATTAGTTACACGAAAAAACCTTGTGTTCAAAATTATGTACATGAATCAATAATAAATATATATTTTTTTCAAACCTTTTAACCTAGCTATTACTGAGGAGTATGCTTTAGAAAGTTACCGTTTTACGGCACTAAAGCGTATGTAGGCCCTTAACGACGTATTCCACATTGGGCACCAGTTTTAACAGCACCTGAGTTAATGGCACCTGAGGTATTCCACATACGGCACCTAACGATAGAAAAGGTGCTCAAACGGGAATACTAAATGATACAGAAATACCAGCTCTAATACCCCAACTTATTACTTCTAGTTTCACATTCAATTACGTAACACGTAGCTTACACAAACAACAAACAATTATTGATCATATTCATAGAACATCAACATAAGTAGTAATCATAATTATGGTTACGTAATCTACATATTATGTAGTCCTTCGTAGTAGTATGTTGTACATTATATACCTACATACTCTTGAGTATTTATGTTTATGTAAACATGGTTATTGTTCTCTTGTGGTAACAAGCTAACAGATAATAAATTATATGCCTTTATAGTAGCCGTGTCTTTAGAGGAAAGATGACGAATTCCTTTTTTATGGTTTACCTAAAGCACAGTTTTGAAAAGCCTTTTTCGTTTTTAGGGTTCCGTACCTCGAAAGGAAAAAACGGAACCCTTATATGATCACTTTGTTGTCCGTCCATCTGTCCTTCCGTCTGTCTGTCTGTCAATACCCTTGGTGTCCCGTGTCAATACAATTTTCTCAGGAACGCGTTGAGGTACCAAGCTGAAATTTATCATATACTCAGTCTACAGTCTACTGTCCCTTAAAGCTGTGAAAAAATCAAAGATACAGCCGTTTATGCCGCAAATTTTCGACACTCGCAAGGGAATCAAAACCTACAGGGTACTTCCCGTGAATAAAATTTGGTACAAAGCAAAGATAAAGGAAAAATTTCGAAAACCGTAAATTTTCAGTTACATCATATAATAAAAATATTTTAATAATTTTAAACATACTAACCCTTTCCTCATGAACGCGTAAAGGTACCAAATTGAAATTCATATCAAATACTAAGGTCTATAATACCTTTAACTTGAGTTTTGTACGGAACCCTCGGTGCGCGAGTCCGACTCGCACTTGGCCGGTTTTTTTAAGTAATATGGTGTCGGATCTCACATAAGACGCTTTGAATGGAGAAAACGAAATAACAACTATACCTATCGTTTAAATTAGTCATGAGACGTAACAACAGATACATATGTAAAGGAGTGGAATTCCCTGCCAGAGTCTGTATTTCCTGATAGAGCCTACAACCTGGGAGTCTTTAAGTCAAGAGTTAATAGTTTTCTTCTAGGTAAGCGTCGTCCACGTCATCGCTGACCATCAGGTGAGATAGTGCCAAAAAAAAAAAAAAAAGTTGTGTCAAGTTTCAAAAACCCAGAGATATTTCTGATTTTTTTTCCGCTAGAAATACTCTTTCTCCCGAAACGACAAGAAGCATAAAATAAAAAAAAATGCTGTAATTTATTTTTAGATTTCGATTCAACTGACTCATCACCACTTTCGTTCAAAAACAGCATTTAAATACAATAAAGCCATTCAACCGAACCTGAACCAAATAAATACGTCAGAACGCTCTTCTATACACAACAACAGTATTTAAAAAGACCGTAAATACATATTCAAACAATAGAATTGTGAAGACCGATGGACGTACCCGTGACCCACGGAGCCCTGACCTATCGAAGACAAACAACTGGCAGGCAGACGAGGCCGTTTCTAGCACCTAATATAATTATCAACATGGCAACATTTAGCACTTAAAAAAAACGGTTGCGAACTCCTTTGATAAAGAGAGTAGATGCACTGTTGCAATAATAAAATTGTATTGTCACGCTCTCGTACGTTTGGTTGTAGATTTGATCAAATCAGTGACATATATGTGAACATAACTATACTAAACGGCCCTCATTAAAATTATGTTGCACCACATGCCAGGCGCGATTGTGAATAGGGGCAGGCATAAATAATTTTCTGTTAGGCTAGCACGTTATCTGGCGGCAACTGCGTAATTTGGCATGCCAAATTAAATGAAACTAAACAAAAGAAAGTTAAACAAAAACATTGAACAAAAACGTTTTACATTCTATGAATCATTTAAAAATATATCATTTGTTTTAGTCGGACTCACATTCCAAAGATACTTCATTTAAATTTTTGATTTTATTTTTAAGTAGTATCTAGTTGACTCATATAATAAAAGAAAAATAAAAACCACCAACACTCACTCAAATAGATGATTTTTTGTTCTTGACAACTAATAAAATTAAAATATCGGTCATTAAAATAATGAGTTTATTCTATTGTCAACAGCTGTCATCACCATGGCAACACAGACACAATATTGTTCTTCTTTTAATTTTGAATGCGGAACTCATTGGTGCGTTGCTACAGAAAAAGCGGTTAATTATGAGAGTTCGCTCCATTTCTTGATGTGATTGGCTGCCGCTGAAGCAAAAAGTAAGCATGAGGAAATGAAGTACGGTTGACGACTGATGGCACAAATTGATGGGCAATTGGATGACCGGTGACGTAGCAACCTTCAGAGAAAATTAATCAATGTTTTAGGTATTTACGGTTTTTAGGGGTTTTACAAAATCGTCATAGTATTAAAAAACAATACGCGGGAAAACTGAAATGATAAGATACCAGGAAACAAATATTTATCCAAAATTGGGTAAAAAAAACTTGTTATTGGTTGAACTCGAGCTTTATCTTTGGGGGTTCTTGATGTTTGACCTCTTATTATTATTCTCTGAGAATGTCTAATTGGTCCTTATCAAAACATGATACACATTATCACGCGTATTCCCCGAACATCGCAGAGATTGATCTCACACAAAAATGCCAGTATCCTATTTATTGGTAATTTCTCCCTTGACAACTTAAACGACAAAAGAAAATAATCAGCTAAAATCAAAAACAAACACACAAGATGGTTTTATAAGTAAATATTAACGATCTTATTTCAAATGTATACGGAGGCCACAGATAAAATAATGTTCACGCGTGTAAATAGCAAAGAGGCATCACTTTCCCGGTAAATTTTAGTATCAATTTGGCGGTAACGGAGCCGTCATCTTTTAATGACACGTAGACTAAAGTATCTTCGTTGGCTTTCTTTGAATGTTAAAATTTCATGACACATAATTACCTACTCAAATTAGGTACTTATTTAAATTTTATTTTAAGTGTTCTTGGAACTTGAAATATTATGTTACCTGCTTCATTGTTTGCAATTTCAAAATTAAAGCGTATGTTAAATGTTTTTGCGTTAATTTTATCTTACGCATCAAGGATCATAAAGGTGATTTTTCGAAGGTAATTAGAAGATAATTAAAATAATGAAGTTACATAACATGATCCGATGTTTGAAAAATGAGACTATTATAATAGGGGTTAAACTATGAAATTGCCGTTTTATTGTAATAGGTACTTCGAATTGACATAGAACCTTCATGGTTTGAGATTTTCGAATGAACCTTTTTACATGGTACCTATGAAGTTCTTCTTTTAAAAAATGTGCAACATTCGATTATGATTATTAACAAGAAAGATGGATACTTGGAAAATTCGGGTGATTTTTGAATACGAGTTCCGACGCGGAACTAACGCGGCAGAAACAGCTCGCAATATCAATGTTGCGTTTGGAGAGGGGACTGCTAATGAACGCACCGTGCGATTTTGGTTTAAACGCTTTCGTGATGGAAAATTTGAATTGAAGAACGAACCACGTGGAAGACCGCCTACACAGGTGAATAACAATGAATTGAAAGAGATGGTGGAAGCCGATCCGAGCCAAACTACCCAGGCATTAGCGGCAAGGTTTAACGTTACCTTACACCTGATTGTATTATAATGCTTTAACCGGTTGAATTATCAAAACAATTTAAAGTTTCGGCAATGACGCTCGTGATGATGTACAACATATTGGTCATCATATTAAACTTTTGTTTAGTAACGTTTTCTCGTTGCTTCAACTCGCCTAGTGCATTCGAGGATTTATTCATCACCATCAACCACTGTTATTGGTCACCGTCAGTTATTAGCTGCCATAACATCACATCTATCGTAAACCGAGCTCATACTCAAGAATCTAAAACAGTCGCATGCACCGAACTCATAAAAGAGCCAGTAGTAAAAACCGCACACCGTAACACCCCCATAATAGCTGGGGCAAAAACTCCCGTAGTCCAAGGCTGTAGGGTGGCCCAGGTAGGCCCAATGTCAGCCAGCCCATTAGCCACACAAGTTCAGGGGAACCTTGGTTCGAAGTTCATGATCCAGTGGAGTCACGCGATGGTTCGACCCTTGCTAGTGGGGCTCGAATGTATCGATCGGTTTGTTTATAATTATTTTTTTGATGGCTTCATGGAATGTGGTGAGGGTCATGTCGTGAGGAAAGTTTTGAAGGTGATTCAAAAGGGGTGATCAATGATAATAATTATGATGGTTGAATAATGAAAGATGATATTGGAAGCAAGGGATATGCACTGTGATGATGACGAACCGGTTGAATGCCTTAATTATCGAAACATGTTCGCGAGCTGGCTGACCAAAACCAGATGTATCCTCCGACTGCACAGCATGATTTTCCTCTTGTTTACGTCTTTTTAGTTCGCTTTTTAAGCAGACGAGTTTTTTTTTAATTTACTTTTTTTATTTATAACTTTTTAGTATTTTTTTTTAGAATAAGGTAAGTATTACATATTTTTAAATCACCTCTTAAAACCCTTTATTTTGATACCTCATACCAAGAGTTAGAAAGAAAAAAAACATTTGGTGCCCCACAATATGGCGCCATCTTTTTATTTTCTAATTTGAATGTAGCCAGTGACACTCGCAGGGTTAAGACGAATTGATTGACGTAAGAATCATCAACATCGGCTAACGTTTTTGGTCTCTAGAACGCCACATAGGAACAAACATACATACATAGACTGATAAACACATTACCCTCCTTCGGCAGTCGGGTAAAAAGCCATTATGTCTTGCGAGGATCCTCGTTTTGGGCACTCGAGGGGATATTAGGGATGTACATATATGTAGAAGAAGTACGCATCCCAATTATATAGTAGGATATATTAATATCGATAGTTCTTGGAGTATTATGGTGATATACACCATAATACTCCAAGAACCTCAATAGTAGTTTAGAAATAGACAAGGCCAACAGTCATATCGATCGAATTTATATTAATATATATGTATAATAATTAATAAAATAAATGATTTGCCGCTAATAAGTTAATGCACATTAAAGATATTGAAGTTTAAATTATTTAAGCAGAAATAAAAATATAATTTGAAAGGTTGATTGATGACTGAATTGTCCATTTCTTTATTGTTTTCTTCATGCAACTAGGTCACGCCATAGAAACACAAACTTTCTTTCAAAGATGTACAATCTATCACGGTCGAAACTTAGACAAAAGTCAATACATTTAAAGGTAAACAAACAGAGCTATCTCTCCATCATGACTCCATTACCCCTTACCCCTGGGCGTCTATCAAGGACAGGCTCGAAGTCACGGTCGCTACAACCTTGTTATATCATGGCGTTATGAATTTCCGTATGCCACCCCTTTTTCGGACAGTATTATCGGGGTTGTTTAGCAATTTTGTTTGTGCTGTTTTAGGCTGTTGGAATATGAATAATGTTGTTGTTTGTGTTTATACATCCAAACTAATATCCATTCATACTAATACTAGTATTATTAATGCTAAAGAAATACGTTTGTCTGTTTGTTACTTCACGTTTTAACGGGTGATTGAATTTGGATGAAATTTGGCGAACGAAGATCATGACCGAGGCTCTAGTCGTAAAGATGTCGAAAAGTCAAAATGTAAGGGATTGATCATTTGTTTTTTACCCGACTGCCAAAGGAGGGGAAGGAGGATAGGTTATATGTATGTATGTTTTTTCCTGTGTGGCGTTCAAGAGACTAAGAGAGCAAACGCGTTGGCAGATTTTGATGATTCCTACGTCAATCGATTCGTCTTAACCTTGCGAGTATCACTGGCTACATTAAAATTTGAAAATAGAAAATGCCTGATTTTGGGCGCCATATTGTGGGGGCACAATATTTTATTTCATCCAGGCCCATCGTGTGGAGTATCAAAATAAAGGGATTTCAAAAATATACAACACTTATATGTTTAGACGTACCTAACTCAAAAATGATTTTATAATTAACTTTGTTTTCGATATCGCTTGTCAATCCCATACAGTTTTGTCTTTTTGCTTTCGATGATAGAACGTCACTGATCTAGGGCTTCTGGATTAGAACGGTTACTTGGGATGATTTAAGACATTCACGCGGGAAAAGTCACTGGTAGAAACTAGTATTCGCCTGTATGTATGAAAGTTAAATCGATGAAGAAGTAAACACAGTTTTCACTTTACTAGGCGAAAGTTTATTCTTCTGTTTGCTAATTTTTCTTCGCTAATGTACCAAATGTGTTTTGATGTAACCAAAGAGGGAGTTAACAATCATTTCACGCCTCATTTTTTACCAGATTTGTCTGTTTACTTACGCAGCTTTCTTTATTTATGTATCGAATGGATTTCGTGATTTCTGACCAGCCAAAACCAAATACCAGCTTGATGCACTAGAGTTGATCGAAAAGCGGGCCAAGAGGTTCACCGGCGATGAGGCACTGGTCAAGTCTAGGCTCCAGAGCCTTGAACATCGTCGGCGAGTTGCCAGCTTGTCGGTTTTTAATCGGTTACATTTCGGGGAGTGTGCGATGGAATATGCACGATCTTATTCCACCTAGCCTGTTTCATCGCGATGCGCCATCGGTTCATGGTGGACATCCCACCCATACGCACAAAACGTTTTGGGAACACTTTTATTATGCGTAAAACTAAGGAGTGGAATGCCCGATAGCTACAATCTAGGGGTCTTTAAGTCAAGAGTGAATAGGTTATTTCTAGGCAAGTGTGTTTCACCGTCGCCACATCTTCGCTTACCATCACGTCAGATAATGGTCAAGCGCGAGCCTATAGACAAAAAAAACCGGTCAAGTGCGAGTCGGACTCGCGCACGAAAGGTTCCGTACCATTATCGCAAAAAAACGTTTTTTGTATGGGAGCCCCCCTTAAATATTAATTTTATCCTATTTTTAGTATTTGTTGTTATAGCGGCAACAGACTTACATCATCTCAAATTTCAACTGTCTAGCTATCACGGTTCGTGAGATACAGCCTGGTGACAGACAGACACACAGACGGACCGCGAAGTCTCAGTAATAGGGTCCCGTTTATACCCTTTGGGTACGGAACCCTAAAAAACAGTTGAAGTTGGCTTTCCGATGCGTAAGGCAAGGATCGGTGCTGTTTTTGTTCGAGATTTACTATTGCGCAGCCATTGTAGCCAACTTCAGGGCGGCCAAGAAGTTTGGCGAGAACTATACCGACTAGATGAGAGTAAGCGATTTTTACGAAGCAAAATAAAATAAAATGTTTTCATTTTTCACTTTCTAATGGTACATAATGGACAAGTTCTAAAGTAAGTTACCTGTAATGTCGACAGTGATGCCAGAATAGATTACCCGAATAACAAGTAATTAGAACATAATGGGTGGAAAGAGAGTACCAGGGTGAATTTTACACATCTGTTTACCCATTTAGAGCGTACTGGCGTGATGGTATTTTATGAAATGGTGGGTAACAATAAACAGACATGCGATTGCAGCAATCCCGAGAGATTTGCCGTCATTTATTGAAGAGTTCCCTTGTATATCTTTGAAGATCTTCATCAGATCTTTACCAAATTTAAATGGGACCAGTTCAGGATAAACTTCTTTCGAACAGTAAAAGAATTTTGCAAATCCGTCTATATATGTCAAAGTTATGCCCGAACAAAAAAATAAAATATATAAACAGGCGACTTGAAAATCTCCTCCTTTTTTGAAAGTCGGTCAATAAAACGTGCGTGCTGTCTACTATAGACGCAATTTGCGTTGAACCATCAATTAGATCCCTTATTCTTACCAAGGGTAAATTAAAGCTTGACACGAGGCCAGCTAGTAAACAATCCTTAAAGACCATACCTATCTATAGACTTAATGAAGACACCAATACCCGTGAGATAGCTACCCGAAGGACAGACCGTCATGGCCACAATACAGCCTTGTCGAACCACTATGCTATTGAGAACTTCCGTCTTCATAAAAACCCAGGGTGAAGCAAATGGTGTGTTTTGGGTGCCACAGGGTCACCCAAATAATGGTCTTTTATTTATGTAATTTTCAACATTTTAATTGGAAAACTTTCGTAAGTTTAGTCGTTTAAAACACGCACAATTCAAAGGACAAGTACCAGGAAATAAGCCTTAGGACAAGAGGTTTCAAAACTTTTATTGATTCAACATAATGATTGACGAAACACCATGTAGTTAGGATTCGGTCTTTATAAACGACAAGGGTGAATCCATGGGCAAGGAATGGTGTTTTGTCTTAGAAGTTATTTTCAAAATTGTAATTGTTTTCAGATGCATTTATTACCAACACGCAAAATTCTCATGGTCCCTGGTAGGGGCATTAGGGGCATTTGCCCCCTCCCCCTGCAGATTAAAAGAAAAATGTAGCCAAATGGAATAAAATCAAAGTCCTAAGTCAACATAAACCCAATCTAACAAATCTAGCCATTGTTGATGTCCTAAAAGAGTTTCCGACAGGAAAAGCGTTGAAAATATTGGCCGGTCTACCAAAATTAATCGTTAAGCAGCCTTAGGAGGCTAAAAACCTGGTTAAGAAGTACTATGGGGGAAAAACGGCTTAATGATGAATGTGCACAGAAAACGTATAAGATTTTCATATAATTAAATGGTCGAGAAGTTTACAAGAAACCTCCGATGATTGAGCTCGTAGAACGTTACCCGTTGGAATTTGTATCGTTCTTATTACAATCGCCGTAGGGGTGGTAAGACTCGCACTATCAGTTTAAAGCATCATATGCTTTTGACTGTATTTAGTACATTGTGTATTAAGGGCGGTAAGATAGGAATTACGATCGAGGCTCTAGTAGAAGCCCGAAGTCGAAGACTGAGGGCTTTCTGAGTCGAGGTTCGTAATTCCCGTACCGCCCGTGAAGCATACAATGTTTTTCATCACATTTGCGAGTAATAATTATGAAAGAACATTAGTTGAGTATTTAAGTAACATGTAGCGAGATTGCAAAAAAAATCCTGTTTAGATACCATTTTAAGACAATTTTTCAATTGCGTGTAACTACGTGCGTGCAACTCCTTGCTTGAACTTGCATGACCTGTGCAATAAATTAAAAAAATATTACTTACCGACCTTGGGTTACATGACAAAAAGAAAGCTCAAGGGTTTTATATGGGTCATTACGGCCAAGTTAACCTGTATGTTTAGATACTGTTTACGTGCAAGTGTGATGAAAAATTTATACTTTTTCTTATCCTCCATATATCAACTAACCCCTCCCTGGTCCATCGTGGTAAAACGCCTAAGGAATATGCTTTTAAGATGTTTAAGGCCTCAGCATACGACGAAGATGCGATTACCCTTTTAACCTCTTTATTACTATTAGACTATTCTACAAAAACTCTCGTGGCTTTGTCGCGTCTGTGAGAGCCTTTATTGTTTTAACGAAATTATTGACTCTTTGACAAAAAATTAATAAACGTTTTAGCTTGGTTTTCATTCGTAATCACTTTATGGCGAAGTTTTTTAATTTCTGCTGTTTCTCTTTGCGAATTTTCCTTCTCGTCTAAATGTAATTTCTGTTTTGAAAAGAGAAAATTGCGGCCGACATTTTCCGAGAACTGTTTACTCTCTCGTGCGATGTTATCGACCTTTATTAGGTTTTATTGCTACTGCTTGTTACTATTTGAAGAATGGTTCGTTCAACTTTCTGTTTGGACAGAGTAATTGATTTCGTATCACATTTGCGAAGATTATTTCATCGGAATATACTACCGAGATAAAAAGTATCCTGTCTTAATCCAGGTCATGGTTTACCCGTATTTCAAATGTTATTCAAATGCTTTCAGCTATAGACAAGACACATGGTTGGTTTTATTCAATCATATCTTTATAAAATCATCTAAATATTCAGACTATCGTTTTTTCGAACGGGGGCAAAACCAAATAGTGGCGCCCCCTCCTTTCAGTGTTTGAGAAAAACTGTTAAAACTGCCAATGTGTAGCATTTTTGTGACCATTTGTTTAAATATTAGGTCCTTACCTATGAAATTGGCGTTTTGTCGTACTGGCCACTTTGATCTCAAATATCTCCTCTTTGGTTTTTGGAATTCCAATTTTAAATTTATACTGCTATTTACTCATGCTTTTGTGTTTGGAAAACCGTAATTAATTTGATTTTTCCTCTTTTTGTTTTTCTTTGTGGCAGTCAGTTTACAAAATGGAAAAATTGAAATATCTAGCCTATCTATATAGGCTATATAACATCAAGCTACGACCAATAGGAGCGGATCATAAATGAAAAATGTTGCAAAAACGGGAAAAAATATTCCCTTTTGGGAGCTTCCGTTGCGTGCGCTGCGTAAACGGTCTAAGTTACGCAACAATCATGCATGTAGGGTAAGTAGCCAGTTGACGGGAGCGAAGCCGCGTGGGACAACTAGTTTACAATATAGAATAGGATAGCAATCTAACTGCTGGCTAAGCAAATCCATTGATTTTCTAGGTACCGGAATATTGAATCTTTTTATATACGAGTATATTGAATATTTTTATTCTATTAATAGTTCAACTCATCTTTGCGCGCGGCGCTATGTGTGGATAAGCATGTGTTTGCCGCGTCACGGCCACACAAATGTATACATATAAAAAAACAAATAAAAAAAAAAATACCACAAATTTTACCTCAAAATAGGAATTTTTCGTAGGTAGAAACATGATAATTCTATTTAGTCCGTCAGTGAGATAATCAAATAATATTAGATACATATTTTTTGCTTTTCCAAATCAATAAACATTGACAAAGATAAAATGCATCAAAGTTCAGGAGTGTTGGTTTGTGACGTCACTATGTCTGTTTAAGGTGTACTAACGGCGTGACGTCACACGATATGGACGAAAAACATTTTTTCAGTAAACTTCCCTATTGTTGCTAGTAACTCGTAAAAATCCGTAAATCCGTTTGTTCAGTTGCCAACAGAAAAATTCGAAGTCGGCTTACCTATTCCAACGTGCAATATATACTAGTCACTACATACAGTTTGGTAAATATTGTATTAATAACATACAGCATTTGATAACAGCCACCCAGTAGCGGGATATGAATCCATAAAGTATGAGTATGTAGAAGGAAAACAGTTGCCAGTTGCCCTGCGCTATATTTAGAGATATATGGAATTGTATGCGTAGATGCAGCTTTGAACTTTGTATTTTTTTTTGCATTTTTGGAGTTGCCTATGTGGTTCATAGTATAATAGAATCACTACAAACTTGCAGTAAGCGTGCTTCATCGTCGACCACATCATCGCTTATCTACAGCAGAATCTTGAACCCCTTAATCACTCTGTACCAAGTAAACCTTCTGTTCTAATTGTAGCATGGCACCAATGAGAGAGGTCATTCGCATCACCACAAGTCGTTCACCTAATACTCAGATAAAAAAAAAACATGCGTGAATCATGACCCACATACGGTTTCACTTTTATTATGTTTAAGCCAGATTAGATAACATTGTAATTAATCATTTTGAACTGGCATTATTAAAAACAGCTCCTGATCAAATGGTTACGCTTATCGGGTTTACTGTTCTGTGAAATACTATGGAGGCACAGATAATATTAAGAATAGGTATAGGTTTTATCTTGAACATCGTTGACAACGGTGAAGGAAAACATCGAGAAGAAACCTACTGTTGGGAATTCAACATCTCTTCCAAATTTTTTTTGCGAGCTAACATTGATCCGGCTCGAAGGACCAATGTTAGCTTGTGGTTGATGAGATGAGTGGACTTTATAAAAAGCGGTTGGTTTTAAAGCCGTTATATTTAAATTACAAATATAAACTGTCCCGGACAAACAAATTAGATTTTAGGAACAGGTGTCGACTGTCGCGTTGGAGTCCGTGGTAGCGAGTGTTCAACTGTTTACCGAGCCGCGCCGCCGCGCTGCGCACTCACACACCAGTGCCGTGCCGTGCCGTGTGGGTAACGCAGATGTCTATGCAGCGTAGACGGCGCGCTCCGGCCGCGGCCGCCCGAATTGTTGGGTTGAATTCCAAACACCTACAGAGTATGAAAAATCGACCAATCACATCGAGATGTGGCTTTCCGTCTATGTGATTGGTCGAATTTTCATACTCTTTGCCCTTTGCCTAGCCGAATTCATTACGCAATAAGGCTGCAGGACTTATTATTAAGGTGAGCCCGAATTTAGTGCGTTGGTTCAGACGTGTAGGGTAATCTCTGGAACCAATACAGCTATTAGAAAAGAAAATGCACCATTTTCAAGGGACTTTTTTCAGATGGTTAGGTATAACCAACTGCAATCACCGTAGACTGCTAAAATCATAATCCTTCCTTTTGGCTTCGCCTTAGTCGGTAAAAACTAAATACACGTGTACCAAATAGCTATACTACCACACACACTATTTCGATGATATACAGAACACTATATCACAAATTGACTTCGTATCCCTATTAAATTTTAACAAGGAAAATTGGCTCTTATGTTTTTATTTCGCCCCTAGATACGCAAGGCACATAAAGGCAGAAAATTGTTATCTCAAATCCAGCGGCTCTTAATGAAATTTACTTAATATTAATTGAGCATGTTCAACGAGAAAAGGGCTTCGAAAATCAAACTTCAATTGTTTTGTAATATTCTGCGTAATGTCAAGAGAATTTGTTAAAAGTCACGTTGAATTGATAAACTCTTTGAGGTTTCGTTGAAAACATTTTGATAATATAATACAATAGGAATACTTTAGATAGCTATTTCATGTATTTATTTTGTATCAGAACAATGTGAACTTTAAACTGGTATAACAAATTATCATCTTCCTGTTCTTGTCCCATGTTACTTAGGGTCGGCGCAAAACTGTTTCTTTCATTCCGCCCTGTCAACCTTCATGCTATCACTGACTCTCTTTAAGGTTGCCCTAGTCGATCAATCTTCCATACAAACGTAGACTGGCGATTACTCCACTGTTTGACGATGTACGTTCAAAATAAAAAATGGTATCAATTTGTCTGATCATTACTAGCCCTGTATAGAAACATAAAAGTAGAAAAAATATATTTTAAAGTTATGAGCGTCGAAAGTTCCATATTTCAACACAAATTTTAACGCATCTTTGGGCGCAAATAAATACCATAAGAAGAAGGAAAGTTGTAAAACAGTTACCATACAGGGGTAGATTAGTAGTTCAAAAAAGCAAATAGTTTTATTTTGGACAGATACATTTAGTAGTTTTTTCATGATATCCATATTCCCAAAGCTCTGTGTAAAAAATTTCGCGTGCTTGTTTGTTGTCCTAAATCATCATCCATTTTGCTATAAATTTGCAAAAGTGTGATTCATACGCGAACTAGCTTCTTACTGCTCATCACAGCATCAATCTCTTTCGCACGTGTTGTTGGATGAAATAGCATGCTTTTTAACCTCGCGCACAAAATAGTTCGTGTCGTCGACTATATATATAAGGCTTCCTCCAGACACGACATTATTTCCTTTGCTGTTCATATATCGTTCTTTTGTTCCATTTTTGTGTGTCTGTTTGCCAGGTGGCAAAGGCCTCCTCCAATCTTCTCCATTCTGGCCTTTCTATGGCCACTCTACCCCATGTTGTTCCAGCGACTTGTCTAATGTCGTCATCCCATCTTTTCTGTGGTCTACCTCGTTTTCTTTTCCCATCTCTTGTGTGGTTATTTTACTCCACTTATCCTTTTTTCTGATCATGTGGCCCGCCCATTTCCACTTTTGTCTCCGTATTTTCAGAGTTATGTCCTGGACCTTAGTCTTGCTTCCGATGTTGCTAATCCTTACTTTTTCTTTCCTTTTGATCCCTGTCATACTCCTTTCCATAGCATGTTGGCATACGGAGAGTTTGTTTGTTACGTTTTTTGACAAACGTACGTGTCGTCGACTAGGGCAACATTAAGACCCTTACACCGCTTTAGTGGCGTAAAACGGTTACTTTCTAACTAAAGGATACTCTAAGTAACGGCTAGCCTCCAAAACGACATGCGAAGTTCAAAAAGATTTTCACACAAAAAAAATATGGCTTGAATTTCTTCTTAACCTACCTATGTGTAAGTGATATGTAAGTCAAACATTATTATGCAAACAAAACTGTCCAAAAGGCGGTCCAATATTGATATTCTGGCACCGAGCAGGCGCACGGCCAGTACCTACCGCGTTAGCATTGGGGAATATATTATACGCCTTAAATTCATATCATTCCTCACACATGGACTGTGTGAGGAATGATATGAATCCATCTTTGCCTTGAATATTACATGTTTTTTAAATAAATGTTGTATGACTTTTTCAATTCAATGTAAGTTGCAATGTGTCTTTCATTGTGCGTACAGCTAAGGAGTGGAATGCCTTGCCGGATTATTTGTTTCTTGATACCTACAACCTGGGGGTCTTTAAGTCAAGAGTGGAAAGGTTACTTCTAGGCAAGCGTGCTTCACCGTCGACCACATCATCACTTATCATCAGGGGAGATAGTGGTCTAACACCATCACGAGGCTAAAAAAAAAAATGCTTTAAGACTATGTACGATGACGAATAGTCAGAAGCTTGAGATCTGACACTAGTCTATCCAAGGGGTATCGTGTTGCCCAGTTACTGGGTTGTGGAGGTCAGATAGGCAGTCGCTCCATGTCAAACACTCAGCTGAATCCGGTTAGACTGGAAGCCGACCCCAACATAGTTGGGCAAACGCTAGGCAGATGAGACTATGTACGGTGACCAAATAATTTAGTCGTATTTTTTGTATCGATTATATCCACAATCAAGATGATTGATGTAGTTAATAGTACATTAAAACTGTAAACCGATCATCCTTTGCGAAAACCGTTAACCGATCGGACGGATTTCTTTATAAAAAACTAATTACTTATCTTGAGGAAAAAGAACTACCGATTGCCCAATTTAAGATGACTTAAACTAAACAATGCGGTAGTCTTAAGTTTATTCTGTATATTAATGACTAGAGGACATCTCGCGGTTTCACCCGCGTAGTTCCCGTTCCCGTGGGAATACAGGGATAAAAAGTAGCCTATGTCACCCGGGGATAGTGTAGCTTCCCAACGGTGAAAGAATTTTTGAAGTCGGTCCAGTAGTTTTGGAGCCTATTCGGCACAAACAAAAAAATCTTTCCTCTTTATAATATTGGTATAGACTAGTACAACAATCAACAAGTCTTTATTCTGCTTTTTTATACAAATAAATAAAATTGAAGTGTCTGTATATTATATCAAAATAACAAAGTTTTATTGAATGCGTGTGGAAGTACGGTAGTTACAACAAATACGCAATTTTTAAGATTTTTGTTTGTCTGTCTGTTTGTTCCGGATAATCTCCGAAAAGCCTGGACTGATTTTGACGGGGCTTTCACTGGTATAGCTGATGTTCTAAGGAGTAACAGGCTTTTTATGTCGAAAAATTCACAATTCCAGTGGGAAAACAATTAATAAAAAAATACGAATTTGACGCGGACGAAGTCGCGGGCAACAGCTAGTAACAAATAAAGAAAAAAAGATAAGGCTTTATATTGTCATCGCGTCACTTCAACCAGTTCTACCTAAGCCTCTTTTATCATTCACATAACGTTTAACAAAATCTTTTATAAATAAAACTGAGATAACTAATGTAACATCTTATGCAATCATTTACCAGGAAGTTTCACTTTGACATTGCAAATGTATTACATTAATATTTTTATAACCAGAAATATGTTTTTGGGCTAAACTGTGTTTGATCAGGATGGAAAATCGCTTACGCGGGAAAGATTCGTTCAGGAAACATCAATTTGTTTTTTGATAAGTCAAAGCTTCTTGTAACTTTGTGTCCTAGTTCTCAAATACTTAATTATGCAACGAATTGTTTGTCATCAACTCAACAAATTAAAAAAAAATGTTCTCCGGAACTTACAAGTTGAATTTGGAATACATATATTTTTTTTAATCGTGTGAGGCAAATGAAAACGCGTTTAAATTCTGGCCAAAACGTATTTAATTTTGGAATCATCGATCGGCCAAGAAGAAGAATTTGTCTATCCGAATTTCTATAGACTAAGGCATAATGAGAGACTAGTCAAGAAACATCCTTTGGTATCAAAACTATAAAGATTGATCACATAACAAAAAATAATTAAAGCTACTTTATTTTAAGATTGTGCACATAACAGGAAACAGTAAACCGACGCCATTACTAAAGACAAGTATACAATGTCAGTTTTCTTTTACGACGCACATCCTTTATTTCCGTCAGTCACCCTGCTCGGCTGCTCGGTGTGTTCCGCCATTTTATAGCATTTTCACGAGCGATTTGCTAAAAACTTTTTGTTTTTCATAGGCCACTTTATATGGAGAATCACATTAACGATAAGGTTTTATGAGTTTTTCTCAGGTCCAAAAATAAAATAGAATTAAAAAAAATGAGTATGAAGTTTGGTACGGTCTACAAAAAAGTCGATTTTTTTACCTGTTTTTTCTAAACAGGGGTAATTACTTAGTGTTTTAGAGGTACGGTTCGCAACTGCGCATACTAATCTCAATTTAAGATCTGTACGACATGTGTGGTACTTATAGGCAAGCGTGTTTTACCGTCGACCACATCATCGCTTAACATCAGTTAAGTTCATCACTATAATATTATAAAGGGGAAAGTTTGTGAGTGTATTTGTATATTTGTTACTTCTTCACGCTCAAACGGCGTGACGGATCTGGATGAAATTTGGCACAGAGACATTATAGTCTGGAATAGCATATAGGCTACCTACCTTTTATTACGGTTCAATCCTTTGGGATGATAAAACACTTTTCACGCGGGCGAAGCCGCTGGGAGAAGCTAGTAATAAAAATAAAACTACCAAAAGCTATAAATGTAGCTTTGGAAAAAATATTGCATTCATTGTCGCTGAGACTTGCATTTTTGTATGTAAGCTGACATTCTAAGATTTCAATGACGTTTCGAATCGATATGCTATCGACTTATCGAAAAAATGCGATTGTGTTTGGAACTAAAATATCATTCGTATCGGGTTCTGATTATCGATAATCTGAATGCTCTCATTATTTCTGCTTTATTATAAGTACACTTGTATTTTAACCGACTTCCCGAAAAGGAGGAGGTTCTATGTTCGTCTGTATGTCTGTATTTTTTATAATGTATTTTCATCGATTTCTCCGTCAATTGCGGACCTATTTTGAAAATTCTTTTTTGCTTTTGAAAGGGTATACTTCCGAGGTGGTCCCATTGTCACCAAGTCAGAATCTGATATGTTTTCGGTAGGGTATACCTTTAATCAAATATTATAGGCATACCGATTTTTGTATTTTCATCAACAAAGCAAACATTTGCACTCAGAAAATATCATTTGGTGATGTGGATTGTCACGTTTAATTAATAGGCCCCAACTGTCCTGCCCATCTCTATTTGAGTCCCTTAATTCGTTTTCCGACGTCGAAACACACAAAACTTTTAGCGCGTGATAAATCGAAAAGAATTTGTGACATTTCCGTTCATAACATTTAGCACTATACATACTTACTATTCATACTATCATTAGCTTTTTATGCTGACCATACCTAATTTTGTGCCAAAATTTTGTAAATAGATGTCATTCTTCGGTATACAATATATTCTGTAACTGCGGTAAAAATAAACGTTTGATAATGTTGACATTGAATTACAAAACTGTTAGGTTAGTAAGTAGTTATGGATATAGATGTGCGACCTGCGAGTCGCGGGTTGACGCGTGAGTGTGTCAGTGGAATAAACAGCTTGTTACCGAACGGCCGTGTCTTTTATTTAACAGTGGCGACGAGGATGGGTTTTTTACAGAATAGACCTGCTTTGCATAAACTCGAGATATTATTCATTATCGGTTTAAAGAAATTTATTTCTCATAAGAACTTACAGTCCGCTTATAAAGAGATACAGAGTAATAATTATAATAATACAGTACTATACAATTTCCTCCAGAGCGTTAGAAGTTATAAATTTATAATGTACATACATGTTTCTTAAGCTTATTCTTAAATGTATTCACGTTATGGCACTCCTTTATATCGTCCGGCAAATCATTGAACAGCTGTGCTCCCTCACATAATATAGTCCTTCTACCGTAATTAGTGCGTACGCTGATGACTTCTAGTTTGTTTTTATATCTATTTCTCAGGTTATAATGACATTGTTTTTTTGTTTATTTGTATGTTAGTTTGTATTGACTTTGTAGTTATGTTTTTAATAAGAACGCAGGTGTAGTAGATGTATAGCTGTCTAATATTTAATAGTTTAGTTTTTTCGTATAAGGTCTTTGTTGGAGTGAGATAGTGATAGTGGAACAGACTTTTAATTATTTTATTTTGAACTCTTTGAAGTGAGTTTAAATTAGTAACTGCTGCGGAGCCCCATACCTCAATCAAATACTCTAAATGCGATTTGTCGAAAGAGTTATAAATCAAAGTGCGCACTTTATAGTCATGATTAGACGCATTTTTTACAAAAAGATAGTATTTTGCGTGACTTGAAATATACTTCATAGTACAAACAGTAAGACATTACAGGTGATTGTTTACTAAATAAATATGCCTTAATTTTGATAGCTTTAAGTCAGTACTACTGTTTACTCTGATGTCGGGTAAAAACTCCATCTTTGTACCGAGAGCCGTGAAAAGGCAAACAAAAAGTTGTATACGTGAAAAAATATTTGTAAAGCGGTCTGGACAAACAACTTTTCACTAGTTTTAAAATTAAAAGATCGTTTTCATATAAAATGATTAAATAATGAATTCATGAATAAACATAACTGTATATATTCAATAATGAATAAGTATTAAGTAGGAAAAAAATCTTGATAAATATAAATCTTATAACTTTTTCAAAGTCGGTTAGAAAGATCTAAAGGTAAATTGAAATAAAATTGCTTCATCAAATTAACTCAGTAAAATTGCCATCTATTTTTATGAAAACCATTTTGCCATCGGTTAAAATCTCAATTAATTTCTGAGTGCCACCTCAGACGAAGTGGAATGACCTGCCCTGCCTACCCCACCTAAAAGGAACACTGTCCTGGCGATAGGCTGCTTTTTGCTCCCTCTAATTACACCCTTTGCCCCAGCCATAAATTGTGATTATGCTTATAGATGGTGCCAATGAACTTCATAGTTCCATGTTCATGGGCGGATCCAGCATTGATTTCTAGGGGGGGCGCAAAGGAGTGCCCTAGTAGTGTATCAATAAGTCGATTTATTCTGTTCTAATCGGATAGAAAATTTGATTTACTTACTTTATTTTTATTTATTTTCCTATCATATCGGAATAGAAAATAAATATGGGTTGAAACAAATACCAGCGGTATTAGTTGTTAGTATTAGAACGGAATAAATCAATAAGTCTTTAGCATTCATTCTTTGAATATACAAAAAAAAATACTATAAAATTTTGTGTCATTACTTAGAACTTACACCGCTATGTATAGTCAAAAGAAATGAATACTAGAAAGCAGTATAGTATTAATCTCTCAGCCTTCGATATTTATAATTCGAACTGACTGGGGAAATGTTTTAAAGAAACAGTTTAAAAGAAGTACTTACAGTTTAAAAGAAGTACTTTAACATATGGTTACAATACCTTTCTTGAGATCATGGCCGACCATCTCCGGTCATTGATATTTACCTTCAACCATCGGAATACTTTATTATTTATTTATTTACTTGAATAAAACTCGATTGTAAACCTTCGTGCATCCTTATATTATTACAATAACAATGAAAAACAGTAGTATATTATTGGGTTCTCTGGATCAACGGAAATCAATAAGTCCAGTTATATAGAACTAATACCATTCACCCACAATCTATTCAAATAGACGAAAACAGTGGTTATTGAAAAAAGAGTAACATCGTATAAAAAACTTCAGATTTTGAAAAGTAAATATACCTTCGCAGAGAAGCGCAGGTAAACTTTTCAAAATCTGATGATTTTTAATTCGATGTTACTCTTTTTCAATAACCACTGTTTTCATCTATTTGAATAGATTGTGGGCGAATGGTATTAGTTCTATATAATTGGACTTATTGATTTCCGTTGATCCAGATAACCCAATAATATCCAGTTGAAAACTTAATTATTTATTTTACTGTCCCAGAGAAGCGCAGGTTAACTTTACAAAAACTGAAGGTCCATACCCCTTTGCAATGTACTCACCTAGCACACAATCATAATGTATTGTCGAATCGGTTGAGAGTGATTGTTTACATATCACCGTACCCGTTAAGGAAACTGTTTGCATTCCTATCTTATTCCTACCCATGTTACGCCTCTTTGCTATTGATTCGTGTACTTATCAGAATGTATGTTTGTATTCAGAAGTATCAATTAGATCAACGTGTTATACACCTATGTGATTACTTGTTAAAATATTACAATGTTTAGGTTCTATCTAGAAAGAAAATAGATGGTGATGAATGTAGTAGAAAATAAAACAAGATATTTATAACATAATTATGTTTAATTACACTTGTTATGAACCATAACTTCTAAAGTCATTAGCATCTTATAAATATCAACATTGAGCACAGTTATTTATCATTTATATAATTCATTAAAGAAAAGGAATTTCATCTTGTGGCAGAATCTGATAGCATAGAATGTCTTCTGAATCAGGAAAGACTATATCACGCACTATACTTCTTGTTTCTAATTTAATATCAGGCGGAGCATTTGATGACCTTACAGCCGATTTTTCAGGACCAGGATGTACTTTGCCAACTCGAACAAAAGTAAGGACCTCATTGTGACCATTCTTGAGTGTGAGATATCGTGTACTTTCGAAGGACGATTTTTCTGAGTTTTGCTCTGTCTTGTTTGTATTATCCTGTTTTGATGAACTGGTGTTCATTATTTTCTTGTCAGTCATGTCTTGAGTAAATATAATCTCGCCACTAGCATTCTTGAAAATAAGTTTAGAATTGCCTTCCAAACCAAATTTCGATGAATGAAGCATTATGTGAATTTTAATTTATTTAATATAGTCTCTCTCTCTTGTTGAAGCAAGCGTTGATTAAGATTGAACTATCACACTACAATGCTGAGAGTTTAATGCTGAGATGGATATATCTGTATTTAATTATATATTCTTTTCCTTTCACAGCGTTTAAATAAAAACACTCAGGATAATGTATAGCATGCTGCATCCAAGGATCATCATAAATCTCCCAATCTTCGATAACACCTCCACATGAGAAACATGCTGCAATATCATTTATACCATTTCCATAATAAAAGAATCCCGCGTCAGCCACTTCCCTCACTAATCTTTTCTTTTTATTAAACGTCCTCCAATAATATTTAAATGAATATTCACGCATTTTAAACGTGTTATACATGTCATATCGAGGTTTGTATTCATTTTGAGACATGTGCTATTTACTTTCTAGTTCAATTATAAACGTTTAATGGTATCGTCCAGCATTTGTCAATAACTTATAAAGACCGGACAGAGGTGGGAGGAGGGGGATAGAAAACTTTAAGATGCGTTTTAGCTAACTATAGAAATAAAACAAGAAAGTATTTATTTTAGAATTTTATTATCAAAGCACCACTTATTTAAACACAATACATTTTTTAAAGCACATACTGAATCATGATAAATACAGTTATATAAATCTTGAGAATACTTATATTGATCGTATAAACTTATCAAACTAGAACATCCTTTATCTTCTAAATTGAATATATTACAATTACTGTTTACTAAAATATGTTTTAACCACAACACTTTTTCTGAACCTTTAACGTAGATACATTTATCTCTTAAAATATCTATAACTAAATTCTGATAATTATGGTAGGGTACAAATCCTTCACGCCAGTGTATCTTTCTGTTACGTTCAATCCAACTAACATGTTTTTTTTCTTGTTTTGTTAATTTTGAAAATGGAAATGGTGGCTTAATTAAAAACACTTGTAATGTTTTATTATACAATATAGCGATTTCTTTTATTATAAATTCATTTGTTTCTGTTTTAAAGCCTTGAATATCCACAATAGCTATCATGATAACCTACGCACAATGTTGCTGAGAGGTTTGTATTCTACGAGTCGATCGTTTATAATCAAACAATATGCAGTCGTCTTATCTGGTATTGCTGTAGAACATTCAATTTCTAACCTCACGTCCACTGGACCTGTTTTCAGGCTATCGTTTTGTCTTGAGCAGTCTAAGATAAAAAGAGGGGCTTTTTCTTTGAACTCCTTTAGTTCAAGCAACGGGTCTACTGGACAGTTGTAATACGACTGACGAAATTTCACAAACATTTCGTATAATATACTATATTTGTTCTCAGAAAACTTTAAACCTAAAGGTTCATATGGATAATATTGTGAATTCAAAAAGAGCGTAACGTTTGTTACTTCACAATGATCGAATAGTGAACTGTCTTTAGTTTTATTATTTTTTCGATTTGTTTGTAAACAAAAAATTACATATCTGGGTTTTTCCAATTGTGAAGCAGTTTTAACTGACCAAGAATGCTTTGTGGTTTTAGGTAGTAACGGATACTCATATAAATCCCAATTTCTAAACGCCATCTGAATGGCTTTATCTCTTTCTAAATGTTTTAAAAGTGACAGTCGTTCTCGATCTGATACTTTTATGTGTGGCACCCTCCACTGAACTCTTTGCACATCTATTTGAAAATTAACAATATCATCAGTAAGGATAACGCTATTTAAGTTAGTGTTGCTTCTGTTTAATATAAGTTCATGTTTACAATTTATCACTATTTTATTGTAATCCTCTGCAAAACCTAAAACCCTATTTAATGGGATAACAGCACTAAAATGCCCTTCACTTTGAAATCCCTCTAAATTCCAACCCCATAGAGCAGCAACTTTATTTTCTGCTTCATTTAATGAGATGTATGATTTTATTGTTGATGTAATTCCAGAATTTTTTATGCGGTCTATTTCAATACCATTCATTTCGTATCTGATGTCTTGAAACAAATACATAATAGGGTTATTAGTGAACGAAAAAGTTTTCTTGATTGGATTCCCATCTTTACCGAAGAGCTTCGCTTGTCCTTCGATGTAAATTGAACTGGCTGATGGTAGCACGTATATGTCTTGCTGGTGGATGGGAATTCTGATTTCATCGTTTTCTCTAAAGCTGTTATTGTAGGGATTGTATGAATGAACTTCATAACTTTCGATCGAAGTGTCGAAGTGTGGTAATTCAGTAATCTGTAGTATATTCATACTTTAAACCCTAGGGCTTTAAGAAAATCTTTATTGGCTTTAGTCAATTTCTTAACGTTTTTCTTGCGTCTTTGCACTTTAGCAATCGCAGAAGGACTAAGACCTTTTTCATTCGCTTGGTTGTTTTTATAATATACTATCATTTTGTTTTTCTTAAATGAAGACGTAACTGAACTTGTTCCTCTCCAAAGTTAATACAGTGACCAATTTGATCTACAATCTTAACAGATACCGATGAAATTATATTTTTGTTTACTGGAAAGTAAATAACATGTTGTGGTATTTCCGTGCACTGATGACCTGGAGTAGTATCGGACACAAATTCATGAATAAAATGAGTTGGTAATCCGTTGCAGTACGAACCGTTAACAAGATCACATTCGATTCTGATTACAGACAGACCTTTGTTAATAATGGGAATATTTGGTCTTGATTTTAATACTGAAAAGTATATCAAACCGCACTCATATTGATCTGACAAATGCAATGGTGGTTGAAAGTATGAAATCAATTCCGATGTTTTCCCAGAGATGGTAACCGTAGTAGACATGCTTTTATACTGACCTCTTTTGAAAGATCATGTTTATTTTATTCCTTTACTACACCAAAAATTCTTCAAAAAGTTTAAACAAAGATGTCCACAATTAAAAGGGTGATCACGCTGAATATTATCATAATTATAGTGAATTTTGGAGCCCAAGTATTTTATAAATTCCTTTGGAGGCTTAAGATTTCCGTAACTATCAAAATACTCAATATAATCGTTGTATTTTGCATAGGCTACCCAATGAGATCCAGGATTTTTAGAGCTATCTAAATTTATAACACCACATTCTTTTTTAAAAGGGTGTTTAGGGAGCTTATCTCTCATAAAGACACCTCTGAAATGGGGAATATTATTTCCATACTTCAAAATGTCTAAATTACTCAAGGCTCGTTTGGGTAGCCGATAAATTAGTTTTTTTCTTTCGATACAAAAATTCCGAGTCCATGTTTATGTGGTTTAAGGTGTAGTCCTTTTCCGATGCAGAGTGCTTCCATCTGTTCATTGTGTCTCTTCGATTCAGTCAATAACTTTTTCGCAATCTTGAATTCATTTATGGTTTTAGCAATACCAGCTGCACCGCCTGCTAAAGCTCCCACCGCAGATAATCCCGCAAAAATCGGAATTAAAGGCAGTACTCCACCAGTTTTTGGTATAGGAATAACACGAGGAAGTTTAATGGATGAATCATCAGCTAATTCTCTGACAGCGGCCATAGCTAATTCTATTGCCACTTTCTTGCATTTTGGTTTTAACTTTTTGATATGTCTCTTGGTTTTTCTAATAACATTTTTAAATTTATTTTTTAATCCTTTTCCAATTTTAGGAGGGCACTTTTTGCTATCTTTTTGTAGGCCAAAACCGGTTTTAATTTTTGTTGACATAGCGCTGCTTACTAAACGTGCTGCCAGTTTTTCCCCTACACTCGCATCAGAGGCAAGTGCTCGCTCTTTAGCCATATTTAACAAAACTAAATCTGCCTTGTGGCGATCCTTTAAGTTTGAAGACTTATGATAGGCAATGTCGTGCTGTTTGCAATATTCGTCTAATTTATTAACACCTTTATCTCCACGTGTAAGCCTTTTCATTAATTTAGTACCAGGCCCGCAATAATTGTATCCTGGTAAATGTAATTCAAATGGTAAATGATTTATAATCCAATTGAGAAGACTACTCTCTTCAATACACATCATAAGACTGATACATTTGGACTGAGCACTTAATAAATATTCGATTTATCAATCCAACTATTTTCAGAAGAAGGCAAACCTAACCATTTTACAAAAACTCTGTCTCCTTTACTTTTAAGAACTTTCTCAACTAGATATAAATTAGCATTTTTTGTCTTTTGAAGTTCTTGTACATAAAATGCACCTAAAATGGGTTGGCCTCTGATTGCATCTTCAATTAAGTAGGTGATAGGAGTTGTATTTTGTATCTTTCGAATTTTAAATATTTCTGTCGACCAGTTGGGAGTATATCCTTTTTCAAATGTCCCCTTATATTTACTAATGCGTACAAAATCACCCTCTTTAAACTTGCTTTTTATGCTCACGGTTTTTACCAACATAAAATATCTTTGTAATATGCGTTTTTTATTATTATTATCCACGTTTGCTGGGATTTCATCAATTGTGCGATGATAGGTGTGATTGTATTCATAAATAACGTTATTAAGAGTATTATCTATCCAATTATAGTTACCTTTTAAACTAAATTCCTTGTAAAGTTTCGATTTCAATGTTCGAATAAATCGCTCAACTATTGATGCCTTTTTTGTTGAAAAGGTTGAATAATGGTTTATATTATAAGATTTCATAAGGTTTTGAAACATGTTATTGTAAAATTCTGTTCCATTATCCGTTTGCAAATTTTTGGGAACACGCCCATTAGCCAACAAAATCTTGAAATAATTGCATACAATATCTTTGGTCTTACTTTTCAAAGGAAAGGTCCAGGCGTATTTCGAAAATGTGTCAATAACAGCAAGAATAAATTTGTAATTTTTATTCTCTTTGGAAATTGATTGCATGTCAATTAAGTCTGCTTGCCAAAGGTCATCTATATCTTTCATAATAACATGTCTTCGTGGAAAGTTTAGTCTTGCATTTTTATGAATTTCGTTTACTACGTCGGCTTTACTCATATTTTAATTCAGTATATCAACATTTGTCTTGAACCTACCAATGATACTGAATGAAAATCATACTATCTCCACTATTTATTCTTTAATTATATCAGCTTCTTTTAATTCTTCAATTATCGATAAAATTTCATTATCATGATTTGTATTGCCAGCATCTCTTGAAGCGACTAATAGTTTTAATCTCTCAACCAACTCGTTAGGATCGTCCCAATATACCAAGTCAGTATTGTTTTTGTACTTCTTTAACTTTGGCAAGTTTCCTCCAAGTTTAGTGTGAATGTTATCATTTAATGTTTCAGAAAAAAAAGGTCTGATGATTTCACGATATTTTATTCCTTTATCACCTTTTATTTGACCTTTAGGATTGAAGTCTCTTTTGTGAGCATTGGTGTAATGCAATATATCCTTGTAGACAAGTTTATCTTTAGGTGATACTAATTTTAAATCTGGTTTTTTTCGAAGTAAAAGTTCTTTCAGGCCAGGACTTAAATTGTAAGATTTATCACCGATTTTAATCAAAATAACGCTATCGTTATTCAAACTATCAATTTTAGAAAACGATACTATTGAATTACCCATAAATAAAGTTTTGTTTTCACTTCTTATTCCAAACGGTATATTTACACCATCATACATATCATAATCGTCTAATGAAATCTCTAAATCATCTTCCACTTTAGGAGACTGTTTAACCAATTGTGCAGAATTGTGTTTTGGTTCGTAACAGCCCTCAAACTTTGTAGTCGAGCTAGTATTAATATCATCCATTTCAATATCTCCAGAACATGTGGGAGTTGTATTTTGTAACAACAATATTTTTTTCATATTTGTATTGGAATCTGCTAGGGTTTTAAGAGGATCTGTGACCGGTTTAAGCATTTGATCAAGCGACAATTTCATACAATGATCCTGGTTCTTCATTTGTTTTATTTTATTCTTTATGGAGTCTACGGACTTCATTAATTCTATTTTAATATTTTTCTCCATGTTATATTTTAACAACTGCGTTCAGCTAAAAATCAAATTATACTGAATTTGATTTTGCATGTTAATTACTTATATGTATGAACAGTCAGTCAAATTTTAAAAAGATATCAAAGTTCAGTCTGTACCTTCCATTATTTAGTGGCGATTCTTTATTAATAAGTAGAAAATTATAAGGTTTACTCCAAACAGTTTGACAAATATTTTTGAACTCTTTCCATTGTAAATCTGAACTGACATGCTCTTCATAAATATGTTTTAAATTCACATCATCTTGTTTGAATATAATAAGAAAATTCACATTGTCACGTAACAATTGCTTTGGAATTTTAGAATATGTTTGAGATAAATAGAAGCAATCGATTTGTTTATGCCTACCCATGCAAAAATAATTGCGGATATTAACTTGATTTTCACACGCAACATCATCAAAAATAAATACAGAATTTGTTAAAGCTTCACTCGGAGATATTACATCTTTATCATCACTAAACTCATAGAAGTTAATCTGTGGCACTCTTTTTAGTACTTCAGTTAAAAAACGGTATTTTGGTTGAAAATAAGTCTTAGAGTAAAGATAAAGATTTCTGAATTTGAGTCCATTTTCATGCAGCAGTAAACTAATCATAACATTTGTTTTACCACAGCTTGAAGGACCGCATATTATACAGCGAATGGTATTTGGCAATAAAGCGCTATGCCTGATGTGGTGAACAGAGTCACTTAATCTTATATTATTAACATTGAGGGATATTGGTTGCTTGATCAACTTCATCTTACCGATTAATTAAAAAACAATTTAACGTGTATATATATATACTTGTATAACTAACAGGTCGAAACCTGTATTGAGTACAAGAAAGATGCTATTCTCGTCTTTCATAAAATTCAATCTAAGGTACAGGTGATTATACTTTTTAAAATCACTTCTCTTCGTTGCTGTCTATTACATAAGTAAATCATTTCGTGTCGTATCATAAGTAAATTTAAATTCTTTTATTATTTGTTCTAATAAAAATATATAATGCATACTCTTTTTACACCATTATAATATCAAACACACTAAAAGAAAACATAAATAAAACACTAAATATATTCTCGATATATTTATTTTTAATAAGTAAATTAAAATATCTTAACGATGATACAACTAATCATTAAATGTATCATTTATTATCTAGTTTACAGTCTAGGTTCAATTATTATACAAGTATTGTAATTTATCATAATAGCTACATTTAAAATATAGTATCACAATGTCCCCAAGGTAACGTATGAGAATTATCGGAAAGAATTTGTCTTTTATCATCGTTTCTATTCAAGACTAGTTTGTAGACTTCCTGAGTATATATAGTATGCTTTATCGATTTTAGCATATTCATTTTGAACCGCAAATTCTTATTCGTTATGAGAGTCTGATAATAGTCGGATAAGTTCAGTTGTTTAGTGACAGTCTTTGATATACCTTTTGCTTTTTTAATTTGCACCTTTACGCTTTTTATACAGTACAATTTAGCTCGGAGTCCTACAAATTCGGCAATCACATCGCCACCTAACTCGTCCTTGAATAACCCGGGCACTTTAGCATTTGTTATTGGCATATTAAACGGATTATTCAAATGAAAATTACTAGTATCAAATAACGATATGTTGTCCTTCATATCTCTATAAAAATCGTCAGTGTAGATCAAATAAAGTAAGCTGTCTGTGTCAGTATAACATAGTTCTACGTTTTCATTATACTTCTTTTTAATAAAGTCATAGTGAAACTGATAGAGATGAGTTTTAGCATATTCTAGCACGCTGAACCCTATGTATATAGGTCGGTCCAGCTTGATTTTTTCGTGATTTAGCTGGATTGCTACTAAGTTTTCAGAAAATATAGTAGCACTATGAAAATTTGGTTTTGCAATCAGTTTTTTGGCCTCCAAAACTTTTTTAGTTTTATTTTTAGTATCGCTCCATTTAGAGACTAGTTTGACATTGACATGTTTTCTTTTATTCTCTATCGTTTTCCCGAAAATAGCATTGTTAAGTAATTTAAAAAAATCTTTTTCAAAAGCTGATGAAGACTTTTGACGTAACTGAGTATTCAAATCAATATATTTTTTGAGGTAGCTACCTTGACGAAAACACAGAATCTTATGAATTTTTTTAAGACGTAACCCATGTTTTAGACATTCTTTCAAGTGTACATAATGTATGACATAATGATATTTGTCATACAGGTTTGCAATAAGTTTTGGGTTTTTACCACCAGGAGGAATGAATTTCTCGCTTGCGAATGGTAAATCACTATGAGTAGTATGTAAATAATCACTGTATTCCAAATCAACTGCTAGAATATAACCGTAATCATCATTTTCATCAGTATTTATGACATCGAAATGATAAATTTCAGTGTCCGTTAAAAACCTAAACTCCGAAATTGGCATTGGTTTTGTCATAGCATGAGAGTATAGTGCGTTACAGTCAAGATATATAAGAAACGATGTTTCTTTCTGATCATCGTAATTGGGGAGATATTGATTGTTTGCTTTGGCATGTCTCAGGGAACATTGAGCTAAACCTCCACGAATACCTTTTTCTAATAACTGATAGATCTCTACATCATTAATTAATTCTAGTTGCACACTCGTACATAGTAACATTGCATCCCAGCTGAGTCCGGGCGATGTGACATAATAAGCTGGATCTAACTTATAGTATTGAAGGCATGTATTTCGAAACTTTTCAAATATATCACTAAGAATTAAAACATCACTTTTCAAATACAAGTCTGTGTATTCTCCAAGCGATTGAATATCAAAAACATCCCATACTCTTAGCGCTCTGAGGTATTCTTCGTCTGATAAATGCTCTTGTTTTAAATTATTAAAAAAGTATTCTTTTTTTGGCAGTGTCGTATCACTGTACTTAGACCATGTATCTAGGTAGTCATATGGATAAATGCCCTTATTTTGCATAAGCTCAAACTGTTCTTGATTTTGGAACTCATGAGATAAATTAATAAAATCATTCCCACATAAAGTTTTACATAAATTATCTAAGCTCGAGCTAAGAAATTGAAAAGAGTCTAAAAATTTTATTTGTATTGATTTTGATGAGTCTTTTGATGGCAAATATTTAGTAATGGATAGGTACTTTTCCTTAGTTTGCGGTATAATTTTCAAATCACCCTCATACTTCGCTAATTCTTTTATAAACAGATGACTATCATAGCCAGATAAGTTATGAAATATCACAGGTACAAAAGAGCAAACTTTATATAAAAGATTACATTGATTATGCGCTGCCCCCCTAAATTCAGAAGTCATGTGGTCATGGTCCATTACTTTATCATCAAAAAGTAAATTATTACAGATATGGCAAGTAGTTGCTCTTTCATATTTGTCCTGCTGGTGTTTAGACAATTTCATTATCGGCTTTTTACATTGCAATATATCGTGTATTTGTGACACATCTCTGATTAAATACTCAATAAATACTTTAGCACAATCTGGACCTCTATATGTTACATATTTATTTAAGGCTGAATCATGTGAACAGCATATATAATAGCCGAAACAAGATGGCTCGTGTTTTTGAATAAGTTTAGTATTTTCAGTTGATTGGTTTTCTGTACAATGTGTCAAAATGCTTTCAAAATCTGCATATATCACAAAGTTGATTTTCTGCTGTCTCTCGTAGTGTTCAAATTTCAATACACTGTTTTTTGGAGGTAACACCGATAATATTTCTGAACAAGAATGCGCAGTATACTTAGACACACTTGAAAAAAATTGTAAACAATTTTCGCATAAATACATTTTACCTTTATGTTCAGAAATTTGCCTGCGTACTAGTTTGAGAAGATCTTTAATCAGACAATAATGAAATTTACCATATTTTTCAATGTAAAGTAAGTTCACATGATTTGTTTTTCTTGAATCTGACTTATATAGAGGTCCAGTTACATAAAATTTGTTATCTAATCCGTAGATGTTTACACTCAAGTCTGGATTATTTTTTTCTAAGACCTTTACATCGCTTATTGTAGGGGGAAAGGTCATATCCTGAACGTTCAGTACATTACTGTAGTGTGGATAAGAGTTTACTCTGCACGCGTTACGTTCGCGTGGGTGTAAAGCTGCTACTATAGACCATAACAAGCAGTGGTTATCGTTATTCTGTATATTTATACAGCTTTTAGTGTTTTTCACTATGGGTGGTAAATCAATATAGGAGCCACCTCTCAAAGGACAGTATTTATTAAGATTTATTTCTAAATGACTTATTGAGAGAAAAGACCAGCCTGACTCACAAAATTGGAACTCGCTCATTTTTTGATTCATTGTATTCACTGCCTCCATATACTTTTCTTTTATATCAGTATCTTTAAGAATAATTGTATTTTTAGTGTTAAAAGACTTTAGATTTTGTGAGTCTGAATTTGGTAATATAAAGTTTGCAAATAGCTCAAAATTTACTTTTAAGCAAGTACTTTTTTCTAGCGCCATAGTAATTAGTTTTATGATATATTTCATACTATCATGCAAGAAAGTTTCAGGGGTCTCAAAGCACTCTTCATATGGATTTAATCGATAAGTAAGGATCCTGTCTTTAAATGCAGTTGCAATGATTTCAACATTCTCAAACTCAGTTTTCAATAAACAATTTGATTTATGTACATTACTTCTTACATGGTATCTATAATCAGGTTTTCGTAAAATTACTTTGCATTCATGGCATATCATAGTATCATGACTTTGAAAATGAGATCCGTTATCGCCGGTAGCGGTAGCTGTAATAAAAAAAACAAGACATCATTAGGATAAAATAATTTTATATTAATTTATTTAACTTTGTCAACTTAACCTATGGATACAGTTTGATTATATGCTTATGATCTACGCTTTTATATGATATAGGCTTATATATGAAAAGCAAATACTAAATAAATTCATATTTTGAAAAATCATCTTGATTACAAAAATATTGATTGTATTCAATAATAGTTTGAAATAAATGTCGGTGGGATATCCTTAAATTCCTTCCTACTTGCAGTTATAAATTTAGCTAAATATTCCCAAGCTTCAGTATTATCATCTGTTTTATTTTTTAAACTGATCACTGCCTGACGCCATCTATTCATTGCAGAAACGTTTTCAATATCCGAAACTTTATAGACTTTTAAGTCAATGTAGTGCGATCCCTCTTTAGAAGGATGACTCTGTCGAGAGATACCGTTAGCTAATCTTCTAGTGATAGAAGATACTAAAGTTGATACTTTTTTAGAAGAGGAAGAAGAGGCACAGGCAGCTTCCTGTGCTTCATCTTCACTGTCCGTACCGAAAAGTTCCCTAGCCGTAGGTCTTGTAACTGGTCGAATCTTTGGCTTTTTCAATGATGGCCGTATGTGTTCAGTGCTCATTGCTGGCTCAGCTCGACGTGTTGACGATTGTTTTTCGCGTTTAGTTCGCTTTCTCTCCAGCTCTTCCCCCTCGTCATCCAAGATTGGCATGCTGCTAGATGGATGAGACTCTTCTCTACTCCGTTTCGTTTTCTTTTGAGGACGAATTTCTTCAACCTCTTCTTCAGAGGATGTAGGAAAAAGTTCATCAGCTTTTGACCTGAAATATAAAAAATAAATAATTAGATACCTATATATTTTTTCCTCGTTTTACTTATCTACGTCTCTCTGCTAATAGGTCTGTTGTATAAGAAAATAAAAATTCAATACTTTTTACAAAACTTGCATATGTTGATAATATTAGATGTACCATAATAAAACAACATTTTCGTGCCAATTACAAAGGTTAAGGTTAGTGTAGTGATGGGTTGGTTAAGATCAAGAATCATCATTTCAATAATCCGTGCAACTAGCATGTGCATTCGCGGCACACGTCATTAATTCAAACCAATTGCCAAGTTATTCGGCTTCGACGATGGAGCGGCCCTACCTAGACATTGATATGGATGTGGCCGACGACCCAAGAAGATGTCGATTGCAATATTTCGCGATGGATAAATGAGCTTGTTTTATAAAATAATTATTGATTAATTTGACTGTAATGTGACTATAGTTATATATTATTTTGTATTGTAATGTCTTAGTATTTATAAATAAAAGTATGTGTAAGGTTAAGGTTAAAAGGTATTTTTTATATTATAATGATACTTACATTTTGTTTAATTTGATTGAAGATTTTGGAAGATGACGATGATGAGGATGATGTAGATTTTGAAGACTTACACTTCTGAACTAGAAGTAATTTGATGCAGTGGAATTGTAGATCTGTAAACAAAAATTGAAAACTGATTATTTTAAATTATCGAAATCATATTTAATTATTTTAAGTTATCGTATCAGATATGGTAAGTTACATCTTCGAATACATTGTCGCTATTATCACCAGGTAACCTGGTACCTAGCTGACACGTTAATTCAGAAATGTTTTCAGAATACCTATGCATTTGTATTCAGCTCATGCTTTCAGAAAAATAGTACACCCGAAATCTAAAAGTGATTTTAGCGCTTGTATTCATAAATACGGGTGGAATTAAGAACCTTCCACCTTTTTGTGAAGTCGGTTTATGTTGTTCTTAAAAATTGGATAAATAGATTTAATTAATCGAATATTAAATTCATCAGATAATATTTGTAAGCACATTAATAACAAATTTTTATTCATAGAAACTGATGAAAAAGGTAAACTATTCTGAAAAGTTATTATATTTGAAAAGATTGATACTCACTTTGTATTGTTAAGAAGACTAATTGCCTGAAACCTGCATACGGGACACGCACCACACACACTTATAAACACTTTTATCACTTGTAGCACCTCAGAAAGAAAATTTTGTAGTGGCTCATTGTTTCACAGTCATTTAAATAAATATGAAATATATCAATGTGTGCATGCACATTTTACACTAGTGTTATAGAGAAAACAGTTTGTCAGCAAATTAAATACACTAGCTATATCCAACGGCTTCACTTCTTTTAATTTACTTCTCAGGTAACCAATCAGTCTTAATAATGGTAGTATAAGTGTGAATTAGTCTAAAATAAACAGACAAACTTCTACATTTTTATTATATGTTTATAAGGGCACAATATAGTAACATAAAATATTCCGTAACCAAAATACGACGTTACTGCTGCGTATTAAGAGATTAAATAGTAGGCGTCATCATTGACGCTTAGGATGTTATTATATTTTTCACTGTAAACATAGACAGATCATCTGTCTCCAGGCGCCAGTCTTATTGTACGCATTTCCATTTAAGGAAACGTGGCATGTGTTCAAATTAACCAATACGTGATCGATGATTTTAAACCTTAATAGCATACTAAAAATACTTATAAAGAATCATTAAATTAAGTTTCCACCATCATTATTTCTCCGATTTTTATCGATACCAGAGCACCTTTGCACATTTAACATGTCGGTAAGTTATTGAAAACCATTTCTATTTTTTAATTAAATTTAAATTTTTTTTTTTCATTTGTCGAATAATGGATTAAGTATATAAACAATGTTTTCAAGATGAATTCTTAACGGGTTCGACGTCAAAAGTTTCATCATATTTTTTTTTTATAATTTAGATACTTAAATATAAAATATGCGTTGAATTGAAAACTTTCTCCTTCATTGAAGTCGGTTGATTAACTCGATGTTTGTTTCAGGAATCTGGTGACGATCTATTCAACTTCTTGCCGAACAATCAAGACAAATCAAAAAAGAGAGCATATCAAGACAAAGAAACTTACATCTGTATAAAAAAACCATCAAGGGGTACCAAAATGATACAAATTGAGTTATATGATGTGGAAAATCTACCTGCAGAATTGTTAAATTGCAAGTGTCACTCCGAATTATGTGTGCAATATGTTGTCAAAAACATGTTTATGGACGATGTTTATAAATCGTATAGAGATATAGTATTATTAATAAAAGACAAAATTAATGATTAGCAATTGTTGTTTTTTTTTTCCCCCTTTATAGAGATAAGAAGTAGTTAAGTTTTCAACTGTATATTATTGGGTTATCTGGATCAACGGAAATCAATAAGTCATGTTATATAGAACTAATACCATTCACCCACAATCTATTCAAATATATGAAAACAGTGGTTATTGAAAAAGAGTAACATCAAATTAAAAATCATCAGATTTTGAAAAGTTTACCTGCGCTTCTCTGCGAAGGTATATTTACTTTTCAAAATCTGAAGTTTTTTATACGATGTTACTCTTTTTCAATAACCACTGTTTTCGTCTATTTGAATAGATTGTGGGTGAATGGTATTAGTTCTATATAACTGGACTTATTGATTTCCGTTGATCCAGAGAACCCAATAATATACTACTAAAAACAATACTATCTTCAATGATTCATGTATCGTTGATACTTTTAATAACTTCGTGGTCACCGATGTCATCGACCCAATGATATGTAGACAGACGATATCTAGCTAGACAACGCTTTATCGACCATACTTATCTCACAATACGAGATTTTATTTTAGAAGTGGTTCCACTAGTTTTACGAATAATATAAAATGTTCTTTTGACCCACTTATGTTCAACGGTTTAGTGGAAAATTGAGTTTTATTGCTGGTTTGTGAGAAAAGTTTGAATGTCACGAAAAGTATTTTGAATGAAGAACGTGAAAGATTTCGAAGGATTGTCTGTGGTGGCCGGTGGGCAAGAAAAGTGACAAAAGGGAGTTGTACGTTAAAAAAAGTACAAGAATGTGTGATTGAACAGTGAATGCATAAGTTATGTTATAATAACTTAAACAACTGTTAAATTTTGTGAACATAATTATGTTTGGTTATAAACGAAAGTTTAATATTTCTTCTAGTTGTTAATCTACCGTTGAAAACCTGTCACCGTTTGTTTTGGTAGCAATAAAGTGTTATTTATTATTATAAAGGTTGCTCTTTTGGACGTAAATCAACATTGTTGACGCTAAAGAAGGAAGATAGTTTATCAATATGGAAGTTAGGTACATTTCCTAAATGTTTGATCTGCTTTTATGTTTAATCTCAAAACTGTAATAAAGAACGTATTTTAATTAATAAACAAATTTTTATCTTCATGAACATAGCATAAACAATGAGATAAACCGGTTATCACTCCATACTTGCAGTTACGGCATCTTGAAAAATCGGTAATCTGCCAAAAAAATAAAAACTGAAAAACCCTATCTTGAAAAAGGGGCAAGAAACCTTAATCAGAATGATAAGCGATTTTTATCTTTCAAGTTGTTTTGTTGATAACGGAAAACAATTCACACCTAATAACGTAAACAACAATAAATATCGATCAACTCTTCTCAAACACTTTCCAAATTCACACCGGAGGACTGAACTCACTCCGCAAACTGTAAAATTTAATTGTACATAGTTACACAATAATTCAAACAAGTGCCGCGCCAGTTCTTATCATGTGTGCATAGCCTATATACACCGCATTTTCTGCCTACGTGACCATAAACCGAATTACTATTTTACTATAATTCTGACGTCACTTTTCTATTGTTTCAGCTGCCTGCTGCTGTGAAGTTCCTCGCCGGTTATGGGGCAGCCATAGACTTCAACAACAACAATACAGAACAGAGCTAACGAAAGATAATGCGGCAGAACTGGCCGAAACTATCGTGACCTTAGTCTGTTAAAAGAAAAAACAAGTCGACGTTTGAAAGTGGAACGCAACAGAACTTTAGTACAGTCACACCGGAGAGTTCCCCTAGGAAGCTAGTGCTGTGCTAAATAGTCGTCGCGAAGATACGTTATCGCGTTCTCAACTAAATCCATTGCGTGTTTTCGTTAACCGATAGCGACGCTGATAAAGTCTTGTCGAGTTTTCATTTAGTGTCACACCGTGAACGGTCGTGGATCTACCGAGACGTGTTAATAGTGCTGGTGTACGACTGATATCGTTTCGCTCGCCAATGTTTAAAAACATATCGACCGTTAGCCAAGTGTGTTCGTTTACGGTTCGAGTGCGGTCTACGTTGTGTAGTGGAACATTTTAGTGTATGTTGTAAAAATGCGTGGGTTGTGGTCTCGTTTTGCGGCGTTAGGATGGGTGGTTTCCCTGGTGGGATGCCACACTCCTGGGAGCGAGCTGGAGTCCGTGCGGTACGGGCCCACGGACGACCGGTTCATCAGTGACACGTATACGGTCGCCAACATCAATATCACGTATAAAGATGAACATGGAGAGGAGTACACAGAGACATCTGAGGTGAGTGAACTACTGTTCTTTTTTTGAAACTCAGATTTTCTTTTTTTTATAGCGTAAAAAGAACAAATAATAGTATTCATTTTTTTCGAAGTGGCCTATGTCGTGTCCTCGAAAAGAGGTGCTGTTGAATATTACCGGTCATTTTACCCAAGCCGTTATACATAAAGTTTAATGACACTGGTATTTTAATTGTTAATCAGTAAGTATGTGCTTAACTAATGTCGATATAATTATTTCGGTGAAAGAAGCAGGCTGGAAATAGCTTTTTGTCTACAAAAGTTAGTGATACATCAGCATGAATCATGAATATCATGACTTATATCACGTATTCGTGTATCATGACTAGTCATGAGTTCATGACTTCTTCTACTGGGAATTCTTGAAACGGAAAAGAAAATGCCACCTAAATATACTAAATGGATTTTCTAGATACCTAGTTTTTTATACTAGTAAAAAAAAAGTATTATACCTACAGTTTTTCTGTGAGCGGCTTCGCCCGCGTGAAAGTCGAAAATTATCAGTGTTTTCCTACTATATTATGCATGTATTATACATATAAACCTTCCTCTTGAATCACTCTATCTATTAAAGAAAACCGCATCAAAATCCGTTGCGTAGTTTTAAAGATCTAAGTATACATAGGGACAGACAGACAGCGGGAAGCGACTTTGTTTGTTTCAGTCCTGTACTAAAACAACAAGTGTCAACTGTATTAAATTGAAGAATTTCGTAAATATATACAGTTCCGGTTTTTATTTTTTTAATAAAACATTCTTGCTCTTCCTACATTGGCAGAATAGTCGACATCGGCTTTGCTTGCCATAAAAAATATAGATTAGAATAGACTTTGTTTTATATTGTGTAGTGAGATTTTCTACTAATACTGGATTTCCTATCGTTTTTGTTTATCAGTTAAAATTACGTATTATATCTACCAGTTTTTATTTTTAATGATTTTCTACTAATACTGGCTATCCTCATTTTTTTACTCAAATAACCATCAATTAAAAAAAAGCTGATATTTGATATTATCATAACACACTTTCGAATGTCTAAATTTCCTAAACATCGTTTGCATCATTTTTTGATTGCGGTAAATACCAGTTCCGATATTCATTCAAATAAATTATGTATTCGGTACCTACTTATTTTTTTTTTTAATTCCGTGAAAAGTATTTAATCTTTGATAAGATAAGGTGATATCTGTCTCAGGAAACAAGTAATTTCGTGAAATAATATACTGAGATAAGATCTTATGACATTTTCTTAACGAACACGTTTTTGTCATGTTTTTTTGTGAAATACTTCATCAAATATTTGTAGGTACAAAGTTGCAGATAATTTACCGTAGTATGTTTGCGTGTTACTTTATCTCGTTACTATGAATTAAAATAATGTAAGTGTAGTTACGATTGAAAACCCGCATGACGGCAACCCACATAGACTTTTATGGTGTACGTAAATAAATTACTTCGGTTTAATATTTACTAGTAACTCAGGTCATAAGAACATGATGACGCCACTTGCAAAGAATAATGTCACCTTTTTCTTTTTTTCATTTATTTATTTTTGCAATCATCCTATAAATTTAAATGAGTCAAACATAAAATGCTTTTTTCTTTCTGATTTAGAATTTTGAAATAAATTCATTCATAAAAATCTTTCATAGACCGTTCCTCATTTATTTTTAAATATAGAACCACATTAGAATCATTCATAGACCATTTCTCATATATTTTTAAATATTGAACCACATTAGAATCATTCATAGACCATTTCTCATATATTTTTAAATATAGAACCACATTAGAATCATTCATAGACCATTTCTCATATATTTTAAATATAGAACCACATTAGAATTATTCATAGACCATTTCGTATTAATTTTTGGCCAGTCTCTTTTACTTTCGTCATCACCGTTTACCAAGATATTTTGGATTTCGAACTTACAGACGCTAAAGATCCATCATAATCCCAAAATCTGTTCGTTTTTATCTGACAACTTCATACAAAGGTAGGGTCCGTTAATATTGCACACTTCTCTATTGTTATTTACAACAGAATGCAACTATAATAAATATGACTAATGTGAATAAAAATAATTATGTACAAGCGAATATGAAAAGGGGAAGAATTCTTTGGGCACAAAAAAAAACCATATTGTGACATCGCTGTCAATGGTAATAGAGCCCAGAACACTGGCAGCATTGCTACGATAAAAGGCATTGCTGATTCTTTGATCGAAGGAAAAACCTTTAAAACAATAAGCAGAGATGCGAGTGCAACAATCCCGAGAGATTTGACGTTGTTTATTGAAGAGTTTTGTTGTTTATCACCGAAGTTCTTCTTCAGATCTTCACCATATTTAAATGGGTCCATTAGAGAAGCACCAGCTTTCAAATAAAAAAGAATCATCAAAATCGGTTCACCTAAGTAATAAGTTTTGAGGAGGCACAAATAAAAAAAAACCGCCCAAGTGCGAGTCGGATTCGCGCACCGAGGGTTCCGTATAAACCTCAGCTTAAAGGTATTATAGACCTGAGTATTTGATATAAATTTCAGCTTGATACGACCACGCGTTCCTGAGAAAAAGGGTCTTGACAGACAGACGGACGGACGGACAACAAAGTGATCCTATAAGGATTCCGTTGTTTTCCTTTCGAGATACGGAACCCTAAAAATGCATACAATTTTCAATAGGGTCAGAATATTGCGCACTTGTCTCTTGACAAAATTGCATTCAATTTGCACTGACGCAAAACCCTTTACGAATGCCTATAGGTCTATTGTTTTAATCTATAATTAAAATCGTAATAAGCGGTGACGCATTTAACGTTTTCCTTTCTTTTCCTGATAACGCAGATAGCTTTAATAATTATACCTAATTAATTAAATAATCACTTTTAAACAAAGGCTTGGGGGCTTGTGACGTAGGCACTTGTATTACTTTGTACTAACTCTATGGTTTATCTCGGCCATATGTTTTAGTAAAGAGGCTTATCAGAAAGAGGAAAATATTGCGTATTTACATTTGCTAATTGGGCATAATGTTATCTCTATCATGTGATAAATTATGTAATCATTACTTTCTTGTTATTTTTTTGGAGTTGAGCCATACTATTAAAAATATACTGTCAAATGAAATTAACTAGCGAAATCCCAAAAATGGATGGATCGATGGATCTATATAGTTATATAAACAAAAACACTCTCAAAACGATGAAGGAAAACATCGTGAGGAAACAGGCAGGCTTATTAAGTATCTTTTGCAAGAGCAAAACGATAGAGATCAAACGCTTTACGTCTTAAAAGTCGGCATTACCTGCAGTTTAGGTATGGTAAGTCCTACACAATCGTAGGACTTACAAAAAAAACCGCCAGCAACTCTACAACTTCTGTATTGAAGAGCAATTATTGCGCAAAAATCGCTATCGCTCTTGCAAAAGATACGTAATAAGCCTGCGGCATGTCCTAGAACCAAAAATTTGAAGACATTTGACATTCACCAACACGCACTGGGCCGCGTGGATTACGGCCCATTCCTTCTCACATAGAGGAGCCCTGTGTCCCAGCAGTGGGAACATTAAAAGGCTGATGATAAAAATAAAAAATATATTAAACTCATCTCCGTCGACCACATTATCGCATACCATCAGGTCATCATTATCTTCCTGCCGTGTCCCATGTTACTTGAGGTCGGCACAACACGTTTTCTTCTTCCATACCGTCCTGTCCCCCGTCAAACTATCACTGACTCCCTTTTCCTTCATATCACCCCTCACACAGTCCATCCATCTTTTCTTTGGCCGTCCACTCCCTCTCCATCCATCCACATTTATATTCATGACTCTTTTAGTAACATGCGTTTCATCTTTTCTGTCACTGGCGCCACTTTCAAACTGCCTCTAATATACTCATTTCTCATTTTATCCATACTCGTCACTCGGCACATCCATCTCAACATTCTCATCTCTGCTACATGCAATCTCTTTCATCCATCTTTTACACAGCCCAACATTCTGATCGCTTACAATCAGGTGAGATGTATAATCTCTATCTATATATAAATTAATCCATATTTCCCTTGGTCACGGCATCACCCGTGAACGGCTGGACCGATTTCGCTAATTCTTTTTTGTTGTGATTGTTATTGTTAGGAGAAGGTTCTTATGAAAAAAAAAAAATTGGTACCTTACCTACATAGGTAGGCAGAGTACCTACCGTATGTAGGGAAGTGTAGGTAGGGTGGGGTAGGTTAGGGTAGGTAGGGTAGGGTAGTTGAATGTTTGGAGTTTTTATGGCAAAATAAAGTTTGCCGGGTCAGCTAGTCAATAATAAAATTCGAACTTTTAATTTCAAGTAATACAGCTGACTACGGGGTCAACGTCCGCTGATAGTTACTTGAAATAATTAGATTAGATTATTTTAGGTTTTATCGTGTTTAATTATCAATAGAGTCTGCGAAGTTTAGCTTTCTAATGTGGTTCACAAACCTTTTAATATATTTTGTACGATTTTCATATTGAAGTAAGTATTAGTCATGTAGTTTATTTTTTTATTGTTTTGTAATCAAAGCATTTGTTAACTACGTCTAAATGTACACATTATGTAATTATGTTTCATTAACGACGAGAAAACTACATCGTATATGTAGTTTCATCACTACACAGGGTCCTGGGGTCTAGGACATAATTTTTCAATATTTTTAGGGTTCCGTACCCAAAGGGTAAAAACGGGACCCTATTACTAAGACTCCGCGATCCGTCTGTCTGTCCGTGATAGCTAAATTCTCCCTACAAATTTAATTTTATTTAATAATTATTTGTAGGGATAATTCTATTACGCACTAGTGTGTAATGTTATACGCACTTGAAATTTTCACAGATGATGTATTTCTGTTGCTGCTATAAAAAAAAATTGAAAAAAAGAATAAAATTAATATTTAAGTAGGGCTGCCATACAGCAAACGTGATTTTTTGCCGTTTTTTTGCGATAATGGTACGGAATGGTATGGTGCGCGAGTCCGACTCGCGCTTGGCCATTTTTGATCATATTTTTTATTGTGCTTAACATATTGTCATGTGTCATCTTCAAAAAAATATCTTTAAATATAATTCTTCCTTGTATAAATTCAAATATTTAAAAATACCAAATATACTGTAGTCCGCAAAACCGATAAACCTAACTGCCAAAGATTAAAAAGCTGATAAACTCAAGTAACAGTTGTTCGAGTTAACACCGCGAGACTGTTGATAAAACGCAGTACTGTATCTGACCCACATAACGTAAAAACGCAGAATAACATAGCAACAACAAATATATGTATTGACACTAGTGATTTGATTTCCCGCGACTTCGCTTCCGAGGCTTATCGTCGCTGTCATTAAAAAAAAACCGGGTTCTTTTTATTTGCTTTAGGCGTAGTTGTTTTTGAAGTTTTAGACTCAATTGTAATATGCAAAAAGTCTTTGTAAATTGCCCTATGTCAATCGTACGACTTTTTGTAGTTAGATTCGGTCTAATATGACGCCAATTTGACGTTTACCATTTTAATCCATATTGGATCCAGTCACAGAATCCCGTCAGTGAATAAATTTGCCATCAACAGACAATAAAAGGCCATCATAACTTAAAGTTTTTAGTCGTATGTTGTAATAAATAAATAGATAATGGATAAAAAGGTAATTGTGTTTTCTGAAAACAGTCTGGTTTTACCGACGACTTTTTGAAATGCCAGCGACGTTTCTCCACGGGAACCATGCTCACTGCACAGCTTTTGTAGTAGGAACCCCAATTGCAACGTGATGTTTCACACTTTTTATTACAAAACACAGGATTTTTCAAGGAAATGCTCTCGCAGCTCAGCTCGTCTCAGCTATATTATGTTGTTGTTTTAAATTGTTATCTAATGTTTGGAATTCCTTTTTGCCGGAGTCTGTGTTTCCTGATAGCTACAATCTTGGGGTATTTAAGTCAACAATGAATAGTTTACTGCCGGGCAAGCGTGCTTCATCATCGACCACATCATCCCTAACAGATACATCATCCCATCAGACAAGATAGTGGTCAAACGTAAGCTTATCAATTTAAAATAACAAAATGCCAAAACAAAGGCATTGTCATTCGATCGTCATTCGACCAACAATGCTACAGCGGTTTGAGAACTTTGTGCCTTTTATAAATATTGGATTATATTTGCAGGCTCTGGTCTATGGTTGTTGAAATAAGCAGGTATTATTCACGGATTGAAAACAGGCGATCTATAGTATGGGAGTGAGGAAATATTACGCATTACCTGATGATCGAAGCCAGCAGCCAGCCCACGTGTGGTGGCGAAGACTCGACAGCCGGTGATTTTTCTTAATACAAAATGGCGACGGCGTCAATCACGTTCACAGCACACGACACTTAAAAGCGAAGCGGGTAATAGACACAGTTTATAAAGTTTTCTACGAACCAACTTAGTGGATGCATCAGTCTCCCAGCCATAAGGCATGGAGAGTTGGCGGTGAATTCCCCTCACAGTCAAGGTCCAGATCGTTCGGCTTCCATCTCCCGGCTTCCCGGCTTTCTGCGTATCCCGCAGAAACCGTGCATATTTTTCGGGATTAAGAGTATCATATGGTACTCAGCCAAAATATTATTTCTACCAGTGGAAGTATTTTCGTATTAGATGCATTACTCCTATAACAATTGTTTATGACAAATACAATTTTACCTCGTTATAAAACAAGGTTAGATATACCAGTAGTACGTCAAACTGTAGAAAAAGTCAGTGGTTTCTGCGCACGACGCGTCCTCAGGAATGCAATTAATTTTATTGCAAGTGACATGCGATCAGATGCAGCAGGCTAATTAAAATATTATAATTGGAAAGCAACATCTACGTAGATCGGTTGAGAAGGAAAAAGAAGGAAGGTTAAGGCTTATGACCGAGTGATCTCGAATCTAATAGAAGAATCATCATCTTCCTGGATGCCCATGTTACTTGGTGTCGGCGCTACACGTTTTCTTCTTCCATACCACACGTGAAGTAACGAGAACATAAAGTATTAGGTATGAGTGAAAACAGATCCCCTAATACTTTATTAGAAGACGGAAAAATAGAATATTGTTGCTTTGCTTGCGAACCTGGCTGACGCACTACTGCGTGATTTCAGTATTTATTCACCAAAGAGCAGCAGCCTAATTGCTTAGCTAAATTTGGCAAGGCAAAGGGTTTGATCCTATGAAAGAGTATGACAAATACTCTTTAAATAATTAGGTATCGCCAAAACTTATTGAACTCCTTCGAAAGGAGTATCTTCAACAATGAAAGCGTCCAATAATTTTTAGCAATAACAAATTATTTAAAGAAGATACTCTTTCATGAGGTCAAATCCTTTGCCTTGGCGAATTCAATTTCACAATTAGGCTACAGCTCCCTTCTCTGTCTTTGACTGTGTAAGAGTTTATCATTTTCTCCTAAACCAATATTATAAAGAGGTTATATTAGTTCCTAATTGTAGGAGGTTATCTCGAAAAGTATCGACCCAATGACAATAATCTTTTGCTAATATTTCTACCAGCAAAAGTTATTTTGTAATTGGGTATTTTATCACAGTTCCTGTAGAATACGCCACGGGATCAAGTCTAATATAAATTAAACAAGAATTGCCACGCAAGCGGAAACTGAACCCCTACTCCCCCAAAGGAATAGCTTTATTGACTATAAAACGGTTCGTCTGCCCACTTATATCTACGTCATGAAGTTTAACGGCCTCTCATACCCTCTTAATAAGGTGACATCTTTTAATACTAATACGCAGATACGAGTAACAAGTATTTATTGACTCATCAAATATTCGTGGTATAATACCGTATTGAAAATCGAAGGTGTGAAGCTCTATGAGACGTGTTAATAGTGAGTCCAATGACGGTTGGAGGATGTTTGTTTAATTCATCAATGATGGTCAATAATATTTTGGTTAGGTAACTTACTAAGAGATAAATAATGCGTCTCGTGTTGGTTCCGCGTCCATCCGACCCGCTTAGACTCGACCCGAAGAATAATACCAGATGTTTTACTACCAATTCAGTGCCATTTGTGCAGTCAGGCAAAGTGATATTTTAATTCTATATAATTTATTATGCATAGACAGTGATTTTGTTTCAAAAATGTAGCTTTATAAAGACAGTCTCTACCTCGCTTTTCTGGAAACAATAGACGGCAAGTCATTTCAGAACTTTGTCCTAAGATTATCAAATGATTTTTGTGAGATTTGTATTGCTAAAAACTTTCCTTTTTAATTGTGTTATTCATTCCTAGTTCTGTATTCTGTAAGATGCCTAATGTTTTTTTTTAAGATAATTTAGTCAATATTTTTTATTTTGTGATTTTTATTACAAAATCGACACTTTTCTGTCTGTCATCGACGTCTTTACGCCCATCTAAACAGAAATATCTACGTATTATTCTTCGGGTCGAGTGGGCGCGGACCCCTCGTGTTAAGGCTCTGGCAGATAGGCGAGACGTGACAATGTGACACAGATGCGAGACGTCCATTTTTCTTAGAAAAATTGTTCTGCAACCGACGGCTGTGAGAGAACTTGTAGGATACATACCCTTACTTGGCTGCGACCATCAACCTATTATTTTTGGCGACTATTTTAGAAGTAAATCAAATTAAAACAAATACAGAATAATAAGCATAGCCTTTGAAATACAGAGACTAATTTATCCTTCTCTACCCCTTATTCTGAAACGTACAAATGAAATGAGTATCACTATATAGTGGAAACTATATTGTTTATAAGGAAAACCCATACACCACAATACTGGCTTTCTTCAGTTAGTTTCCAACTTTCTAACACCTCTGTGAAAACCACATGACTCATGCCATAGTTTTCAAACAATTGCTCAGTTAAACAAAACAATATCGTAAAATACAATTACCTAACTATTCAAGATCAAATTTTATTAAGTATCGACTTCTAAGAAGCTTTCAATCATTTCTAAATACCCGTCAATCAAAGTTATTAGCTGGTGTGAGCTGTTCTCACAATTCACTGCTTTTAAAGGATGAGCCGTTCAACACGATTTCTATGAAACTTCTATATATTAGAACAATTTCTATGAAAAAGCGCTGTCGCATTGTCGCGCCGGGCGCGCCTTGTTCAGCGCCTTAACGGTGGAATTTGTGAAAAGGACCTCAACCTTTTGAAATAGAAATGTTTTCTCTAAGGTTTCAAATAACATCTCTATAATTATAAACCGTAAATTAATTTTAATTAAGCTTCAAAGGAAACTTACATGTATTATTCGCAAAGCGAAGTTTGGTCGTCAGTTTGTTCTAAAGGGCACATTTTGGGCTTCAGAACTCATTAGTAGGTCACCGCACATTATAAAATCATCCGAAGGGGGATGGGAAGGGGTTTAGCTTTAATCTTTATACGTTTCACAAAGTCTAAATCTTTTGATAAAGCTGTGGAAGAACCCGCGATATCCGTGAACAGGGATGACGGACCGTTTTCTATCTGCGAGCCAAATTATAGAAAATTTGCTTGGCAAAACAAATTGTATCTGCGCAAATTTAAACGAAGATTGCTCACAAATAATTCAGTAAACAAATATGATTTCTGAACTCAAATAGAATAAAACAAAACACTGAAAATGTTCTTTCAAAATAATCGAAAATGGTTTTCAGTTTTCGTAGAACTTCAGTCAAAGCTGTTCCCGGAATTTTGTGTTGCCAGTATAGATTCGCTATACCCCGCCTATATAATAAAAGTTCGTTTGTTTTACGCATCCAGAGTTTTTACGCTTTCCATTTCAATCGTTTCCGACCTTTTGAAGCTTGATTGACATTGTCAGCGCGAGTTTTCTGTGGAAATAGTATTGAATGAAAACCAAGATGGCGGTGATAGTTCCAATTTTAAAAACGCACTCGCCATCTTTGTACAGCTTTATCGAAGGATTGGATTAAAAACATTATCGTTGTCTATGATACAATTGTTTTAGTTCTTTCTCGTTCTTATTCGTGTAGTTCTTGCAATAAACAAAAGTGTTTTAATTACCTTACCGTCATTTAATTACGTTATTTACCTACGTAATTGTGAGGTCATCTTTATTTTAATATGTTGTTTCATGTACAATTTATTAATTATTCGTGAAAACATGTTTTTGGTGACGTTTTGTTGCAATAAGCGTAGGCAGGTAATGTTTGATTCATACGTAAATAAGAGTCATTTTTACGAACGACTTAGGATAGCAGTTCATATAATATAGGTATAGTTAAGTTTAGGTCATGTGTGGTTTTATTCGTAATTTCTTATGCACTTTGTGCGTTCCAAACAAAAGTACTAAGTTTGATAGAGCTTCTAGGTATAACAATATTTGTTAGGGATGTGCAGAAAGGGAATTCACAGGTGCTTAGTAACAAGCGATCATCAGATTGACATTAAGGCTTCTGCAGACAGATGAAAGGAGTGATGTGACAATGAGACAATCCTTTCAAACCAATCGCGAGGCATCGTTGTCATGCCGCGTCTGTCTTTGGCAGCCTTACCTATACATAAAAAAACCGGGCAAGTACGTATGCGACTTCGCACATTTAGGATTCCGTACCATACCGCAAAAACAAGTTGGTTTCAATAGGAGAAATTAGAAAATCCCAAAGAAATATCTGATTTATTAATATATGGTATTTGTTAGTAAAATATTCGTAATAATAAAGTTTATCACCATATTTGAATTCATAGGTCAATTGGAAAAGAGAAAAAATCATCGGAACAAAATTTTGTAAAAAAATGCTGTTTTTGATAGCTTATCATTCCTTTGTTTTCAAACAAAAAATACAGCACATATCTATTCAACGAGCTCTAAACAAAGATACCCACTCGACGGAGTAAGTTACTTTCTCAACATAAGCTTTTAAGCTCGCCTTTGTACATTTACTTTATTATCATATTGTATTGAATATTGTTTTTGGTGTACAATAAAGAATTAAGAATGAATTTTTGTTTTCGTGTCTCCGTTAACTGTATGGGAAACCCCCTTAAAAACATTTCTTTACAATTTGTATGGCTTTGGGTCAACAAGATGAAATACAGTATACTGTAAAAATTTGAATACTGTTGCTCCAACCGTTTGGCTGTAAAACCTTTGTGACAGACGACGGACAGACAGACACATGATTGACCTTTCGGATACGGTACCCTAAAAAAATTGCCCATTTCGTAGTCTTAGTTTTAACCACGAAATTGGCTACTTTTTGGTTACCACTACAATCAACGGAACACTCACCACTCAGACACATAGTTGATATTATTTTTTTACCTGATTACGGCGAAGCTAATAGTGTTCTCCTTATAACTTGTTATTTTTTTTTATGTAAGTAAGTAATTCTTTATTTTGCAAATATGGGTACAGTACATGGTGATACACAGATAAAAAGTAGGTTCGGCCATATTTTACCAAGAGGCATGCAAAAGTTATAATTTGACGCTAAAATTATAAATAAAGGCAATTAACAGACACGCCGAACAGTTTTAAATCACAACTTATTATATCTAGGTCACCCGAAACACAATTTATATAGATTACAATTATATATTTGATTTCATTTATTTACACAAACAGTTAACATTGTGTAGAATATTGGGTACACAATTACAGAAATTGGTGGAACATAACTGCAATAAAAATATCACATAAATATTAATTAAATTGTTGTAGCAAATTGTATATTGATTTAAAATGTGTTACAAATAGATGTGAATAAATATAAGCTGCAAACCATTATATCATCAAATATACCACAAAAACTAAAAAATAAATAAATAATAGAATGTCAAATTTATCAAATATGTCACAAAAAAATTAGCTTAACAATTGTATGTTCAATAGAATATTATCTCACAAGCAAATAGAATGTCAAATCAATCAATATGTCACGAATAATTAGAATTTCAAAATAATCATATAATATGTCAAATAAATAAATATGTCAGAAACATTATTAGAATGTCAAATAAATCCAGTGTATGCCCCAAGAACTATAATGTCAAATAAATCCAAAAAAATGTCACAAGCAAATTAGATTGTCAAATTAATCAAATATCACAATTCATATTATTATAGACACATTTCATTATTATAGCAAACAGGAAGACGCTGTTCTCTCTAATCTTCTTGATACAATCCCACACTCCAAATTTTAAAACTCCGGAAGATTTCCTAGTGCAGGAAACCAAACCATGATCAATTTATAACCACCAAATAACTGTTTCAGTTATCACAAATGCGTTGCAGTAGTTGCAATTATGCACGCGTTAGTAGCGATTGTGGCGCAACCCATTGTATATTGTGTTATGTATGTCCAATAGTTGATTGTAACCCCTCCCGCCTCGTATGTCTCCGCGCCTAGGCTTGTTACCTCATACTATTGTTTCAACCTGTTAGTTTGATAACGTTATTAAATATTGACTAATAGTATTAGGGGCTGTTGGAGGAGCTCGTGGCTAAATAACAACAACCGCACTGGTCGATCATAAAGGTTAGGCAACGCTTGACAAGGTCGGTCCGTGGACGGGGGTGACCATTTCAAGCACGTTAAGCCGTTAGTCCCGGCTGTCATTTGAAGATCTTTGACAGTCGTTACGAGTAGTCAGAAGCTTGAGATCTGACACCAGTCTTGCCAAAAGGTATCATGTTACCCAGTTACTGGGTTTTGGAGGTCAGATAGGCAGTCGCTCCATGTAAAACACTGGTACTCAGCTAAATCCGATAAGACTGGAAGCCGATCCCAATATAGTTGGGAAAAGGCTAGGCAGATTGATTGAGTATTAGGGGCTGTTGCTTTTTCCCGTACCATAAAGGAATTATGCATTTTTTTCGGAATGAGTTACCAGTGAAATTGGATTAGGGCCAGTTAAATGTTATTGAGGTGTCCTTATTATTGTAAGGTGAATGTATCATCTTATAGGAAACTAGAGGACGCCTCGCGGTTTCACCCGCGTTGTTCCCGTTCCCGTGGGAACACAGGGCTAAAAAGTAGCCTATGTCATCCGGGGATAGAGTAGCTTCCCAACGGTGAAAGAATTTTTTAAATCGGTCCAGTAGTTTTGGAGTCTATTCGGTACAAACAAACAAACAAACAAACAAAAAAATCTTTCCTCTTTATAATATTGGTATAGACTAGCAATCCGTCCCGGTTTTACACGGGACAAATAGGGATGTCGCCTGGGTATAAAAACCGGCCAAGTGCGAGTCAGACTCGCGCACGAAGGGTTCCGTACCATTATCACAAAAAACGGCAAAAAAACACGTTTTTTTTTATGGGGGCCCCACTCAGATATTTATTTTATTCTGTTTTTAGTATTTGTTGTTATAGCGGCAACAGAAATACAAAATTTCAGCTTTCTATATATCACGGTTCTCGAGATACAGCCTGGTGACAGACAGACAGACAGATGGACGGCCGCGGTCCGTCCATCTGTCTGTCTGTCTTTAATATAGTCTCAGTAATAGGGTCCCGTTTTTACCCTTTGGGTACGGAACCCTAAAAATGATAATTCTGTTTAGTCCGTCACTGAGATTATCAAATAATATTGGACACGTATTTATTGCTTTACCAAATCAATAAAAAATTACAAAGTTAAAGCGCATCAAAGTTCAGGAGTGCGGGTTTGTGACGTCACTAAGGCTCAGCGCAGACAGAACGGAGCGCAGCGGAGAGGATTTTATTAACGCACTTGAAAATAAACATTTAAATTATTACAATAAAGTGCATAAATGATTGAACCTGGCAAAAAATGCTCGCGCGTCCTCGAAGATAAAGCGATCCGTAAATAAAATGCCCGAGACCGCGCGGGGATTATTCCTCTCTGTCTGCGCTGACCCTAAGGCAGTATAAAATGTACTAGCGGCGTGACGTCACACGATATTTCAACGCATTATATCGTCGTACCTATATGTTTACGTGTCAAAAGAAAAAATACGTGTCCAATATTTTTTATTAATCTACCTGAAGGTACAGACTAATTTTCAGTAAACTACCCTAATTACATAAATCTTCCTCGTTTATCGCTCGTTCTTGTATTGTAGACAAAACCGTTCTTGTATTACAGACAGTGGCTAACAGCAACTTTTTTGTTTTATATACTAACTAGCTCCTGCAAGCGGCTTCACCCGCGTGCAAAGAGTTTTTTTATCCCAAGGAAACATTGTACCGGGATGAAAAGTAGCTTATGTGCTATAATTCCAGTATATAATCTATCTCCATCTAGATCCGTTCAGCCGTTCTGGCTTGATTGAGTAACAATCATACACACATCCAACCAAACTTTCGCATTGGTATATAAGTAAGATTAGAGATATATCAGCTGAAATGTCGACATTATGACGACTATTGTCTTCAGCGGTTATATTGATTATCATTTAATTAATAAACATGTCGTGAAACGTAAATAACACGAAACAAAACAGTCGGTTTGTATTCAAACGGCAATTGTGGCTTTTTTTATAACACAACTAAGGAGAGTTATCTCACTTTCTTGTTTTCTGTTACTTCATAAATATATATGTATATATATATTATATTCAATATATAAGTAGGTGTATTTTACCTATCTTGGCGCTACCCCGAGCAAAACGCCGCGCTAGCCGGTTTTCGTGCAGTTTTTAGGAGCTATCTACTCGTTATTTAAAATGAAATATCAACTAATAAAAATACGAGTACATTAAATTTCTACATATTATTGATTCCAAAATTGTAGTTTTTTTTTTTTAATTTTGTATATGTTTCACTAATCTCCTTCCAACAAAATCATAAAAATGAGAAATAATGATTGATAGCATGCATCTCCTCGTAAACTGTTAATTATTATTATTTTTACTAACACTAATGGATTTTTTTCAAAAGACTAATATTCGATTTTATAAAGATTTTATTCTAAAATCTGGGCGTATTCACTACTGTAATTCATGCGCCACCAGTGCCGCTAGGCCAATAGGAATGCTCATATCTGATGCTGATTTTTTGGTCAGTGTAAGGCCTTAATAACAACTTTTATTTTTAAATTGTTTAAACAATGCAACTGCCATGATAACTCTTCACCACCCTTGGTACCAGTCAACTGGTAGAGAATGTCTAAGGCATTAAGTCCGCCTTTGTACCTTTTGTGCATGAAGTCTAAATGAATAAATTAACAAAATACCACAATAAGTTATACTTGCATCATAGGCAAGTTGAAATGTTTAGTTCGCCTACTACGAATGTGACTAAGTCCTTACGTACCTAGTTAATTGATTATGACACAATTGAAAAGTCATAGTTTATTTAGCTGAAATATAGTATTATTAATTTCGACAATATTCTTATTAGGCTAGGCACTACGTAAGTAGGTTTACATATTTGAGGATAACTGTACGTCAAAGGATTATTCATCGTAAACCACTATAATAATAATTAAGTCAGTTTGCCTGATTTTGTATTGTATGATTTATTTATTTATTTAGACTTCCTGCACACAAGGTACAAAGGCGGACTTAATACCTTAGACATTCTATACCAGTCAACTAAGGGTATGGGGTAAGGGGGTATTCCTATTTCTGTTTTAAATTTTTAAATAAAAAAATATGTTGCCATTGTTGAAGCTTATTGAATGACATTTCAATCGCCTTCTGTCAATTGGCTAATTCTATGTCTCATTCATATATACCATACTAATATTATAAAGAGGAAAGATTTTTTTGTTTGTTTGTACCGAATAGGCTCCGAAAATACTGGACCGATTAAAAAAATTATTGCACCTATGGAAAGCAACATTATTCCCGAGTAACATAGGCTATCATTTTGAGGGGAGCGAAGCCGCGGGTTAGCTAGTTAGATATACGAAGAAAGGTCCTTACCTTCTTCTTGCAACGTGGATATCGGTTGCCATTGTATTGGTATGTGTCGCCCTCAAATGGGGAAAATGTCGTGAGATTTTCCATCTATATTAAAAAAATATACCGTAATTTAATAATAAAACCGCCAACAAACAAAAATACCCGTAATTTTTTTTCTGTAAAATAGTGTTGTCGCATCGTCGTGCCGTGTGCCTGTCTGCGGCGAGCTTAAAATAAATCGCGTTTTTTTAGGAAATAGGAATTCTAAGTTAAAATATATCTGACGTCACTTCCTAAACGATTGTTTCTTGCATGATAGTCAAAAGTATAATTTATTTGAAGAGTCGGAACATGGATTTGGTGCCGTGCGTGTCGTACGATTCGATTCGGTACGGACGGTGCCGTTCACCGCTCTGTGTCGGTTAGGCTGTTACCAATCGATCGATCGTCGATCCATGACAATGATCGATGTTTATCGACGTCGGTCGATAGGTGTGATAACTTTGGCTTAGCATAAAAACAGAGTGAAAGCGAAGAATAGCATAAAAAGTACAATCACAACACAGCTGCTCAACTTGTATCAAGCGCAAGTTCGATCGTGCATGGAGTACTGTTCTCATCTCTGCGACGAATCTGCCAAATACCAGCTTGATGCACTAGAGTCGATCGAAATCGGGCCAAGAGAATCATCGGCAATGAGGCACTTGGCAAATCAAAGCTCAAAAGCCTTGAACATCGTCGCCGAGTTGCCAGCTTCTCGGTTTTTTATCGGTTACATTTCGAGGAGTGTGCGATGGAATTGCATGAATTAATTCCGCCCAGCCCGTTCCATCATCAGACGCACGGCGATGCGTCATCGGTACATGGTGGACATCCACCCATACGCACAAAACGTTTTGGGGACACTTTTATTATGCGTACAGCTAAGGAGTGGCATTCCCTGCCGGAGTCTGTGTTTCCCGATAGCTACAATCTAGGGGTTTTTAAGTCAAGAGTGAATGGGTTTTTTTCTAGGCAAGCGTGCTCCACCCTCGACCACATTATCGCATACTATCAGGTGAGATAGTGGTCAAGCGCGAGCCTAATGATAATAAAAAAAAAACGAGTTGCGCTGAATTATAATAAAAGGTACTATCGATCGACGTCGACTGATTCATTCTCCATCCATTTGTGGTATCGATCAGCGATCATTCTGGTGTGGTCACCCTTAATAAATACTGAAAGATTGTTAATTGTGATGAATGCAAGAATAAACTTAGAAAAAGGTTACTCGAGTTAAGCTACACGGACACTGAAAAATTGATTGAGATGATTTCTTGATTTTTGAATTTTATTAATACATTTATTTATTATTATTTAAAAGTAATTCAATATTCTTACATACATACAAACAGTCATTTATAAATTTTATATATATACAGCTATAAGGTAGTATTGTGTTTCAAACTGACACTAGCTACAACATACACACACACACGCACATACACACACACATACACACACATACACACACACATGCGCACGCATGCACATATTAGCTCATTCATCCACTAACATATCTGCTTACTCACGACGTCCGACAGTCTGAGCAACATATTTTAATGGGGGGCCTGGAGTTCTAAAATACAGGCCTAGGCTTAGTTTAGACTCCAGATCTCCCACAAATTACACACTTTGCCAATATTTCTGTGTCTGACTGTAATTTATGCTCACGTTGATATGTAATTTGTGGAGATAAATAAAGATTTTTATTATTATTATTAATTTACTAAAAATAACTTAGTGATTATTTATTATTTATTTATTTATACTTTATTGTACACCACAAAAAACATACAGGACAATTGTTCAAATATACAAGTGTACAATGGGCGGTCTTATCGCACTAGGCAATCTCTTACAGACAACCTTTGTGATTGTAAGTTGCGTAAGTAGCAACATTAATTTTACGCTGTGTGTTCTCGCTTTTATTCTAATTTGGGATTATCGCGGTGAATTAGCATTTTTTTTGCGATATCGAGAATTAAAATATCCACAGCCTTGAATGATAAAAGTGTCTTATCAAATCACTGGTAAAACATAATCTGAATTTTAGCAATCCTTTGCAATTTTGATAAATAATATTATGGACTTTGAAGTTAAGGCTGCCACAGACAGGTGCGACTGTGACGCAACGACGTCACTTTTTAACCCTAGAGGCAAAAATATTTGTCAATTTGTTCAAAGAAATTCTGTGCAAAATGGTTTTCGCATTGTCACGCCAACCTTTAGGCATAACCATCTTCCTGTCCTTGTCCCATGTTACTTGTGGTCGGCGCAACACGTTTTCTTCTTCAATACCGTCCTGTCCCCTGTCACGCTATCACTGACTCCCTTTTCCTTCATATCACTCCTCACACAGTCCATCCATCTTTTCTTTGGTCGTTCCTTCCTTCTCCATACATCCACATTTATATTCATTACTTTTTTAGTAACATGCGTTTCATATATTAAAATAAGAATTACTTTGCCTGTTTTTCCCGCTTCCTCTCACGGCACAATGTTGCCAACCGTAACTTAGAATAGATAAATCATATATTTATAAATAAATAGGACGTGGGTAGGATTAACCTGATTGTATGACCTGAATAAGGTTCGAAAGTCGCAACTTATCGAGTGGGTGTAGCACCGACTATTATTAGGATCAAATGAAAACGTCAGAACTACCCAGGGAAATGTTGCTAGTAAATAAATTTTCTTTGACGTAGGTATCTATTTTTCTTGATAAATTTTATCTATTGGGATTCAAAAACATTTCATTTATATTGTAAATAGCATTTGCCCGCGACTTCGTTCCACTAGCTCTCTCCTGTCCGGAATCGTGTTTTTTTTTACCTGACTGCCGAAGGAGGGTAATGTGTTTTTCAGTGTATGTATGTTTGTTCCTATGTGGTGTTTAAGAGACCAAACGCATTGGCCGATTTTGATGATTCTTAAGTCAATCGATTCGTCTTAACCCTGCGAGTGTGCTACATTAAAATTGGAAAATAGAGAAATGGCGCGTTTTTGGCGCCATATTGTGGGGGCCTAATTTTTTTTCTTCCATTTCCATCGTGTGGGGTACAAAAATATATAACACTTATATGTTTAAATGTACCTAATTTAAAAAAATAAATAACTAGAAATGTATAAATAAAAAAAGTTAATTCAAAAAATCTAAAAACCCAACCAAAAAAAAAGAAGACCTAAAAAGACAGTCAGCCAGTTCAAAAACTGAAACGATTCTTCGCTAACTGAAAACACATTGAAAATCTTCGTACTACTTCGTAGATAACACTTAAACGCACTAATTAAAATTTATTCGAAGCCACGTTTAATCCAATTAAATTTAATTACATATATTGGACTAGCCTTTGCTAGCGGCTCCACCTGCGTGAAACTGTATATACACAGAAACGCTGGTATCTATACTAATATTATAAAGAGGTAAAGTTTGTGAGTTTGTGACGTTGAACGGGGTAATCTCTGGATCTACTGAACCGATTTTGAAAATTCTTTCACCAGTAGAAAGCTACATTATTCCAGAGTGACATAGGCTATAATTTATTTAAAAAAAATTAGAGATCCTTATGAAAATTCCAATAATGTAACCCAAAGTAGAAAAAAAAACAATAAAACTCATTCTTTGGCGTGTGCTGAGAAAACTATTGATGATACATAAAAAATATGTGCTACATGATTAAAGTACTCATTATTACCTACAAAAAAGTCTGCGAGAGAATATATCTAACTATCATAGTTTAGTCACAATAGCAGCTTTTATGTTTTAAATTTTAATGAGTTCGCCGGTAGAAACAAAAGTTGATTACATTCGTATCGTAGTATTAATTCTTAATCAAATAAATAATTTAACAAATTGGTAGGTAGGTAGGGTAGGATAAGTGGATTGGGTAGGTGGTATGTAGGTAGCCAGTTGACGGGAGCGAAGCTGCGGGGGTTAGCTAGTATCGGAATAAAAAGCAAGTACACTTTATCCTAATCAGGGGTATGCTGCTCCGTATACCAAGTTTCATCCAAATCATTAAAGTCATAATATCTCGCCTAAAGACACAACCTCCATAATATTTTTTTTTTTTTTGTATCCAATCGGCTCGCGCTTGACCACTATCTCACCTGATGGTAAATAATTTATCATAATAATATGATAAATTTGAAAGTTTGTGTGTCTGTGCGAATTTGGATACATTTTGCACACAGATAATTTATAACTCTATTAATTTCGATTAATTCTTCATATTATTTCTGAGACGGGTGAGCACAACTGTACTTTTTTATTTTTTGTTAATATGTGCCAATTGTCTACTACATAATTTTGGAGTGGTCGACTTGTACACCAATAAATAAACCTCGTGCGAATCGCCACAAAATATAAATATTAATAAAAAAGGTTGATTCGCACAATTCGGACGAGTTAAATTCGTGTGGATCGTACAATAACCCGGATTAACACCTAAGGATACTTTTTATCCTGTAAACTAAGTATGAAACCACTTATCACGCGGGCGAAGCCGCGGCAGAAGCATGTGTATAATATTAGGATTGAATTACTAACTCTACGATGGAGGTCTTACAGCGGTAGTTAATCACTCAGACAATGCTTTAATTTGTATTGTTTTCGTTCACAATAATAAACATATTGCGAGGCGTCGCATACGCACTTCAAAACAACGATCTATGTGATAGGAAACTAAGTCTTAAAATGCGGAACTTAGGGCCGAAAATTAAGTGCTTGGTCCTTCGCTTACGCATTTCAAAACAACGATCCACGTGATAGGAATCTAAGTCTTATAGTGCTGAACTTAGGACTAAAAATAGCTTCCATGGTTCTTTTAGTGTTTGTTGTGGTTTTTAGACAGACGTACATCGTGTTTTTCATGAGTCATGGTGTGATTAACCCTGCAGTGCTTACCGTTAGGAACTCTCTTTGTTTTGTTAATTAAAACAATTACCTGTAATTGAACTTTACACTATCCTGCAGAACGTCAACGCTTTTGTATAGAAATTCTTCGAATTTTTTATTCATCCGTAAAACAATTTCTATGAAAAATTGTCCTCGCATCGTTGTCGTAATATCGCGTCGCACCTGTCTGTGAGGGCCTTAACATTTAATTTTTCATTTAGGTGGTACTTATGTTTTTCGTTGTCCAAAGATCTTTTGAAAACATGCGACTTGGTTTCTTTCTAAAAAGGACCATTGTAAGGTATGCAAGGTGCTAAATACGAGGAATTCAGTTTTGCAATAAACGTTCTCATACAAACAACTTTCGTTATTGCAATATCGTTCTAAACATTTTTTATCGAATAACTTTATCAATCGAGGACATTTTTTTCTTGAAAAACGTATTTATCCTACAGATACCAAAGAGCTGTTTTTTGTCAGATCAGTTAAGTGTTGATTTTGTAGTGTACTTAGACATATTTTTGTTTCCGCCATGATAGTATGGATGGCATTCTTTTTAAAGACGATTGGTTGAAAGTGTTGAAATCCAATTTTACCCAGGTGCGAGGCGACAATACGACAGCGATGACAAGCCTTGTTTTCGTAGAAATTGTTCTAAAATTAAATTACACTTCAGATGGAACAATTTCTAAAGCATTGTCTTATTGTCGCGTTGCACCTTTCTGTAGGAGCCTTACGTAACTACGAAAAAAATAATGAAAGGAAGTACCCGGTTTTTAAAACAACCTATGCTAGCAAAGGAAAGAGTAAAACAAAAATAAATCTTTTTCAACTTGTCTAACCTACTACGGTGTATAAACCGTTGTTTAATTTAACTGGAAGGTTTAGTTTTGTTATACTGCTAGCACCAAGTAAGGAAGCGGAAATACTGCCACCAGCACCTATTTGACATTACGATCATGCACGGTGAACGAACGGCTTTACAATACGTAACGCATTGTGAGGGATGGACAACATTGAATCGTAAGCCTAGTTTGTTGTCTGTGACTTTGGTTCGGTAGCTTTCGAGAACATCAAGGACTGCTTTCACCCGTTCCCGGTTCTATAGTGTTGAATTTCGACAGAGTCAGCTTTTATATTGCACCCCATACAATGTACATGCAGGTACAATCGAATCCTATCCATAGGTATGTATTAGTAGTAATAGGTATATACCTAATATTGTAAATGCAAAAGTAACTCTATACTTCTGTAGGATTGTCGCTGAACGAATTTGGATACAATTTGAAAAAGATCATACGTGATTTGGACTACAAGATACTTTCATCTTGTGGTTCATTGCTGTTGAATAAATTTTCGACCACCATTTGGGCGAAGTCACGGGCAAATAGTTTGCATCACTTTGCAACGGGTATTAGAAAAATGCCTTTGAAATTATGAAACTGTACTGGTACAGTACACATTAAGGCGGGTACCCCGAGCAAAACGCCGCGCTAGCCGTTTTTCGTGCAGTTTTTAGGAGCTATCTACTCGTTATTTAAAATGAAATATCAACTAATAAAAATACACTAAATTTCTACATAATATTGATTCCAAAATTGTAGATTTCTTTTTTTTTAAATGTAGTATATGTTTCACTAATCTCCTTCTAACAAAACCATAAAAATGATTGATAGCGTGCATCTCCTCGTAAAGTGTTCATTAATATTTTTTTGTACTAACACTAATGGATAGACAATTTGATAACGAACATTTTGGTAGATTTATTTTTTTCAAAAGACCAATATTCGATTTTATAAAGATTTTATTCTAAAATCTGGTCGTATTCACTACTGTAATTCATGCGCTACCAGTGCCGCTATGCCAATAGGAATGCTCATATCTCACGCTGATTTTTTGGTCAGGGTACGGCCTTAAAGCAAAGGCTGTTTTAAGGCGATATATACGCCCCAATAATGTTAACGCAGTACTGGCCGTGCGCCCGCTCGGTCCTAAAATATCAATATTGAACCTCCTTTTGAACAGTTTAGTTTGCAAAATATGATTTGATTTACAAATGCTATTTCAGTTATGAAGAAATTCCAGCCATCAATTTTTCTGTGTAAAAATATTTTTAAACATCCAAGTCGTTTTGGAGGAGTATCTAAAAGTTGCGAAGAAATATTGTGTTGTTAATTATTTTTTTATGACCATATGTCTAATCTTGCCTCCAATTGATTTTGGGTCGGTGCAACACGTCTTCAACCGATATCAAAAAGGAGGAGCGACTGTATGTTTGCAACGCCAATTATGAACAAATTTTGACGATTCTTTTTTTATTTGAAAGCTGGTGCTTCTCACGTGGTCCCACTTAAATTTGATCAAGATCTGACCAGTAGTTTTTAAGTTATCCTTAATAGTGCGTATTTTTATGGTAATATAAGGTACCAAAATTAAAAGAATAGACAAGTAAAATTTCAAAATTTAAAAACCCCCCGACACATTTATCTTGCGAAAACATCCCGATTCAAACAGTAAAACGCCCATAACTTTTGAACGGCTGAACCGATTTTATTCAAACATAGCTAAGAACACTCTCGACACAATCACCTTTCAAACAACTAAATCAATATCGGTTTATCCGTTGAGGCGCTATGATGCCACAGACAGACACACAGATACACAGCAACACACGTCAAACTTATAACACCCCTCTTTTTCCGTCGGGGGTTAAAAACAAAACTTTTTAACAAAAAAAAATTACCGACTTCCAAAACAAAACACTAAAAAGCGAAAAATAACTTTCATTTCGGAAGTCGGTGTGAAAAACGAGAAAAAAAATGGATTCAAAGAGTTTGCAAAAAGTGTTGTTTTGGAAATCGGTTTTTTTTTTCTTTAAAAAGTTTTTTTTCTTCTATTCTTCTCGTTTATTCGTCGTCTGAGTTGCCACCCCCTTTCTTTAGATATGATCTTTTATGCAGTCTACATACTACGTATACATACTATTATGTATGTTTACCTACCCTCTATACGCGCAAAAGATACAACAAGAGCTTTCGTTTCCAACAGTCTTTATAATGAACACACTTTTGGCAACAGCAACATGATGCACTAAAATAAAATTACATGTATATTTGACGTCTATTCTGCATTTGTACTCTCATGTTTATTTATATTGTTAACAAATATGTCACGCAGTCGGTCGTACTAAAAACAATTGCATACGTAAAGCTGAAAAAATGTCGCCGGTCATACCGTATAATTTACATTTTTATTCGCATGTAAATTTCGATACTACTTGTTGGTGCAAACCTAGTACCTTTTAGGTCCTAGTAAAAAATCACTAGTATTTGGAAACGTTTTTTTTTTCAATCGAACCAAAGGTTTAGCAGCGGAGCATACAATATGTATTTATAATGTCAAACAGGGACGTCGTTTTAGAATGTTTTTTTTTGTAAGACCCTGTCTTATTAGTACGTCCAATTAGTTAAAAAATACTATTTCCTAGGAGTGCACGTCTTTTTCGTGGAAACACCTTTGTAGATAAGTAAGAATGAGTTAATTTGCTTCATATAGAGTGATACAATTTTTTTAATGTGACACTGGATGGATGTTCTGGGGTCTGGGATACCACGTACGATGCAGTCTCTCCGACAAATATGGGTAATGGTATGGTTTGATAGATACAAGTACAACGGTTCTATTCACTAAACTTACAGGTAACTTATTGTTGGTATGTTATGGTGAGTGTAAGTGATGGTGTGTTGTGTGTAGATTAAACCATAGATATTTTTGCAGCCGGTCCAGGCACCATACCTTCATCTACAATATTTTCATAAAGTATTCAAGCTTCGTCTTAACTTGTAATTTTAAATTTGGTTATGGCAGCGCGGATGTGGCGTCAGCAGGCATGCCTATTGAATAAATATCAAACCTCAAGGCTTCATCTGAGGCCTTCTGTGTCGGAAACTGAAGTAAACGGAGACGGCGGGTTCCTTTGTTACTAGCGTATTGTTCAAAGGGTATTGAAATAATAATTGGAAATATATTTTGAATCGATATTAGTGATATTTGACTTATGATACTTTAAGGATTTCTATAGATATTCGGAGAAGTACTAATACCAATATAAAGATATTGGGAGAAGTACAAATAGCTAGTACAGCATAATAGATGGTATAAATCTTGTCCTTTTCGAGGGATGGAATAGTAGTTTATGTTATGGTCATATAATAGGGGTTATTAAAACACGAGCGTGGGTTTATCTGTGTGTGATAATAATAACACGCGAGTGTTTTAATACCTAAATATATGCCGTTGCATACACTATTTTATCTTCACTCATACAGTTGAAATAAAACAAAAGAGGAAACGGAAAAAATATATGGTATGGCGGGGCAATTTAGATTCTCATTGCGAATGACTGCGCAGCGCGCGCATCCATAGACAATGACACTACTTTTCTACATTAAGTCCATGAGCCCATACGCTCAAAAAATTAAAAAGTAAAAGTGTGCTATAAAAATTCAAAGTTATTTTATCATGCAGTTATTTGAAAATCGAAGGAAAATGTTGCACTGTGTAAATTTTACCTATCCACGAATATAAAGTACGGGTTTAACAAAAAAAAAAAAACACATTTGGGACATTAAATTGTGAGTGTAGATAAAACTATTTAAATATCACGCGGGCCTAGTAGGTGGCCACGTTAATTGCAGCGACAGTGGCGTTCATTAGGTCCTCTAAAACGCAGCCGTATGGGTACTTGAGGCACTTCAGCATGTGTGTTATATTCTGCATAGAGGCACCGTTCTCCCTTTGGGTATCAGACGGGTCTATAAAACCCCAATTTTTCATATCATAAGTTCCCTGATAGCTGCAACCTGGGGGTATTTTAGTCAAGAGTGAATAGGTTACTTCTAGGTAAGCGTAAGCACGCACGGTTACGGTGAAGCCACCGTAACCACATCATCGCTTAACAACAGGCGGGGTAGTGGTCAAACGCGAGCCTACCGTAAAAAACCCGTAGCAACTAGAAATACATAGTTACCTACCTAATTACATAATACAAGTATAGGGTAATTATGTATAACTTCATTATGAAGCCTGTTTTATGTGATTCTCGTTAAGATCAAAGACGACGCTAATTGTAACCAGTAATTAATTATTAAATTCTACATTTTCAGTTCGCAATATCAAAGCATCAGATTCTGTAATGAGGTATAATTAATTTGATTAAATAATAAAGCATACTTAATTAATTTTCTATACTAATATTATAAAGAGGAAAGATTTGTATTTTTGTACATAACGAATAAACTTAATAACTACTGGACCGATTTCAAAAATTCTTTCACCGTTGGGAAGCTACACTATCCCCGAGTGACATAGACTACTTTTTATCCCTGTATTCCCACGGGAACGGGTACTACGCGGGTGAAACCGCGAGGCGTCCGCTAGTAATAAATAAAATATTAAATATTTGCTGATCGAGAATGGAAACACATGTTCAAAGTCGGGATTGCAAAAGCACTCTCGAAATGTCACAGAAACAATCCATTATATTTTGGCATTTTGACCATCGTCAACGCTGACAACTAATGACATTTCGTGTGGAGCCTCAGGTTATTGAATGAATTATGCACTTACGTAAATAAAGTTGTTTGGCCATGTTGAGAGGATGAATGAAAGGCGACTAACGAAAGGTATTTACAAGGCAGACGTGAATGGAAACGCCGGGAGGGGACTCCCTAGAAAGACATACATAGACCTTATTGGTGATGTTCTTCAGAAAGGCCAGGTGCGCAGTACTTATAAACAAGCGTGCGTGTATGACTAGATGTTTGAATGTGAGTGAAGCAAAAGAAGTATGTATGGATTCTGTAGTTTCTGCCTACCCCCATGGGAAAAGGGAAGGCATGAGTTTATGTATGTATTTAAATATAGGTTCTGCCAGCGGCTTTTCCCGCGGAAACGTCGAAAATTATTCCAAGAGAATATATTCCCGGGATAAAAAGTATCCTATGTGCTTTGCCAGACTCTACCCTATCTGTGTGCCAAATTTCATCCAGATCCGTCCAGCCGTTTGAGCGTGAAGAAGTAACATACAAACACACACACACTCGCAAACTTTTTTAATATTAGTGTGATGTGATAGTGACTACCAAGATGACGAATAACTTGCAATTTCGAGGAAAGATTCACTACATAAATATATAAAATCGGTATTCAGTTATTCACATAGAAATTCTCAGTAAATTTTATTAAATACAATAATTATTGAATACCGCGTGGGTGATTCAACAGTCGCACTGTGAGAATGAGAGAGTAAATAGTGTAAAAAAAAACCGGCCAAGTAAGAGTCGGACTCGCGCACGAAGGGTTCCGTATCATTATCGCAAAAAACAGCAAAAAAGTCACGTTTTTTGTCCGCCCGGGAGCCCGACTTAAATATTTATTTTATTCTGTTTTTAGTATTTGTTGTTATAGCGGCTACAGAAATACATCATCTGTAAAAAATTTAACTGTCAAGCTATCACGGTTCATGAGATACAAAGGACGATTTCGGAGAAAGATAACAGATATTTGTATTTAGTTCATTTTCAGGAAATTTCAGTAGAAACTGTGCCATTGGAATGTGGCCGTGATTCTGATACTTTATCACAGAACCAACAATATAATATGTTAGCTATATGTGATATGATTATTTATACATTACTTTGTACTTATATCATACATAGTGATCAGCTGATGCACTAAGGAGTTATGTATTTACTTTTTAGGTTTCTATACCCAAAGGGTAAAAAGGGGACCATATTACTAAGACTCCGCGGTCCTTCTGTCTGTCTGTCACCAAGCTGTATGTCATGAACTGTGACAACAAAAAAAAAAAAATCACAGGTGATGTATTTCTGTTGCTGCCGTAACAACAAATACCAGAATCAGAATAAAATACATATTTAAGTGGGGCTCCCATACAACAAACGCGTTTTTTTTTTTCCTTTTTGGCGATAATGGTACGGAACCCTTAGTGCGCGCCTCCGACTCGCACTTGGACGGTTTTATTTGGACTGACTGATTGCTTGACATTTCAAAAGTACTACTACTAATTGGTTAGAGTAAAAAAAGAACTCGAAGGCATCTCAAGGATTTAATTGACACCTGGTTAACTAACATCCTTATCAATAAACTCACAAAAAACTGACAGCTAAAAATAACAAAAACCTGTATCAACTTAACTACACATGTAACTCACTAAACGTATCGCAAAAAATATGTCTGAGCTGATGATATAGACGTCATATTTTAAATTTATAATTAGGATGTGCTTAAAAGGCAGACACCCATACAAATATTCTAAATCCGAAAGTGACTGTGTATGATTGTCAATTTTTTGCTACTAAACGGCTGAACCGATGTATATGAAATTTGTTATTTAGATGGTTTGAGACACTGGAAAGCACAGAGGATAGTTATATCCCGGTAGTGTGTTCCATTGGGATTATAAAACACTTTTTATGCGGGTAAAGCTAGTGATAATATAAATACAATTCTTCTTCTTTTTCGTATGAGGATGTGGCAATCCCTGCTGACAGAGTTAATTAAGCCGCCTTTAGGAACCCCACAGGCCTCTGACTTGGCTATTTCAGACTTACATCTATACCAATATTATAAAGAGGAAAGATTTTTTTGTTTGTTTGTTTGATTGTTTGTTTGTTTGTACCGAATAGGCTCTAAAACTAATGGACCGATTTCAAAAATTCTTTCACCGTTGGGAAGCTACTCTATCCCCGGGTGACATAGGCTACTTTTTATCCCTGTATTCCCACGGGAACGGGAACTACGCGGGTGAAACCGTGAGGCGTACTCTAGTTAACTATATATGTCCAGGTTTCCTCACGATGTTTTCCTTCACCGTTTGCCTGAAATATAATTTGACGCGAACAATTGTACATAATAAGTTTGTAAACGGTCTGCATGAAGATGCAAGATCAAAGGACCAGGACTCATTTGGTCAATTCTGGTCCTTTTGCCCTAGTAAGTAGTTACTTTGTCGTTGATAATCAAATCTACTCGGGATTAGGACCTCAGTATAAACAATACAAGGTCGGATGCATCGATGAGGTGTAAGTACTGCACTTCAGAATGAAGTCCAATGTAGACCTGCGTCTTTTTTTATATTATTATAGAATTAAGGCTCGCGCTTGACCACTATCTCACCAAAGTAAGCGATGATTTGGTCGACGGTGAAGCACGCTTGCCTTTTTTTTCTGGGTGTGAAATCATCCAATGACTTCTCCCGCTCTGGGTGAGACGGGAGGGTGTGTCAGACTTTTACTGACTAAAACCCACCGGTGTTTCTTCAGTTGCTTGAGCCAGGCCCGCGGTAACTCTATTTCAAATTTATCCGCGACCCAGACTAAGCACGCTTGCCTAGAAGTTACCTATTCACTCTTGACTTAAAGACACACACATACTCCGGCAGGGATTTCACTACTTAGCTGTACGCAAAATGAAAATATTTCCAATAATTTAATAGTTATAAGGTATATATTTCAATGCTCGGTGCTCCAGAGAAAGCTCTGCAAGTCTGCGCAGGCCATAATTATCCTCAGAAACAGTTTTAAAGTCTTCATCATGACATTTGTTTCTTTAAACTGCGCCTAATTGATATTACAATAAAAGTGTTATCAAGCGAACGAGGTAATATCCTTAATTGCTACTTTAATCATGTTTATAAACCAATGAAAACTTCGATGAGGTGCTTAAATCGAACGGTTATCATTTTCGTCACGACTCGCGAGGTCAGTAGAAATGTATGTAGTACGTCATATAGCTTGGTGCATTAGCACTGGTCAGAATGACCTATTAAAGCGCAGATACCCTCCAGTAGCTGATTTTAAAATGAGAATTATGTCTAATCGTCTAGTTGTTATTTTTTGGAAATACACACTTCAACACGGTCTAGGGATATTTCATACTCAATTAAATAACTCGAAAAGTACTGGCCGCCTTGGAATCTTTTATACACCGATTTGTTTGTAATTTATCTCAGACTAATTCCAAATTCAAATTTTTGAAAATTCTTTTCTTTCGGTGGCATATAAATGTCTTGATGTGTAGGAGAGGGAATTTTCATTTGTGCGAAATTTTGAAAACAATACGAATTACGTTTAGTTACAGTTTTTTTCATTTTTAAAAGAAAGATAAAGTTAAAATTGAGGTATTGTAGCCATGCAACGCCAACATTTGACGAGGGCGGAGATGTTACGAGCTGTGGGAATGCTGGAAGCTGGGTCTGTTCAGCGTAATGTTGCTGAGGCCATAGGGACCCACTAAAATGTAATTTCAAGATTGTGGACACGCTATCGTGCCACAGGTGAAGTAGCGGAGAGGCACCGGGGGCCAAGTCGCATCACTACCCCCAGACAAGACCGATTTTTGCAAATTACTGCGCGAGCTCAACCAAATGCAACGGCGACTCAATTGGTCCAAAGGCTGCGAGTGGAACACCAAGTGCTTGTGAGTGACCAAACTGTAAGAAGGCGACTGCATGAAAGCAATCTACACTCTCGTAGACCACTCCGGGTCCCACCTTTACGGAGAGGCAATCGTGGACGACGATTAGAATGGGTTCGGAACCACGTGGACTGGGGCCGTGAGCAATGGTCCAATGTGCTGTTCACGGATGAATCCAGGTTCGGCTTCCATCCAGATTCGCGAAGGACGCGTGTTTGGCGAGTTCCTGGACGATGGAGCCGTCTTCAGAACCCTCAGGAAGTTCACCCATACCAAGGAGGAACAATTATGGTTTGGGCAGGAATTCGTCTTGGAGGACGGACGGATCTCGTTTGGGTGCGGGGCAATATGACGGCATAACGATACGTCCAACAGGTGCTGGGGCCCGTAATCTTGCCCCACAGAACACAAATGGGGCAAGATTTCCTGCTTATGCACGACAATGCCCGGGCACACACGGCGAGAACGGGAGCAGCTTGGTTACATACAGACAATGTTAGGGCCTTAGACTGGCCTGCTCAATCGCCAGATCTAAATCCCATTGAGCACGCGTGGGATATGCTGCAAAGAAGAGTTCTGAAGGAAGTTCCTGAAAATCTGGCTACAGAAGATCAACATTTTGCGCACCTCCAAGGACATGGGACAATATTCCGCAGCAAGACATTGACAACCTTGTTCTGAGCATGCCGAATCGTTGCCGATGTGAAATGAACATCATGGGCGCTTTCTCAGACTACTAACTTCAAGTTTATAAACACAAATGAAATGATTTTCAATTTTTTTTAGTTTTTCCATAAAATCCTGAAATTTTAATCGAAGTACCTTAACCATTATTAAAAAATGTTAGAACATTAAATAACGTATCTTTTAAATATATGTATACATGTCATATAAATAATTAACACATTGATAGTAATTCGCTTTTTTAAAAATATCCCTAGACCGTGTTGATGTGTTTATAATATATGTTACTTTACACCATTTTCTTAATAATTTGTTCTATGAACATTTTGAGTTTTATTCGTATAAATAAATAACTAAAAAAAGCCAAGTTAACTATATTCTAATTTATCTAATTACTATAAGTTATATACTATCTTGTTTTACTACTTTTTATATAAAACAGTTTCATAATTCTAACATTAGTTTCTTATTTTAGTTTTGTAAGTAATTGTTTAATAATAATAAATGCTTAATTATTCATTTCTTGCAACGAAATCTTAAACTACTTAATTTTAGGTTTTTATGTCTTTTTAGGGTTCCGTACCCAAAGGGTAAAAACGGGACCCTATTACTGAGATCCCGCGGTCCGTCTGTCTGTCTGTCTGTCTGTCACCAGGCTGTATCTCGTGAACCGTGATAGCTAGAAAGCTGAAATTTTCACAGATGGTATATTTCTGTTGCCGCTATAACAACAAATACTAAAAACAGAATAAAGTAAATATTTGAGTATTTTTGTATTTCCCATACAAAAAACGTGTTTTTTTTGGGCGTTTTTTGTGATAATGGTACGGAACCTTTCGTGCGCGAGTCTGACTCGCACTTGGCCGGTTTTTTTATTTTCACCATCCCAAAGTCAATTGAATTATCTACATTTTGATCTGAGGATATTTTTTTAAGTCATAAAAATAATAAGGGCAGTACAAAAAACTACCGTATTTTGGACTGTCGTCTTCTTAAGACGACGACTAACGCCAACGACCTTGAGGGAACAAAATGCGCCCTCGTTTCACACCCGCGCGACCCAAAATTTTGTAGTTTTTTGTACTATAGTTTTTCCTTATTATTCTATGACTTTAAAAAAAAAGCTTCAGATGAAAATGTAGATAATTAAATTGTCTTTGAGATGGTATCGTTTTAATTAAAATACGCCCAGCGGTGTTGGTGCGATTGTGTTGTTTTTTCAGTTTTGGATATAACTTAACAAATTAATTACACTATGTTATACGAATAAAACTCAAAATTTTCTTAGATCAAATTATTAAAAAAATGGTCTAATATAACATATATTTTTTCAAAAAATTACGACTGGCCGTTTAGAAGTGATTCTCTTTATAAACTAAGCTACTCAAGGGAATCGGCGCCTTAATACAATAACCCCCCTTACACTAGAGTCGCATCAACTGAGTAGGAAATATGATACATATCAACTCTTGACATTTTGTGCGCACATTGAAACATTATTGGAACATTACCCGTACGCAAGCTCCTGATAACGCTTGTTTTTCACCAATTAAGTAGAAATTAATTATTGCGATAAATTAATACACTATCGGTTTTTATTAATACACTAATTAATACGTAACGAAATAAACAACTATTTAATAAAAATATAAATAATAAATCGTACCTGGGTACGATATATTATTAATATTGTTATTAAATAGTTGTAATTTTCGTAATACATTAATAACGATAATTATTATTATCAGTATTTTTATTAAATAGTTGTCGATTTCGTTCCGTTTGCTAGTAACGTTATAGATTTTGCAACGATCCTGGTGGAACGGTTACACATTATCGTTACTTTACTACCTATAACGCAATTTTGAGTAACGTTTCAAGTCCCTGCAAAGAAGCCGTGTCGATGTATTTAGCGTTTTTCGTCTGATTATTTTTATTTACTTCGATCGCGTTAGATTTCGTTCCACGGCTATAGAGCAGTGACTTGCAAGTAAAAGGATTTCCTCGGTTCGTGACTATTTTTCTTTAAATACAGTGACGATTTGTTTTATAGTATTTTTTTGCACGTTTTTACAGTTTCATTGTACCAAGATGTGATATAACACAAATTTAAAAAAAATTGTGGCTTGCCTCAGATTTTTAAAATCGCGCCATCTATTGTAATCAATGTTAAATGATCCTTTTATATAATCTTTGTAATGTGAATTAAGCGGCCAATATCCATGATTTTGTGCGATTCTAGAAAATGTTAATTTTACACACAATTTAATTACAAAGCAATGCATATTGCGCCATCTAATGACATTTATTTGAACCAAATTTTCTTTGTTAGCGCTGGGCTGGGACCCTGTAGTATCGCTTACGCACACAGCAATAATGTGTATCTACACACACGACAAAGACCTACCCGTCGTCGTGAGATAGAACAACAACTGTATCTTGCCAAAAGGTATCCATCCTTTGGTGAGATTGGTTCCAGCTTTTCTGGCTTCGGACTATCAAAGATACAAGTAAATAAAATAAGAAATTGGTCCGTTTACTAAAATTATTTCACTGATAGGAAGCTTCACGTGCTTATTCCAGTAGGCTACTTTAATCTTGAAATAAAACATGGTTCCTCTGAGGTAGGCCATCCATGGGAGCGAAGACATAGGATTAAGCTAGTAATCAAAATCCCTCCCATAAACACTAAACGTTTCGGGAATACTTTCATTTTGCGTACAACTAAGGAGTGGAATTCCCTGCCGGAGCCTGTTTTTTTTTTGTACTGGGACTACCGGAGTGGTTTGGGAATAGTGCGGTGGGATTCCACCGCACTATTCCCAAACCACTGCAACACCTGAAAGCCAGAATCAACAATGGCGACCACCAGAAAAGCGCCGAGGCAATGTAGCTCGAGGAAGTCTCGGAGTATAAATTTAACCGTCTTGGATCCCGCAACGAAATTAATCAGAAAAGAATAAAGGAGGACTAAGAAAACAAAAACATAATTAAAAAAAAAGTGTCGGACTCGCGCACGAAGGGTTCCGTACCATTATCGCAAAAAACGACAAAAAAATCACGATTGTTGCACGATTGTTTGATGGGAGCCCCACAAAAAATATATTTTTTATTCTGTTTTTAGTAATTGTTGTTATAGCGGCAACAGAAATACATAATCTGTGAAAATTTCAACTGGCTAGCTATCACGGTTCATGAGATACAGCCTGGTGACAGACAGACAGACGGACCGCAGAGTCTTAGTAATAGGGTCCCGTTTTTACTCTTGGGATCGGAATCCTAAAAAAGAGTAAATAGGTTACTTCTAGGCAAGCGTGCTTCACCATCGACCACATCATCGCTTACCATCAGGTGAGATAGTGGTCAAACGCGAACCGATAAAGAAACTAAATCGTAAACTTATAAAAAAAAAATAGTTTTTTTTTATAAAAGTTGATCTGTGATAGTATAATGATATGATTGACACAAAAACATAGCCTTGATCTGTATCCGATTATAAACCGGTTTTCAATAGGTGCTTGTGTATTAATGGGTATTAAATCGATTTACATCTGTTGGCCTTATAATAGATTCGTTAGTGAATGCTGTGATCGGATTGAAACTTGAAAGTCATAGTGACTGATTTTGTTCTGAGCTGTATTGTTTTAACAAGTTTATTTCTAACTAACCTGCCTATTTTGAACCACTGCTGGGCGAAAGCTTCTGTCTGTAACTCCCACTGGCAGCACTAGCATTAGTAGAATTGTATGTTGACGCGATTTTTGCTAGTGCTTCCAGTGGGAATTGAGCTCGTCCTACCGTCATTGCTGTCGTCTAACATTCAATGGGACCTATTCGGTGGTCCTTTTTTAATTTGTTAATTTTAAGTTTATTAATTCTGGGTACTTATAAAACACATTGTTTGCCTGTACTGTTACGAGTTTGCGACACAAGACCTAGTAAGTGAGGAGACGGTTGTTATTGTCACCACCAACCCCTGGCCCAGTGCATGATGTCAAATTTACAATTTTCGAGCTTAATGTTGCCGGATAAAATATACCGGCCCGTAAAAACAGGTAACCGTAAAGTTCGTTACTTACCTAATTCATTTATTACTCTCGTAGCGAGGACATAAATAGACCAAGTAACAAGTTCCTTTGTTTGTGCCCTTGGTGGGTAAAAAACTACGTGTTTTTAGCTCGAGCCAGGAAGTTGCGAGGCTCTAGGGAACTGGATACCTTTTACCCTCGTTCGGAGTCCCAAAGGAAAGGTGATGTCACGCGATAGATTAGTACTTAGTAGTTAGTTTTGTTAGGAGTTTATTCATTTAATATTCTTGTTTTTTCAGCTCATTGCTTGTGTAGGAAGTTGGGAAATTGGGATAGGTAAACTTTTTACACGTACAATGCCAAGCATTAAAGGTGTGGAAGCATTTTAAGCCTTACAGCTCAAGTATTAAGTAGGAACTTCATATTTCCATGCATTCAGTTTTTTTATTTTATTTCCACACTTTGATATATGACATTATTTGTAGGTCTGTCTATCTATGAATCTTTCCTAGACTTACAACAGACTGTATTATCCATCACCCAAACCACTATTCAATAGTGATTCATAGATTTCAAATTTCACAGTTCCTCTTTGCTCCGCTCGACTTACGGTTACGCGCATAATCAGTGAATTATTATGTACTAATGTATACTACTAGTATGCGTAGTATTTTCTATTCGGTATTGCAATAATCGTTATCGTCATAATCGCGAGTATTGGTGGCATTGGTTACATCACTAGCGTTTCCGATGTTTGTAATTAAATGAGCTAGAGTTGTACCGAGTAGATAAATAGGGTATGTAGTATATTTAACAAACATTTTTTTTTTGGTTTTGTTTTTTAACTGAAGTCAGTGTAGTAAACGTTATAAATGATGCCTATTCGCTTTGAATCATCATCAAAAATATTAGCACATGATTTGTTTTAATCCATTAAGAGTACATATTATTTATAGGGATTTAGAGGGATTGAGCTGCTCCAATTAATTTTGTTTTTTTATTATATTTTGCACTATGCATTTTGTTATTATATATATATTTTTTTTTGTTTTCTTGCAATGACAAGAATATTTACTTTTTAAAGTATTATATTATTTTAATTTAATTATTGTGAATGTGAAGACTATGTGGATAATTTTTTTTTTTAATTTAAATTTATCTTAGTTTTTATTCATGGTCTGGCAGTTTGAGTAGTTTATGCGGCCTACCCGAATGCCCTTTCTTTGGTATTGTTCGTCGAATCGTTGAGCTCCTTAAATTCTGAGTTGAGCTGCTCGGTTATTGAAAAATGCGTGCACTGACTGGACAGGTCCACTCAATCTGGCTGGTTCTTTCCTCAAAAGACCATTTCAGACATCAGTCTACATGGTCTTCACATGATCTAATCAAGATTCTGTCTGGACTTTAAAAGAGACTGTGACCTCTGAGTTTGTTTCGGCCTTTCTTCTCAGAGTAGTCATGTAGGAAACGCCGACCTCATCTAGTTTTAAAAATATGTTCGACATGTAAAAGTGTTTGTACAAACCAAATTACAGAAATAAAATCATTTATCAATAAATTCAAGCTTCGATCAGCAATAACCAATTAGATAACGGGTCACGTGCAAAATCAATGCTAAATTCTGTCCGCGTGAATATATACTTACTACCCTACATTTACAATACTTGAAAATTCATTCAAACAGCAGATAACGCGGGCTTGACAATTTGTCACATTAATTATGCGATAATTTAGAGGTGAGAAACTCGGCCTTAGTCACATAATATCGCGTAAAAGTATGTTGTACATCCATATTTGACCAGTTGGAAACTGGTCAAATATGTATTCCATTGTTTTTAGTGTGATTTTATTTTACAATAAAATATAATTCAGACTTCTGGTCGTATCCTCCATCCCTTTGAATACCCGCTGCCAATTAGCAAACAAAACCGCCAATCAAGCAAAGCTACTCGACCACCTTTCGTATAATGAACGCGGTCTAATCACAGACGTCCTACCCACACAACCGCTCGGTCAGCAATGAAATGTTATCCGAGAACTGATCCTAACGAACTAACAAGTTAACAACAATAACAACTACCCACGCATATCACCCAGGTGATTGGTTGCTGTATCAATCAAACGTACCCTAGCCTTTTTTTTGTATGTATGTATGTTCCTATGTGGCGTTCTAGAGACCAAACGCGTTGGCCGATTTTGATGATTCGTGCGTCAATCGATTTGTCTTACTTAACTTTGCGAGTGTAGCAATGGCTACATTAAAATTGAAAACAAGAGCCCAAATTTGTTTTTCTTCCTAACCCGTCGTATGATGGCGTATCGAAATAATGGGTTTTAAGAGGTGATTTCAAAAATATGTACAATAATTATATGTTTAAAAGTAATCCGAAAAGAATGATAACTATAAACTTAAAAATAACAATTCTTTTTGTTAAATAAACAAAAAATCCGAATGCTTAAGAAGCGAACTAAAAGACGTGAACAAGAAGAAAATCATGCTGTGCAGGCGGAGGATACATCAGCCAACGCGTTTGGTCTCTAGAACGCCACATGGGATCACACATACATACATAAATATATACATACATACAAACATAGACTGATAAACACATTACCCTCCTTCGGCAGTCGGGTAAAAAGCCACAATTCGAGGTTTGGTTCTCGCCTATTTGCTCCTCCAGTATTGGACAAATTTAAAGTATATTCGATAAATTAGATAAAAAGATATATAATTATCTAAGTTGTGCTTCTATGTTTTTCTTTTTCATTTATAGGTGGCATGGGCTTCTGTTGACAGCGCAATTTAGGGATAGAGGGTTCTAGTGCTAGTGCAAAAAAAATTACTAAAAGGTTCTAAATAAAAAAAGTTAATTAAAAAATCAAAAAACCCGACTGCTTAAAAAGCGAACTAAAAAGACGTAAACAAGAAGAAAATTATGCTGTGCAGTCGGAGGATACATATTCGCGAGCTTGCTGACCAAAACCAGATTTTTCCTCCGACAGCACAGCATAATTTTCTTCTTGTTTACGTCTTTTTAGTTCGCTTTTTAAGCAGTCGGGTTTTTTGATTTTTTAATTAACTTTTTTTATTTAGAACCTTTTAGTAATTTTTTTTAAATAGGTTCTTTTAAATATATGTGTTATATATTTTTGAAATCACTTCTTAAAATCCTTTATTTTGATACCCCACAAGATAGGTTTGGAAGAAAAAAAAATCCCCACAAAATGGCGCCCAAAATCCGCCATTTTTTCTTTTAAAAATTTTATGTAGCCAGTGACACTCACAGCGATAAGACGAATCGATTGACGTAAGAATCATCAAAATCGGCCAACGCATTTGGTCTCTAGAACGCCACATAGGAACAAACATACATACATACATAGACTGATAAACACATTACCCTACTTCGGCAGTCGGGTAAAAAGGAAAACATAGGGGCATAGAATATATCTTTATTTTTCAGTTTATGGAATATCTTTTAAACTGTTCCGATATTGGAGGCGGAAATGAGCGTGAGCCAAACCGCGAATTATGACTTTTCACATAGGATATTCAGTCAGATGTCCCCGACCGCATTAACATCTGCCTATTGAGAAATATCCAGCTCTTAAGTTATCCACGAACTAATCCTAATAAACTTACGTACACCCACGCACACACTCGGCTCCATTGGTCGCTACGCTATACACTATACCAAAAAATATAAAACATACAATACCTTTGTACCTTTTTTGTCATTTACTTTGAGTGGGATAAGGTTTGACCTATATGCAGAAGGTAAATGCCAGACACCGTAATATTTATAGCGATTTATTTTAATCCATGGTTTTCACTGTTAAATCGCACCACGTGTAAAGATTTTTCATTTTCCGAAGCAAGTGCAGTAAAGATTTTTGATTTTGATGGTGTGGAAATTAGGTAACCTTCGCCCTTTTCTCTGATAGTTCCCGCTGAAAATCTGTTTACCTTTGGCGATACCCTTAGGGCGTTTGAACACTTACTAGTGCGTGTTCGTTGCTTATTTTTACGTATTCGTGTTTTTCTCGAACATTTGATAAACGGATCCAAAATCATACCTTCAAATAATCGGGAATACCAATCGAATACAAGTAAAGGCCAAGTACGAGTCGGACTCGCGCACGAAGGGTTCCGTACCATAATTCCAAAAAACGGCAGAAAAATCATGTTTGTTGTATGGGAGCCCTACTTAAATATTTATTTTATTCTGTTTTTAGTATTCGTTGTTATAGCGGCAACGGAAATACATCATCTGTGAAATTTTCAACTGTCTAGCTAGCACGGTTCATGAGATACAGCCTGGTGACAGACAGACAGACAGAAAGACGGACCGCGGAGTCTCAGTAATAGGGTCCTGTTTTTGCCCTTTGAGTACGGAACCATAAAAATGAATAATAGGCTTAATTTGCTAATACGTGTGTTACTAACCCATTTTATCAATCTACCCACACCCAAATGTCTGTCGGTAGTATTACCGATGTATTTGCCCTTTCTTAAAAATACATCCACTAATACTACTTATCTACAGAAATGCCGGTTATCTTGTAAATATTTTCCAATATGTCGGTATTGACAACCAAAACATATCTTCTGATAGCTATTTTTATTCTGTAGATATATGTACTTTCCAGAAAACAGTATTGATAAAATAAGTGACGATACCGTGACGCCGCCCGTGTCTTACAATGTGACGAAATTATTGATCAGCCATCTACGCAGTTACTGGAGGCAATATATCGTATGAATTCTTTATTTGATAAGATCAACAAGTATTGGGAGGATCTTATTTAGTATGTATTAGTGTTTCGTATGTATGTCACGTTTATGGAGACCCTTTTCGGTATTCTTACTGTCGTGTAAGCAGCTGTTAGTGCATTTTTTACCAAGGTATTCAAGATTGCTGAGATTTTCTGTATGTCTCTGCTGAAAAAGTATTAGTACTTACCATTCTAAAAGGAACCATTCTAGATCAAGCTGAAAGCAAGAGTGAACAGGCTTCTTTTAGATTCGCCTGTTCCGTCGTAGGGCTCATCCAATGCTTATCAAATTTCAACAGGAATATTAAAGTAGTTCATCTTCATCATCATCAAATCAGCCGAAAGACGTCCACTGCTAGACATAGGCCTCCCCCAAGCGTCGCCACATAGACCGCTCCCGTGCGTCTGCATCCAGCGGCTCCCCGCAATCTTCACCAAGTCATCGGTCCACTCCACCTGGTGGGAGGCCTTCCAATGCAACGTCTTCTGGTTCACGGAAAAAAATGTTCATTAATACACAATTTACTCAGTCAATCATGTCTGCCTGATTCAGGACAAGCCCCAGACACACGTATATATAATTCTACAATCTAAGCAGGCATGTCTAAGCTCCCATTGTACATTGCAATAACATCCGACGTTTTACGACAAACTAACTTGTAAATATGAGAATTTCGCTTTCATATGGTGCCAAAGCAATTTAAGCTAGTAATAACACACAGATTTCTCTACTTATGAAACCCTATATTCCCAGTCATGTCCGCCAACTCGGCTCCACATCGAATCATGAAATTGAGAGTTTGTAGCGGCATCTATCCCGTCACATACGAACTAATGTCACGGCGTCACACAAATCCTGCATCGCGCAAACAGAGCTTTCGGCGAGATGCCGCGAATACTCGCTGTTATTCGGTATTCGGCATTACTCGATTCTTTTTTATTATTCGTTTAATACCGAATTATAGTGTCTATTATTCGACATTCTGCAAATATTAGTCTAAATAAAAGCAATATTTTAAAGAACAAAAAAACTATAGACTTAAAAATAATTAGACTTAGTATTATTATCATAAACATACTTTAGTTAGCCAAAAAATCTGTAATATTGATGTTAATTAGTTAGGCTTTTTAATAAATAATTTAAATTTCAAAAGGAGCTGATAGGGATGCAGAAATACAAGTCGACTGTTCTTTTTTCTTAAATCAAACCTGCCTCAGAATATTGTATTTCTGAATCATCATTGTAAAATCAGTAAAATATGACACTGGTTTCTTTAACTTCATTTTTTTTCTTTTCACAAATTCTTAGAGTTTTTTTTAGATTATAGTAATGATTGGTAAGTTCGACAAACTGTAATTTTATTATTTGAGAATAAATAAACTATTTTTTATATTCCTTATGTCGAGTAATAATGGCGAATATTCGACTATGCGCCATCCATAGGGAATGGCGATTAATCGGTATTCGACTATTTACTATAACATCTATTCGCGGTATCTCTAATTAGAACACGAATACAGCAGTCCGTCAACAATCGTCTGTCGGGTATAAAAATGCCCTCGATAATTGTCAATAAATATATTATTGACAATTATCGAGGGCATTTTCCTTGGTCATGGCGACTGAGTTGGTCCTTCAAACTATATTAGAAAATGGGTCTCAGGCAGTTCTCATTTGAGGCGTCCCATTGATTCTTACCAGTAATTAGATACATTCTATGCCGGCTACTTCATTAGCAAATTATCTATGCGCGCTGCAGAAGATTAGCATTCAGTAATTGACTTCTGATATTGACTCTATATTCTGTTGATTGACTTGGCTCCAAATTAACATGGCTTAGTTGTGCAATGATAGGTTTTAAAAAAAGATGAAGAAAATGTTGAAGAGCCAACTTTGTCTCAAAATAGGGAAGATGTGAGTTGTGGTGACTGAGTCTATTATTCTATGCATAACCAATCCTTCCTTAAGGAGCTCGTGGCTAAATAATAACAGCCGCACGGGTCGATCTTCAAGGTTAAGCAACGCTTGACGAGGTCGGTCCGTGGATGGGTGACCATTTCAACATACCGAGTTTCCTCTATGCCTCGGAAAGCACGTTAAGCCGTTTGTCCCGGCTGTCACTTGAAGATCTTTGACAGTCGTTACGAGTAGTCAGAAGCTTGAGATCTGACACCAGTCTTGCCAAGGGGTACCGTGTTATCCAGTTACTGGGTTGTGGAGGTCAGATAGGCAGTCGCTCCATGTATAACACTGGTACTCAGCTCAGAATCCGGTTAGACTGGAAGCCGACCCCAACATAATTGGGAAAAGGCTTGGCAGATTGTTTTTTGATTTTTTCATAACCAATCCTTATTTTTGCATAACCAACCCTTATTCGGTGCCACAGGTGCCAAATATTTCAATGGACAATGACTCCTGCCAATTTAAAACTATTAATAGTTTTCGCCAAACTTCTTGGCCGCCCTGAAGTTGACTACAATGGTTGCGTAGAAGTAAATCGCATACAACAAATTTATTCAAAAAACCTTACTGCTTAAAAAGCGAACTAAAAAGACGTAAACAAGATAAAATCATGCTGTGCAGTCGGAGGATAAATATTCGCAAGCTGGCTGACCAAAACCAGATGTATCCTCCGACTGCACAGCATGTTTTATTTCTTGTTTACGTCTTTTTAGTTCGCTTATTAAGCAGTCGGGTGTTTTGATTTTTTTTTTCTTTTTATTTAACTCTTTTTACTTAACATTTTTCTCGAATTAGGTAAATTTAAACATAAGTATTATATATTTTTGAAATCGCCTCTTAGAACCTTATTTAGACACTTATTACACGATGGGATTGAAAGAAATAAAAACATTGGAACCCCACAATATGGCGCCCAAAAGCCGCCATTTTTAAATTTTAATGTAGCCAGTGACACTCGCATGGTTAAGACGCGTCGATTGACGTATGAATCAGCAAAATCGGCCAATGCGTTTGGTCGCTGGAACGCCACATAGGAACAAACATACATACATAGACTGATAAACACATTACCCTACTTCGGCAGTCGGGTAAACAGCACCGATCCGTGCCTTGCGCATCGGAAAGCCAACTTCGGGGCGGCCTAGAAGTTTGGCGAGAACTATCGCCACATTAAGATTTCTGAATGAAGCATTTGAAGTTGAGTATTTGCAAAAATCTACTATAAACTTCTATCTCTTTAGCTGAAAATCTATCAAACTATGTTTTGACATGGTCTACTTAACTCCAAATACGCTCAACTCAGTAACTTCAATATCAATCCGAAAACCTGTTTACCATTAATCGCTAGGTAAACAAACAGGCCAATTATTTTCTCCAAAATATTATGAAAAGCAATTAGCGTCTTGACGTGAAAAACAAATATTTTGATGAGGATGTTTTGTAAACGAACTAAAGTTATCGATTTACCGGAATTCATGAATGGAATTTGTGATATAGTCCCATGTCCCCGGCATGTAACTTGGCAAGGTTTTGATGTAGTGGGGGTAAGTCCGCGCATAGTACGCGAACTGACCAACCACCATATAGAGCGAACAGAACGTGGACGCGATGCGATTGGTCACTCGATCTTTGTGTCAACTGACTAACCAATCGCGCGCCCGGAACGGTGCTAAACATTCCCCGCGTCCCGCTTGGTAACCAAAGAGACCTAAAAAACGACTTGTGCGCATCTAACGACTCTTGCCAACTTACGTGTCGACAACATATATATTATTAGGTAGTACAGACTCAGGGATGTGCCCTAACAGGCGTTGCACGGAGGGGACTCCAGGGTGGTCTTTGGGAAGTCACGGGGCCTCTTCTAGGTGCTAATGATGATCACCGGGATGGTTTTAGTGAGGTAAAAACCCCACACTCCCTGGTCTTTTCCCCAAAAAGTCCAGGCGCCAGTACAGATTAGGTGGATAAAATCTAATTTCTACAAAAACCGCAGAAGCTCAGAAATGAGGTATTATACTAGTCGATGATTCATGACTGTATCATAATCAATTTTAATATTATCTCGTCTTTTTGTCCCACTGCTGAAAGGGTGAGGAATGCGGCAGGCATTTTCACAAAACTTTGTCTGTTGTTAGCGCGGGCCAGTCATTTCAGTAAGCGTCAAGCGCGTCTCTCAATTTTCACACGATATGATTAAGTTTTAGGTTTCGATCTACTTTATTAAAAAGCTTTTATTTCACTTGCAATGTACGAGTATATGTATGTAATATAGATATGTTAGGGTCAAATCTTACAATTTAAAAGCAGTTATTCGCCACCGATTAAGATGAAATTGTGCATAGACGTTTAGTTTGAATCAAAATGCATGGTTAGCTAAGTGTCGTCATTCTAAAACCAATATGGCGGACGGCCCAATATGGTGGACTAGTTATTTTTTGTGCACTGCCATGATATGGGTATCAAATGAAAGGATTTGCTGAGAAGAATACGGAAAAAGCTTGTTTTAAAAAAAGTTTTTTTTATGAGCAATTTTATTTATTACACTACATTTGCACCTACGCAAATCGCAATATCACTTACAGAGATCACTTAACAGTATTACAGAGTAATCAGATCTTTGAAATGTAATCTAGAGATCCAACTCTCGCCCACACAATGATTGATTTTCTCGATTCTCAAATTCTGTTTGTGTATTAAAGTGTTTATATTGATCTCGTAAGAAACTAAATACCTACTTGCCTTAATGTATTTTTTTTTTACATTTACTTTAAATTTTTCGAAAATAACCTACCTACATACCTACTCGTTATTATTGTGTTTTGACATCCGTCTTCATTTAGTCTTTACTTTCAATTCTTCGAAAATACAAAAACTACCGGTATCGGTATTTGGTACCGCTGGTTTTTATCGTTTTTCAACACCGACTTCCGAAACGAAAGTTATTTTTACAATTTTTGTGTATTGAAGTCGGTTTATTTTTTTGTGAAATCGTTTTATTTCACTTTTTTAAGTTTTAGTACCCTATCACTAAAAAGTGAGCAATCTATAGTAAGGTACTTATAGGATTGATAAAATACCCTTAATAACTTAATTTACACATTCGTGCTGTTTGTCGCTAAGGAGTTCGATTGTATGTTCCATTTCTTGAAAACTGCTTAACCGATTTTGATGAAACTTGCACTGTTTCCTAAGTTGAGAGATACTTAATCCAAAAAAAAGGAATCATCAGATCGTGATGATTCCTTTTTTCGATAATAATCGATAAGTAGTTTCTGAGAAATTTGTGGACTAACATTCATACATACACTTATGAAATTTGGCACACGTGCTTTTAGAAGCTCATACAGAGTAACTTAAGTGAATATTGGGCAATTGCAACAATATTACATACCTACATACGTGTCGAATTGATTAACCCCTTTTTTCTTGAAGTCGGTAAAAAGTACATGCCAACATCAATATAATAGCAAAGCGGATATCTTACTATGGAACAATACTTAGTTCATTACTGTAACATTCTGTACCAACCTAACAATCTTATAACATAACAGTGCAATGCAAAACAAGCGAACTCCGCTAACAAACAAACACATTCACGCAACATAAGCCTCGCTAGATCTCATTAGCTAGATGAGTATGTAGGCAGACTGCTTTGGCAAGAAGCCAGCCAGATGGCGGTCTCGAGGCAGCCTAATGTGCTGAGGTTATGTATTAATTAATGGCGATTGGCGATGAATAACAATAACGTGGACCGCCATCTTGTGTTAGTGACCTGGCGCGGAATTGGCGCGGTAAATTTTAAATTTGGAATTCATCTTTAGCTAAAAAAGAAAAAGTATTTATTTGTATTTATTGTCATAGAGTATTTATTGTGACGTGCCTTTAGTTATGATTTAACTAAAATCCCTATAAGATAGTATTCATAGAACTTTAATTTTGTTAGTAAATATATAATTAAGATATACATACCTACAATTAATTAACGCAAAACTAAGTTTAGGTAAAATTAAAGAAACGAATGGAAAGGCCGGGACAGACACTAGGCAGGTGCGCGTCGAGACTGACAAGAAAACGAATCAAAGCGATCGTAGCGATAAAGCATTGTTGTCGATCGCTGAAGCAGTGGTGTCTCATCCAATACAAAGAAACCGTGCCGACGTACTTTACTGATTATTTTTTGTACATCAATCGCGTTCGGTTCCGTTCCATTCCGTTCCACGGATATAGATGGTGATCTATCCATCACCGTGGAACGGAAACGAACGTGATCGATTTACAAAAAAATATCAGTATAATCAGATGAAAAACGCCAGTTACGTCGGTACGGTTTTTTTTTATGGGATGAGGCATATGTATGCCAAGTATTATATTATCTGTGGCTAAAGTAACTGAAAAAGATATTAATAATCTGGTAGTTTTATCAATCATCGAAAACTTAGATTAGAGACAGAATGACAACCTGTCTAAAAGAAAATGAAGATATCTCGTGTTTTCTCTTTGTTTCAGTTTAGACATCTATCCGTAATCTATTTTTGAATTTGATAAATCCACCTTTGTATCTCAAAGATATAAGATTGATTGTATTAAAAATGTTGGTTTTGAGAGTCCTAGGTTTTCACAGATACATTTTCCATTACTATAAAGTCCTCCTAGAAAAACTGAAATATTGTACTTGTTTCTGGATTAGTTGCAAAATTCGAAATTATGAGCCTGTTGTGTCCTATTGAGCAAATTTCCTTCTTTTAATTTTTGAGTTCCGTATCCAAAGAGTAGACTGACTCCACTGTCCGTCTGCCTGTCTATCACCAGGCTGTATCTCAGGAACCATGACAGCTAGAAGTTGAAACTTTCGCAGATGATGTATTTCTGTTGCCGCTATATCAACAAATACTAAAAACAGAATAAAATAAATATTTATCAAAATCAAATATCATATCAAATGTATGGGGAGGGGATCTCATACAACAAACGCGATTTTTTTGCCGTTTTTGCTATATTGGTACGGAACCCCACGTGCGCGAGTCCGACTCGCCCTTGGCCGGTTTTTTTCCTTTCTTATGCTACATCTTGCCACGCTATATTTGTAATTTTGTCCTAAGTACCTAAATTTTATTATTTTCTGTAAGCAACTATTTCCTATCAAAACTAAACTGTTTTCTCTATCTTTTCAGTCGGGTAAATACGGCGAGGGCTACATCGGGTCATCCCAGGGGATAGCGGTACACATTCGTGCCAAAGGCGCTGGTGGTGAGAGGGACCATACTGGATGCACGTGGCCATTGCTGTCGGCAGCTACGCCCAACGATCCTTTGCCCACCGAGCCCTGGATCGCCGTCATTAGAAGAGGCAGCTGCAATTTTGAAATCAAGGTGAGGAACATATATAATGCATGATTATTATTATATTGTTACGAGCTGGGGTTCAGCTGCTAGCCTCCTCCACTCAACGAGAGATGGCGCTGCAAGTCTCCCTCACCCGACAATATATGGTGCGATCATGTCATGTAACAATCTAATTGCATATTCTCTTCTCGGTCGCGTTCTTCATTACTGAAGGTCGTGTCCCTAAAAGGCCCTCGTGGCTTTATGCACGATGTTCTTCCACTTGAATCGGTTCTCAGCTTTTCACAGGGCGGTTGTAACAGAGAGTCCAGTGAGGGCGGTTACCTCGTCTGACCAGCGGTTAGGTGACCGGCCGCGAGGTCTTTTCCCATCCACCTTGGCCATTACCACCAACTTCTCTAGATTATCTGGTTCCCGTCGGGCAATGTGACCAAAGTAGCTGAGAATCCTTCGGTAGCAGAGCGTGGTTAGGTTAGGTTATTCGCCGCAATTCTGGTAATCTAGGTATCCATATATCACCTCTGCCTCGCCCCTTCGGTGAAAAATAGGTGTTATATATTTATTGAGACGTCTTATCTAGCAAATGATTAAGGTTGCATCGCATCTCCAAGTCAGGCCATCTAAGTTACCTAATAGCTCTTTATGAACTGGAAGCTGTCGGGAGCAGTGTTTGACACTTTGAAGGGTATGGTACCTGCGTAATTATAGGCACTGCAGACATCAGTTTTTTGTCTCCGAAGGCACTAAACCACAATGCCTTTCGTATTGCAGATATCCTAATATCTTGTGCGACACTCAAAAACTCAAAACCTGAATTAATAACGTGAAGATATTCTATAGGACCGAATCGATGACACTTAGAAAGACAAGGGACGTTAAGTGAGTGACACCCTTTTCTCAACCCGCCATCATAAAATGTCTTTCAAAAACCATACTTGGAATAGAAAGACATGACAGGAACCATATTAGGAATAGTCTTGGGTATGACAGGTTAATGAAAATGTATAAAAGGCACCATATTAGGAATAGACATGGCGTTAAAGGTCAATTAAAGGGTACTTCAAAAAAAAACCGGCCATTTACGAGTCGGACTCGCGCACCGAGGGTTCCGTACAAACCTCAGCTTAAAGGTATTAAAGACCTGAGATTTGATATGAATTTCAATTTAATAACTACGCGTTCATGAGGAAAGGGGTAGTAAGTTTAAAATTATTGAAAAATATTTTTATTATATGATGTAATTAAAAATTTACGGTTTTCGCAATTATTCCTTTATCTGTGCTACATGACGTTGCTTCGTACAAAATTTCAAGATTCTGAGCTCACGGGAAGTACGCTGTAGGTTTTGATTCCCTTGCGAGTGTCGAAAATTTGCGGAAATTTGCGACATAAACGGCTGTATCTTTTGAATGCGTTGGCTCAGAAGTTTGATTTTTTTCACAGCTTTAAGGGACATTAGACCTGAGTATTTGATATGAATTTCAGCTTGATACCTCTACGCGTTTCTGAGAAAAAGGGTCATGACAGAAAGACAGACGGACGGACAAAAAAGTGATCCTATAAGGGTTCCGTTTTTTCCTTTCGTGGTATGGAACCCTAAAAAACACTACACAAAGCGAAAAATAACTTTCTTTTCCGAAGTCTGTGTCTTTGATACCTATTGTTTGCCATTTTTCGACACCGACTTCGGAAAAGAAAGTTATTTTTCGACTTTGAAGTGTTTTTTTTTTAAATCTGTTTGACTTTTTTGTTCTCCTTCTTCTTTTCGTGTGAGGTGTGGCCACCTCTGGTGTCAGAGTTAATTAAGCCGCCTCTGGGAAACACCACAGACCTCTTACTTGGCTATTTCAGTACTTACTTTACTTTTTTTATTTATCACTTTTTAGTATTGGTAGGAACATCCAATTACCACGAAAATCATTTATAGCCAAAGTATATCTTATGACGATTCCAATAAGCCCAAACACGGCTAGGATACATTATTTTATTGCGGAGTTCTAGTACCTACCTTCCGGTTTCATCATCAGATCAGTTCGATAGTACCATTTTCATCAGTACCATTTATTTTTAATTATTTGCTTCATCATAGTCGGTTAACTATTCGGGTATATCTTATACCCGTGAGACCATACTTAGCATTAAGGAGTTCCAGTGGCCATCTGTGGCCTCCTTCATCAGTTCCACTTCACCAAATGATACTTTGAGTGCAAATGATTGCATTGTTGTTGAAAATACCAAAATCGCTATATGTACGCCTATAATATTTGAGGAGTTCCCTCGATTTCTCCAGGATCCCATCATCAGATCCTGACCTGATGAGTATGGGACCATGGGAAATATACCCTTTCAAACAAAAATAAGAATTTTCCTAATCGATCCTGGCGCCTTTGAGTAATCGGGGAAAATACATTTAATAAAAAATCTGACGAATTGAGAATCTCCTCCTTTTTTTGAAGTCGGTTTTAAAGGCGCAATATTATGAATAGACATTGCGTGAAAGAAAGTGTATAAAAGGCATTGCTATAATCAGTTTTAGTGGTAAGCAGCTAACGAAGCCGCTGGCTTCATGCTAATGCAATTAGCTGCGATACTCGTTAGTGAAGTTCTTGTGCATGAAGCACTTGCATTGCATGGGCTGTAGTAACGCAGTAAATACGCCAGTTTATTGCTTATGTTATGGATATTCTCTAAGGAAGTTTTAGAGAAGATACAAATGAAAGCTATCACGATGAACAGAAGTCGGTTAGGAGCTCTGCTTTGCAAATAATCTAGAAGACAGGTAGTAGAAGTGCTCGATTGCTTGTGTGACCGAATTACGATTGTGAAAAGCAAATTGACAAGTAAATTAAGATTAAAATAAGTATGTTATTAGAGAGAGACAAGGCCAACTGCTGATGCTAGCTTCATCATCATCATCTCAGCCGGAAGACGTCTACCCCTGAACTTCTCCCAAGTGTGAATCCCTATAAAAATGTTTCGGTGAAAATTACAGACTTTCAGCGGTTTTTGAATTTGAGATCCCAAATAGCTCTCTTTGCTTATCTTGCCCACCGTAATAAATATTATAGGAGAAACTTATAGCATTTACCAAATCCAAGATGAGAGAGATTTGTCATCAAAGATTTCGACTCACTGGAACTCGTGCGACAAGTATAATATTCACAACGGATCTTTGTTTCTGAATTGGCTGCAAGACCCTGCGCAGTAGCAATTTTTGAGTCAATATTGAAAGTGAAGATAGTACAATGTTACTGTCTCTTTCACTCGCTTACGTTTGTCGCATCATCCTATCTCGCTTACTCTATCCTGTATACTCGATCACAAACTGTTTCTTGCTCAATTGTTGACACAGAGCTAACTTCAGAGACACAAAGATTTCGCTGTGAATATTATACAGCGCATTCAAACATATCTCACATACAGACTTAACTCTCAAGTTACTAATGATACTAAAGTCAATAACAGATCAAAGATATATAATTTACATACAGTCTAGACTAGAGGCAATACCCTTACAAGACATAGGCGTTATAATGAACTTGTCACCCGCATGTACCGATACCGACCCAACTCAAATTAATAAATACTCCGGTGAGAGGTGACAACTATACATTGATCTTATAAGAGGGCTGTGTGTAGTTATTTCTTACATAGAATATTGATAAGTAATAGGTTTTCTTGCGTGGAATTCGATCTTGCCACTTTGCCAGTACATATTCCCAAAAGCCTGTTCTGGTCCATGCCATCCCATCACTTTAAAAGTTTCCGCTTTAAGCGAATCCGTCTTCTATATCAGTAAGTCAAATAATTTATTCAAATCAGTATCACTACATAGTATACAAGTAAAATTTCAAAATTTAAAAAACCCCCCGACTCATTTATCTTTCGAAAACATCCAGATTCAAACAGTAAAACGCCCATAACTTTTGAACGGCTGAACCGATTTTATTCAAACATAGCTAAGAACAGTCTCGACACAAAGGCGCTACGATGCCACAGACAGACACACAGATACACAGCAACACACGTCAAACTTATAACACCCCTCTTTTTCCGTCGGGGGTAAAAAACAAAGTCTCTTCCCGCTGTCTGTCTGTTCCTATGTATGCTTAGTTCTTTAAAACTAGAGAGAGTGATTCAAGAAGAAGTTTTATATGTATAATATATGCATAATATAGTAGAGAAACACTGATAATTTTTACTTTTCCGCTCACAGAAGCTAGTTATTATATATAATAGAATATACTTCATTGTACACTATAAAAGGTACACATCTTTTTTATAACAACTTAACAATATGGGTACAATGGCGGTCTTATCGCTGACAGCGATATCTACCAGAAAACCTTTCGCTTTCCATCCAACCGAAACTGAAAGAACTTGAAATAAATGATGATTATACTAATATTAAAGGCTATTAAGCCTTCGTGTCACCGTTTTCAAAAAGATAATGCAACCATATTAATAAAAACAAATGAACTCGTATATCTTTATCCGCGGATAAACAGCAAGGATTATTTGTCGCACAAGTGTACCTGATACCAACGATTGATCACAAGATAACAGCTGATAGCGATAGTAAATAGAACTTGATGAGGCGTTGAGGCTAAAATACAGGGTGATTTTGGATTAATTGACCTTCGTTCAACTGGTGAGCATGAGCATATACAGCCTATTATGTGCCGACTGCTGGCCTGCTGGGACATAGCCCTTCTCTCTGTAAAAAGGTGCTGTAATCCACCACGCGGGCCCAGTACAGGTCGGTGGATGTCACATGTCTTCGAATAGTCGGTCCTTGCATGTCGGTTTCCTCAAGCAATTTTCCTTCACTATTTGAGATCAATGGTGTTGAAATAATTTACACAAAAAGTGCGACCTACATGACCTACACGAAGTCATGGTCGTTACCACTGATTTTTGGATTTAATTTACTCATATACATATATAAAAAAACTTTTTAGCAATAACATTAAACCGACTTCCGAAAAGAAAGTTATTTTTCGCTTTGTAGTGTTTTGTTTTGGAAGTCGGTTTTTTTTTTTTGTTAAAATGTTTTTTATTTTTCTCTTTTTAGTTTTGGTAGGCACTTTATATTTACATGAAAATACGCATTATTAAGGATAACTTATAAACGACTCGTCAGATCTTGATCAATGTTCATCACCACAGACAGCATCAGGCTTCAAATCTATACCTCTATACCAATATTATAAAGAGGAAAGATTTTTTTGTTTGTTTGTTTGTACCGAATAAGCTCCAAAACTACTGAACCGATTTCAAAAATTCTTTCACCGTTGGGAAGCTACTCTATCCCCGGGTGACAAAGGCTACTTTTTATCCCTGTATTCCCACGGGAACGGGAACTACGCGGGTGAAACCGCGAGTCGTCCTCTAGTAAAAAATAAACTAAATTGGTTCATAATTGCCGGAGTAATAGCGTAACAAACATACAGTCGAGTTGAAAATAAAGTTGTACTATGTGCCTCATCCCATACAAAGAAACAGTCCCGTCGTACTGTACTGATTATACTGATTATTTGGTTTATCTATCGATATCGATTGCTTATTAGATGGTGATCTATCTATCGCCGTGGAACGGAACCGAACGCGATCGATTTACAAAAAAATAATCAGATGAAAAACGCTAGTTACGTGCCACGGTTTCTTTGTATGGGATGAGATATCTGTATGCTAGTACTATATTATCTGTGCTATGTGTCAACTCTGAAATAGCGCAACTTAAAGTATGAATCAGTAATGATATTTTTAAGCTATTGCATAGCTTCTATCGCGGGCCTTGAGCGCGGGGACCGAATCCAGAAATTCCGTAACGAAAAAACCTCACGCTCCCCACTCCGACGGGCACGGCGGTGATACTTTGACTTTTAATAAGGTTTTTGAATTCTGTGCAATCTGAGTGGTAAGGGGTAGGGGGGGGGGGGGGGTAAATCCTATCTTGTTCTCCTGGATGAAGTAGCGAGGGCAGAGGGGCAAATTTTTTGTCAGAAATGCGCTAACTCCAACCGTATCTGAGATATGAGGGTTTTAAAATTTTTGTTTGTCATAATTTTTTTGCCTTTTATCGGTCTCTCTGAGCTGTTTCTGTGACAATGGTGATCAATGTGGACCTTATGCTAATGAGAATAAGGGTCACTTTTGCTTGTCAAAGAAAAGCGACCTTATTTCAATGTGAATAAGGGTATTTTTGTTTTGTTTTTTAGAGTTTTATTAATCGTAAATAAATGCGGGTTTGGCTCGCTACGTTTTCGAGTTTTTAACGATTTTAATTTTTTTGACGCATTTTCCAGGACTGGATCTAGAATAAATGCTATGCAATAGCTTTACCGCGGCAGTCCCCGGGTGCCACACGACTTTTTTTTTAAATAAAAAAGCTGCTTTTTTTTTCGGACAGTTTTGTTCAGCCTGTATAGAAACTTTCAATATAATGATAACAGGGGATTTTCAGACTTATTTTGGATAATGGACACTTAAGTAGACCACTGTGGCCAATATGTCTAATACGAGTAGATACTAAATTAATACTATATTATTTTCGATGTCAAACATATTACATCACAATATCATCGGCAATCTATCTGGCCACCATCTGGTGGATTCTTGTGCTGAAATGTTGGAAACAAAAACAAACAAAATATCATGTGTGCAGTGGGCTTAGTTCGAGTTTTTTCTCTCGCTCAACCGCGTTAAGGTAAACGTCAATTTGTATTGAAACTGGATAAGCGCCGTCTGGTGACGGTAACGAGAAACCTCTTTTTATGTATAGGTACATTTTGACAGAGATCGTTTACGTTATCACGGTCGAGAACATTAAAAACTCGGCATAAGGCATAAGCCCACAGTTTAGTATTTCACGCGGTAGAAGTAAAACCTTCAAATATCCTATATCTCATTCTCTCGCGTGTAAAATCCTATAGATGTATGTGTTTATCTTTTTTAGGGTTCCGTACCCAAAGAGTAAAAACGGGTTTGTCTGTCACCAGGCTGTATCTCATGAACCGTGATAGCTAGACAATTGATATTTTCATAGATGATGTATTTCTGTTAACCGGTATAACAACAAATCCTAAAAACAGAATAGAATAAATATTTAAGTGGGGTTCCCATACATCAAACATGATGTTTTTTGCGATAATGGTACGGAACCCTACATGCGCGAGTGCAACTCGCACTTGTTATGTTTTTAAAGTCGCTTTTTGTTTCACCGAGTTTAAAATCATACGGGGCTAAAGTAACATAATAGTCAATGTAAACTACCTAGTTAGGACATAAATGTTGCCTTGATAATTGTAAAATGGCGTATTCCTGATTGAACCATGCACGTCATCAGCTCACTATTACGTATTTTATTACCTTCAAAAGGCTATTATCACGATTTCATTGATGTCATAGATATAATACCTGACGATGACAAACCAGCCTTACAGAGGGGTATCTTGATAGTGTTACCCAACCCAGTTACTGGGCAAGTGAAGGTGTGAAAAGGTATCACACCTGGATGGCTTGAATGAGACATATATCGAAATTGATAAAGGCACATTAAAATATAGATATTATTTTACTGAAAAAAGTATCAATATCGATAAAGAGATACCTATTTATTAGTATTATATCGATATTTTTTGATATCTATACTAAAATGTATTCATTTACACATACAATTATTTTTATTTGTTTCTGTTCTATATATATACAATAATATTTCCAAACTAATATTAAAACTTAAAAAATAATAAAAATATGTACAATTACGGGGCGTCATAAAATTCGTCTACATCGCTGTCAACAGGAAAAGTGCCCAGAAGGCTGGCAGCATTGCCACGTTGGATGGCAATGCTGATTCTTTGGCCAAAAAAAAGGCCAGCCCTCTGGTCTCGTGAAGAGTCGACCAACCGCTTGGCGATATCCCGAAAAATTAGGTGTGCACTCGGACCCCATGGCCCTAGTGTTTCAACCCCAAACGGCTCAAACACATAATTACCAATTAAGTTGTCGTATTTGCGCCGTTTGAGGATATCAGCACCTGCAGCAGCCGCCCCAGCGCAGCCCACCGTGCTAGGAAGATGGGATGGTGCAAGGGTGTCGACACAAGTTGCATCCCACACCAAAGACCTACCCAACTTCCATGGCATTATGGTCATACCATCTGGTCTCTTCCCATCGACGCGTGCCAGGCCATTGGGTTCTAAGACAGCTGGCACCCCGGCGGTGGCAAGAGCACGACGGATGCTAGCGTGCCGCGCAATCCGACCTGCACTCTTACTATACAAGAAAGGCCATGGTGTCCGAGGCAGTCGACTGCTTCACCGCATTGACAGCGATGTGGAGCCCCACAAGGAGCGCCCAAATGCAAGCATGAAGTGAGTCGGAAGGTTGTGTCACCTACCATAGTGCCTATGTTTTTTATTATTTTTATAGGCAGAACCCAAAATTATATCGGTATGCAGTCCCTGGCTGGATTGCGTATGTCAGAACCTATCTAATTTACATAGAGAACTATAGGTATGTATATATATTAACGAATTTACATAGAGCGACTAGGTATTTGAATTCTGGCATTCACAGCATCAGGTTAGACTGGGAGGGTCAGCTTCCAGTCAACCTTGGCAATCTCAAGATTTTCCGAACTGTGTTCAAACACGAGTGAAATTTGAAATTTGTTTTGAGTGTACCAGAGTGAACTGTACACATCTGCGTACCCCTTTAGAGCGTACCGGCGAGATGTTATTTTATCAAATTGTGTAAACAATAAACAGACATGCGATTGCAGCAATCTCTCGGGAATGCTGCAATCCCGAGAGAGTTGCCGTCATTTATCTGTTGTATATCGCCGAAGTACTTTATCAGATCTTGATCAAATTAAATGGGACCACATGAGAAGCCCGGCGTTCAAATACAAAAACAATCATCAAAATCGGTTCAGTGAAAAGGTCTGAGGTAACACACATTGAAATTTAAAAAAAACGCATTTAGAACCTCTTCCTACTTGAAGTCCGTTAATAAGAGAAGGCAGGGGCAGGCAGATGAAGAAGTTATTCGTCCAGATAATATCATCCATAATCGCACAGACAAAACCTTTCCTTAAAGAGGTCATCAAATCGTGGCCAAGATACCAAGTCTTTTGGCATCTAAATCGAACGCCGTTTCTCGGTGCAACCGACTTGCATCAAGGCGTGCGTGTAAAAACTCACGTACACCTTATTAAACAGCCTGGTACAGCTCATTTCTAAGATTTGCTTCTTACTCGTGAGGTTTAACGATAGCTCGCTGTAAAAAGTTAATTAGAGAGGTGGCTGTGTTGATGGAACTAACAAATTGCAACTTAATACTTTGTACTTATTTATATAGTTATTTTGTATTAGCGTAGCAGTGTTAGTCATTACGCTGTTTAGATTTCTGCGTAGGATCACGAACAATCTTTTCATCTTCTTTATTAGTCAAATAGGTTCAGTATCACGATAGAAGTCGATTCAGGACGTCATAATATCTTTATTAACATTTTTGAAATCCGTATTCTGTGCAATAGTAAAGAAAATATTGCAAAAATAAGAATTAATGCCTCCAAGATGTGACGCATATAAAAATAAAATAATAATCTCACACAACTAAATATACAAAATAAATTGCATTAATATCCATCCATATCAATAACAAAAAAAAAAACCGGTCAAGTGCGAGTCGGACTCGCGCACGAAGGGTTCCGTACCATTACAGCAAAAAACGGCATAAAAATCACGTTTTTTGTATGGGAGCCCCCCTTAAATATTTATTTTATTCTGTTTTTAGTATGTCTTGTTATAGCGGCAACAGAAATACATAATCTGTGAAAATTTCAACTCTCTAGCTATCACGGTTCTTGAGATACAGCCTGGTGACAGACAGACAGACAGATGGACCGCGGAGTCTTAGTAATAGGGTCCCGTTTTTACCCTTTGGGTACGGAACCCTAAAAACTAAGCTGTGCGTCGCAAGCGCAGCAGAGTTAGAATAGGTAATATTACTACATCATATTATAACCGAAGTAACTATTTCAAAATAAACCTAGATATTATTATTATGCAAGACCGGTCTAGTAACAACATAATATAATAATATTTATTCGTCCCGGTTATCACGATGAAGTGAAAGGTTGTAGGAAATGCAAAGTGGTCAGACCAGTGACTCGCCGTGACGCCAAGATGCAACTATTTTATACTTTGGATATAAAATATGATGTGGTCCTCATACTGTACTTTGACATAGATGCCTCATCCCATACATAGAAACCGTGTCGACGTAACTAGCGTGTTTCGTCTGATTAAGACGATTATTTTTATAAGTACTTCGATCGCTTTGGGTCCGTTCCACGGCTGTAGATGGTATTAGTAAGTAAGGCATGGCACGCACTGCGATTTATATTCGCGCGAATTTTTTTCCGCGCATTCTGTGTCCTATGGAAATGTATGAAGCTGCACGCACTGCGGAAAAAAAATCGCGCCCAAATAGTACTAAAAAAATCGCGCGAATGAAAATCGCTGTGCGTGCTATGCCTAAATGGGTTTTCCCGGTTCGTGACATTTTTTTCTTAAAATACAGTGACGATTTGTTTTATAGTATTTTTTTGCACGTTTTTACAGTTGCATTAGAGATTGTTTTAGAGTTGCATACAAATTAAGAAAATCGATTGGCGCACCACAGAAATGTAAAAACGCGCCATCTATTGGTATCAATTTTAAATGATCCGTTCAAATAATCTTTTAAATGTGAATTAAGAGCCAGATATGCCATAATTTTGTGCTTAGGAGAGTTGATTAAAAAAGTACATACAATTTTTATGATCTATTCTAGAAACTGTTAATTTTTCACACAATTCAATAACAAATCGAAGTATATCGCGCCATCTAGTGACATTTACTTGAACCAAAGGAGATTGCCCATACACAGGCCCCTTATGAGGTATCGTGTCAGTGACTTCAATATTATCCAAAAATAGGATTTATATTTTGTGTTTTTTTCTATCCGTGTCCTTTACTTTATATGTACAGAAAACAACAGATCAGGTTCCTTCACATGGACATTTGTATGCACCTTATTGCATTATAATAAGGGTTCATTTCAAGAACAGAAACATCGTTATATCTCGTGAACCCCGCAAAATAAATAAAAAATGTTTTCTAATTATGAATATAACGTGTTTTGTCTACAATATACAACCAAATTCATCAGGATACAACCATTTTTTCAAAGGGGCCCAAGTTCCCTTAAAAATGGGCATTCTCCTTTTCTTTGTTCGTGCTGGACCTCGTGGCTTTGTGAAGTCGGAAGAATTATTGTCAGACTACGATTAAACCTTAGTAAATAATAATAAAAATTGCATCGTCTTAACATTTTTTTAAGTCATTTGTTGCTTCAATTTTATCGTATGCCACATGCAATAAACTTCCATCGTGTTTACGAGAAAATAACTTATGTTGCAGTTTTAATTTTCAAATAACTAGCTCATAGTTTTTTGAACCACTCTCCTCTTTTTATAAATATTCTATGGGTAAAATTATGTTTGTCTTTCGAAACCTTTCGTGGCAATTTTGAATTTTGAGAACATAAATTCAAAAAGTATGTAACTAACAATTAACCATTTATTTTATTGTCTTCCAGGTGCAGAATGCATGGCGGGCGAACGCAACTGCGGTTCTCATTTACAACGACCGGGACACCACTCTATTGGAGAAGATGAAGCTGTCTACTGACAATGGACGTAAGTGAAACTTGTTATTACTTTAATATCGATTTGACCTAATAAGACTCTGCACGAACTACAATGAGAATAGGTAAGAGGGTTCAGCAGTATCGATTATCGAAATGTACTACCGTTATGTTACGTGATCAACCCCTAACGGGTCACGAAATAGGTACTTTCATTTGGGGTCCGTCTTTTAAAATAATATGACCGCTGTCCGTAAGATTCCATGCCAACTACACTGTCACGTGAAACTACTTTGTTAAAATTTAAATAATAAACTTAATTATGTAAATATAAATACTAACCCTCAGTTTCCCACCTTAAAATTATCGGAGAATTAATGTGACAAATTGTCAAGCACGCGTTATCTGCTGTGATTGGTTGAATTAATTTTCAACAGCCAATCACAGAAGATAACGGGTGTTTGACAATTTGTCACATTAATTCTCCGATAATTTTAAGGTGGGAAACTGAGGGTATATCAATGAAGAGTTTTATGAGATGATTTGTCCGTCCGGGTTGCGGGAACGTACGGGCCGCTCGACCTCGGGTTGGGGTGAGTGGGGTGTTTGACTCCCCACGCGACGTCATAGAGGAGCGCGCGTGGAACACTACGCGCCGCCACCTCGGGTCATGATCTGTGTGGGTGCGACGGACGTCTGTTTAACAATTGACCTAACATTTTGAATTTTTGACAATCGTTTTCGCTGGTAGAATGTAACTTTGCCTTGGTCGCGGTAAAATAGACAGCTATTTTAATGTCGATAAGATGATGCAAGATGTTTTCTCAAGCTTGTGATTTTTGTCCTTTCATTCGATTGCATCAACATCTACTTACGAGATAAAAGATGTTAAACTTCTGCTTACCAACAACAAAACAAAGGAAACTTCCCAGTAGGGAGATCTATCAATAATTCAATGATAACTTTGAAGGAGCTCAAATATGAGTTCATAAAATTCTCAGTCAACAATAAGCACATCATATGACTCGATAAGTAAAATTAATTAATTAATAATCCTTGCCATATCTTGCACAATGCATATGAAAATGCGGAAGAATACACGTACAGTACAACCAGTATATCTTGGCAGGTGGCGAAATGGGGAACTAATTTTAAACGCACTTAATTCGACTGCCTCGTTGGCTTACTAGAGGTTGTAAACCGTACTGCTGATTAAGGGTTCAGGGGTTCGATACCCGTGTCAAGCAAAATGTCATTAGGTTTTTCAATCTGGTTTTTATATTTGTAACAGCGCCGAATCTGGATTTGTGCCCGGTTAGACTTGTCTCCCTTTTACATGTGGTTTAAACATAACGGGCTTAATGTGCCCCCACATTCCTGGGTACTCCTCTACCCAACCCTTTAGGGAATACGGGGATGATATTTAGTATTGCGGTCAATTTGGCGGCCATTTTGCTTGTACAAGCAAAGAGGCGAAGAAGGCGCTTGAACGAGTTTGACGCATATAAGCAGGATTGGTACACACTAGCACAAAATAAAGAGAATTGTGTGCACATTTCAGCCCAATTGGATACTGGGAAGTAGGTTAAATTTAACTTGCAATTTGAACTACTTCCGATACTTTTGATTACACACACCGGGACAGGTGAAACTAAAAAAAAACCTGGTAAAAATCTTACTAATATTATAAATATGAAAGTTTGGATGGATGTGTGTGGATGAATGTTTGTTACTCAATCACGCCAGAACGGCTGAACGGATCTGGATGAAATTTGGCACAGAGATTGATTATAGTCTGGGATAGCACATAGGTTTTTCATCCCGGTATAATGTTCTCTTGGGATAAGAAAATACTATTCACGTGGGCGAAGCCGCTGGCAGGAGCTAGTTAAGGGCCTACATACGCTTTAGTGCCGTAAAACGGTAACTTTCTAAAGCATACTCCTCAGTAACAGCTAGGTTAAAAGGTTTGAAAAAAATATATATTTATTATTGATTCATTTACATAATTTAGAACACAAGGTATTTTCGTATAACTAATAGTTTTGCTTTAAAAAAATTATTATCAACACGATATTTTTCGCATTTTTTGGAAACTCCTCTAAAACGACTTGGATGTTTAAAAATATTTTTATACAGAAAAATTGATGGCTGGAATTACTTCATACCTAACATAGCATATGTAAATCAAATAATATTTTGCAAACAAAACTGTTCAAAAGGAGGTTCAATTTTGATATTTTGGCATCGAGCGGGAGCACGGCCAGTACTGCGTTACATTGGGGCGTATATATCACCTTAATAAATAAAGCAAACAGCGCTACTATAAAACAATTAAATCATACTAGGCATTCTGTACGAGAGTCGTTATCGTAACTTTCGTAGGATCAGAACATTTCTCAAGGAGAACGTGGTCGGGTAAGGCGTACGCAGTTATTTATTACGCTGCACAATAACGCTTGCTTGTCATAAATCGGTTACCCTTTCATATCCCCTTCCTTGTGTGATGACACTGGCTTTAAATCTGTTAAGGATATATTTAAGGTGTCTGTAGTGGTGATTACAATGTATTGCTAGTGATATACTGCATCAAATTTATTTTTTTATTGTCGATAAGCTCGCGCTTGACCACAATTTACCTTCGTAAGCGATGATGCGGTTGGCGGTGAAGCATGCTTGCCTAGAAGAGAGTAACCTATTCACTCGTGACTTAAAGACTCCTACGTTACGGGGTTATTTATTTTAATTTTTAGGGTTCCGTACCCAAAGGGTAAAAACGGGACCCTATTACTAAGACTCCGCGGTCCGTCTGTCTGTCACCAGGCTGTATCTCAAGAACAGTGATAGCTAGAGAGTTAAAATTTTCAAAGATGATGTATTTCTGTTGCCGCTATAACAACAAATACTAAAAACAGAATAAAATAAATATTTAAGGGGGGCTACCATACAAAAAACGTGATTTTTATGCTGTTTTTTGCTAAAATGGTACGGAACCCTTCGTGCGCGAGTCCGACTCGCACTTGGCCGGTTTTTTTATTATTGTTTGTGTTTTGCTTTTCTTGTGTCTCCTGTGCGGGTCACTAATAAATATTTTTCTTTCTTTACGTTGTAGCTATCGGGGATTACAGACTCTTTATATTAAATTCTTGCTTTTCTCCGGTTCGTTGCCACTAGTACCATTTACAGTTCCATGATGGAACTATTGATGTTTTTTGGCTCCCGTTGCTTACCTCACAAAACTGTGTGTTATCGGGTAGCCCGGCACTCAGCGCGAATGTAGCTTAATAGAAAAAGTTTTCGTAATTGGATAAGTAAGTATCTCCTATAAATTAAGAAACTACATGCGCCGGGTTTTTTTTAGAACAAATGGGTTTGTGTTTTGTTTGTTGGGTAAGGTTTTCGCGCGGTGTATTTGGTATTTTATAAGGTACTAGCGGATGTCTCGCGGTTTCACTCGCGTATAATACTCACAATGGATCTATGTGTGTCTGAATTGGCTGCAAGAGCGTGCGCAGTAGCTATTTTTGTGTCAATATTAAAAGTGATGATAGCATTGTATAACTGTCTCTTTCACTCGCTTACGTTTGTCGCATCATCCTATCTCGCTTACTCTATGCAGTTAAACTGTTTCTTGCGCAATAGTTGACAGAACTAACTTCAGACACACAAAGATCCGTTGTGAGAACTATAGCTCCCATTCCAGTGGGAATACTGGGATAAAAAGTAGCCTATGTCACTCGGGGATAGTGTAGCTTCCCAACGGTGAAAAGTGCGTAAAGTTTTTTTGAAATCGGTTCAGTTGTTTTTAAGTTTATTCTTTACATACAAACATATAAATCTTGCCTCTTTATAATATTAGTATAGATATTTTTTACAGATGATTTTGGAACCGCTTAACTTTTCTTCTCATGTTTTCATAGGAACCACTCTTTTAGGGATCTTTCTTAATCTTTGATTAAACTGAAATAAATGCAACCAACTGCGCCAGACTAATTGAAAATGGACTTGTTTGGAACTTTTTACTTGATTTTTGCCGTCGTAAAGATATTCATTTAATTTTGAAACTATTTTCAGTTAATTGGCACAACTCTTAAAGTTCTAGAATTTATCATGGATGCAGCTGTCGCCCGGTGCAATAACTCGTACAAATAGTTCGCCCGACAACAACACAATTGAAGCTCGCCCTTTGTGTGAAATTAATTCAATAGCGACACGTGGCTTTAATAAGTCTCCAACTATACTGTTGACTCACTTGATCTATCATTTTGTTCTGTTTTGGAAGCGACTTTATTGCACCGGTAATTTTCAACATCTCTAAATCATTCTAAACTACCGTGTATAATTTGTCAAAAGTTGGCAATCTCCAGATCTGCTGCGATAACAATTCTCCCACTGATATAAATGATGACTTCTGTAAGGAAGGCCACATGGAGGAAGGCACGGGAAAAAGATAGTCTTCTATTATTATAAAGTGGAAAGATTTGTTTCTTTGACTTTTTGTATGTAACGAATAAACTTAAAAAATAAGGGACCGATTTCAAAAATTCTTTCATCGTTGGGAAGCTACATTATCCCAGGGTGACATAGGCTACTTTTATCCCTGTATATAATACGCAAGTAAACTACGCGGGTGGAACCGCGAGGCGTCCCCTAGTAGTTCATAAAGCGGATAGAGAAGATCATCATCTTCGTTAAGGATGCATAGATCTTAATTGCACGAAATGTAAAATCTATAAGCATACCATGCAACTTTTCAACCGACGACTTTAGTGTATGTTAGAATCGTAGCAGTTCGCTTTCTGTAGTTTCTGCCTACCCCCATGGGAAAAGGGCTTGAGTTTATGTATTTAGATGTACGTATAGAGTAGAGATGTATTTTAAATTGTCCACTTAATTTAAGCGACCTTTGTGTCTCTTGTAGACTTCCACAATTCTCTTCGCTGCCTTGCCTTTCCAATTAATCAATCTGTTTCGCTTTTTCCCGACCATGTTGGGATCGGATTTAGCTGAGTACCAGTATGTTACATGGAGCGACTGCCTATCTGCCCTCCACAATCCAGTAACTGGGTAACACGATACCCCTTGGCCAGACCAGTGTCAGATTTCAGGCTTCTGACTACCCGTAACGACTGTCAAAGATCTCCGCCTGACCTTTCCATTCCAATCATGATTCAATAACCTTCTATTTTAACTAAATCATTTACTGTATCGACAACATTGCTGCGTCCAATACTACCTGCAGTATCTATTGCTACTGTTATGGACTTATGGTAGACAAGGCCGACCGGCCAGTCGTATCGCATTGTTCACGCACGCCTAATAGGACGGTGAATTTATAATCATTACCATATTGTTCATATATCTCCACCTAGGTATATGTAGAAGGTACTTGGTGGTAAGACTTACAAGGGTCTGCAAGCAAATTTATCGTTCTGTAAAGTTACGCTATTTTAGTGCAGTCAAGTCGTTCGATGCTTGTCAAATGTTTCAGAGTTTGGGTCATCATTTTTCAGCCGTCTATGTCATTTAATTTATTATTTATTGTACACATTTTTTTTATTGAAACTACGAACACAATAGGACATCTCATGTAGAAAGGCAAGCTAAACCCAGAATTGGGTTCTCTAATAGCAAACCTTAATTAGTGCATTGTTTCTTTTGGTCAGCGCAATACGTTTTATTCTTGTATTCCCCCCTGACAACTTACAAGTTATCATTCAAAGTTCACTTTCATGTCATTCCTTCCACATTCAATCTTATCTTTGACTCTCCTTTCCTTTTCAATATATAGATATGTATTACTCAAATGTCTCAGAGTTTGACCGTTATTTATAGATCAGATTTCGTAAAAACACGACCAAGCTACCGAGCCGTTCTCTCTAAATTCATGCCTTTTACTCAAGGGGTTGCGAACCTGACATATTCCTTTTCGCCCACGTTCATATTTGGTCATACACGCGCGCCTTTGAGTGTATCTACCACACATCTCATCTGACCTTTTTGAAGGAATTCACTGTAATATCAAGGAATGTAAGTACTCTTTCTACGGGTATGTTAGCAAATAGATGTTGAATTATTTGTTCATTCGTTTAAAAAGGAGCCAAGTAAAAAGGCACACTGATATATGAAGTAATTGTGTATTTGTTGCAAAGATCATAAGCGGCTCTAAAGTTAAGCTTCTATTCTAAATTTACAATAAAGTAGTCTTATTTTAAGAGTATCCCATCTCTTTAAAATGCACAAATGCTCTTAAAAACGTGTGTTCTTTATGCAATCCATCCCAGAACTTCATTCTTTCGTGGAATGGATTCCTTCCCTTTGTTAGTTCTGATCCTATGCACAGGTAGTTCAGCCTTTCTTTGTTTTCGACAGGGTCCCAAGTTATCGATAAGAGTGGGTCATCTTCATTTGGTGTGGGGTTTCTGAAAACAAAGTCGATATTATATGAAAATGTTGCAGTAGTACTTAAAGCAATATTTCTGATCATGATTTCATGAACATTAATAGAACAGAGATCATCAACTTACCCAGTTTTTGCAAAATTGGTCCACATTTTGATGACTCTTCTTCTTGTTTTTACAGAATCTCTGCTGCCTTTGAATTCATCTGGCATTTTTAATCGAAATAAGAAAGATAACTCTGCACCATGACCAGTAGAGTTGAAGAAATTTAATTTCTTCGGTACTGCCCACTCACCAGCATAGTTGAGAATATAGTAGTATACAGGACAACCAGCCGTACAGAGTAGCCTTACTGTTTTATTGACATAATAAGAAAAATAGTAGTCGCTTATAAGTTGTAAGTATTGTGTCCTTGTATCTGCCGTTAAATTTTCCTCGCCGTCCAAGTAAAATTTCAATAACTGGCGGCCTATACTTTCTGATAATTTATCTTTCCTTGCCAGCTCTCTCGGCACAAGAAGCCTGACATTCTCGTTATACTTTTCAAAATTAGAATAAAAATTATCGGTAACATGTTGTAACACATCGCCTTCTATATTATTGCTACCGAGAATGCACGGCACTTTATTAAAATTACCAGATTTAAGTAATGACAGGGGACTCTTTGAGAGGAATGCCGCTTGTCCTTCGAGGTCAACTTCAATGCATGGCTTGAACACAGCATCGATCAAATCCCTGTCGGTTCCTTCACCGCTTTCTATCTTAAAGTTTTGAAAAGCTAAAGTAATATCCATCGCAGGTATAGACCGCAGCTCTTCAACTATTTCTTCTTTAGACGCCTTCTCGATGCCCAGTAACTTTGCCAGTTCAATAACGGCTAGTGAAGGATTCTTAGCTAAAGACCAATTATTCAATACACTTGCGCTTTGTATAATAGCTTTGTGAAAAAGTCCTGTCGCCATAGGTGATAGCATCATGAAATTGACTATAGATCCACCTGAGGAGCTTCCAAATATCGTGACATTATTTGGGTCGCCTCCAAAGGCGCTTATGTTTCTTGTGACCCATTTAAGAGCCATGACTATGTCTTTAAGTCCGCAATTTCCTGGTGCTGCATAGTCATTTATGGAAAGAAAGCCAAAAGGTCCCGTTCTGTAGCCGCATCTTACGAAAACAATATTCTGGTCATTGATTAAAGTAGCATCGAATATGTGATCCATGACGCAAGCGTACCCATACCCTCCGATCCAGAACATAACGGGTATTGGTTTATCAGATTTGATACTTGGTGTAGATAGTTCTATGTATAGGCAATCTTCAGACCCAGATATGACATCGGTCACTGATCGGCAAATAGGTAAAGGTGCATCTTGTGTACAGTCTATCACTTCGGTCCATGGCTGAATTGGAGATGGCGGCTGGAATGAGAGAGGTATCAAGAATGATGCAAATAAAATAATTTGATGCGGTTTATTTCACGTAAGGACATAAAACAGAACATGTCGTTATTTTAAACATCGTCGAAAAGAAAATCTATGAAGGAGCTATTTAGTTCTACTTTACGAAAAAAAATGTGTTTAAAAATCCCTTGTAACTTACCAAGAATCGTAAGTTGCCTATTGGTGGTTTAGCGTACGGTATACTTTTAAACTTGTAACAAGTACCTTCGTCAGTTTTCTCAGAGTATCCGCAAACGGGACCATCTTTTGTTTCCACTATGCATTTTGCATCCTCTGGTATTGCAGCCATTCTTTCTACCTCTCTGAAAAATCATAATTTCAAATCAATTATGGTTATTTTAAAATGGTTTATTGTATAAGACAAAAACATTAATAGACCATAGTTTAATGTGCGTGTATGTTAATATGTTTTTTTCATTCATAATAATAATGGTTTTTAGGTAATATTTCTTCTTGCGGAAGAATCTAAATAACAATCTGTTCAGAGATCACGTAATAATAGACGAGTTTCGTTACCAGTTCTGTGGTCACAGAAAAAAAAACAAATGAGACAGCTCGGCGTTCTATTTTTAAAACTGTAGGTTTAATTTTGATTACCTTTCCTGTTAGTTTTGGCGACGTACTTTGACTTTTAATTTTCCGTGTAATTATGAATGTTATATTATAGAGTTGTAGGGAATAGCTCTGCGGAGGGAGAGTAATTGATTGTATAGACTGAAGCTTATAAGGAAACACGTATTTAATAATATTACTTACAAAACCAACGACAAAATCGGATTTTACTTAGGTATTAATACGTAGACCGTAGCAACCAAGATATTTACTTAGGTATCTATTTTCGCCACGCTCAGTAAAACAACAGGAAAATCATTAAACCAAGTTGAATGATAATAATATACCCAGACAAGGTAATAATTGACACAAGACAAACACCATAGGTAATAATTATATTCGTAGAACAAAACATTACTTACGTTCAGATAGAACAAAAAGTTTGCGCCAACCTATTTACAGGAAGGAAATATTGTTCTAATAAAACTCCCTTTTAAGTAATCAAGAACGAACGAGACGCTTTGAACATCGAAACATTAAAAAAAAACAATTAAAATCACACAACTACGGACGTCAGAACATTGTGAACACACAAACAAACTAACTGGTATGACTGGACTCAATAGCCTTGATATTGTTGTTAGATAGGCATCATAGTAAGGTCAATGTTGCCAGTGCAGGCGAGGGTATTTTTTTATTAGGATATCCTACGTGACTAAAGACTGATCCACTATTAGAATGTTTTTGCAATTTAGAATTGTCAGTTCAATATACTAAACGGTTTCGATGATTCATTTTTGTATTTCGAATGTGGTCTGTCATTTGCAGTTTATGACGTCACTGTCAATGTCAAATGTAGGTACTGAATTTGACATTAAAATAATGTCAAATTCAGTACCTACATTTGAATTTAGATCTGTTTTTTTACCGCCTGCCACACTGGATTCTGTTTGGTTAATTAGCATGCTGCAACGATAAAGTGAAATTAGATTTGAGCCAACAAACCCCTCTGCGCGGCTTAAGGTGCTGTGCAGGTGTCCGTTTCGATGGCGCGGCCACGGCGTTTTTTTTTTAAAATCTATGCCAAGATTATGTAAAAATTTGTAAAAGTTGATTCACAAAACAAAGTCAAAGTTATGGTTAAAAAGTTTTAAGGGTTTGAACGTGGCCGCGCCATTGAAACGCGGTGAACCGCGCGGCCACGGAGATCTTTAAAACTAAGCGTTGCAGAGACCTGAAATTTTGGCAGATAACAGATTGAATTTGTAAAAAAATTGTAAAAATAAAGAAAAAAGCCTGGGTTTTTATTTTAGGAGTTGTAAGACTAAAAACCCATGGCCGCGCCATTGGAACGGTGAAAAACACGTTGTCGCCGATATCTCGCTGAAAAAGCATCGCAGAGGTCTGAAATTTTTTGTAAAACCTAGATTCGAATTTGTCAAAATATGTAAAATACACAAAAAATCCTAGGTTTATATTTTAGGAGTTGTAAGACTAAAATCCCATGGCCGCGCCATTGAAACGGTGAAAAACATGTTAACGCCGATAACTCGCTGAAAAAGCATCGCAGAGGTCTGAAGTTTTTTGTAAAACCTAGATTTGAATTAGTCAAAATATGTAAAAATACACAAAAAATACCTAGGTTTATATTTCAGGAGCTGTAAGACCAAAACCATATGGCCGCGCCATTGAACACAAAAAACTTCAGACAACAAATTTATGGTTTTGGGAATCAAATTTTACAATTTTTTACATAAACTTGGCATAGTCTTTTTTAAAAAAAAACGCCGTGGCCGCGCCATCGAAACGGACACGCTGTGCATTTTTTATCAGCAAAATCTCTACTGCCATGATTATTTGGATACAACAAAGTTCGATTATATTACGTACTCGATTAAAAGGATATATATTATTATCTTTTTTTTATACGTTCCACTTTTGAGGAATAAACAGACCTCTGTGTCGCAACAGGATTTTCAACTTGCATAATTATCTTCAATAATGTAATTTTCATATTGCCTTGGAGATAATTTACCAGATGTTTTTCTTGTTAAAGATTACGTCATTAAAAATAAATACTACCTATCCAGTACGTACTTGTAAAAGAGGATGTTTAGTCTGATGGTGTAATTAGCTAGATATTGTCGTAATTAGTCTTTACAAAGACTTTAATTAAACTCGGTTTGACTTGAATTGTTCGGCTCCTTTTATTACTTTTATTGAGGATAATTATTGGCTATATTTACGTGTCTTGTAGGGAATGTATTGTACCTACTATGTTTTGTAGAAATGAGTTAGGTATCGGAGCGAACACTGAATTTATGAATCTCTGATATATAATAAACTACTTTGGCATAACCGTCATCAATCAAAATCATCATAAATCATCAATACATATAATAAATCTGTAGAAAAGTCGTTATTTTACATCGAAAATATAAAAAAAATATAGCCAGGGTGTTAAAGGATAACTAATAGAACCCATTGCATGCATTTTTGGATCTTTTGTCTGTTTAGTTGTGCACGCATCACGTAAAATGTACGAAATCAATATAGAAACTTTAACATACAACAATTGTGCGTAACTTGAAGTAATACTTAGTTTTTGTTTTATCGCAATCGGTACACTCTATCAAAAGTTAGATGAATTTAAAGTGTTCAAGAAAGCGATGTTAAGATTCTCTTCGGAAGAATGACCCTATAAAAATTGTTAGGTTAGGAAGCAAGGTAGATAGGATAGGTAGGTAGGTAGTTGACGAGAGCGAAGCTGCGGGAACAGCTAGTCGGATAATAAAATGCTGATTAAAAGATCAGTAATAGTCTTCTTATTTCTGCATTTTGGAAATAAAACTAAACTCGGATTATTAGCTTTCAGTTCAAATAATAAAATAAAAGACGTCCAGCTAGTTGAAGTCAGAAACTTTTTTAATAATTCAAAACAGCATTTATATCTACAATAGTAATGACTAAAAAGCACAGGCCAAAGGGCCAAGACTCTGGAAAGATTATCGCAAAATTAACATTTTACGTGTTAGCGCCCGTGATTGGTTAAATGAATTGTATCAACAGCCCATCGTGACACTAAACCACGACTGTCGCCAACAATCTTGAGGGAACAAAACGCGCAATCGTCACCTCCGCGCGACCCAAAATTTTGTAGTTTTTTGTACTTACTTTCCTTATTATTCTATGACAATAAAGCCTCAGATCAAAATGTGGATAATTAAATTGTCTTTGAGATGGTGACAATTGTATTAAAATACGCAAAGCGGATTTGGTGCGATTGTCGTTTTAGACATAACTTTACAATTTAATTACGCTATGTTATACGATTAGAACTCAAAATTTTCTTAGATCAAGTTATTAAGAAAATGGTCTCGTGTAACATATATTTTTCCGAAAAATTACTAGCTGATTTTAAAATCAGGTACCTGCACCTTAAATTGTGACACGTTGATAATTTATTTTAAACATATACTCAGTACCTAACACAAATGTTTTGGATGCAATCAAATACTACACCGTGCAGGTAATATCTTAGCTACACTTACAAGATCATTCACTCAATTTAAAACGTCAACAATTCAACTAATCGCCTGCACATGCCGTTCAATCCTAACCCGCTTAAAAGTCTATTTTTACTTCAGTATAATTGTATAATCAGCCTTAGGAGGCGTGGACTACGCCTTGGCAGTGAAACCCGACATGATCACATTAGTGCACATGTTGTGTCTAAGCACGGCTTAGCTGATTCTAGTGACTACTAGAATATAATAAGTATAATAGAAAATATCAAAGCCATTTCTAAGACGTAGCAATGTAAGTACTGCTCTTGCAGTGTTATGTTAAAAGTTTAAAACGTCTATTCCAAGGATACCGCAGACAGACCCGCATCCTAATTGCGTAATTTCAAAGAATGGTGCACGCGTGCTATGTTGCGCTTTCGCTTCATATGTTAAATTAAGAACCGAACTAAAAAGACGTAAACAAGAAGAAAATCCTGCTGTGCAGTCGGAGGATACATATTCGCGAGCTGGCTGACCAAAACCAGATGTATCCTCCGACTGCACAGCATGATTTTCTTCTTGTTTACGTCTTTTTAGTTCGCTTTCTAAGCAGTCGGATTTTTCGATATTATTAATTAACTTTTTTATTTATTATATACTTTATTGTACACCACAAAAAACATACAGGACAAACGTTCAAATATTCAAGTGTACAATGGGCGGTCTTATCGCACTAGGCAATCTCTTACAGTCAGCTTTTTAGTTATTTTTTTAAATTAAGTACATTTAAACATATGAGTGTTATATATTTTAAAAATCAACTTTTAAAACCCTTTATTTTGATACCCCACACGATGGGATTGGAGTTTTTATTTTCTTTTCCCCCACAAAATGGCGCCCAAAAACCGCCACTTTTATCTTTTAAATTTTTATGTAGACAGGGACACTCGCAGGGTTAAGACGAATCGATTGACTTAAGAATCATCAAAATCGGCCAACGCGTTTGGTCTCTAGAACGCCATATAGGAACTAACATACATACATACTTAAGGCGCGTCCAAACATTGAGCGGCAAGTGCGCGGCAGCAACACGCGGCATGCCCAGGAAACAATTCTGCCGCGCTCTAGTTAGGACAATCCGACGAATGTTTGCGCGGCACGCATATGCGAGACACGCCGTTAATTTGAATTCAGTCTGAATCTAAACTACAATGAAGGTGGTTATCAGTGTTTTAGCTCTGCTTATGATTCGAAAATTGCGAAGAAGAAATAAAAAAAATCATATCAAAACAAGAATATGCTGGATGGATCCACTTTACCAGCAGAGGACACACTGAGTAATGATTGCGCGCGGCAGCTAGATCGCAACGTTCGCGCGCGGCTGTTGTCCAAACACAGCGCGGCTCGCCGCGCGAGGCAACCGCGCACACTTACCGCTCAATGTTTGGACGCACCTTTACATACATACATAGACTGATAAACACATTACCCTCCTTCGGCAGTCGGGTAAATAAAGGCGAAAGTTGGTGAGTGTGTTTGTATGTTTGTTACTCTTTCACGCAAAAACTACTTAACGGATCTGGATGAAATTTGGCACAGAAACAGATTATAGTCAGGAATAGCACATGGTATACTTTATATCCCGGGCATAGGTTGCCTTAGGATATTTTTCGACATTCACGCGGGCGAAGCCGCTGGCAGAAGCCAGTTAGCGGGCGAAGCCGCACGCCTGATGAGTAATCCCAATGACATTTTGCCCGATCCGGGAATAAAACCCAGGACCTCACACTCGGCAGCAGGCCTTACAACTTAGACGAGCGAGGTACTTGTTGTAGTTCAACTAGGAAAACACCCTTGTCAAAAATTCTATTACAAATCTAAACTCATGATCCTTTTCCTTACAGGTAACATAAGTGCAGTGTTCACGTACAAGTGGAAAGGCGAGGAGATAGCGCGTTTGGTGGACAACGGTACCAGAGTCATGATTGCCATCATCAAGGGAAGGACCTTCGCTCACGTCAGCAACAATATTAACAAGTATGTATCCTAGATGAACGAACACCATAGCTGTTCCATGTTCTGAAGAAGTGTTCAAACAGAAATCTTGGGGAAAGATTTGTAGGTACCTATGGAATCTATTTATTTGAAATCGAAAATTGAGGCTACGTTATACTTCTATGATACCAATTTAAACCAATGAGGGCTCTCATTTTTGTGCCCACCAGATGGCGCCACTGGCGAGTAAGGTCCTTAACGCAAACGGAAGCAAAGTTTGAATTAAAATAATTTCTAATGTCGTAGAAGTGCGCTTGATTATGGCTTGATTATAACATGAAGTATGCCGCAGTTTTGCTCATCCCTATTTTTCGAAAAAAAAAATGTTTTCAAATTGCCTAAATATACAATTCTATTACAGCAGTGTTTGGTACCTATCATAAATCTGCAATATTTGGAAAATATTCACAACAATAAAAATTTAGTAAATAAACTCTCGCTAAAAGCCAACAAACGGTAACATTTAATATTTTGAAGACCTCACTCTACACCAGCGCCCCTAGCGGCAAATTCTGACGCGATATGCGAACACGATCATTAACGGGTTTCGAAAATAAGTAGGTAATGTATTTCCTACTCAGAATTCAGAACTGAATAATATTCTGCACTATAGCTTCTCACGTTTCATAAATGCCCATGTAGGTTTATGTGAAATTAAATATTTTTAATTCAAATCTGTTTTGCATACCAATCACCCTCGCTATATTTAATATTTATAATACTTAATAATATCATATCCTCGGCACGTGACAGTTAAAAGGTTGACAAACCGAACCCATAACTCAAGTCCTACAATAACACTATCTATTCATTCTGCAATAAATAATGAAATGCTATTAAAACACCTTATTATTATAAATAACATCCTTACTTGTTTGACGGGTCTCCCACCCAACATAACAAGATATGCGGCAAATTAAGGAACTAAAACCAACATGTACTGAATTTGACGTTTTGCCGCAACAGGCAGCGCCATATCTAAATGTCAGGTTGTATTTGATGGTTGTAATTTGCATTTCGAATGCGGAATGCATGTGATGACAGCAGACGATGCCAATTCCAAAATAAACAAACATATTTCAGTCTTTTTATAGAGCGGTATAAATTATTGCGAGTGCTTACTAAGTGCATGCAAATAAGTTTATGATGGCTTGTAATCTAGGTGCTAGATGGCCTGATGACGATAATTTCGACCTTAGAGATTCTATACGCTAGGCAAAACAAGCTCTGCTATAAACGGCATACCGGCGAAAGATACTGAATGAAAACGTGTTACTGTACCTATAAGCTGTTTTTTTTTGTTTGCTTAAATGCTCATGCATACTGCACTACCACGGGGAGATAGTGACTCCAACCCACTTTACTTAAACTCCACGGTGTCCCCCTGTGCCGCTTATGGCGGGAATACGGGTACGCGTTAGAACTCATCGCGAACCCAGCGGAAGAGCGGCCAACGCTACACCGACACTCCTTCTCCCCAGACCCCAGCGGTCCAACCGCGTCCGCCATCAGACAGTGACAACCCCGTCCAGGCCGCGGAAAGTAGGGAAAGCGGCGCACCGCAATACCGGCAATCCTCTCCCGCTGCGACCTCCATCTCTCAGCCGCGATGCCTCCCATACGACATCGCGGCCCGCCTCAGTTGTGATGTCGCCCAAGCGGCACCGCAACCTCGTCCGGTTAATCGGCAAAAGCCCCTCCTCGGGTTCCCCCCTCGCCTCGACAATGCGGGAACCCACCGAGGGGTGGGGGTACCTATAAGCCTTAGGTCTTGAAGTCTCCATGAACTCTTAACAGAATAACAAAATATGCACAAGTCAAAAAGCAACAAACAAATATTGTAAAACCCTTCCGTTTAAAGAAGTGCTAGGCATCGAAGTGTGTTATAAAATCGTCAATGAAATTTACTAAGGAAACGTGAATTTCCTCGAACTATAACATAATATAAAATAAAAGATGAAGAAGATAAAATTACCCTTCACAAGTATCCTTTTTTTGGGGTTGGGACTTAGATAAAGCACCTTATCTAAGCGTTGGGAAATCATCCAATGACATCTCCCGCTCTGGATAAAGCGGGAGGGCGAGTCAGATTTTACTGACTAAAACCCACCCGTGGTCCTTCAGTTGCTTGTGCCAGGGCCGCGGTAACTCTCTTTCAAATTTTTCCGCGACCTTCACAAGTATCCTAAGGATGTTAGACCTTAGTTAGTCCTGCAATTCTGTTGCACAGTAAGTTTGTTAGCAGTAACCGTACCTGAAACTAATACTTGATGTTCCTTGACTTTGTTCCACCTACTTTCCTGCTCTATGTGCTCTGAAACCTGCGTCACCTATGCGCTTCCTCCGACGATGCTGTGGAGGTATTGTCCTGACAAAATTTGCCATCAACACGAAAGAAATAAGATCCAACTTTTGATTAACTCTTAAAATTGCTGTTATTATTTTTCATTTAATTTTTTAACCCCCGACGGAAAAAGAGGGATGTTATAAGTTTGACGTGTGTACCCGCGTCTTTGTGGCATCATAGCTCCTAAACGGATGAACCGATGTTGTTTTGGTTTTCTTTGTTTGTGGTGACTTTATCGAGAGTGTTATTACTTCTTAGCTATGGTTGATGTAAATCGGTTCAGCCGTTCAAAAGTTACTGTTTGAATCGTTGTGTTTTCGGAAGATATTGTGTCATTACGTGTTCAATAGATAGTCGATCGAAGCGTGTCTACTACTAGATAAATTAAAATGAGTCGGGGTTTTTTATAATTTTTTAATTACGTTCTAGTTTGTCAAACTTGTGTTAAAAATACAAGTTTAATAAACTAGAATAAAGATCGTGAGAAAAATGATCAATTAAAATTAATTTTACAATGATAATAATTACTTACTGTTTTCATTAGAGCAAGTTTTTACCGTGCTTGATCGCGTTACGGTAAACGTTAATTTGTATTAAAACTGGATAAGTGCCGTCTGGTGACTGGTACTGGTAAGGGGAAACCCCTTTTATGTTTATAAATTAAAATAATAGAGAACGTTTACATTAACGCGATCAAATACGGTAAAAAACTCTCACTAAGGCCACTGAATCAGTAAAAGTGAATTGAGATATTGCTCGAAAAGGGCGACAACGATGCGACAATATCAGAGAAATATTTTAATAATATATTCTCATCATATTAAAACATTTTTTTACAAAAAAAATACAACCGACTGCCAAATAAAAAAAACACTACAAAGTGAAAAATTACTTCTATTTCGGAAGTTGGTGTTCTTGTTAGTTGTTGTTTCTTCGTTTTTGACACCGACATATATATATAAGTAATTTTTCACTTTGTAGTGTTTTTATTTGGGAGTCGGTTGTATTTTTTTGTAAAAAATATTTTATTTTTCACTTTTTAGTTGTGGTACATAATGAACAAGTTCTGTCGTAGGATACATATAATGCCCAAAGTTATGCCAGAATAGATAATCAGAATAACATATAAAGTGAATATAACCGATGAAATGAGAGTGTACCATGGTGAACTGCATACATCTGCGTACCCCTTTTGAGCGTACCTGTGTGATGTTATTTTATGAAATGGCTTACACAATAAACGGTCAACGGACATGTGATTGCAGTCAATCTCGAGAGATTTGCCGTTGTTTATTGAAGAGTGATGTTGTATATTTTCTAAGTTCTTCATCAGTTCTTCACCATTTTTAAATAAGACTAATGACAACATACAATATCAAACAAAAATTAAAAAAAAACAGAATCGGTCCACAAATGACGAAGAAAACAAAAAAAAAAGAATCACAGCCGAGCAGAGAACCTCCTTCTTTTTGGAAAGTAGATTAAAAAACCAGCCTGTAACTATCCCACTGCAGAGCAAAGGCCTCTTCTACTACCTGGCCTACTAGTTTACTAGTTATTTACCAAATGTGTGTTGTTCCAGGACATCTGTGCTGTTCGTGTCGATATCCTTCATAGTGCTGATGGTGATATCCCTCGCGTGGCTCGTTTTCTACTACATACAACGCTTCAGATACATACACGCCAAAGACAGACTCTCTGTAAGTACACCACTTATTTAAAGGCATTTGAAAAAATCTATTTCATTTTTCTAGAGCTGAAATCCTTTTAATTTGACAAAAAATATTGATTTTAATTAATATTATTCATCATTTAAACGATACTATACAGCCAACTTGAGTTGCTTTTAATAGTGCTAACACACGTCCGGATTTGGTACGGCCGTACCACGGATTTGTGGGCGGAGTTAGTCCGGCCGTGCCATATCCGAGCGTGTGTAGCGTGATCCGCCGGACATTATTATTATTAATTAAGTCCGTCTCGGTCCGCTTGTTTTCACATCGGATATGGTCTGCTCCGTACCAAATCCGGATGTAGGGTTGTTGGCTAGTTGGGCCGAACCAAATACGACCAGCGTTGAACAACTTCCCGATTTATGGGATATCTACTGATTTTGGTTACTGTCTCCCGATATTTTTACATTCACCTTAGTCATAAATAAAAATGGTAAATAATGTTCTAAATACGCCAACACTAGGATTTGCGGGCGGCGTTAGTCCGGCCGTACCATATACGAGCGTGTGTAAGCGCGAACGGATTTGTGGGCGGAGTTAGTCCGGCCGTACCAAAGCCGGACGTGTGTTAGCACTATAAGATTATAATCCTCAAATGCTAATAACGATTTTTTACTATTTCAGAAACGTCTATGTTGTGCAGCTAAGAAGGCGTTATCCAAAATACCTGTAAAGAGTTTAAAGACTGAAGATAGGGTACGTAACGTCACTTTATTGTTTTTTTTCAATTCAAAATCGACATTTCATAGATTTTTATTTGAATATTGACCCTTATGAACATTTATGATCCGCGTTAGAGAACACTGATGGATTCTAGTCTACGTGAAAGTGTTAATTGGAACAAGACCTCGTACTTGAAACATACAAGTATAATTTTTATACGATCTAATAATACGTTACACCTTGGTCACTGAAGTACCCACATTTATGAGTTTTCCACGTTCATTTTACGACGCTAAACATTGTGAAGTAAATGTCGTAATGTGTACTAACATTTTGTAATAGCATTATTTTATTGTTCACAGGAAGTTCAGGGCGACGGCGAGTGCTGCGCCATCTGTATAGAACCTTACAAAGTGTCTGAGACACTTCGATCTCTTCCTTGTAGGTAAGTACCTAAATTCTTGCTATCTTTCATTCCATATAAGAATAGAATATTTTTTTTTTGCAAATATGGGTACCTAATACACAATACTTGTTATGATATATCAAAGCTCAGTCATATTTTACCACTCGGCATGCAAACATTTACATTATTTATGCAACATGAACTTCATTTTAAAACCACATCAAATAAATTATCATTCAATAGATCAATAAATAAATTATCATTAATTAGATCAAGAAATAAGTTATCAGTCAATAGATCAATCAATTTATTATCATTACAATTATCAGTCAATAGATCAATAAATTTATTATCATTACAATTATCAGTCAATAGATCAATAAATTTATTATCATTACAATTATCAGTTAATAGATCAATAAATTTATTATCATTACAATTATCAGTCAATATATCATTAAATAAGACTATCTATGGGTGGCCATCCATTACAAACCGAGACTTCTCCGTGCTTCAAAAAGCACGTTAAGCTGATGTTACCCAGCTGACATTTGTATATCTTAGATATTTAGAAGCAAAAAAATCTTACAGCAGTCTTGCCCACAGGGTATCGTGTTAGCCAGTTTCTCGGTTGTGGAGGTCAGGATAGGTGTAGCCTTAGGGGCGCTATGAAAACAGACTAGTAATTAAGAAAAATAAATTTTCTTAATTACTAGTCTGATAATAATACGTAATTAAGAAAAATATTTTTCTTAATTATTGCACTATTGGCAGCCGTATTGCGTAAGTGCGCAAAGAGTTTGAACGCTATCCAATCGGCCAATCACACAAGACGGAAATCCACATCGCGTCATTCATCTCGCATGTGATTGGTCGATTTGGTTGAGCGGATAGCAAACGAAACTCAACAAAACACACAACAACACTCAAACTCAACTTAACTCAAACTCTTTGCGCACTTACGCAATACGGCTGCGGGTTAAGCTTGTGCATAGAAACCATTTTACCTCAGTAAAACATGGTCGTAATGCCTCGGTCTGTCTAGTAAATGCGGCGCAGAAGCTTCAACGCGCGTCCGTGGATTTATTCTGTGCCCGTGGCGTGTGCTTGCACGTACTACAAATCGACTCGGCGCGGTTCAACTCGTGATATTACGCGCCGTGAGAAGCCAGCTTAAAAGGCACCGTTTTTGAGAAATGGGCCTTGAAACTTTTTTGTTTTTTCGTTTTCTTTCAAAATCAAAATCAAACTTTTTTATTTCACATAGGCCTACATGGGCACTTATAAAACGTCGACAAAAGGTGCACGGTTCGGGTTGGTCGTTTCCTATGGAGAAGAACCGGCAAGAAACTCCATGGTTACTCTTTTAAAAAATGGTTTGGTTTTACAATATTTCCACGTTACAGCATTAGTACTATGGGGTGACAACGTAGGCACGACAATAAGTCGTAAGAAACTATAAACAAAAGATTACATAATATATAAAAAAGTTAACAAATGTTAACTAGCATCTATACTCCATTTGAAATAACATTAGACATGTTTCCAAATCTTTTTACAGTCCATTCAACCGATTTTGAGTTCTATCCCGTAAACATAAGGATGACATAAAAAGCATAAACCTGTTACCAAAACCAACTGTTTACTACTGCTACCATTTCTCGTATCACCAACGCAATAAAAGTCAAAATCGGTTGAACGGGCTGTAAAATGGGCTAATTTAAACGTCTAATGTTATCGCAAATGGAGTTTAGAGAGCCTAAAATGTTCACACATTCACAAAATAATCGGTAAAAGAATCTATACAAAGGTAAAAAAAAAATATAACAAGACTAAATTTAACATGTGGCACAAATGTTGTTATCAGTGCTATAACTATTTTGCTTCTCATAGTGCCCCTAGGGTGTATACCCTTGAGTTAGAATTTTAGGAGTTGGAATACTTTAAAATTCCGCCCCTAAGAAGATCCACTGACTGAGGTCAGGTAGGAGCAGGATGTTATAACAGTAATACAAGAAAACGTATAATAAGCCATACAAAACTATAATACACATACTCTGTAACACATTTAATGTAACGCAGTTGGTTACCTAAATACTTTGTTTTGTTCCAGACACGACTTCCACAAGAACTGCATAGATCCGTGGTTGTTGGAGCACCGCACCTGTCCCATGTGCAAGATGGACATTCTCAAGTACTACGGCTTTGTGGTAAGTACACAACACGATATTTAAGCAATCTTACTACAAATACGAAGTTTGTGAGGATGAATGGATGGATGTTTGCTACTCTTATACCTAAAAACTTAATATTTAGATTAAACATTACAGTAATATAGCTTAGACAATAGGTAAACTTAAAAAAAATTGTTGGATATGGGGGAATATTAATCCATCGAACAACCTTTGCGGCCATCACATCATCACCATTCATCTCATTTGCGGCCCAAGTGTTCGTTTACCTGAACGCCATCGACGCTGTAGTAGTCTTGCAACTTTATAAATATATTTTTTTAATCTTGAGAAATCTTCAAAAGGCGCCTTGGAAAGACCAGGGGTGTGGGATTTTTCATCATCATCATCATTTCAGCCGAAATACGTCCACTGCTGGACATAGGCCTCCCCCAGGCGTCGCCACATTGACCGATCCCGTGCGTCTCGCATCCAGCGCCTTCCCGCAACCTTAACCAGGTCATCAGCCCACCCAGTGGGAGGCCTTCCAACGTATCGTCTTCCGGTTCGCGGTCGCCATTCCAGAACTTTTCGGCCCCATCGGCCATCCGTTCTGCGAGCAATGTGCCCTGCCCACTGCCACTTAAGTTTGGCAATTCTTTGGGCTATGTCGGTAACTTTGGTTCTCCTGCGGATATCATCATTTCTGACGTGATCACGCAAGGAAATTCCGAGCATAGCCCTCGCCATTGCCCTTTGTGTGACTTTGAGCTTTCTGATAAGGCCCATTGTGAGCGACCACGTCTCGGTTCCATAGGTGATCACTGGCAACACACCGTGGGATTTTTACCTTACTAAAACCACCCCGGTGATCACCACCCCGGAACCCTCACACATCCCTGGGGAGTCTTATAGATCGTCTCCCCTGTGCCTCGCTGCGCACGGCAGCACACTGATCACTGTGTCACCGTATTTCCTGGCGTCACTTGGTGGGCGGACAGAGTCCCTAGTCTGAGCACCCACGACCGCGGATTCAGACTGAATTTTTGGCTTCGGGTGCTTGTCCCCCCGAAGCCTTCTTCTCCTAGAGATCGGCTGTCTCACGATCCCGCTCGGTGGCCTTCTTCTGGACCATCACTGTCTCACTTGTCTACCTACTGGGTCTAAACAGTATAATTTAAATGTACCACGACACGAAAAGAAGAACTGTTATGAATGATATTGTTATGTGTTCCAGTTCACGGGCAGCCAGGAGAGCATACTGCAGATGGAGGTGGAGGAAGCTCGCAGCCGCGCGCTGTCTCCCGCCAGGAACAGGCATCCGCTCACACTCGTAAATGTTATACATATTCCTTATACTTATATGTGTGTATGTGTGCTCCTGCCCTCCATGTCCTAACTAGGGTTGCAAGTTAATCAATATATTGATGTTTATATGGAAGCCTAAAAAAGCCTTTCGATAAAATTTCTTTTGAAATCGTCGGTATTTATATTTCTTTATAAAGTAAAGTTTTTATGAAAATAACTAGGTATGTGTGTTTAAAATTGCCAATGCGCCCGCATTTTTTTTTAAATATTTCAGAAATTATATTTTATTGATATTTCACATGGGTCGATCTTCAAGGTTAAGCAACGCTTGACGAGGTCGGTCCGTGGATGGGTGACCATTTCAACACACCGAGTTTCCTCCGTGCCTCGGAAAGCACGTTAAGCCGTTGGTCCCGGCTGTCATTTGAAGATCTTTGACAGTCGTTACGGGTAGTCAGAAGCCTAAGATCTGACACCAGTCTTGCCAAGAGGTACCGTGTTACCCAGTTACTGGGTTGTGGAGGTCAGATAGGCAGTCGCTCCATGTAAAACACTGGTACTCAGCTGAATCCGGTAAGACTGGAAGCCGACCCCAACAATAATTGGGATTAAGGCTAGGCAGATGATGATGATATTTTATTGATATTTCAATTTCTTCGCGTATTAAATAAAATATTGGTACTTTATGGTCGATATTTGCATCACGAGACCGGTCATGCCATCATGATTTCGTTGTGATCTCTCTCACGAATCCGAAGACGGAGCATACGTCATTAGCATGGGGATTTGTTTTATTTGATGCTACTAAAAATACAACATTTTCCGCAAGAGATCATAAAAAAATATGTATTGTGTATTCTTACTAACCCCGTCCCTGCTTGTGACTAACTGTATACCGAGGATCCTTAATGAATTAACAATATGAATTATCAAGTAACAATATAGTATGTTCATAAATACTGTTAACATAAAAAGCTAGTTAAATACTTAAGTTACTAATGAAGACGCGGTCATCGGCGTCGCATTTGTTTGTACGGCAAAACCGGCAAGCGCCCTCTGTCGGTGCGACGACGCGTTACGCGTTGTCATAGAAATTAACACGATCATCGCATATTCGCATCATGATCGTTTTCTATAGTTTCTAAAGATAGACTTGCGAGCTACGCATTGACAAACAGTGGTTGGACTCGAACGCATAAGCGACGCGTATTACATGTCACTTAGGACCTTGTTGCCGTGAATTTCAAGTCTGCGAAGCCGTTTACGACGAAGTCTTTCTTAGAGTTACTAACAATGATGCGATTTAATAAAGTAACAACTATAATCTGTATTATTTTGTTGTGAACAGCTAACGAGCGACAACTCGTACGAGGAGGCTGGCAGCGAGCGCAGCAGCCGCGCGTCCTCACCCGACGAGCTCGTGCCGTCACTAGCGCGCGCCTGCGACTCGCCCCGACACGCCACCAGGTACATAATAATCATATGAGCTCGTGCCGTCACTAGCGCGCGCCTGCGACTCGCCCCGACACGCCACCAGGTACATAATAATCATATGAGCTCGTGCCGTCACTAGCGCGCGCCTGCGACTCGCCCCGACACGCCACCAGGTACATACTAATCATATGAGCTCGTGCCGTCACTAGCGCGCGCCTGCGACTCGCCCCGACACGCCACCAGGTACATACTAATCATATGAGCTCGTGCCGTCACTAGCGCGCGCCTGCGACTCGCCCCGACACGCCACCAGGTACATACTAATCATATGAGCTCGTGCCGTCACTAGCGCGCGCCTGCGACTCGCCCCGACACGCCACCAGGTACATACTAATCATATGAGCTCGTGCCGTCACTAGCGCGCGCCTGCGACTCGCCCCGACACGCCACCAGGTACATACTAATCATATGAGCTCGTGCCGTCACTAGCGCGCGCCTGCGACTCGCCCCGACACGCCACCAGGTACATACTAATCATATGAGCTCGTGCCGTCACTAGCGCGCGCCTGCGACTCGCCCCGACACGCCACCAGGTACATACTAATCATATGAGCTCGTGCCGTCACTAGCGCGCGCCTGCGACTCGCCCCGACACGCCACCAGGTACATACTAATCATATGAGCTCGTGCCGTCACTAGCGCGCGCCTGCGACTCGCCCCGACACGCCACCAGGTACATACTAATCATATGAGCTCGTGCCGTCACTAGCGCGCGCCTGCGACTCGCCCCGACACGCCACCAGGTACATACTAATCATATGAGCTCGTGCCGTCACTAGCGCGCGCCTGCGACTCGCCCCGACACGCCACCAGGTACATACTAATCATATGAGCTCGTGCCGTCACTAGCGCGCGCCTGCGACTCGCCCCGACACGCCACCAGGTACATACTAATCATATGAGCTCGTGCCGTCACTAGCGCGCGCCTGCGACTCGCCCCGACACGCCACCAGGTACATACTAATCATATGAGCTCGTGCCGTCACTAGCGCGCGCCTGCGACTCGCCCCGACACGCCACCAGGTACATACTAATCATATGAGCTCGTGCCGTCACTAGCGCGCGCCTGCGACTCGCCCCGACACGCCACCAGGTACATACTAATCATATGAGCTCGTGCCGTCACTAGCGCGCGCCTGCGACTCGCCCCGACACGCCACCAGGTACATACTAATCATATGAGCTCGTGCCGTCACTAGCGCGCGCCTGCGACTCGCCCCGACACGCCACCAGGTACATACTAATCATATGAGCTCGTGCCGTCACTAGCGCGCGCCTGCGACTCGCCCCGACACGCCACCAGGTACATACTAATCATATGAGCTCGTGCCGTCACTAGCGCGCGCCTGCGACTCGCCCCGACACGCCACCAGGTACATACTAATCATATGAGCTCGTGCCGTCACTAGCGCGCGCCTGCGACTCGCCCCGACACGCCACCAGGTACATACTAATCATATGAGCTCGTGCCGTCACTAGCGCGCGCCTGCGACTCGCCCCGACACGCCACCAGGTACATACTAATCATATGAGCTCGTGCCGTCACTAGCGCGCGCCTGCGACTCGCCCCGACACGCCACCAGGTACATACTAATCATATGAGCTCGTGCCGTCACTAGCGCGCGCCTGCGACTCGCCCCGACACGCCACCAGGTACATACTAATCATATGAGCTCGTGCCGTCACTAGCGCGCGCCTGCGACTCGCCCCGACACGCCACCAGGTACATACTAATCATATGAGCTCGTGCCGTCACTAGCGCGCGCCTGCGACTCGCCCCGACACGCCACCAGGTACATACTAATCATATGAGCTCGTGCCGTCACTAGCGCGCGCCTGCGACTCGCCCCGACACGCCACCAGGTACATACTAATCATATGAGCTCGTGCCGTCACTAGCGCGCGCCTGCGACTCGCCCCGACACGCCACCAGGTACATACTAATCATATGAGCTCGTGCCGTCACTAGCGCGCGCCTGCGACTCGCCCCGACACGCCACCAGGTACATACTAATCATATGAGCTCGTGCCGTCACTAGCGCGCGCCTGCGACTCGCCCCGACACGCCACCAGGTACATACTAATCATATGAGCTCGTGCCGTCACTAGCGCGCGCCTGCGACTCGCCCCGACACGCCACCAGGTACATACTAATCATATGAGCTCGTGCCGTCACTAGCGCGCGCCTGCGACTCGCCCCGACACGCCACCAGGTACATACTAATCATATGAGCTCGTGCCGTCACTAGCGCGCGCCTGCGACTCGCCCCGACACGCCACCAGGTACATACTAATCATATGAGCTCGTGCCGTCACTAGCGCGCGCCTGCGACTCGCCCCGACACGCCACCAGGTACATACTAATCATATGAGCTCGTGCCGTCACTAGCGCGCGCCTGCGACTCGCCCCGACACGCCACCAGGTACATACTAATCATATGAGCTCGTGCCGTCACTAGCGCGCGCCTGCGACTCGCCCCGACACGCCACCAGGTACATACTAATCATATGAGCTCGTGCCGTCACTAGCGCGCGCCTGCGACTCGCCCCGACACGCCACCAGGTACATACTAATCATATGAGCTCGTGCCGTCACTAGCGCGCGCCTGCGACTCGCCCCGACACGCCACCAGGTACATACTAATCATATGAGCTCGTGCCGTCACTAGCGCGCGCCTGCGACTCGCCCCGACACGCCACCAGGTACATACTAATCATATGAGCTCGTGCCGTCACTAGCGCGCGCCTGCGACTCGCCCCGACACGCCACCAGGTACATACTAATCATATGAGCTCGTGCCGTCACTAGCGCGCGCCTGCGACTCGCCCCGACACGCCACCAGGTACATACTAATCATATGAGCTCGTGCCGTCACTAGCGCGCGCCTGCGACTCGCCCCGACACGCCACCAGGTACATACTAATCATATGAGCTCGTGCCGTCACTAGCGCGCGCCTGCGACTCGCCCCGACACGCCACCAGGTACATACTAATCATATGAGCTCGTGCCGTCACTAGCGCGCGCCTGCGACTCGCCCCGACACGCCACCAGGTACATACTAATCATATGAGCTCGTGCCGTCACTAGCGCGCGCCTGCGACTCGCCCCGACACGCCACCAGGTACATACTAATCATATGAGCTCGTGCCGTCACTAGCGCGCGCCTGCGACTCGCCCCGACACGCCACCAGGTACATACTAATCATATGAGCTCGTGCCGTCACTAGCGCGCGCCTGCGACTCGCCCCGACACGCCACCAGGTACATACTAATCATATGAGCTCGTGCCGTCACTAGCGCGCGCCTGCGACTCGCCCCGACACGCCACCAGGTACATACTAATCATATGAGCTCGTGCCGTCACTAGCGCGCGCCTGCGACTCGCCCCGACACGCCACCAGGTACATACTAATCATATGAGCTCGTGCCGTCACTAGCGCGTGCCTGCGACTCGCCCCGACACGCCACCAGGTACATACTAATCATATGAGCTCGTGCCGTCACTAGCGCGCGCCTGCGACTCGCCCCGACACGCCACCAGGTACATACTAATCATATGAGCTCGTGCCGTCACTAGCGCGCGCCTGCGACTCGCCCCGACACGCCACCAGGTACATACTAATCATATGAGCTCGTGCCGTCACTAGCGCGCGCCTGCGACTCGCCCCGACACGCCACCAGGTACATACTAATCATATGAGCTCGTGCCGTCACTAGCGCGCGCCTGCGACTCGCCCCGACACGCCACCAGGTACATACTAATCATATGAGCTCGTGCCGTCACTAGCGCGCGCCTGCGACTCGCCCCGACACGCCACCAGGTACATACTAATCATATGAGCTCGTGCCGTCACTAGCGCGCGCCTGCGACTCGCCCCGACACGCCACCAGGTACATACTAATCATATGAGCTCGTGCCGTCACTAGCGCGCGCCTGCGACTCGCCCCGACACGCCACCAGGTACATACTAATCATATGAGCTCGTGCCGTCACTAGCGCGCGCCTGCGACTCGCCCCGACACGCCACCAGGTACATACTAATCATATGAGCTCGTGCCGTCACTAGCGCGTGCCTGCGACTCGCCCCGACACGCCACCAGGTACATACTAATCATATGAGCTCGTGCCGTCACTAGCGCGCGCCTGCGACTCGCCCCGACACGCCACCAGGTACATACTAATCATATGAGCTCGTGCCGTCACTAGCGCGCGCCTGCGACTCGCCCCGACACGCCACCAGGTACATACTAATCATATGAGCTCGTGCCGTCACTAGCGCGCGCCTGCGACTCGCCCCGACACGCCACCAGGTACATACTAATCATATGAGCTCGTGCCGTCACTAGCGCGCGCCTGCGACTCGCCCCGACACGCCACCAGGTACATACTAATCATATGAGCTCGTGCCGTCACTAGCGCGCGCCTGCGACTCGCCCCGACACGCCACCAGGTACATACTAATCATATGAGCTCGTGCCGTCACTAGCGCGCGCCTGCGACTCGCCCCGACACGCCACCAGGTACATACTAATCATATGAGCTCGTGCCGTCACTAGCGCGCGCCTGCGACTCGCCCCGACACGTCACCAGGTACATACTACTCATATGGCTTATTTCGGCGCCAGAAGGCAGGACTTTGGACAGGGAAGTGGGATAGAAATTGATTGGACCTTGGAGAAGTACATAAGTTACTTTTTATCTTGGGCGTATGTTTCCAGCAGGCTATTATATTGCTCAGCTGTAGGTATATAGTCTTCGTCAAACAAGACTGGCTATCATAAGTAAGAAAGGCGCCTGGCCTTCAGGGAAAAGACCGGTGAGTATGGGACTCTTTGGCTTAAACCGTTGGCATCAACCGGCAATATTAGCAGATATCTTCTGATTGCAATTGGTGAGCACCGCTCAATGCCCAGAGCCCTCCCTATACCCGACGTAGGGGCTTTGGGTCCTCAGAACCGTGTCTTGCATCAACTGTTCTGACTCACTCTCGAGGAGAAAAAGGGGTCTTCACTGAGCCTCGTTTTATTTGTCTTTATTAGTATCCGACCGAACGTTCGGTATCGTTTTCGGTTTCGGTCGAGTTTCGGCAAAAAAAACGTGTTTCAGTTTGGCGGCAAACCTGCCAAAACTACGTCAGAAATCGAAACTGCATTCGGGAGTTATCGTGCTGTGATCGGTCATGTTCGGCACATTAAATTCCATCCAAGCGAGTATTTCGTCTGCAAATATTTATTTTCTTAAATTACGGGTTATTATGTTGATTATCATACCAATAATTGAAAATGTCGATGTAGTTATGTGATTTAAACATAAAAAACCGGTCAAGTGTGAGTCGAGCTCGTGCATCGAGGGTTCTGTACCTTCCATAGCTAGTTCTCTAAATTGATATGTGCGCCCATACAACTCAGAGGAATATCTTTATTGGCGTCAACTATGTATGTATGTATATGTAAAATTTCCATTTTTTTTTATTTTTAGGAATTTTTCTTTATTTGTGCTGTAAAACCTTACTTCTTGCCAAAATTCGTGATTCTAGGTCTACTGGAACTACCATATAGGTTTTCAACCCAAAACCTATAGGGTACTTCCGGTTGATCTAGAATTGTCAATTTTGGTTAAAGGTTTTACCGCACAAGTAGAGGGAAAATTCCGAAAAATAGTTGAAGATTAAGGTAAATTTAGGTACTTACAATACAATTTGCCCATATCTTTTTATCTTGTTGACACAGGACCATGATTTTTATACACCTAGTGGTGACTATAGACCTCAGTATGCGGTATAAATTTCTACTTTCCAGATCCACCCGTTTCTGAGAAAATCGGTGGTGACACACGGACTGACGGACAAGAGAGTGATCTTATAAGGGTTCCTTTTTTACCTTTTGAGGTACGGAAGCCTTAAAATAAAGACTGATTGATTAAAATAACGTCTTTTTTAATTTTTTCCTCAAAACAAGATGCTTGTAAGGAAGTTTCGGTTTCGGCCGAAACTGTGAATGTTGCCGAAATTCGGTTTCGGTTTCGGTCGGACACTAGTCATTAAACTATAACTCGTAATATTTTCAGATCGTGCAGTTCGTCTCCAGACTCAGCGCGTGCGGAGTCGTCTCGACAGGAAGCCGCGTCGAGCTCGGACGCGCAGGAGTGAGGCAGCAGACAGCAGACAGGAGACTCGTGTGCCAAACTATAGTGTACAGTGCAGACGTATGTGTTCATTAATAAATACTCAGCTAGAGACAACACTCCAGTGATGTGATGTGACGCTCGTTGAACGGAGGACAAGTGATATTTTTCGTAATAAGGACGCATAGCTTAGAATATTTGGACTATTGCATATTCACCGCAACTCCGCCTAGTCAACGAAATAAGTGTTCTTCCTAACGCTTGTGAATCAACAGTTTTGTAAAAAAAAAACATTTAAACTAAAAACGACCTTTTTTGTTTGTAATCAATCAATCGTCGTACTTAATAATTGTTTTTGATTGGTTCGTGATCTCATAAGTTAATCGTACCCTATGTTTCTGCAGTAACTTTCAACGTGTGACTAATTGAAAATTATAATCGTTGTGGTGGCCCTTCGTTTTGTAATTCTAACTCGTGTTTGGGATTAAGGGTATCCGTCCATATGTTTATGACTAACACAATAATACAATTTGTACTGCCTCGTCTGTTGTATTTTGACACTGTATGGAGCCATAACAGGTATAACGGTGGTGTTAGAATGCATCAGATTGTATCCTTTCTAAATCTTATAAGGGCTGCTTTATTTTCATAAGTTTATGATTTAGACGTAAGTTTTCTACATTTGTCAGCCATATGAATGTTATTGTAAGCTAGCAATGTTCAATAACTGTTTTAACAAGAAGACTATAAGCATATTGATGTGTCAAGGGGGCCATAACGCAACCGGATTCGTTTACGTGGCAACATATATTGTACAGTTTGTATATATTAGCTAGTTCCTTTGGAACGTTATATATAGTTGGTGTACCTATTTCCACATGGTGCATGTTTGTGAAATTTTGGTAACTTAAAAACACTAATTTCGTGACTCCGATAATGTGTAGTTAATAAAATCTAGTCTGAAGATATATGTCGCTTTTAAATTCACTTATGAATTAGTAGTTTGATATGATTTAAATATGAGTTTGGGTAATTTATAGCCTTGAACTGATTGTGTGTCCGATTTGGAGGATCTTGAACCCTTATAGAGTCGAACCTACAGACATGTTCAAGATTGATTCAAGTTTACAAACTTTGTATAAATAAAGAAGAAGCGCGTTTGACGACAGTTTTCGTAATCAAAAGTATTCTGTTCACCCAAATTGTGTTTGAAAGCGACTTACTACGTTCAAACTGTCTTTAACTTAATTAAAGAAAAAAAAATGTTACTTTAAGGTAATTTAAGTGAGCATTTAAGTTATTATGTACGAACATAGACAGAAGGTACTTAAATCCATTGGATTTTTATATAAAACAAGGAGACTGGTATGTACTTTTTAATAACAGATAATTTGTGTAAAGATGTTTACATTCCCATTCTTGTTCAAGTCGAGTGTTCTGCGTAACTCGTGTGAGCATAATGTGTTGAAATAAAAACCAATACAGTATTGAGATTTGTGTTTTATTTTTAACCCCCTTATATACTGAATTTAATTCGAGGCATAGACAGATGTCCGTGTGGATTGAAAAACTTTTCAAAAAAGAAAATTTCTACAAAAAACAGAAGCCTTTTTTTAACCTTGGGATAATGCCAATGCCTGGCAAAGACCACGGCTTAATGTACTTTCTGAGGCACGAAAGAAGCCAGCTAAGTAATAGTACATTGTGTATTAAGGGCGGTAAGTAAGGAATTACGATCGAGACTCTAGTAGAAGCCCGAAGTCGAAGACTGAGGGCTTTCTGAGTCGATGTTCGTAATTCCCGTACCACCCGTGATACATACAATGTTTTTTATCACATTTGCGAGTAATAATATGAATTATAGCTTTAATACACAAGTCAGCACAGCTGTTATTACGAAATACGTGAACTTTTTTTCAAGCGGTTGGCGAATTTTTGCCCACACCACAGATTATACAGTGTTTCGTTCAGAAACTTTAAGGGCAAATACTTACGTAGGTATACAGCCATGACGGAGTGTAAAAAGAATTAAATAATTTCGACGTTTTCATACAATAACTATTAAAATCGATTATTAAGAACATTAGTTGAGTATTTAAGTAACAAGTAGCGAGTTTGCAAAGAAATTCCTGTTTAGATAACATTTTAAGACAATTTATCAATTGCGTGTAAACTCCTTGCTTGAACTTGCATGACCTGTGTGCTGTGCCATAAATTAAAAAAATATTACTTACCGCCCTAGGGCTTCATGACAAAAAGAAAGCCCGAGAGTTTTATATGGGGCATTACGGCCAAGTTAACCTGTATGTTTAGATACTTTTTAAGTGCAAGTGTGATGAAAGATAGTTAACCATCCACGGGCCAAACTTTGCGAGCATTGCATTGCTTAAACCTTGAAGATCAACCAAAATCAAAAATCAAAATCATTTTTTTTATTTCACATAGGCCTACATGGGCACTTATAAAACGTCGACAAAAGGTGCACGGTTCGGGTTGGTCGTTTCCTATGGCCAAGAACCGGCAAGAAACTCCATGGTTACTCTTTTAAAAATGGTTTGGTTTTACAATATTTCCATGTTACAGCATTAGTACTTAGATATGGTGGGACAACGTAGGCCCGACTTATGACAATAAGTCGTAAGAAACTAAAAAAATAAAATAAAAAGATTATATATTATATAAAAAAAGTTAACAAATGTTAACTAGCATCTAGAAGGCCTACAATGTTCACACATTCACAAAAAAATCGGTAAAAGAATCTATACAAAGGAAAAAAAAAAAAAAAGTTTAACAAGACTAAATTTAACATGTGGCACAAATGTTGTTATCAGTGCTGTAACTATTCTTAGCAAAGGGCTATAAAGATGATTGAAAACCATTGTAAAAAGTCTAATTAAAAGAAGGAAAGAAAAAATGAGATTGAGAATAGTTAGAGACATCTAAATATATGTGCCGTTTACAAGTTACCAGGTAAACTGCATGCGCAGAAGGAGCCAAGGCCAAATGTTTTTATCTTCAACGTAGTCCTTGATTTTATAATATGCTTTTTTAATAAGGATACGTTTGATGTAGTTTTTGAACCTTCCATCGGTCAGTTCTATAACTGACTTTGGCAACATGTTATAAAAGCGTATACTGTTTATAAGAAAAGACTTGCTAGTTTTCGTTAAACTGAATTTGGGTATTACAATTTCGTGCTTACTGCGTGTATTTAAATTATGGAAGTCGCTTCTAGTTTTGAAAAGCCCTCGATTTTTACGGACATACATTCCAAAATATAAAGTGAAGGTAGAGTCAGTATATCGATCTCTTTAAATATTTCTCTGAGGGACTCGCGAGGACCCATTTTATAGATTGCGCGGATTGCCCTCTTTTGTAGGATGAAAATTGAGTCAACGTCTGCTGCTGATCCCCACAGCAGAATGCCATAAGACATAATACTGTGGAAATAAGCATAGTATACTAACCTAGCTGTGGCTACATCGGTTAGCTGCGTTATCAAAATCAATCAATAAATCAAAATTTCTTTATTCAATTAGTCCATTAAGCGGCACTTTCGAACGTCAAAAAAAAATTAAATGTTGTGTGAAAATTAAATGAAAAATAATAATTGATTCTACCGTCCATTCGGAAATGTAGCTTGTTAAGGAGAGGAACGGACAAGAAACTCCACACTTACTCTTTTTTACTTATTTTCGTTACTGCATATGCAGCCGAACTTACCTTCCCGAAAGAGTTCTAATGTGCGCGCCCCACTGCAATTTTGAATCGATAGTAATCCCTAAGAATACAGTTTCCGTTATAACTTCAAGATTTTTGCCGTCAAGATTTAAGTTTAGGTCATGTTGTGGTACATTTGGTAAAGAGAACTTTAGACATTTTGTTTTTTTCGCATTCAGTAAAAGATTGTTAGCTGCGAACCATTTTGAGAGAACAATTAGACTTTCGTTGACATTTAAGACATCCGTATCTTGCGTATCTATTTTAAAAATTAGCGAAGTATCATCAGCAAAAAGAATTATATCCGATAATTTGGCCATCATAAAAGGGAGATCATTAATGTAAACAAGAAAAAGGAAAGGGCCGAGAATTGAACCTTGGGGCACGCCTATCTTGACTAGAGACCCGGAGGACGTCGCCCCATTAACATTTACTTTTTGCTGTCTGTTTGATAAATAGGAAAGCACGAGATCAGCAGATTTTCCACGAATTCCGTAGTGGTGTAATTTACAGATCAGTGTGTTGTGGTCGACGCAGTCGAAAGCTTTTGAGAGATCACAGAAAATGCCAATGGCATCCTGGGACCTCTCCCAAGCTTCCAAGATGTGGCTGATGAGTTTTACTCGCGCGTCCGTTGTCGACCTACCTTTCGTGAAACCAAACTGTTGACTATGCAGCTTAATCTTTACGTTAACTTATGCAGTTAACCCGTATGGCTGTTATAATTCAGCCACGAGTTTCTCTATGAAATCAAATGATTACATTGACTTACTTGACCTAATGTCCTGATGCGGTTAAACACAAGGCGTACCTAGCATGGATCGAGTTCGAATGCGCAAGGCATATGATGAGTGAGTGAGATGGCAGAGCCAGTGACACTCGCAAGGTTAGACGAATCGATTGACGTAAGAATCACCAAAATCGGCCAACGCTTTTGGTCTCTAGATCTCCACATAGGAACAAACATAAATACATAGACTGTTAAACACATTACCCTCCTTCGGCAGTCGGGTAAAATCCTGACTACATATAAAGCGAACTAAAAAGACGTAAACAAGAACAAAATAATGCTGTGTTGTCGGATGATACATATGGTTTTGTTCAGCCAGCTCGCGAATATCTATCCTCCGACTGCACAGCATGATTTCCTTCTTGTTTACGTCTTGGTAGTTCGCTTCTTAAGTAGTCGGGTTTTTTGTTTTGTTTTAGTAACTCTTTTTATCGTTTACAAAGCGGGGAGTGTGCATTCGAACTGCACAATTTGGTGCCGCCTAACCATTTCCATCTTTGGACAACGAGACATACGGCAATGCACCATCGGTACATGGTGGATATCCCACCCATAAGCATTTCCTGATTGCTATAACCTATGGGTGTTTAAGTCAAGAGTAAGGTTCCGTATTTGGTAAATTGCGGTTTACGATTTATGACGAATTAAAAAAAAACTACTCGTACTTACTAGATCTCGTTCAAACCAATTTTCGGGGGAAGTGAGTATATTTTTAGTTTTACGAGTATCATTCTCTTATTTTAGAAGTTACGGGGGGACTACGACACATTTTACCACTTTGGAAGTGTCTTTCGCGCAAACTAATAATCAGTTTAGAAACCTCAATATCATTTTTAAAGACCTATCCATAAATACCCCACAGGTATGGGGTTGATGAAAAAAAAATTGAGCTTCAGTTCTAAGTATGGGGAACCCCCAAAATTTATTGTTTTTTTTTCTATTTTTGTGTGAAAATCTTAATGCGGTTCACAGAATACTATACTTACCAAGTTTCAACAGCATAGTTCTTATAGTTTCGGAAAAAAGTGGCAGTGACATACGGACGGACAGACAGACATGACGAATCCGGGTTCCGTTTTTTGCCATTTGGCTACGGAACCCTAAAAATCTGCTCGACGGTCGGACGAAACGGATCGCTCCGCGGGCCGGTCAGGCTGTGGCCTGGGCCGCTCCAGTTCACCAGCTGGACCGGCCCGGGCCACAGCCTGACCGCGCACATTTTATAGTTAGCTGCTGTTTTAAAATCTCGATTTTAAAGTGCGGTCGCTTGTGATATAGGAACATCACAAAATACGCGGCTCAAAACAGCGAGCTGTTAACCGCAATGAGGCCTGACGCTATCTCGCTAATCATGGTTTAGCTCTATAAAAAATTAGGGTGAATGGAGCTGGAGTCTGGCTCTGGGCCGCTCCGCGGGCTGGTCAGCTTGTGGCCCGGTCCGGGCCACAGCAAATCTTAAATTCTGTTTATCCTTATTTAAATAATTACAAATTTCATTTAAGTATCTATCAGCGCCCTTATTATTAGTAGGTAGGTACCGTTATCAGAACGGATTAGAGATGGTGGTCCTCGGCGGGAAACAAATCTACCTAGCGCTGCAACAAACGCATCTGTGCTGAGGGCAGTTACAAGTTCCAAGTGAAACGCCTTGGAGGCCAGACAAACGAACACACACAAGTAGGCCTTGACAGCCTTGGCGCTGCGAAGTTGAGAAGTCCTTACCAAGAAGGGACCAGCGAAATCGGTTCCGACCGAAGCAAATGGTCTGCTCTCCGCCACTCTGTCGGATGGCAAATCACCCATTATGGGTTGAGTGGGAGCAGCCTTCAACTTTTGAACTTATAGCACTGCATACATTTAAAGATGATGCCCATAATGGTGCGTCTGGCAGTCAAAATCCAAAACCCACGCTGCAAAATGGCTACGAGGGCATTGCAACCCAACTGTGGCCTAATTATTGATTTGTATAAGTGCAAAAAGGTGGAAGGTCGACTAAAATCTCTGGAAGATCTCATAACAAAACCAAACATTTGGTAGGGTCGAGAGCAAACCCATATCAAATAAAAAATGAAATTTAAGAAAATTTGATCTTCAGGAGAATATACTGAGAATTTAAGTTGTCGAGTAGATAAGTTTGGCGTTACTTCGTTAAACGTTCAAATGCACTGAAAACTATTACTTTAAAAATAAATCGATACAATAGCGTCACCTAATTTTTTAATTCTCGTAAATTCCCTTCCAAAAGAATATTATCGAGAACTTCACAGCAAAGTTCTCGCAAGGAGAATATTCTCGGGAATTTACCATCTCTAGTCACAGCCGGACCGCCCCACCGTGAAAAGTCTGGGTACTCCATGGGGCCAGTCCGACCCTAGTTATAGGTAAAATACTATATATACAATATATTTACGAAAACATCATGTACGTTAGAAAGAATTTACATCGTTTTAGTAAAAACAGCGATAGACATAGTTATGTTACTAGAAATAGGGACCAATTAATTCAACCAGGTTTCAGGCTGGCTAAAGTAGCGTCATCTTTTAGGGGGTACTGTATAAAATGTTACAATAAAATACCGCCACACATTCTAGAATTGAATGAAACGAAATTTAAAACTTGTATAAAACGCACACTATGCAGGCAGGCATATTATAGGTTGGGGGATTACATCGCTGATAAAAATGCTTGGCCCAACGCTATTCCAGCTCCACAGCCACTAGGGCACAAAAACAAGTGATAAGCAGAAAAGTTCTGCAGTATTGTTGGACCTGCTGAAGACTGTACGAATAATTATAATGTATATTTGTGTTGTATAAACTCAATTTATTTTTTTTGGATTATATAACTGCACAGCACATATGTGAGTACTATGTACCAACTGTAAATATACCATTTAGTGTACCTATGTGTAGTTCGTTGACTTCAGTGTGCCCTGGCAGTAGAGTGTGTCATGCTCTCTCTAATGTCTCTCTGATGGTGGCACATGTGTTGGATCATTCGGTTCCCTTCATGATGGTTGAGCTGAGTGGTGCCGATCCATGTGTCATGTTCGTGAACGGGCGCCGTCAGTTGGGATTGGTCATATCTTAGCTGCCTCCGCCTGTTTTTAATTACCTATTTATTGTATTTTTAATTATTTGTTTTCCTCTAGACGCTTTTAAGTGCGTTTTTTTTTACATCGTTATCACATATACAGGGTGTCCCAGAAATCGACGTCAAGCCGTAACTGGGTGATAGACCAAGTTATAACAGTTCTTAGAAAAATACGAAAAAAAATCTATCTCATGTTTTTAAAAAATTATGTTCACTTTTAAAATTTACTAAAAAAATCAATCCCTGTAATGGTTCTTTAACTCCAATTGCTACAAATCCCATAATTTATCAAATTTTTTTATTATTATGTAATCTTGAATAATGCTTGTGTAGATTTTTGCCTAAAATTTAAAGCCAACTCCTCCTACTTAGAAGAAAATTAAACTTTTTCAAAACCAAATTATTCAAATTGACTGTTTCGCCCAACTTTAACTGACTGTACTGAAAAAAAAATGTACTACGCTAGTTTGGCAAGTAACATGAAAAATTGGCGCATTTAATAAGGATTCAAAAATGGTGTAACACTTGCTAGATTACGTTTTCAATAATTGGTCATATTTTTTTTTGTAAATAGTATCGGTTTTTACCCAAAATGTCCATACTTCCTTAAAATGACTTTAGCTTACCTAAAGCTTTGCTAAAAGAGCCAACTCCTCCTACAGGAGTTGGGTTTAAATTTTAGGCAAAAATCTACACAAGCATTATTCAAGATTACATAATAATAAAAAAAAATGATAAATTATGGGATTTGTAGCAATTGGAGTTAAAGAACCATTACAGGGATTGATTTTTTTAGTAAATTTTTAAAGTGAACATAATTTTTTAAAAACATGAGATAGATTTTTTTTCGTATTTTTCTGAGAACTGTTATAACTTGGTCTATCACCCATTTACGGCTTGACGTCGATTTCTGGGACACCCTGTATGTATTTTTACCAAATTAAATAAAGAAATTTTGATTTTGACTAACATCCTTGCAGGGCTGTATTTCTAACATCATAAACAACAACTTTTGTTCTATGTATGGAACAGATGTTTTTTTTTTTTAATAAAAACTGATTCTTTTAAAGTCTTAATCAAAGGTTGTTAGTGTTTTACCAATAACACTGTATGCGTATTACATGAATACGTATACGTAAATTACACGGCCGTGTCCACGACACAGCTACACTAAGTTTTCTTTTTCTTCTTTTCGTGTGAGGATGCGGTGGACACCTCTGGTGTCTAGAGTTAATTAAGCCGCCTCTGGGAAACCCAGAGGCCTCTGACTTGGCTATTTCAGACATTAACTATGTAAGTCCAGGTTTCCTCACGATGTTTTCCTTCACCGTTGCCTGTGATATCCAAGATAAACATAGAAAGTACATATGAATTTGAAAAGTCACATTGGTACTTACCCGGATTTGAACCCACGACCTCAAGCACGAGAGGCGATGTCTTAGCCACTGAAACACCATAACAGTTTTTTTTTATCCGAGTATCATGTTTTTATGGGGATATTTCACCAAAAGCAAAAATAAGCAACAGGTTTTAGAATAAAAAAGATACTTTATTGACTTCTAAACGTGATACACAGAAACGCCAATACAAATTTATTTACAAGAAAGTATAAAACAAGATCTTTTTATGAAGTAACAAGTCTGTTACTATAAACATGAGTTATTTACCTTAATAACTTATAAAATAAACCCAAGAAAAATCACAATTTTCACAATGAAACAACTTTGATTTTATGAACGAACTTCAAAAAGAAGTTAATTACTGTAATAGGATCACATATCTACTAGATATTGTATTTTTACTACTTATAAAGACACCTTTAACAACAATTAATTTGTTAATACATTTAAGTTTTAAAGTTATTTTATTAAATTTTACAGGATATTTGATTAAACAACTTTTTCTAGGACAGTTTTGATATTATTTTATGAATTATTATTATCTACAGAAACAAAGTTGAATACCACTATGGTAAATTAAGTTTATTTAAAACTTATTTAAACTGTAATTTGCTAGACTAAAATGACATTTGGTAGGTTGACAACTTATCGTTTCATAAAAATTGTTTTTTTTCCTGAGTGATTGATTTAAAAAATTACTCAATGCAACCATTTTCAAGTATTTCACGGCAAAAATAAATACATTTGTTAAGGAACTAGCGCCTTTATATTTCTTATTTATTATGAATGAGCTACATACACAGCACAACCACGTTAGCAACATTTGCACAAAAATGTTGATCGCTGCAGTCATTTTGGTCTAGCAAATAAAAATCCTGAGTATACAGAAGTACAAATTTGAAACCAGAGAGAAAAGTATTTACCTAAACGGTACAGTCATCAACATCACATTCAAAGTTAAAGTTTGCCATAAATTCACAAGATTTTATTGATTTGCCTACATTATTAATAATATTACTGTTTTATGATCGAGACAGCATTAACTGACAGTACCTACATATTCTATTACCCGAAACGCCAGACAGACAGACCCATAACATAAATTACAATGATCATGAACTAACAACTATATACAATATACACTCGTTGGTAACAAAAATAGCGATATTTCGCTTTTTCGTTTAATAAAAACTTATCAGTCTTATTATATACAAAGCTTTTAAACAAAATACTAACCCCCTGTTTCTGAAAAGCAAAATTAATGCGACTTGTCGATCGTGCGTCAAGTGCTGATTGCTGTTGACAATTCATTTTCACAAAATATTTGATTTTTCACATTCTTTGAGCAATTATCGTTCCAGAAACATTGCATCTGTCGTAAAATATACATAGAAATGTAAATTCTACTCAAACATCAGGAATTTATTATGGGGAAAAAAATATCTATTGGTGGAACTATTATTTTGTAAAATATCATATTTTCTACTTATCTATACGAAAAAAAAAGTAAAATTACTATTGGTCTAGTTTGGAGACACAGTACAGTTTTGCTTATATGCATACATGAATATTATTATCAGTTATCATTTGAGCAAATAAAAAAAACATGATGTATACGGGCAGATACAGTAAATTACATGTTTTCTTTGTAATTGAAATAAGCACAGTATTGACTACTGTATTGAAGGCACGGCCGGGTGCTGTTTTAATATGAGCTTTTCTACTGCGCAGCCTTTTGTAGACAACTTCAGCCCGACCAAAAAGCTTGGGGATTGGGGAAACATTGTTACGTTGTCCGTGTATTTTTTTAAGTTCTAGAACCCAGAATGTTTTTTTTTTTTTAAATCGCCTCACCTTACAAAAATAATTCTCACTTTTATTTTAATGACATAGTAACGTTATGGTTAGTACACACCGAGACGCAGCGTTGCGCAGACTTTTTAAAATAGCAATACAATATAGAACTTTATTCAATATACAAAGAGGTACACATTTCAGTGAGATAATTTGAATACAACCAAGATCGAATCGAATTCTCTCACTCAAGCTTTTATTTAGTTTCACCTGTACCGATGTCTGTTTTTAAATCTTATAAGTTACATTTGACCCAGTGTACGACTGTGACGAAATTTGACACACACCTTTGGTTTCTGTGACAATGCAAATCTTAATACATTTTTTTAAAAATATTACTGCTTGTTTTAGTTAGAGAATTCAATGTGTGAGTATAGGAGGATACCTCTTTGTGTAGTAAACATAAAGTTTTATATGTAACCTTACATTACCCTGCAGGCCTAGACAATTTTGTGATAGTGTTAACACTTAGATGGTATCGTGAAAATGTATGGCAATGACATTACCTGCGGAAAAGACACGTAATGCCACGCGCCGCTGCGATCGAAGTGTTTTGACTCGAACGCGTAATCGAAGCGGCGGTTAACACCTTAGGTTTAGCATGCATTGCGGTTTTTATCCGCGCGGACTTTATTCGCGCGAAATTTTATCCGTGTATTGAATCATAGAATCATTACTTACACGCACAGCGGAAAAAATACCGCGCGATTTTGGTATATTTCTATCTGTTCATAGAGCACAAAATATTCGCGCGAATTTAAACCGCGCCGCGGTGGATTCTGTGGCAAGACACATATTTGTAGCGGATTTTTAACGCGCGGTTTTTTCTTACTGAAAGTGCGTGCAGCTTCATGCAGTTACATAATTATGTCGCAGAATTTGCGACATTTATCCGCGCGGCTAAAAACCGCAGTGCGTGGTTGGCCTTATTGCCGTGAATTTCCGAAAAAAAAAAATAACGGATGTATTTTGTCTAGGCCTGCTACTCATTCCTTACTATTTCCTTATGGTTAGTGTCTAGCCGCGTGCCGGACACCATGAGCGCGTGTAACGCGTCGAACGTAAGCTCGGATCATTTGTCCCACAGCCCCGCCTCTTTCATCTTAGTCTGGAAGTATTTCTCCAGGGTGTTGGCGCATCTGTTGAATAAGATAAGCCTTGTAAGACACATAGAATATTCTACTACTATTAAAAAGGTGAAAGTTTGTGAGGATGGATAGATAGATGGATGTTTGTAACTCTATCGCGTAAAAACTACTGAACGGATTTTTATGAAACTTTACATTTATATAGCATAAACATCAGAATAACACATAAGCTATAATTTATAAAGATTTTGTATAGAAGTAATAATTCCAACCGTTCCCAAAACGGTGAAGGAAAACATCGTGAGGAAACTGGAATGTCTTAGAACCAAAAATTTAATAAACATGAAAAAAGAATGAAAAAATACATGACATCCATCAACCCGCGCAACTGGGCCCGCGTGGTGGATTACGGCCCATTCCCTCTCACAGAGAGGAGGCCTGCATGCACTACGGACCAAATGGAAGTCTAAGTGCGTAATAGGGGTCCACCTATCGTATCCTAAAGACTTATTATAACAGGGGAGCCTATTGCCATTAATCGGACACAAACCCAGAACAACTGGGCAATCATACTTAACAGATAACACACTTACCTGTAGTAGTCAGTGTCGGGCGAGTTGTAGAGCCGGCAGTTGGTGAAGATCCTCGTCATGTCAGCTATGAAGAGACGCTTGGACACGTAGTACCGCGACTTGAGACGCTCGCCCATGGTACGGAGGTCTGGAAATATAACACAATTTGTTAAAGTGTAGCCGGCTTTTGTATCCTACTTATCCTGTCATCCTATCCCACAAAAATTATAAATGTAGTAGAATGTATTTCGTAATTATTTTTCTTCAATTAAAATAGTAGATTGTTTATCTAGGGAGCAAACAACTATTTTCTAAGACTATTTTCTTTTTGTGTGAGTGTTTTTAGGGTTCCGTGCCCAAAGGGTAAAAACGGGACCCTATTACTAAGACTCCGCGGTCCGTCTGTCTGTCTGTCACCAGGCTGTATCTCAAGAACCGTGACAGCTAGAGAGTTGAAATTTTCACAGATGATGTATTTCTGTTGCCGCTATAACAACAAATACTAAAAACAGAATAAAATAAATATTTAAGGGGGACTGCCATACAAAAAACGTGATTTTTATGCCGTTTTTTGCTATAATGGTACGGAACCCTTCGTGCGCGAGTCCGACTCGCACTTGGCCGGTTTTTTTTTAATCCAGAGCGGAGTGAAGGATTCAAAGTACGTCACTCGAGCTTAAAATAGTGTTGCTCCCGAGGTGGACACTACCTTTTGTTTCCCTCTATGAGAAAATAAGAAAATGCAACTTATGAACATGAACGTTACGTTTATTTATTTACATACAATTAGGAACCATAAGACATAACATAGAAATAATTAGAGGCTAATATTTCTATTTAAACAATAATGGAAGTGCAATTTATTAGTACCAACCGTTACAATTGTAGATTTATTTTTTTATTTGGCTCGCGCGTAGTTTTCCAGCCAGTGACCTGTTCAATACAATGTTCCCGTGCGGTCCGAAATAGAATTACAATCGCTCATTAGCCATTCAACGCATACATTCGTCGTAATAGATTTTAGCGATGTAATCCTATTTTGGACAGAATGGCTAGCGATTCATCTCTTTGCTGATTGGAACAATTACTAACAATATTCACATTCCAAATTCAAATCACTTTTAGTCCCTAGGGATTAATGAGCTTTTTTAGTCCCCGTTTACGAAGAATAAAATAGCTCTTTTGAGTAGATGTGAAAAAAAAAAGGTGTTAAACAAATTTACTGAGCATAGTCATCCAAACCAAACGTATATGCAAAATTTCATCTTAATTGGTTGATGAAAACTGCAGTTGCCATATTTGACAGGAACATACATAAATACATTGAAAGTTTATAAAATTAGATCTTCCCTTAAGTTTGCGTTATGTAATTACTTCCCAGAATTCGATCCTTATTAGCGACATTATCGGATGGTGTAATAATACAGCCTGCGTGTTAAACAGGTTTGATGCCTGTCTAGGAATATAGATTTTTCAAAACTCCAATAATGCATTTTAAGTTTATATCAAAATTGCCTTCGTGTTTCTTTTGAGTGTTTTTTGCTATACCTCATAGTTTCTGATTTGGCCATCCACGCCCACTTGAAAAATGTAACCTGTTTATGGGTTGCTTTATATTATCTTGCAATGTATTTATGTATGTTCGAATTAACTTGGTAGCAAGACTTACCCATTGGATATTTGATGTGGTCATAATAGTCGGGTACTTCAGACTTGTCGACTGGCTTCAGGAAAGGCCAAGCAGTTGCGTGGTTTTTAACCTGTTACAAAATATTATGTAATGTATTTGTTGGAATAAGTAACAACTATGAAACGATTTCTTTTGAGACGGTGCCACACACTAAGAAATTCGCCAGATCTGGGACTCCGCAGATAAAGTGACGCCAGGAAACACGGTGGCATAGTGATCACGTGCTGCCGTGTTCAGCGAGTAAGGGGGAGGCGCTTCTGTGTCCCCAGGGATGTGCCCTAACAGGCGCTGCACAGAGGGGGCTCCAGGGTGGTCATTTAAGAGGTCACGGGGCTCTACGTTCTGATGGTGATCACCGGGGTTTTAGTGACACTCTCTGGTCTTATCCCCAAAAGTCCAGACGCCTTTTGAAGGTTACCCCCGTAACAAAACAAAACACCGCCAGAAACTGCGCGGAGGTACAGCGTGCTTTAGTATAGTAATCTCATAAGGGTAGCAGGCAAGAGAAAACAGCCGCCCACGTAATCCTGGAATACGAGGCCGTACCTTCTCAAAGTGAAGAAATCCTCGGAAAAGTGAGCTCGCTTCGCAGAAGCCTGTGAAGCACCCAAGAAGCTTCTGTGCTTTTGGGCGGAGCTAGGCTGGCTTTGTTAGCCAGACCGCACAACTGACCGAATGAGAGTCTCGGAAAAGGGAGTCCACATCATCATCATCGAGGGTAGCAGGATCAGGCTCGGGATCGTGTTCAATGGCGTGCGCGCGGCGGTACATAATATAATCCTCAATTTGTTTGGCCGGGCTGTTCTCGTATCAGATTTTCTACTATGCAACCATTTGTAGCTAACTTAAGATTGCCCAAAAAGATTGCCAATTATACTTACTCACGTGATTTACAAAGCTTAGGGCAGTCAAGCACTACATCCGATCCGTGTCCGTAAAATTTCGGTTCCGAAGTAGCCGTAGTACTTCTTGTAGGGAAGCTTACGCACTACATCCTAACTCTATCCGTCATAATCTATCATAATTCAGAACATTTTGAACTCGGAACTCAAATCACGGACAAGGACGTGTAGTGCGTAACCGCCCTTACATAGGTGAATTACAAGGTTTTGTCTTTGTACTGTGACATTCTCGACACGAGCTGATGCGAAGAGAGAATTAAGTAATGCGCACTTGCAGATACTAAACGAGCATCCATATGTATTTTTTTATTATTAACAATACGCTCGTGTTTGACCACTATCTCACCTGATGGTAAGCGATGATGTGGTCGACGGTGAAGCACGGCAGCAGCAGTTTGCGTAGAAGTAACCTATTCACTTTTTACTTAAATAGCCCCAGATTGTAGCTATCAGGAAACAGATTCCGGCAGAGAATGACACACCTTAGTCGACACACAATGAAAGTAGTCCCAAAACGTTCAGTGCGTATGGGTGAGATGTAGGATGTAGTATAGTTACCCCATGCAGTATGTTCCTGAGGGTGGCGGGGTCAGGCTCGGGCTCGTGCTCGGTGACGTGCGGCCGAGCCGCGCCGCGCCAGCCGGTCTCACGCAGCCCGGGGATGTAGGATGTAGTATAGTTACCCCATGCAGTATGTTCCTGAGGGTGGCGGGGTCAGGCTCGGGCTCGTGCTCGGTGACGTGCGGCCGAGCCGCGCCGCGCCAGCCGGTCTCACGCAGCCCGGGGATGTAGGATGTAGTATAGTTACCCCATGCAGTATGTTCCTGAGGGTGGCGGGGTCAGGCTCGGGCTCGTGCTCGGTGACGTGCGGCCGAGCCAGCCGGTTTCACGCAGCCCGGGGATGTAGGATGTAGTATAGTTACCCCATGCAGTATGTTCCTGAGGGTGGCGGGGTCAGGCTCGGGCTCGTGCTCGGTGACGTGCGGCCGAGCCGCGCCGCGCCAGCCGGTCTCACGCAGCCCGGGGATGTAGGATGTAGTATAGTTACCCCATGCAGTATGTTCCTGAGGGTGGCGGGGTCAGGCTCGGGCTCGTGCTCGGTGACGTGCGGCCGAGCCGCGCCGCGCCAGCCGGTCTCACGCAGCCCGGGGATGTAGGATGTAGTATAGTTACCCCATGCAGTATGTTCCTGAGGGTGGCGGGGTCAGGCTCGGGCTCGTGCTCGGTGACGTGCGGCCGAGCCAGCCGGTCTCACGCAGCCCGGGGATGTAGGATGTAGTATAGTTACCCCATGCAGTATGTTCCTGAGGGTGGCGGGGTCAGGCTCGGGCTCGTGCTCGGTGACGTGCGGCCGAGCCGCGCCGCGCCAGCCGGTCTCACGCAGCCCGGGGATGTAGGATGTAGTATAGTTACCCCATGCAGTATGTTCCTGAGGGTGGCGGGGTCAGGCTCGGGCTCGTGCTCGGTGACGTGCGGCCGAGCCGCGCCGCGCCAGCCGGTCTCACGCAGCCCGGGGATGTAGGATGTAGTATAGTTACCCCATGCAGTATGTTCCTGAGGGTGGCGGGGTCAGGCTCGGGCTCGTGCTCGGTGACGTGCGGCCGAGCCGCGCCGCGCCAGCCGGTCTCACGCAGCCCGGGGATGTAGGATGTAGTATAGTTACCCCATGCAGTATGTTCCTGAGGGTGGCGGGGTCAGGCTCGGGCTCGTGCTCGGTGACGTGCGGCCGAGCCGCGCCGCGCCAGCCGGTCTCACGCAGCCCGGGGATGTAGGATGTAGTATAGTTACCCCATGCAGTATGTTCCTGAGGGTGGCGGGGTCAGGCTCGGGCTCGTGCTCGGTGACGTGCGGCCGAGCCAGCCGGTCTCACGCAGCCCGGGGATGTAGGATGTAGTATAGTTACCCCATGCAGTATGTTCCTGAGGGTGGCGGGGTCAGGCTCGGGCTCGTGCTCGGTGACGTGCGGCCGAGCCGCGCCGCGCCAGCCGGTCTCACGCAGCCCGGGGATGTAGGATGTAGTATAGTTACCCCATGCAGTATGTTCCTGAGGGTGGCGGGGTCAGGCTCGGGCTCGTGCTCGGTGACGTGCGGCCGAGCCAGCCGGTTTCACGCAGCCCGGGGATGTAGGATGTAGTATAGTTACCCCATGCAGTATGTTCCTGAGGGTGGCGGGGTCAGGCTCGGGCTCGTGCTCGGTGACGTGCGGCCGAGCCGCGCCGCGCCAGCCGGTCTCACGCAGCCCGGGGATGTAGGATGTAGTATAGTTACCCCATGCAGTATGTTCCTGAGGGTGGCGGGGTCAGGCTCGGGCTCGTGCTCGGTGACGTGCGGCCGAGCCGCGCCGCGCCAGCCGGTCTCACGCAGCCCGGGGATGTAGGATGTAGTATAGTTACCCCATGCAGTATGTTCCTGAGGGTGGCGGGGTCAGGCTCGGGCTCGTGCTCGGTGACGTGCGGCCGAGCCGCGCCGCGCCAGCCGGTCTCACGCAGCCCGGGGATGTAGGATGTAGTATAGTTACCCCATGCAGTATGTTCCTGAGGGTGGCGGGGTCAGGCTCGGGCTCGTGCTCGGTGACGTGCGGCCGAGCCGCGCCGCGCCAGCCGGTCTCACGCAGCCCGGGGATGTAGGATGTAGTATAGTTACCCCATGCAGTATGTTCCTGAGGGTGGCGGGGTCAGGCTCGGGCTCGTGCTCGGTGACGTGCGGCCGAGCCGCGCCGCGCCAGCCGGTCTCACGCAGCCCGGGGATGTAGGATGTAGTATAGTTACCCCATGCAGTATGTTCCTGAGGGTGGCGGGGTCAGGCTCGGGCTCGTGCTCGGTGACGTGCGGCCGAGCCGCGCCGCGCCAGCCGGTCTCACGCAGCCCGGGGATGTAGGATGTAGTATAGTTACCCCATGCAGTATGTTCCTGAGGGTGGCGGGGTCAGGCTCGGGCTCGTGCTCGGTGAAGTGCGGCCGAGCCGCGCCGCGCCAGCCGGTCTCACGCAGCCCGGGGATGTAGGATGTAGTATAGTTACCCCATGCAGTATGTTCCTGAGGGTGGCGGGGTCAGGCTCGGGCTCGTGCTCGGTGACGTGCGGCCGAGCCGCGCCGCGCCAGCCGGTCTCACGCAGCCCGGGGATGTAGGATGTAGTATAGTTACCCCATGCAGTATGTTCCTGAGGGTGGCGGGGTCAGGCTCGGGCTCGTGCTCGGTGACGTGCGGCCGAGCCGCGCCGCGCCAGCCGGTCTCACGCAGCCCGGGGATGTAGGATGTAGTATAGTTACCCCATGCAGTATGTTCCTGAGGGTGGCGGGGTCAGGCTCGGGCTCGTGCTCGGTGACGTGCGGCCGAGCCAGCCGGTTTCACGCAGCCCGGGGATGTAGGATGTAGTATAGTTACCCCATGCAGTATGTTCCTGAGGGTGGCGGGGTCAGGCTCGGGCTCGTGCTCGGTGACGTGCGGCCGAGCCGCGCCGCGCCAGCCGGTCTCACGCAGCCCGGGGATGTAGGATGTAGTATAGTTACCCCATGCAGTATGTTCCTGAGGGTGGCGGGGTCAGGCTCGGGCTCGTGCTCGGTGACGTGCGGCCGAGCCGCGCCGCGCCAGCCGGTCTCACGCAGCCCGGGGATGTAGGATGTAGTATAGTTACCCCATGCAGTATGTTCCTGAGGGTGGCGGGGTCAGGCTCGGGCTCGTGCTCGGTGACGTGCGGCCGAGCCAGCCGGTCTCACGCAGCCCGGGGATGTAGGATGTAGTATAGTTACCCCATGCAGTATGTTCCTGAGGGTGGCGGGGTCAGGCTCGGGCTCGTGCTCGGTGACGTGCGGCCGAGCCGCGCCGCGCCAGCCGGTCTCACGCAGCCCGGGGATGTAGGATGTAGTATAGTTACCCCATGCAGTATGTTCCTGAGGGTGGCGGGGTCAGGCTCGGGCTCGTGCTCGGTGACGTGCGGCCGAGCCGCGCCGCGCCAGCCGGTCTCACGCAGCCCGGGGATGTAGGATGTAGTATAGTTACCCCATGCAGTATGTTCCTGAGGGTGGCGGGGTCAGGCTCGGGCTCGTGCTCGGTGACGTGCGGCCGAGCCGCGCCGCGCCAGCCGGTCTCACGCAGCCCGGGGATGTAGGATGTAGTATAGTTACCCCATGCAGTATGTTCCTGAGGGTGGCGGGGTCAGGCTCGGGCTCGTGCTCGGTGACGTGCGGCCGAGCCGCGCCGCGCCAGCCGGTCTCACGCAGCCCGGGGATGTAGGATGTAGTATAGTTACCCCATGCAGTATGTTCCTGAGGGTGGCGGGGTCAGGCTCGGGCTCGTGCTCGGTGACGTGCGGCCGAGCCGCGCCGCGCCAGCCGGTCTCACGCAGCCCGGGGATGTAGGATGTAGTATAGTTACCCCATGCAGTATGTTCCTGAGGGTGGCGGGGTCAGGCTCGGGCTCGTGCTCGGTGACGTGCGGCCGAGCCGCGCCGCGCCAGCCGGTCTCACGCAGCCCGGGGATGTAGGATGTAGTATAGTTACCCCATGCAGTATGTTCCTGAGGGTGGCGGGGTCAGGCTCGGGCTCGTGCTCGGTGACGTGCGGCCGAGCCGCGCCGCGCCAGCCGGTCTCACGCAGCCCGGGGATGTAGGATGTAGTATAGTTACCCCATGCAGTATGTTCCTGAGGGTGGCGGGGTCAGGCTCGGGCTCGTGCTCGGTGACGTGCGGCCGAGCCGCGCCGCGCCAGCCGGTCTCACGCAGCCCGGGGATGTAGGATGTAGTATAGTTACCCCATGCAGTATGTTCCTGAGGGTGGCGGGGTCAGGCTCGGGCTCGTGCTCGGTGAAGTGCGGCCGAGCCGCGCCGCGCCAGCCGGTCTCACGCAGCCCGGGGATGTAGGATGTAGTATAGTTACCCCATGCAGTATGTTCCTGAGGGTGGCGGGGTCAGGCTCGGGCTCGTGCTCGGTGACGTGCGGCCGAGCCGCGCCGCGCCAGCCGGTCTCACGCAGCCCGGGGATGTAGGATGTAGTATAGTTACCCCATGCAGTATGTTCCTGAGGGTGGCGGGGTCAGGCTCGGGCTCGTGCTCGGTGACGTGCGGCCGAGCCGCGCCGCGCCAGCCGGTCTCACGCAGCCCGGGGATGTAGGATGTAGTATAGTTACCCCATGCAGTATGTTCCTGAGGGTGGCGGGGTCAGGCTCGGGCTCGTGCTCGGTGACGTGCGGCCGAGCCGCGCCGCGCCAGCCGGTCTCACGCAGCCCGGGGATGTAGGATGTAGTATAGTTACCCCATGCAGTATGTTCCTGAGGGTGGCGGGGTCAGGCTCGGGCTCGTGCTCGGTGACGTGCGGCCGAGCCGCGCCGCGCCAGCCGGTCTCACGCAGCCCGGGGATGTAGGATGTAGTATAGTTACCCCATGCAGTATGTTCCTGAGGGTGGCGGGGTCAGGCTCGGGCTCGTGCTCGGTGACGTGCGGCCGAGCCGCGCCGCGCCAGCCGGTCTCACGCAGCCCGGGGATGTAGGATGTAGTATAGTTACCCCATGCAGTATGTTCCTGAGGGTGGCGGGGTCAGGCTCGGGCTCGTGCTCGGTGACGTGCGGCCGAGCCAGCCGGTCTCACGCAGCCCGGGGATGTAGGATGTAGTATAGTTACCCCATGCAGTATGTTCCTGAGGGTGGCGGGGTCAGGCTCGGGCTCGTGCTCGGTGACGTGCGGCCGAGCCGCGCCGCGCCAGCCGGTCTCACGCAGCCCGGGGATGTAGGATGTAGTATAGTTACCCCATGCAGTATGTTCCTGAGGGTGGCGGGGTCAGGCTCGGGCTCGTGCTCGGTGACGTGCGGCCGAGCCAGCCGGTTTCACGCAGCCCGGGGATGTAGGATGTAGTATAGTTACCCCATGCAGTATGTTCCTGAGGGTGGCGGGGTCAGGCTCGGGCTCGTGCTCGGTGACGTGCGGCCGAGCCGCGCCGCGCCAGCCGGTCTCACGCAGCCCGGGGATGTAGGATGTAGTATAGTTACCCCATGCAGTATGTTCCTGAGGGTGGCGGGGTCAGGCTCGGGCTCGTGCTCGGTGACGTGCGGCCGAGCCAGCCGGTTTCACGCAGCCCGGGGATGTAGGATGTAGTATAGTTACCCCATGCAGTATGTTCCTGAGGGTGGCGGGGTCAGGCTCGGGCTCGTGCTCGGTGACGTGCGGCCGAGCCGCGCCGCGCCAGCCGGTCTCACGCAGCCCGGGGATGTAGGATGTAGTATAGTTACCCCATGCAGTATGTTCCTGAGGGTGGCGGGGTCAGGCTCGGGCTCGTGCTCGGTGACGTGCGGCCGAGCCAGCCGGTCTCACGCAGCCCGGGGATGTAGGATGTAGTATAGTTACCCCATGCAGTATGTTCCTGAGGGTGGCGGGGTCAGGCTCGGGCTCGTGCTCGGTGACGTGCGGCCGAGCCGCGCCGCGCCAGCCGGTCTCACGCAGCCCGGGGATGTAGGATGTAGTATAGTTACCCCATGCAGTATGTTCCTGAGGGTGGCGGGGTCAGGCTCGGGCTCGTGCTCGGTGACGTGCGGCCGAGCCGCGCCGCGCCAGCCGGTCTCACGCAGCCCGGGGATGTAGGATGTAGTATAGTTACCCCATGCAGTATGTTCCTGAGGGTGGCGGGGTCAGGCTCGGGCTCGTGCTCGGTGACGTGCGGCCGAGCCAGCCGGTTTCACGCAGCCCGGGGATGTAGGATGTAGTATAGTTACCCCATGCAGTATGTTCCTGAGGGTGGCGGGGTCAGGCTCGGGCTCGTGCTCGGTGACGTGCGGCCGAGCCGCGCCGCGCCAGCCGGTCTCACGCAGCCCGGGGATGTAGGATGTAGTATAGTTACCCCATGCAGTATGTTCCTGAGGGTGGCGGGGTCAGGCTCGGGCTCGTGCTCGGTGACGTGCGGCCGAGCCAGCCGGTTTCACGCAGCCCGGGGATGTAGGATGTAGTATAGTTACCCCATGCAGTATGTTCCTGAGGGTGGCGGGGTCAGGCTCGGGCTCGTGCTCGGTGACGTGCGGCCGAGCCGCGCCGCGCCAGCCGGTCTCACGCAGCCCGGGGATGTAGGATGTAGTATAGTTACCCCATGCAGTATGTTCCTGAGGGTGGCGGGGTCAGGCTCGGGCTCGTGCTCGGTGACGTGCGGCCGAGCCGCGCCGCGCCAGCCGGTCTCACGCAGCCCGGGGATGTAGGATGTAGTATAGTTACCCCATGCAGTATGTTCCTGAGGGTGGCGGGGTCAGGCTCGGGCTCGTGCTCGGTGACGTGCGGCCGAGCCGCGCCGCGCCAGCCGGTCTCACGCAGCCCGGGGATGCACTCGGTTGGGATGTTGCGGACCTGAAACCAGAAAATGTTTAGTAGAATAGGATAGATGGACCCGCTTTTTCGCACTTAGATTGCTTAGACGCCCATTTGTTTAAGGGGTGTGGTTATTGCACCAGGGTGTTTTTATCGATAAATTTAGGTGTATTTTACGGCCGCAAAGTTTTATTACTACAAATCCGGACACATTGTATATTTCACCAGGTCGAATTTTTCCACTCTCAATGGAGACTAGCCTTCGATGCGGAAGATATGCACTCTCTATTACCTCACTCTACAGACTATTATAGTGTACAATGGCGCTAACTGATTACAGCTCCTAGAAGTAGTAAGCTGTACAACTGAACCATTTCCTGTTAATGCCAGTCAAACAAAAATGAACTCGATTCTGCAAGCAGTAAGAGGTACTCATAGTTAAAAGAAACAACGGGTCGGTAAAGACTTATTGGATCTTCGTGTGTCGTTTTCACTCAATTTAAATTTGGTTATTCGTTGGTTTCTGCCCCCCGGACACAAACTGCAGTGGTCAATCTGGAAATCCCTAAATCGATTGTGGGTCCAGATTGGTCGCTGTAGAAAATATCTCGCCCAATGGAGTCTCATAGACCCATCTCAAACACAGTGCCAGTGTGGGGCCCCGTCGCAGGATATGCCCACCTCCTTGTCTGCTCTTCGTGCCCATCCACCTGCACCTTTCAGGATCTGAACGTGGCAAATGACAGAGCTGTCCAGGTGGCTAGATACTTTTTAGACAAAATTTGACAATAATTGAGTCAAAACTGGAGTTCATCGATACGAAAAGAAGATTGGGTTGGTTTGGTTAGAATAATGGTTGATGGGTTATCAACCATTATTAGAAAGGTAAGCGAGCAGTTTTTAACACCTAACGGAAAAAGAAGGGTGTTAAAAGTTTGACGTTTGTATATAAGTAATTGTGTATCTGTCTGTGGCATCATAGCTCCTAAACGGATAAACCGATTTTTTGACCGGATGACCAGTTCATCCGTTCTAAAGTTATGGGCAATTTACTGTTTGAATCGGGGTATTTTCGCAAAATATCTTGTCATAATTACGTGTTCGATAGACTTTCGATCAAAGCATGTCTACTACTAGATAAATTATTTTGTATAAAAAGCATGAAATAATATTTTTTCAGCATTATTTAAATTTGAATTCTTAGTGCCACTTTTTCGGCTCCTGTTTGTTATAGTAAATCTTCCAATTGTACAGCTTACTACTTATTTGTTAAAGGTCTAACAGAAGTCGATTATAATTCGTGACATTATCATACCTAGAATAACTTTCGCATATTTAAAATTTTCAGCGTAAATCGATTAGAAAGGTGAAAAGTTTCGGACTACTTACTCCTTCCTTGAAACATGTCATTCCAGGATGAATTTTTCTAACGTCTTTCTGCCGCATATCGATCAGCTTTTTCACAATCTGAAAAATATTAAGGTTTTAAAAAAATTGTCATAGCGCACAATATTAATAAATTTATTTATGTTTAAACATTCTTGATACGTGTAAGTACAGTAGTACAGTCATGGCGCAGTGGTAACGGCCGCGGCTTACAAGTTGCAAGCAGGGGCTTTAATTTGTGGAAATTATGTCATCACCACTGCTCTCAAAAACTATGAAGGAAAACATCGTGAAGAAACCGGCATGTCTTAGAACCAAAAATCCGAAGACAATGTGACATCCACCAACCCAGGGGGGGTTGGGTGGATGTCACATTGTTGTCTCTGTAGTGATTGACCACAGAGAGGAGGCCTGCACGCACAACGGACCAAATGGGAGTCTATGTGCGGAAAAGGGGGTCTCATCTATCCAACCTATCCTATTCAGTCTGCAGCTTTTTAGTAACGCAAACCCATATGAAAAGTGAACACACATTATATCACGCCAGTATTCCTCGAAGATTTAGGCAGAGTGCGGTGCACCTATAGTACAAATTTCACCCATTATGTTTAAGTCTCATGTAACATAAGCGTATTGGACCTTCAACGAGGCACAAATTTTGACTCTAGACCAGGGCACAGTATAAATATGGAAGAACAGTACGCAAACTACCTACAAACGCTCGAAACGGCACACTCACACAAACATGCGCATCGCCAAGATCCTTAAGCGGCTCGCACTACTGACAGAACTGCAGAAGTGCCTTAATGGTCTCTTCGGTGCGTATGTATGTATGAGTGTGCCGTTTCGAGCCTTTTTCTATACTTGTGTTATAATCTGTTTTTTTTTTGTGTTGAAATCAGGGACCGAAAACCGTTATAAATTACGGTACCGGTATTGAAGAATTTTGGTAACCTCTACGATTTAGGTAACCGCTATATAGGTAACCCAAGAAGAAAAAACAGGTTACCTTTATAAAGGTTACCGTTTTAATACCGGTTACCTAAAAAAATACCTATATTAGAAAGAAACAGAATATCGCAATGCCGACAATTTGTAGGCATTAGAGAATACAATGGCAGGGAGATCGTCGTGCGTACGTGTGTGTGCGTCTGCACGCAAGTACTGTTTACGTTTATTTAGTTCGCCTTTTTCAGAATTGTTTTGCTTGATTGTTACGCAATTAGGGTGCTTGCCAGATTATTGAATACTCAACGTTGGACGGTATGGACAGTTGTAAACGTACGACTAATTTATAATGTGGCCAAATATTAGTGATCATATCGTAGAATAAAATAGTTAAGATTATCCGCCGGTAGAGGAGTTGATGTCGCTTTGTTTTTGTTGTGCATCATGGCGGAGGTATAAAACAAATCAAACAAAGTAGGGTGACCACGCAAAAAAGTCGGTGGACTTTTATTGGATTTCCAAATATGATAATTGTTATGGAAAGCGACCAATTTGGAAGTAGGACACGCTCGGCGCGCCCGCGGGTGGTCACACTTCTTACCTAACTTATTTGGTCGGGGTGCCACAAGTGAAGTGAATTTTATTAAACTTATTTTAATTGTTATGTTGCATTTTACGAAGCATATGGCACTCCAACCAAATTAGTTAGGTTACGGTTTTTTGTGAATACAGTGCGTCCATTATACCTTGTCGCGTGAAGCGATCGGTAGCAATGTTACTTTTCATATTATTAGTTTCAATATTGAAACTAAAGGCGTCAAATAGACGAGCAGCAATTTGTAGTCGACGGAGAGAACTTCAACTGTTGACAGAGGCAAATGCAGCTGTCGATAGAAGCAACTGCAGCTGTCGACAGAAGCAACTGCTACTGTTGACAAAAGCACCTGCTGTACTCTGTCTACTCAACTGCTACAGGCAATAAACTTGCATCGTATTAATAGGGCTTAAGTCTCGTGGGGATATAGTCACTTTGACTTAAAGTGATAGAGACAGCAAGAGACTTAACTTAAAATTAAGTAGTTTTTTAATATTTGGGCATTAGGTGCTAAAGCTTGACAAAACTAAATAAAAAAGTACTATATCATTTCTGATGGATTTCATCATGTCAACCAGGAAGCAAATGTTCAATAATGTCTCTGTGATCAATTCGGTGAAAACCGGGTGAGATCACCGCATGGTAAGGGGCACATTGAACATTCATATCAAGCTTGAAAGGTCTCGACTGATGAAGTCTACGCTCCGTCCAGCACAGATCCAGATCCAAAACCCCGACACCTTTCAGCTCGAACTCCAGAATCGTTTCAAGTGCCTAGGGAGCTCCGTAGAGAAATGGGTTTGTGGAAGCTGTCCATGCGGTCGGGTTAAAGTTTTTCAAGGCCCGCCGTACCGATAAGAACAAATAGCTCTCTGATCCTACGTTCCTGATCTTAAGCTCATGAAAGAGAGGCTTGAGATGATCCTGCAGTTTTCAGACGATGTTTTGAAATTCCGGCAGCTAAATAGACGGATCTCAAAGTCCTTGAAAAACGTCCTCCACCGCTTTAATACCGAAAGTATTAAAGACGCGAATGACCGGAATAAGGGCTCCAAGGTCTTTGCAAGAGTTCTGTCTATTGAGCTGAGCCAGCTCACAAAACTGAAGACCGATGATTGCAGTATCCGCCGAACCGTAGCTTCTGACGGAGATCGAGAGATTCTATGGGCAGTTGTACACGTCAACCAGTAAAACTGTCGCGAATCAAACAAATGACCATAGAGCTAGATTGACCCGATACTATAACGAAGACATTCCGGACGTCAGCCTATATGCTATAAGGATAGCTCTGAAACAGCTTAAGAACAACAAGGCACCGGATGACGATGGAATTACGGCCGAACTCCTGAAGGCGAGTAGAAAACCAGTACTAAAAAAAAGCGTAAAAACAACAACAGTATAAACGTTTTGACTTTGACTTTACTAAAGTCCCTTCAGAAGCTGTTTGATTCCGTCATACTTGAGGGGAAAATGCCACAGGTATGGTTCAGGAGTGTGGTGGTACTCTTCTTCAAGAAGGGTGACAATGACCTACTAAAGAACTATAGGCCCATCTCACTTCTTAGCCATGTCTACAAGCTGTTTTAAAGAGTCATCACGAATCGTCTCGCGCGCGTGTTTGATGATTTCCAGCGTCCCGAACAAGCCGGATTCCGTATAGGCTTCAGCACCTTAGACCACATACATACGCTGCGGCAGGTAATACAGAAGACCGTAGAGTACTACCTGCCTCTCTGTTTAACGTTTGTGGACTACGAGAAAGCCTTCGATTCGATCGAGACTTGGGCTGTACTGCAGTCTCTCCAACGGTGCCAAATTGAAACCGGTACATTGAAGTGTTGAAGTGTTTGTACAAAAACGCCACTATGTCAGTTCGACTTCAGGATCAGACCTCGAAACCCGTCCTTCTGCAGCGAGGTGTGAGACAGGGAGACGAAATATCTCCGAAACTATTCATTGCTGCACTGGAGAATGTGTTCAAGTTTCTGGACTGGAGAGGGCTAGGCACCAACAACAATGGCGAGTACATCACTCACCTTCGGTTTGCCGACGACATAGTGGTCATGGCTGAGACCATGGAGAGCCTCAGTACAATGCTCGATGACCTAAGTAGAACTTCCGAATGAGTGGGTCTTAAAATGAACATGGACAAAACCAAGGTCATGGTGAATGACCATGTAACACCCACTCCTATCAAGATCGGAAAATTATTTATGATCACGAATATTTAACCACATCATGAAGTAGTCGTGCATTATGAGCGTTCGATCTTCTATTTCATGAAATGGTCGAACACCTTCATAAAATGATCAATTCTAAGATCTGGCCATGACCGATGCACAAATGTTAGCCACACTCTGTGTTCTGTTTGACTACCTTCACTTGCCCGAAATATTAAATAAAAAAATTAAAAAAACATTACAATAACAAACGTTAGCCACAGCCTCAGAATAAATTAAAAAAAAAACAAGACACTGCGCTGCGAACGATACAGCGAAGAATTCCAAATCTACGCGCGGGATTCGTTCAATTAAACTCAGTTTATACAAATTCACCGTTCTGATTGGTAGCTTCTCAGCGGTACCAACCAATCAGAACGCTAAACGCGAAATTTGTATATATTTATTTATTTTTGTAGGGAAAACAAACAGTAGTATAATAAAATATACAAAGTGTCTTAAACATATAACTTAACAAATATACCACCCACTAAATTTTCCACAGATTACTACTTACAAAAGTAAGACAAACTGATTAGCAAACGTTATCGTAGTCAGGGCATGTAGAAACATTATAAGCTACTGTTGATCCTTAAACATTTTGATTATGTTAGTTCTAAAAGTATATCTGCTTACAAATAATATGACAGTTGTACAAAATTGCTTATTAGACCGATAGCGCTAGGCTATTTTGATGTCATAAGTTTAAAAAATTCTAAAGTTGCTTATTTCTTGCCTGTGGATACAGTCGTACCTATGAAGGTTATTATTGCGTTTTGTGTCAGATCTGATACTTGCATTTTCAGTAATTCGCTGATTTGTGGTTGATAATTTTTATTCAAATCAAAACGGGCAAAAAATATTTAAAGTTTAAAATAATTATGGTATTATATCTAGGATAGTTTGCGGAGTGTGCAAACCCAATTTGTGTCATAATCGTCCAATGCAAACTGACATAGGGTCAATATGTAAAATATAGTGCAAAAAAAAAATTACAGTTTATGAAATAACTATTTCCTTTATCAGATCACTTACATATGCCTATTAAATAAATTTGTGCCAAATTAGGGCACGCAATTTTAAGATTTTTAATTATTTTGTTTTTCTAAGCTACAAACGCTTCAAAAAAATATTACAATCATTAGAATTCACTTATTTAATATCATAAATGCATGAAAAATCGACATTGTAAATTTGTGTCATTTTCATTCACGGTAAGTATTAAAATGAATAAAACACAAAAACAATGGTTGCGGTCGAAGCGGGCGGACGCGGCGGCGGCAAACGCACGCAAACTCGTTCGTTCGGTACAATTTCTTCTTAGATGCGAAACGTTTATAAATAAATAACATACCTATCATATTGAGTATTGATTGACTATTATCTTCGCTACGTAATGAACAAATGTGTAACCCATAGAGATAAAAATAATGAAGTGCTAATTTTGTACACAGCGCGTCTGCAATCTCATTACCTACGAATGTCAATGGTCAATGCTTAGAAGACGGTCAATGTGGTCAATATTATTTTAGATTGACGCTTCGATTCGCTTCGAATTTAAACCTGAAAGCGGTAGGTTGGTAGGTATGCCGACACCTACCTACCTACCGCTATTTCATTATACTGCATCTCGATATCCCGCGCCCCGCTTCGGTTAGGTAGTGTACTAGGTACCGCCCTTTTTGCGTCGACCATAGCCAAATGACTTGTTTGATTTTTTGCCGTCTTTTTTTAATTACAAAAACAAGGGGCTGACAGGTACTAGAGAAACAGTCACCCGATGCTGCGATAATATTGGTTGATGAGTATGTCGGCGTTAATTTAGCGGGCGACCCCTGCAAGCTAAAATAGTCCTTACGGTGATCAGATATAGATTTGGCCGATTGTACCTACAGTCAGTAAGACAAATAATACACGAAGTAAAAAAATACTAGATATTTTTGTTGTGTGGTGATAGTGATTATTGGTGTAGTTTTATTTCAGCACGGTCCTTAAAACAGTCTGCTTTTCCGTCATTCCTTACAATGCTTGATTCTATGAACTTTAACAATCCCCTTTCACAAAGGACAATCACTGTATGTAACGTCCAGTATCCACATATCAACACCCAATTTGAATAACATTATAACTTTAGTTACACATTGGTACAACTTTATGTCATATGAAATCAGCAAGGACAGACCTTTATTTCTGCCTCTTAACCGTATTTAGGAGGCAGAAATAAAGGATAAGAAAATGTGAAATTTAATAATTTTATTTGATTTGTAAAATGGAATAATTTTATTGTAATTAAAAATGAACAATGTTTCTACTAAAGTATACTTGTCGATCAAGTTCCAATACCTACACAAAAGTTTTGGTAACAAGGGTTTCTTTGTTTTAAAGTAATTTAAATTGACATACAATGTAATACATCTTAAATTTTGCTCTATATATATTTTACTATATTGTAATTTAATTTGAGAGCAATGGGAGCCCAGTGGTAACGGCCGCGACTTACAAGTTGTAGGTCGTGGGTTCGAGCCAAAGCAGGCGCTTTACTTTGTGTAAATTATTTCATCACCACTGCTCTCAAAACGGTGAAGGAAAACATCGTGAGGAAACCGGCATGTCCTAGAACCAAAAATTCGAAGACATGTGACATCCACCAACCCGCACTGGGCCCGCGTGGTGGATTACGGCCCATCCCCTCTCACAGAGAGGATGCCTTTGTCCCAGCAGTGGGAACATTAATAGGCTGATGATGATGATGATATTGTAATTTTAAGTTACAATGCTTTTCTTCTTAAATCTAAACAGTTAATTTAAATGTTATCATTGTAAAGAAAGATGCAGTGTTGACATCGAGAATAGGTTTTTAGTACATCAATTGAATATAGTAGTATCAGCATAAATGGTCTTGGAGAAAAACTAAGAGTAGGAATGAAATAAACATTTTTTTAGACTCATTCAATATTACAGATATGTGGGTAAGAAGAATAATACAAAAAAATGTGTAGAAGTAATTGCAAACGATAGGCGTCGTAAGCATTAGGATAGGACAGGATAGATGGACCCCCTTTTCTGAACTTAAACTCCCATTTGGTCTATTGTGCGTTTAGGCCCCCTCTCTGTAAGAGGTAATGGGCCGAAATCCACCACGTGGGACCAATGTGGTTTGATGGATGTTACTCGTACATGTCTTAGATTTGCATTGCAATGCAATGCATTTTTACTTCAGTGTTTTGAGAACAATAGTGATGAAATAATTTACACAAATTAAAGCACTTGCCTGGGTTTGAATCCACGACCATACTTGTAAATTGTGTCCGTTACCACTGGGCCATCACTGCTCTAGGATCTACTATCCACTGCGTGGTAAGCTTTGCAATAGGGGGAATGCATTTCATTTATATTTGGTAGGCTTGCGCTAGACTACTTCTTCACCAGATGGTAAGCGATGTCGTGGTCGACGATTAAACACGCTTGCCTAAAAGTTACCTATTCACTCTTGACTTAAACACTCCTAAGTTGTAGCTATCGAGCAACACAAACTCCGGCAGGGAATGCCACTCTTTAGCTGTACGTACAATCTACGTATTCCCAAAATGTTTAGTGTGTATGGGTGGGATGTCCACCATGTACCAATGGCACATCGCCGTAAGTCTTATAGTCCGATTATGGAATGGGCTAGGTGGAATCAGATCGTACATTTCCATCGCACACTTCCCGAAATTTAACCGATTAAAACCGACAAGCTCGCAACTCGGCGACGTTGTTTAAGGCTCTGGAGCTACGATTCGACCATTGTCTCATTGCCGATCTTCTTGGTCCGTTTTTTGATCAACTTAAGTGCATGAAGCTGTTTTTTGGCAGATCCGGCCCAGAAATGATAACAGTACTCCATACATCATCTAACTAGCGCTTGACGAGCTTGACACAACTTGAGCAATTGTTCTGGCGTGAAGAACCGTCTCACTTTTGTGGGGATCCCCAATTTTATGGCAGCCAGTTGAACCTTTGCCTCAATGTATGGATCAAAATTGAGGATCGTGTTAAAAGTAACGCCAAGAAGCTCAAGATGGTCCATTATCGGCACGTTTACACCTCGGAAGGAAAGAGCCGAGTAGAATTGGCACATTTTAACAGAGAAAAACACGCCTGAGTTTTAGCAGCAAAGAACCAGACCAAATTGGCATCGCCCCATTTGGAGACTGGCTTCAAGGATAAGCTCAAACGCTCCACCACAGCCTCACAAAGGACAAGGATGGAACAGTACCTCTCAGCAACAGTGCTGTCGTCTGCATAGCCAAGTTTCAAGCACTTTACTTACTTTACCAACCCTTGAGGGACCCCGGTATAAATATCCAATTGGTCAGACGAGAACCCATCGATAACGACTGGAATGGACCGATCCCACAAGAAATCTGCAATCCAATCACACATACCATCACCAGGCAGACCGAATGAAGGAAGCTTACTAATAAGGCTTCCGTGCCAGACCCTATAGAAACCATTCGAGTTATCGAAGGAGATGGCAAGCACCTCCCCGCGCCTCTCGATGGCCTTACTGCAGATGTGAACGGCATAAGCTAGAAACCCTGTAGAACCGTATTGGCAATCACTTCAGGATGTCATTAGCTTCTAGGTATACCAGGAGCTTAATATTAAGCACACGAAGAGATGGGTATATAATTGGCAGCTCAACTTTCCTTCTTGGACACGGGCTGTACGTTAGCTTACTTCCAAGCATTCGACTCTTTCACAGTTTCACACGAAAGGCAAAATAGACGTGTCAAAATCGGAGACAGTTCGGGCGCACAAGTTTTAAGGACAAGTGTAAGTATCCCGTCCCATCCCGTCGGGATCACTAGCTTTGTTCAAGTCGAGGTTGATACGAACATCCTTTTGCTGGATGTGAATGTCCGACATATATGTCTCACATCCACCAGGAGAAAGAATACATCCGCGCATCACCAGAATGCTGACGCGAAGATTATGCAAAAAGAGGCAAAAAAGTTTGCCTTCTCCTTAACGAAGCGGGCCAGCGATCTGTCGGGATTCAGCAGTGGTGGTAGTGAGGGATGGCAGAAGTTCGACTGAACCGACTTATCCAGGGACCAAAACGCTTTACTATCTTCTGGGTAAGAAGCAAGTTATGTCCCTATTCGGCCAATGTGGTCGAACCGAGCCCTTTGCAACACCTTCTTGCAGGACTTGGCAGCACTGTTGAAGGCCTTTTTTCTGACATACGTCACTCGCATTCCCAAGGTGAAGTTATCGACTCAGAGTATCGGCCTGGATCTATTGTCAGCAAAAGGTCCAAGCAATTGGCCGTGTGCGAATCAACATCCCCCGTTGCTGTTGCCTCCCGAACCAGCTGGCGGATTACCGCTAACGAAAGCTTATGCATTTCCCATCCAGCATGATTACTGCACTGGTATGGGAAGAACCACGTTACTGCTGATGGTGAGCATTAAAGTCCCCCTGGATCATTAATTGGGTGGAAGAGTACCACTACTGTGGCCGCTTAACTGAGGTAATCTGTGAGCCTGCTTGTCTCCTGATCGCCGCTGTGCGAACGGTAGACACGGGCATAGATAATTTTATCCAGACCTGTGTCCACCAGAGCCCAAAGCGTTGTGAATATTAATTGAATTATAATAATTATTAAAAAACGAGTTTATTAGCTCTTCCATAGTACTTTACATGTCTTTTTATCTAAATCTAACATTGACACACATTGTAATTGTTGCTTACAATAATATTTAACAAAGTTTTTTTTTTGTCGGTATAATTCGTAATCGTACAATAATATTCACAGAAAAAATCTTTCAAATGTTTTCAAGGCTCTATTGTAACCGTAGTTACAATGTTTTTCATATTAAAAATACTAAATATCTGTAAATTGTAAAATTGCGAAAATCATACTTGCAGTGGTTTTATCAAAACTGAAAGAGCAATTAAAATTAGTAACATGAAACCTAAAATAAAGCAAATAAACTTTATAAAAAAAGAAAATAACTGTGTTGAAAACTATGCAATGTTGAGTTACTATGTTATTCATATTGGGTGTCGACATAACACATTTATTAAAAACATACATTTATTTTAAGGCCCACTTGCGCAAAAAACTTAACTCAGTTGCTAAGACTAGGTTAAATTGACAGTTTGTTATACAATATTGTCAATTTAACCTTTGTCTTTGACCTTTGTCAATTTCATCTCGTGTTAGCAACTAATTCTGAGTTAAGTTTTTCGTGCAATTGGCCTTAATCAATCAAATACATCATAAATAACGCACGCACTTTTTTGTTGCAACTTGCAAAGACCGAATGTAAACAAATAAACGCGCCGCGCGTATGGCTTGCCGGCACCCGCGCCGCTTGTGCCTGCGCTTATCCCCGCGCTCGCCCTTCGTGCGAAGAAGTCTAGATATTTTTTTTAGAATAATACGATTTCGTGGATAAAAACGACACAAATTATGAATAGTGTTTTGTCACACCATAATAATGAAAAACACATAAACTCTAATAACTTGTATTTTCTTTTGTGGATTTTACAGGGTGTTGTAGTAAAAAAATAAAATATCTTTAAAAGTCGTGGATGAATTTGACACAAAATATTTTAAACAACAGTTAACAGTACTATAAAACGCGTAATACCTATTTAACCTACTTTAATATTCTTTTAGAGCTAGTTGGCTACGTGTTAGGTACTGGTTAAGTATTAGGATTCCCGTGGACAGAGATGACACAAAATGCCTATGTACATCAGTTACTACTTCGTTATTATCATGAAAGTAAAATTTTCATCTCTAATTTTCTTTTCGTCCGATACTGGTCGAAAAGACAAACAGCTAAATTTCTACCTATGCAAATACCTAGGATGACACAAACTAAGGTATTAGGTTGGGCAAATGGTCCGGCAACTATATGCGAAAAACAAACAACTTTAATATTTTTGAAACCTCAAAACCTAGCGCTATCGGTCTATTATTGTATGTATCGACTTAACGGCGTACTGGTGAGCGCACACCAGCATTAAATTTGCAAGAGTCAGTAGCGAATAATTGCCTGGTGCGCAAACTGTTGTATAAATGATATCGGCCTTTGGAGGCATATGTTTCTCTTTGGTAGGTAAAATATCCATAAACATTATTTTTTTGCTTTCGTCCCATTTATAAGTATATTAATAATATGTTTTATCTATAATCTACCAAGCCAACAAAACTATCCAACATGACCAACATACGCCTCGCTAGCATACTGAGAGACATGTCGCTGTGCCAGCCAGAACCGTGATTGGTCAGCGTTCGCCGGCGCGCGCGTTTAGTCTCGACTCTATCACACACACACAGGCGATGCGCGCTCTTTGACAGTTTGACTAATGCCGACGGATGGCACGTGTAAGATAGAGGTATTTTTTATTTCGGTAACCGGTATTAATAAAGGTTGTTTTTAATATTTAAAAATTAAGGTAACCTTTTAAAATACCTGTAACTAACCGAATCATACCGGTATTAATCATACCGGTTTCGGTCCCTGGTTGAAATCGATACCTTTTTCAATCTCGATAGTAACTTTACTAGCGAAAATATTTGCATCTTCATTGCTCCATTCACAATCAGGATACAGAGAGGAAATGTTGCTGCGGATTACGTACTCAAGTTACACAAGTAAATTTTATTGTAATATTTAGTTAAGGTCCACACAAAATAGGTCATTTGGTGAACCCTGCTTTAGACTGTTACCATAAACCAGTGCGAGTAGGAGTTGAGTCTATAGTCATCACAAGTCCAGACTCTGACTTCTGAGAAATTCCAGATGTAAAACCCAATAACACCAGACAAAGTTTTATTGGGTTTTACATCTGGAATTTCTTCCAACCCAGGAATCCAGGACCTCCAGGCTCTTTTATATTAAATATCTATTTTATTTACCCTCGTTCACATGTCACTGCGGGGTGCTAACTTAAAATACTGAGTTGGTAACTCTTTTGTTACTGTTGTATTGTGTCTTCGTCGAATAATATTTTCTATTCTAATCTTTTTAATACTTTAAATGTTCTTACCTCCTTCTGCCTACGAATGATGCTAGTGAACTGAGTGTAAACGATGCGAGGGTTTAGTTCGCAGTGCATGAGGGTGGCGCCTTCATAGTCCTTGATGTAGCCTTGGTACATCGCGCGGGGCAGCTTGATGTCCTTGCTAAAGCCTTGTTTCTTGAAATAACCTGCGAATAATTATATTTATTATTAGAAATAAACAATCTTTTCATGTTTATGCAAAATTTAATCAATCGATCGGGGATAACTGTTTTATTTATGTATTTGCAAGATTTGACCTGATAACTAATTAATCTAAAATTTTGAACATACATTAAGTTTATTTGACAATGCCATATCAAAGTTAAATCATTCTAAATATAACATCGTGGACTCACAAATATGGCAGACCAATTATTTTGTATGCACCCCCTTGATACGAGTATCGAATGAAAGGGTTCACTGTAAGGTATGCGAAAAAAAGCATGCATTTAATTAATCATTTTCAAAGTTCAATATCGTGTAGCAAACTTAAAAAAAACCGGCCAAGTGCGAGTCGGACTCGCGCACAAAGGGTTCCGTACCATTATCGCAAAAACGGAAGAATCACGTTTGTTGTATGGGAGCCCCACTTAAATATTTATTTTATTTTTGTTTTTGGTATTTGTTGTTATAGCGGCAACAGAAATATATCATCTGTGAAAATTTCAACTGTCTAGCTATCACGCTTCATGAGATACAGCCTGGTCACAGACAGACGGATCGTGGAATCTTAGTAATAGGGTACGGAACCCTAAAAAAGACTAGGCAGATGAAGACTTACCGATAGCAAACTCATCAGCGAAGGTAAGGAAGTGCAGTATATTGTTCCTGATGTGGTGATCCTTGAGATGGTTCATGAGATGTGTGCCGTAGCCTTTCACTTGCTCGTTCGAAGTCACCGCGCAGAACACTATCTCGCTGAAGCCCTGTTTGTAAGACATCAGACATAATATAACCCAAAGCAAGTATTTATCGAAGGGATAGGTGCTCTGCCTACATGGGCACCTACCTATACAGGTGAGATTTCTAAGTGGACGTGGATGGCCAAATCTGTAACTATGAGGAATATCGAAAAACACTCAAAGGATTCACAAGCCCGATTATGATGAAAACGAAAACTGCATCACTGGAATTTTGAAAATCAATATTCCTAGCCAGGAATCGAACTTGTTGATTATGAAAAATAAACACATGCTGTATTATTGCACTATTCGATAGTGTCACTAATAAGGATACACACACATATACACATACATACTTGACATAGATTTAAGCAAAAATTGTACTTATTGTTTTACCTAATGATTTTAAATAAACTTTATTATTATTAATTTCTGGGAAGTAATGACATACGGAAAACTTAAGAAAAGGGCAATTTTTTTTACAAAATACATGATTATTTTTCCTACGTCCCTAAAATCCGTAAGTGATCAAAATATGATGGCTATTATTTTCAACAAATAGCCAGATTCGACAACTCAAGCATTCAGCATTACAATAATTTTGATTCCGTTTAGAATATTCTCCAAAAAACAATTATTTCATCAACCGCATGATACGGGTTTTACAAAAAATTGTGTTTTGTTAAAACTGATGAATGGAGAATTAGGAATTATGTACCAGTCTAACCGGATTCAGCTGATACCTCTAGGCAAGATTGATGACAGATCTCAGGCTACTGACTACCCGTAACGACTATCATAGATCTTCAAAAGTCAGCCGGGACCAACGGCTTAACATGATTTCCGAGGCACGGAGGAATCTTGCTATGTAATGATGGTCACCCACGGACCAACCTCGGCAAGCGTTGCTTGATCTTGAAGATCAAGCAGTGCGGCTGTTATTATTTTCGCCACGAGCTCCTCGGGCGTACTACCGTCAACCTGGTGAAAATCCAAATTCCGGCCTGCTATTGAGAAATTCCAAATGGAAAAACCAAACAAAGCTTTGCCCTGACCGGTAATCAAACCCGAGACCTCTTGCGCAGCAGTAATGCTTTCGATTCCTAAACCAACGAGGCAGTTTGTCATTGCAGTCATCGTGGAATGGACGCCCGAGCCAAGGCGAGCCCGTTATGGATCTGAGAGAATGCAATGACAAATACCCATGAGTATAAAAGACATTTCTCAACAGACTAAGACCCAGTTGTTTAATTCGTAGTTAACTTAACCAATGGTATGCTATCCAATGGTTTCATATTTCGGTAAAACGCTTTTATTCGTCCATTGATAGTCTAACAAATGGTCAAATAATTAACTCTCCAACTTGGTTGACCATTTGTGAGGCTAACAACTAAAGAAAAATGGTGTTTTACCGAAATTTGCAGCAATTGGTTGATGTAACTAGTAATAAAACAACTGCGTCTTAACTTATGAAAAAAAAAATTGCATAAACATAAAGTCTCGTATCCGTAAGGCAACATTGAATTCGCAATACATGACGCTCAACATGTTCAGTGTTGTCGGCAGCTAGCGCGCAACATGACGCGACGAGACAAAGTTACTAAAAAAAATCCTCGTTGTTGTTAAACATTAATGAACAACGTGTTGTGCATCGTGTCGTGCGTCAAATGTTACCTAGTAGATACCAGGTACAAGAAGAAACAACAAGAATAAATCTGAAGAAACCTTGGAAGAAAGTGTTTCATTTACATCAAGAACCTATACAGTCCACAACAATCTGGTCCTTCGAGCCGGTATTAACAAATTATTGTGAGAATTGTGACATATAAAATATAAGTATGCATGTATACCTGTGCACTAAAAGTTCTGAAGCAAATCCCTCCTATGGGCCTGCCTTCCTTGATAAGGGCTAGAGTTTTGTGTTTACTGAAAACCAATGTAAACAAAGATTAATTCACGATTAAGTGGCAGAAGGATTAAAGAGCACATTATAAAGCAGAGTATATCGATTCTGGCGAAGGCAAATAGGGAGATCTCTGAACTTAGTACGGAATTATCATAACTCTATACAGCGCCAAATTTTGGTCGTTTAATTCCCGTGGAAGGTCGATCCGGTACATGGAAACAATATCGATTTGTAAAGATAAAATTAAAAAGTAATAAAAAACCGAATCTGTTTCGGAAGTCGGTGTTGCAAAATAATAAAACAAGACACCGACTTCCGAAACTAAAATTATTTTTGCACTTTTTAGTGTTTTGCTTTGGAAATTGTTTTATTTTTATAAATTTTTAATTTTATCTTAACAAATCGAGACTGTTTCATGTTTGGGATTGAACCTCCACGGGATTTAAACGAGAAGCGAGGCCTTAGCCAATAGACCACTTATCAATTAGTTAAACAAAATGAAACTTACGGATCAAAAACTAGTTGGGAAATGTATTCTTTGGTCATCTCAGGTAGCTGGTGAGAAAATACGTTGTGAAGGCCTGAAAATGTGACATTTGGTAAGTTTTTAATAAGAATAAAGTTTCCGATTTTGGAAATCGAAAACAGTTACAAATACCCATCCCCAGGTGACCCGGCCCCAGCTAAACTGGGAACAGGGTTGGAATTTTTCGCACCTTTATTTTTTGTGACATCTATATTATTAATTTATTTAACGATTGTACTGGCAATCCATTAATAGTATAGGAAGATTTAACACAAAAAATACATTAAAACTTTCATGACATGCACATTCGATCATAGACAATTACAAACAGAACAGGCGCAATCAGGGGCCTCACTCTGATGCGTAAAAACTATCATGATTCCACAGTTAGAGGTAGTCGGAGTTATACTGGACGAAGAGCACTATCCATTTTCCACAGCTGAATCATGATAGCGTTCAAATATCACTTAATCCTATAATGCCGTAATAAAATAAATAAACACGAAGTCAAATAGTAAAATTCGATAGCTGACAGTTTTCAAATATTCCTATAAACACGGTTACATTTTGATCGTTTTAATCCCGCAGCGAAATGATTTGGTCTTGGTAATACAATCGATTTATGAAATAAATAAACATTAATATCAAGGAAAGGAATACATACATAGACCTTATAGGTGATGTTCTCCAAAAAGACCAGGTGCGCAGTACTCATAACCGGCGTGTGTGTATGACTAGATGTATGAATGTGAGTGAAGCAAAAGAAGTATGTAAGGATCGTAGCAGGTGGCGTTCTGTAGTTTCTGCCTACCCCCATGGGAAAAAAGGCGTGAGTTTATGTATGTATGTAATATTAAGGAATGGCAGATTAACAAAAAAATTGTGAAAAACAATCTCGAAAGCTTCTCTTTATAACCCACGAGTTATATACTCGCGCGAGCCGGGCCGCGTCGTTGCTCCCCCGTACAAGACATAAATCAGCTGAGTTGTAACTTACTTCTGAGTTAATGAAACATAATATCCATTCATATTAATCAGTCAATTTGTTCCTTATTATTACAAAGTCAGATTATCACTGATTTACCCAATAAATTATTCCAGTTGTCTATTCATGGCTTAGGACTATCATGCCTTCAATTCAGAACACGAAACTAAAAAACAAGTTTATTAGCTTAGAATAATAATTTTCTGAATTAGATAATAATAGTTTATGCAACGTCATATAATAGAGCTTATTAAAACATGAGTTTGGGGTTTATCTATGATAATAGTATCACACGAGTGTTTTAATATCGTTGGCCGTTGGTAAGAAACCACAACGCGTTCTGGGCCGTTTTTTCGCTCAATGAGCGTTTTCGATCTTAACATAAATATAATTTTTATTCCAAATATCATTTACTGACACAGCCACTTTTAAATTTATAACATGTTATAGTAACTAGCTTTTTCTCTTTTCTCTCTCTCATTTACTTTCATTACTTCATTCTCTATGTCTATGGCTCTCACACTCCACAATGAGCATAGATGTTTAAAAATAAAGATTTACTTGCAAGCAGACTTGCTCTACGTCACAAGAAATCCGTGGAAAAGTCTTGAGCGGCCTGTAATACGCGTTCAAGTCAAACCAATTCAACCGAAGCGGCCGCGACATTAAGGACGCTATTACATTTTTCTACAAATAACAGTGCTTTTCGGGTAAAATTTTAATGTATATGCAATCACAGATGTGGGGATATCATAGTCTTAATTTATGGATAATATATTCAGCTCCAGATTGGCATCAGAAAAATTGCATGAAATCATACAAAATTTTCGCACAAATACGTTTTGCCCATCACAATAATCGCAAAAATATTAAAAAATTAGGGTCCGAATAGGTCCCAGTTTAGGTAATTTTACAGCATATTTCATCTTCAAAATTATAAGAAATTGCGGTATATATAGTCCTTTAAAGGTTCAGCTAATTATTTTATACCCAAATCAATATATTTTTTAAATATTAGGTAAAATAAAAACACTTGCCGACTTCTTCATACATTTTGCACTCGAAGCTCATCATTCCGCGCTCAGAAGCGCTCGTGGAAGGACGAGCGTATCGCTTTTTACCGCAAAAAAAATACGATAACAGTAATAGAAAATATTGTAGTGTGCATGCGTGTGTCGTTTGTCATGATCGAAAGGAGTTGATATTTTATCGGACCGAAATAAAAGTATGTTTGAGTTTCCTATTATTATTAGGATGTGATTTAGAAATTATGTTGGGTAAGATCGGGATTTGGATTGGTGGTATTAAGCAGTTGTTGACAAGGGTGAGAAAAGGATGGGTGGGTTTAAGCAGCTCTTAGTACGGTTAGGATTTGGATGGGCAAGGTTAAGCTGGCGGCGGTGAAGGTTAGTAGTGGATGGGTGGGAGGAGATTTATGATTTGAACCGGTTTGTCTTTAGGTGTGTCATAACCAAAACCCAAGATGCCACCGATAAAAAAATTACAACTTTTCGTCATGGATGTCATTTTCATGGATTTTGGGGTCGCTTATATCGAATACGGGGTCAAAACAAAAATACAAGATGGCGCCGACGAAAATTTTACATCTTTTCGTCATGGGTGACATTTTCATGGTTTTTGGGGTCGCTTATATCAAATATGATGTCAAAACCAAAATACAAGATGGCGCCGACAAAAATTAGACAAATTTTCATCATTGGCGTCATTTTCATGGATTTTGGGGTCGCTTATATCGAATACGGGGTCAAAACCAAAATACAAGATGGCGCCGACGAAAATTTTACATCTTTTCGTCATGGGTGTCATTTTCATGGATGTTGGGTAATATGTCATTAGCTGCTGCTCATTATGTAATGCTCCAAAAATTTTAGATAGTAATATTTTATATGTTCCATGTAATGCAAAATGTTCAAGTAATTTTTTAATCCTTGTGACCGGAAATTATTTCGTTTTAGGTATCTACTTATTTCACGTAGTGTTTTTTTAAAAAATACCTACTTACTAATTAAAACTAATTTTCTTTTCGGAAGTCGGTGTCGGTACCTATTGTTTTTCGTTTTTCGACACAGGAAAGTTATTATTTTTCATGTTTTAGATTTTGTTGGTACCCCATATTGGGTGGGTATACTAAATACATCTGTTTACCCTCTTAAACCGTACGAGCGTGATGTTATATTCGGGTATGGTGAAAACAAAACATAAACATACGATCACAGTAATCGCAGGTCATTTGCTGTTTGTTATTGAAGAGTTCCATTGTCTATCTCCGAAGATCTTAATAAATTATACAATAAAACCTTCCCTGAAAACACAAACATTTATCGACGAAAACCCGTTCAGTATCGGATCAGGAGTTTTTAAGAAAATTGCGGATACATACGGGTCGAATAGATAGAGAACCTCCTTTTTTTGAAGTCGGTTGAAAATAATAACATACTTTTTACGATGACGGTTTGTAACAGTTACCAAATGCATATTCAAAGTGCCAACCTTCCTGAATCAAATTCGATAAAATTAAAAAATAATATCAAGGACTAATATTATTTGAGTGTTGTATAAAATCGAGCGTTCAGTAGTTTCAATGAGTGCGTGCGCGTAATGTTGCTGTGTGCGACTAGATACCTAAATTTGAGTTCGTCGAAAATGTAACAGCGTCCTTAACAATGGTTTGAACGCGTATTACACGGCGCTTAAGACCTTATTTACGAGAATATCAAGTAACACGGCGTAAGTGTATCGGAGCAGTTCTACTTGTAAGTAGACCTTTAAAGCTTAGCAAATACTGCCTACCTATGAGCCACAGCATGGTCTGTTTGTTGACAGGTCCCGTAAGTGAGTTCCCGATGACATGGAACTCGATGAGTTTGCGTTGCTCCTCTAACTTGGCTGCCTCATCGCGGGGAGCTTGCATTTGGAATAAAGCCTAGAAAATATAACACGAGTTGATAAGTTTTCAGGGCACCGTCTTTCTAGAGAATACGTCGATACTTTTGAATTGATGCCCGAGTGGTATCGATTATTTTGTATCGACACCTGAGTAAAATCGATACTTTTGATCGAACATTTCTGTAGAATCGTTACTTTCGACTCGATACACGAGTGGTATCAATATTTCTGATTCGGTACTCTAGAATAACTCCATACTTTGACTTGAACTCTAAAGACCTCGTTAAATAGACAGCGAACCGAAAGGTTTTTATTTTGTGATTTATGTTATCGTTTGAATCTAGACACATAGAAAAGCGAAAGCGAACCGATTTACAAAATAAAAAACGCTATCGGTTCGCTGTCAATTTGACGAGGCGAAAATACAGATGCCTGTAACTTGCATTAAAAATAAGAAGCATTATAATGCATTCTGATTGGTGAATGTAACAATCTCTTTGTTTTCGTACCTTCGAGCTGAAATTTCGGTAGAATCAATACTTTTGACCCGATACGCAATTGGTATCGATATTTTTGATTCGATTCAAGAGTATAATCGATTCTTTTGACATTATTCTTTAGTATTACTTTATCACTCGCGTGGATGCCCTCTGCCCCAGCTATATTTGTTATTAGTTACTCACGTCTGGTCCACACATATAGTTGGGGTCCGTGATGGTGGCCACAATGTCGGCCACAGTACGTTCGCTGACGTCATCACCTGACTCGTCAAGGATGCGCCTGCGCTTGGCTGCGCCCCCATTCGGGGCGTCGCTTGCGCGTTTACCGCCCTCCGTTTTTATTGATCCTGGTGAAGATTTATCATTGGTTATCTTGGTAGACTGAATAAACATTAAAATTTTATCCTACTTCTAGGCAAGCGTCTCCATGGTCGACCAGATAATCGCTTGAAATGGTGAGATAGTGGTCAAGAGCCTGTCCATACTTCCAAACTAATATTATAAATGCGAAAGTAACTTTGTCTATTACCAATTTACGTCATAACGGGTAAACGGAAAAAGTAAAAGTGTGCTATAAAAATTAAAAAGTTACATTATGATACAGTTGTTTGAAATGAAGGAAATTGTTGCACTGTAATGGTTTTTTTTTTATTTTACCTATCATGAAAAAAAAGTACGTTTTAATACAATATTTTTTGAATTCATATTTGGAAAATTACGTTGTGAGTGTAGATAATAGTAGTATATGCAATGGTCATATAACAGGGGTTATTAAAAAACGAGCGTGGGTGTATCACATAAGGCGAAGCCGATTGTGATAATAATAACACGCGAGTTAAAACTCTCGCGTGTTATTATTATCACTTTCGGCTTCGCCAAACATCTCTGGGATAATTAGACTTACGGTTTTGTGGGGCATATATCTTAAGTTAAGATTTTATAAACTTGTATGATTACCTGATGACAGTGTGACAGTTGTGAAGCCATCCTTGCTGTCACCCGAAGCGGTGACACGTTCAAACTCGCCGCGTTTACCCGCTGTGAATGTATACTCAGTTAATATTCAATATTTCGATACGAAACGAACTAAACTAAAGATACAGGTAAATCCGCTTATAATGACATCAAAGGGGCAAAACACGTCATACTAAGGGGGCTATTGCACTATCATATATCTAGGATCACAGATCGATGAGTCATATTTATATGATAATGAATCTAATATAAACATAATATATGAATCAATACATCTTTGATAAAAAAAAAATAAGACGATGATTCTTTCGTGGTTATCCTACGCATAATTTCTTACGAGCCATGATCCTTGATGAGTCCTTACGGGTACGTAAGAACTTGCAAAGATCTACTTACTAATGACTCCGACGCACGGAGGAATCTCGGTATGCTAAAAAGGTCACCCATCTAGGGCAAGCTTTCCTAAACCTTGAAGATCAACATCTTATTTTTAGCCATGATCTCAAGTAGTGGATATTTATCTTATTCATTTAAATGTAGGCTTGACTTACGGTTCTTATTATCAAATATAGCCTGCAGATGGTTCGGTGGGATCTGCTTGAACTCGGGGTCCCATATCGGGGAGCTGGCGCTGAATATCTCTTCCTCAAGCAAAGCCAGGAAACGAGGGAAATGGGTGAGGACGAGTACCTGTGGGATATACAGACTATTGAGAACATAGAAGTGTGAGCCAACGCGCTTTGAGCAAGGGTAGTGAAATGCCTTCTTAGTATGAGAAGAGGATTTTGCTCTGCAGTGGTGGTGCAGTGTGACTACACACTGGTTAGACTACAGTGGTTAAATTACACGAAGAAAAAATAAAGAAAAAGCCCGGCCGTAATAAAAAGACGTAAATAAGAAGAAAATCATGCTGTGCAGTCGGAGGACACATCTGGTTTTGGTCAGCCAGCTCGCGAATATGTATCCTCCGACTGCACAGCATCATTTTCTTCTTATTTACGCCTTTTCAGTTCGCTTTTTGAGCAGTAAAGATTTTTGTATTTTTTTATTAACTTTTTTTTAGAAATTGGTACATTTAAACAGATAAGTGTTATATATTTTTGAAATAACCTCTTAAAACCCCTTGCTTTGATACCCTCCAGGATGGGTTGGTCTCTAGAACGCCACATAGGGACAAACATACATAGACTAATAAACACATTACCCTCCTTCGGCAGTCGGGTAAAAAGCGTCTGCCTGGTTTCGAACTTACAAAATACGACTCGTAAGTCGGGGCCTTTTCCACTGGTCTACCACTGCTATTAATCTTTTAATTTTGGATATTCTATTGTATGTTTTAATGACCTTACCCTTTTCTCCGGCGGCATACGATCTCTCTCAGAATGGCACTTGTCCATCAGTTGCCGACAAACGGACTTGAATACGGCGCGTAGCAGCGTACGACCGAACACGAGTGATGTGTCGTAGTGTGGCAAGGAATCGCAGAACGCAGGCACGTGGCAAAATACTAGCCATCTGGAAAGTTATGTTTTCATTAAGCAAATGTTGAATTAGCTAAAGTTGCCAAAGGAGAATGCCCATTTTGAAAAAACACGTTATATTCATAATTTTATTTATTTTTCGTGGTTCACGATATATAACGATGTTTCTGTTCTTGAAATGAACCTTTATTCCAATGCAATAAGGTGCATACAAATGGCCAAGTGTAGGCAACTGATCTGTTGTTGTCTGTACATTTAGAATAAAGGATACGGATGGAAAAATACACAAAATATAAATCCTATTTTAGATAATATTGAAATCGCAGACACGATACCTCATAAGGGCCTGTGTATGGGCAATCTCCTTCATAGAACATTGCAAACTGCCTCGTTGGTCTAGAATTCCTAATCGATACATGTATAAGTTCCTGGATTCGATAACCGGGTCGGGCAGTTCCCAGTGCCATACCAAAGTCAGGAATTGTGCCCGGTTTATGGCAATATGGACATACTAAATGGCGACATGTGGATATACTAAATGTGCATTAGAAAAGATACCAAAGTAAACATACCTTGTATAATTGATTTGGTAAGCCGAGATGTCTTCAGGGTTCGACACTTGCTGAAAGTTAAATATTCAAGCAGTTATTTATCATTGTTATTTTCAGAAATTCTAGCATCACAACGGTTTTTGTGATATTTTGACTGACCAATTTTAAATTTGTAGCATGAAATCGCTAATTAACTTCAGCCAGATGTTATTTATGCACTATTTAATTATGTAATCTTCTTCTTTTCGTGTCCATTAAAGCTTACGAATTAAATTTCACACTTCCGTTGTTTGATTGAACTGATATTTTGCAAACACTTCTTTTTCTCGTGATAGTGCAATTTTTAACATAGAAGCTTGTTTTTAGGGTTCCGTACCGAAAGGGTAAAAGCGGGACCCTATTACTAAGACTCCGCGGTCCGTCTGTCTGTCTGTCACCAGGCTGTATCTCATAAACCGTGATAGCTAGACAGTTGAAATTTTACCAGATTATGTATTTCTGTTGCCGCTATAACAACAAATACTAAAAACAGAATAAAATAAATATTTAAGTGGGGCTCCCATACAAGAAACGTGATGTTTTTTTTTAAAATATGAAGGTGCTCCTGCAAACTGTAACTTGGAGTATTCGCCTGCAATGTAACTTTACATAGTCGAGCATTACATCAGTGAGGGAAGCGAATCGAGCATTACAGTTCGTAATCCTTAATGTTACAGATTCGAGCATTACATTGAGGGAAGAAGTGTAATATTTTGATAAAACTTGTAACATCAATGCGCACCATTTGTAATTGAGCGTCTCGCGGACGCGCAAATCAACTAAATGCTCAAAATCGAATCTAATGTTACATTACAGGCGAATGCTCGTCAATTAGGGAGGCATTATTGTAATGTAACACTCAAAATTGAATCTGAAATATTACATTACAGGGGAATGCTAGTCAAGTCAGGGAGGCAGTATTGTAATGTAATGCTCAAAATCGAATCTGAAATGTTACATTAAAGGGGAATGCTCATCAAGTCAAGGAGTCAGTATTGTAATGTAATGCTCAAAACCGAATCTGAAATGTTACATTAAGGGGAATGCTTGTCAAGTCAGGGAGGCAGTATTGTAATGTAATGCTCATAATCGAATCTGAAATGTTACATTACAGGCGAAAGCTCCAGGTAAGGAAGTGCCTTAATATAAACTCTGATATTCATTGAAGCATCCTGAACGAAATAATAAACGGTAACTTACCAACTTCCTCACACTAGGTGTCTCGAAGTTCCAATGGTTGAAACAATGAAGAAACATCTTGGCTAGATCGTACATGGTCTGCCATTCTCTCTGAGGGAGGCTGTTGAACTTGAAGAGTACGAAGTTGGTGATTGCCTTAGCTATGGAGGGCCTCTCGAAGGGTGGCTGGCCTAGGGGGCCTTCGATGCGCGGGTGGGAGCGAGTTAAGATGCATTTGCGGAGTATCTGTGGGGGTGGAAAAGTGTTAAGAAAACAAGTGGAATTTAAAAATTATAAAAAACCCCGTCATATTTTTATTTCATGCTACATAATTTATCTAGTAGTAGACACGCTTCGATCAACATTCTATCGAACACGTAATTATGACATGATATCTTTCGAAAATACCCCGATTCATACAGTACGAACGGCTGAACCAATTTTTATCAAACATAGCTAAGTACACTCTCGATAAAGTCAACGTTCAAACAAAAAAAAACTAAATTATAATCGGTTCATCCGTTTAGGAGCTATGTGGCCACAGACGGATATACAAAAACACAGGTACACACGTCAAACTTAGAACACCCCTCTTTATCCGTCAGGGGTAAAAAAAGGAAGAAAGAGAAATTATTATGCTAAAATTGATGGACAAGTACGACGGGTTTTATTGGTTAGATAGCTATGGCCGTAAAAGTCGTGGTAGCCTCATGGCTAAGACCTCGCCTCTCGTGCTTGAAGTCATGGGTTCAAATACGGGCAAGTACCAATGTGAATTTTTAAACGCTGATATAAAAATAAGTGCACCAGAGACAAAGCAACCATTGTTTCGTAGTTTTGTCTCTGGAGTGTGAGAATTTGTTAATTACAAATAAATATCACAATTATATTTGGTCACTGGTTTCCCGCTTATATTCTTCCCTCCTATTAACCTAAGATTTAATTAAACATCTTTTTTAACCCCTGACGGAAAAAGAGGGGTGTTATAAGTTTGAGGTGTGTTGCTGTGTATCTGTGTGTCTGTCTGTGGCATCATAGCGCCTCAACGGATGAACCGATTTTGATTTAGTTTGAAAGGTGATTGTATCGAGAATGTTCTTAGCTATGTTTGAATAAAATCGGTTCAGCCGTTCAAAAGTTATGTGCGCTTTACTGTTTAAATCGTGATGTTTTCGCAAGATAAATGTGTCGACAGTTTTTAAAATTTTGAAATTTTACTTGATTATATTGCGCATCTTTTTGACAGTGACAGTACTGTCACTGGCAAGTTCAAAAAGATTTTGCATACAGCATACTATGCTACCTATAGCCTATTATGTTAATAGGCTATAGGTAGCATACCTACCTATCCTACCTACCTATAGCCTAATATGTTAATAGGCTATAGGTAGCATACCTATTTAACTTTATATAGCCTTCTTCTACAAAAAGTCAATAGAAGAATGTCATTTACCTTGAATAAATAGTAGTACACCCTCTTAGTGTCATGGTCATCTTCCCTGTGCATCGACATGAAGATGTTCTCCACATCCACCACAGCCCCCAGGAGACGGTTCACCTCAGCCACTGGTAGACCTTGCAGTTGGGTCACATGCTTTTCTGTAAACATGGAATTGGCTTTAGTTGTTGTTCTAAAGGCATGTGCGTACTTAGACGGCCGTTTCACAAAAAATTTAATAAAATCAAAAAACCCAACTGCCAAGATGTAAACATGAAGAAAATCATGCTGTGCAGTCGGAGGATACATATTCGCGAGCTGGCTGACCAAAACTATAAATATCCTCCGACTGCACAGCATGATTTTCTTCTTGTTTACGTCTTAGCAGTCGGGTTTTTGATTTTATTACCTTTTTTATTTACAACTTTTTAGTTAATTTTTTTTTCCGAACTTTTAAACATATTAGTGGTATATATTTTTGTAATAACCTCTAAAAACCCTTCATTTTAATTTAATACCCCACTCGATGGGCTTCGAAGAAAAAAAATTGCAACCTTCACAATATGGCGCCCAAAATCCGCCATGTTTCTTTTTTTTAACAGGACTTATCTAAGAACATTTGGGCGGCCAAGGCCTATCTAACGATTCCTTAATTAGAAAAATCCGTCAAATGGTTTGAAAGATATAAGGTAATAAAGAGTATTACATACATACAAGATACGCGCGAAACATAACCCTTTCCTTACAGCCGGGTAAAAAGACCCTACGACGTTTGACTAAACTACTGTTACTTGCAGTCACAGCCGTAACAGCTAACCACGGGACCTTTAATAAACACCTTTTTGTCATAGGGATCATAGATAGCCCACTCTGCAGAGCATGCATTGAGGAGGAAGAGACAGCAGCACATCTTGCTCCTAAGGTGCCCAGTAATCGGTAGTTACAGGGCGAAATACTTCGGTGGACCAGGTACCCTAAAGGAGATAGTCAGTAACACCAAGGCGCTGCTGGCCTTTCTAGAGGAGCTGGATAGAATAAGAAAAATCGAATCCCACCCGTACGGAAAATACGCGCTTAGACGTGTAACTAAACTAAAGGAACATACGTCTTGAGAATAAATATCAAATCTTTTTGCATTCTATAATGTACACATAGGGGTGGTAAGTATTAATAAATCTGTGAGATAGTTGCTGAATCCAAAATCGCGGTTGCCGCATTAGCTTAGCGATTGGATGCTGCTCTGCGTGTTGCAGGTAATTACTAACCTAGAACATGGTTGCAGTTCCGACAAGGATCATTGAAGCTGGCTAGAGGCTGGTTGTCTGTTCGAGGATTGCCTTTCACTGTCTGCTGAGGTGCAGGAGTCTTCCAGCCATTGCATGAGCATTCTGGTGTCTGAGGAAAAACTTATGAATTAGCCCCAAATAATGTGACAATTGTATTGTGAGATAATAACTCTACTTTTTCTCTTTATTTTTACATTTATTACTTTCTATTTTTTTACCGAGTACAAAAGAAGTAGGAGGTTCTAAATTCGACAAGCATATATGTTTTTTTATGTATGACCATGCATAACTTTTTATTGGAAAAATTTAACATTGCACCCATTTCAATTTCAATTATGAATATGTGATGGATTAGACCGCTCTATGTATTTAGCTGCCAAACTCCGTATTTCTACTTTGGTTGTCTTCATTTCAAGGTGCTCGTGAAGTTCATTGTTGGTTATGTACCATGGTACTTTTGCGATTGTTCTTAGGATCTTGTTCTGTTGGCGCTGAAGTATATTTATGTTGGAGTCGCTTGCACTGCCCCACAGTTGCAGACCGTATATCCAAATGGGCTTTAGGATGACTTTGTATATAAGCAGTTTGTTGTCCAAAGAGAGTCTCGAGTTCCATCCTAGCATCCAGTATAGGCTGTTGTACTTTAGTTGAAGCTCCTGCTTTTTACATTTGATATGTTGCCTCCAGTTTAGTTTACAATCTATGTGTAAACCAAGATATCTTACATGGTCACTGTGGGGCAGAGTACATTCACCCAGCTTTACAGGTGGGCAGTCTCGTTTTTTGAGAGTGAATATGAACTGTACTGACTTAGCCGCAATAGTCTTTATTTTCCATTTTTGGAGCCATTTGTTAACTTCGTTAAGGCCTTTCTGCAAGTGTTATGATGCCAGTCTTGGATCTTTATTACTGGCCAATATAGCTGTGTCGTCTACAAATGTAGCTATAGTTATTCCTGGTGTTAGCAGTAGGTCAGCAGTGTAGTGTGTAGAGCATGGGGCCAAGAACAGATCCTTGTGGCATTATAGATTATTTGATTTATGCAAAACTTCTAAGGTGCTGTTGACTTCAAATTAGGCCTCTCTGAAACCAGGCTGCCTGATGTGTAGGACTGGATATAATGCTGTTTTAGTAAGATATCAGTCATTTATAGTGTTACTAGCTTTTGTCCATGACTTGTGCAAAAAAAAAAACCGAAGTCGGATTCGCGCACGAAGGGTTCCGTACCATTATTGCAAAAAAAACGACAAAAAACAAATTTTTTGTATGGGAGCCCCCCTTAAATATTAATTTTATCCTGTTTTTAGTATTTGTTGTTATAGCGGCAGCAGACATACATAATCTGTGAAAATTTCAACTGTCTAGCTATAACGGTTCATGAGATACAGCCTGGTGACAGATAGACAGACAGGCAGACAGGCAGACAGACAGACAGACAGACGGACCGCGGAGTCTCAGTAACAGGGTCCCGTTTTTACCCTTTGGGTACGGAACCCTAAAAAAGTAATGACTATTCGATAGTCATAACTTTTTTTTTTTGTAGTCTAACGCTTGACCACTATCTCACCTGATGGTAAGCGATGATGTGGTCAACGGTGAAATAAATAAATTTTACTCTGATCTTTCATTAATACTTATCTTACTTGAGAAATTATTGGTTCACCATAAAAATTTCGATGCCCCTTTCCACCAGGATAATTTCTGGGATAAAAAAAACTATCCTATGTCCTTGCCAGGGTCTCAAACTATCTCTATACCAAATTTCATCTAAATCCGTTCAGCGGTTTAAGTGTGAAAGGTAACAGACAGGCAGAGTTATTTTCACATTTATAATATAAATAAAAGTGTATGGATGGATAGTATGAATTATTATAGCAAAGTTATTTGACAAAAGCTAAACAATTACGGATTTAAAAAAATGAGCCTTTTTTCGACAAGTTTGCACATTATGTAGTTTTTGCAACATATTGAGGTTTCTAGAACACTACAATCATCGGGGTCAAAGATTTGACATTTTGAAGCAACAAAATTGACTAAAATTACAGTATTATTAGGTAACTAGGCACTAAATAGGATTTAGGACAGAAAAGGCACCCATTTATTCAAAAGCGTTCATAAACTCAATTTACCTGGCATTCCGAGTAAATGGCCAACTTGAGGAGCTTTTTGTTGTGCGGCCAGTTATAGACTTGTTGTTTCCGTTGCTGTATGCGCTGCAGGTTCGACTGCCTAGAGGCCTGCCCCTCACTGCCTGCTGGCGTGGCAGCGTTGCTTGACGACGCATCATCTGCATTAACGCTTGATGATGCTGAAAATAATTGTGTTTTATTTTTTTGTGTGTGTTTGGTTTGTACTAGTTGTAGCAGTCATGTATGTGAGATGAGAGTGATAACTAACGTTAAGGTTCATGGAATGTTGTTGTTATTTCTAGTTTGGTAAGTTCTAGCTAACACAAATCATTGTACAATTAATGCTTTGGACATCTCCATTGAAGTATAAAATGCCACGAAACTAATATGTTTTGACCGGCAACAATTTTACAGTTACTGAAATTGTTTGTTGTTATTAGATAATTGCAAATTGTTTATTTACCTTCGTGTCCGTGTGTTTGTGAAGAATCTGCTTCAGTGCCTGTCATAGCTATGTCCGCAATTTCGTCGTTGATTTGGGAAGACATATTAAATGCTTCGTAGCTTTAGCCCGTTCAGGCATTAACAATTTTAGCACTATTTGGCATTAAAACACGGACACAAACAGCATTTTCCCCAATAAAATTCACCAAAATTGTTAAATATTTGACGTTTATTATCTGTGAAAGTTTGCGGGCGCGGCGTAGCATCCACAGATAATAAATTGTGTCAAATGCGACTTCTCTCTGCGTCCTTTCAGGAATCATAGACAAGCCAGGTCAATAAAGTCGACTAAATCTGTGTGGTGAAATGGCGAAATGGCGTTACTCTAGTATACGGAAACGTCAATCATGTTTAGCGGGAAAATAAAGCGGGAGATTTCAAATGGTTTTTTTTGTTTGAAATGAAGGTTTTTCAGCTGGATCTGATTTGGGTAGTTAACTATTTAATTGTTTAACTTATTACACAATGAAAATTATTTAAAAAATACGGGTTTAACGACTTTACCCTTAATACTACTATAGCTGGCATTGACATAGAAACGATTATCTACCGTATTTTATTAAAATAATATTCGCCTTTAAAATAAAAATAAAAATTATACGTTATAAATAAACTGTCGGCCTAATTACTGCATATTATCTTGTTTTTCTAATACTAGATGTAGGTATACATACATCTCCATTACAACCAACCAATGTTCCGTAGTCCTCGTACTCCTCGCTCCTGGAAGTTTCAGTGTCGGGCTGTCGGCTGTATCAGTACGCGCGGGAATTCGGATGAATCGGTCATGTTCGCTGCGGTTTCGAATATTACCAACTTATCGTAATGTCTATTGGAATAAAGACATATGTTAAACTGTTGTAAATAAATATATTAGTGAAAATAATAGACAACATATTATTTTTTTGTTATCGCAGAAATAGTTTTACTTTTAAAACTTTTTGTGACGAACAGAAATATTTAAAAATGGAATCAAAGTTATTCCTTCGAGGAAACGAGACTTACGACGATTTTTTTAATCGTTGTAATAATTTATCCCACTTCGATTGTAGTGAAGAAGAAATGCTATGGTGGTTGATGGGTTCCAGACGTTTACCGTTGAAGGAGATAGTGCCGATCAGTGTGATATTGGTTGTAATATTTCTGACTGGAGTGGTGGGCAATGCGTGCGTGTGTGTTGTTATAGTGAAGCATCCTGGATTGCATACTGCGACCAACTATTATCTCTTCAGTTTGGCTGTTAGCGATCTTTTGCTGTTGATGTTTGGTAAGCGTAAAGACATAACTAATACTATTTTTAGATAATTTTGTAAACAATGTACTTACGAGTAGCTAAAACAGACAGCTTTCTGAATTCTGCCAAATTAGAATTTTTTTGGAATTTTCATGAAATTAAACTCGTTACTTTTCATTTAACTGTGAAAAACAACCATGTAACTACCTACTTTTATGACTTTATTATTTTTTTATTTAACTTCCGGCTTTAAACGATGCATCTTTCCTCGCGAATCATATTTTCTGCAAGGAACGAATATACTAGCGCATCTTAATAGGCTTAAAGCATCAGTAATAATGGTCGCGGGCTGGAACTTTTTCCAGGTGCATCTTCTTCAGCACCCCACCTCAAATATTTATTGTGTCGATATACTTAGGATGTGTTTTCTTTTGTACATTCATACAGAGAATAAAAAAAGTTAATTCAAATAATCCAAAAAACCCGACTGCTTAAAACAATTCGTGAAAAACAATACATATTCGTGAGCTAGCTGACTAAAACCAGATGTATCCTCCGACTGCACAGCATGATTTTCTTCTTGTTTACGTCTTTTTAGTTCGCTTTTTAAGCAGTCGGGTTTTTTGGATTTTTTGAATTAACTTTTTTTATTTATAATATTTTAGTTAACATTTTTTTCGAGTAAGGTACATTTATACATATAAGTGTTATACATTTTTGAAATCACCTCTTAAAACCCTTTATGATACCCCACACGATGGGTTTGGATGAAAAAATAAAATTGGGCCCCCACAATAAGCCGCCATTTTTCTATTTTCTAATTTTAATATAATCAGTGACACTCATCATCAAAATCGGCCAACGCCGTTTGGTCTCTGGAACGCCACATAGGAACAGACATACATACATACATACACTGATAAACACATTACCCTCCTTCGGCAGTCGGGTAAAAACTAAATTTGTCGACAGTAAAAAAAACATTTTAACAAAAATATCAAATCGTCTTCCAAAACAAAACACTACAAAGCGAAAAATGGAAAACAATACGTACTAAAGACACCGATTTCGGAAAAGAAAGTAATTTTTCGCTTTGTAGTGTTTTGTTTTGGGAGTCGATTTGATATTTTTGTTAAAAAAATTAAATGTGAATGTGAATTGAATTGAATTTTTGTGTTTTGTGTTTTTGTTGTGTTTTGTTAAAACGTTTTTTATTTATCTCTTTTTAGTTCTGGTAGATAGATACCTCCAATTAGGTACCATTAAAATCATTTATAGCCAAAGTACGTCTCATAACGATTCCAATAAGCCCAAATACGACGATTTTATTTCGTAGTTCCAGTGCCTATCTTCTGTCTTCATCATCAGATCAGTTCGATGGTACCATTTCCATCAGTATCATTTATTTATATAATATACCCGTGAGACGGTGATACCCGTTCGAGATATCTTATACCCGAGACATACTTAGCATTAAGGATTTCCAGTGGCCATCTGTGGTTTTCTTCATGCATTCCACTTCACCAAAAGATACTTTCTGAGTGCAATTGATTGCATTGTTGACGAAAATACCAAAATCGCTATATGATTGTCTATAATAATTGAGGAGTTACCTCGATTTCTCCAGGATCCCATCATCAGATCCTGATCTGATGACTATGGGAACACTTGAGAAGTATACCTAAGAATTTTCCAAAACGGTTCAGGCGTCTTTGAGTAATCGGAGATAAAAAAGAGAGATGTCGACGAATCCTTTTTTGAAGTCGGTTAAAATGCTTGATAACTAAATAAAGAGGATGCAACTCATGCAACAGACAGCGCGAATAGCTCGAAAAAATTAGCATTTCACCTCGCGTCTAGGAGGCTATTAAGTCCGTGTTCCCGCCATAAGCGGCGCTATTTCCCCGTGGTAGCGTAAGCATGAGCTTGTCAAAAAGCTAAAAAAAAATGCACCTCTATATAACCCCTGCCGGCGCTCATGTCAGTAAGCTAAGATAATTTGGATAGCCACAGCAATCTAATCGTTAACGATTAAACATTATTTTTTTGCTAGCACTCTTTGGAGACCCATTTCTGACGAGATTGAATATGTAATGAAGTAGAATATGTGTCAACAGCACTCAGGGGGATTCATGGAACATTTCACAATAATTTTTCATCTCTTCTTTGAAACTTGAAATTGGACGAAGCGAAAACAAATCTCCCTCTCACTAAGGTGATTTGCGTTCTCTGAAGACAGAAACATAACAGAGACGTTCTCTTCTTTTTACCCAACTGAAAGGAAAGGGTTATGTTTTTATTATTAACGCGTATCTTGTATGTATGATGTTTGTATTGTATGTAATATTGGTTACAGCCAGGACGTGCAACTGGCGGGGGCCATCCTTGGGGAGTTTAACAAAAGGGGATCAGTTTTTTTTAAATTTGGTTGCTTAGAAATGCGTTTTTTTATATATATAATAAGACACAATCTTTTAATATGGGAAATGTTTATATGCGTTGATATACTAATTATATTTCGTAGAGGAGGATAAATTTTTCTTAAATCTATATTATTTTATAAAATTTTTGCTCAAGCAAGTCAGAGATTTTTGGATTCTGGGTGCGCCACTGGTGATAAACACTACGAAAATCACTCCAAGCTATCTCAAACGTTTAAAAACTATACCACCAATATGCAGATGACTTGTAATTTTTTGTTTTAGTAGTCACTTAAAATTCAGTGTGTCACTTAGGCCTTACTCAAGTTTTAGCACCCTAGAGATGAATAGGGTTACCGCCCGTACTATATTTCAAACAATTGTAGTTGTACCTACTAAAATTATCTTTGTTGAGTTCTCTTGAGCTTTCCGCGTCTGTCTGTATATCCGCTAACTCCTCTTAAACTACGCAACGGATTTTGATGCGGTTTTCACCATCAGTTAGATATTTTTTCAAGGAAAGTTTATATCATAATTATGGTAACTAGCGACCCGCCCCGGCTCAGTACGAGTTTTTTCTAAATTACAGCCATGCGAAGCTAGGACGGGTCGCTGATATAGTACATTTTTATACTTATTTTTTTTAATATTTGCCCATGTACAAGACAAAAATTCGTTAGTAAGACGTAGTTTGGAGGAGTGTCAATGGTTTCGGGCTCACTGCGCTTGTTCTAGCATCCTCGTACCTATTCATATTGCCCAACTGTTCTGCTTAAGGTGACTCCTATTTTGCTTATATTTTTTTTTTTTTTTAGTTTTAAAATAAAACGTTGCCCCACACTAGGAATTTCTTCCTGTATTGTGGGTGCGTTTACAAACATATAAACTCACATACACAACACCCAGAGCCGGAACAACTATCTGTAGGTCATACAAATATTTGTTCCGTGCGGGAATCGAACCCGCGACACGCAGCGCAGCAGTCAATCACTCAACCACTGCGCCAACCGTGCAATTTTTTACCGATTTTGAAATTACTTTTTTGTTTAAAGTGTATGTTCCGAAATTGGTTCGATTTTAATTTTGTGATGATCTGACGAAGAACTTCATAGATATACAACAGAACTCTTCAATAAATAACGTAAAATCTCTCGGGATTGCTGCAATCGCATGTCTGTTTATTGTTTATACCATTTCATAATATATATATATAACATCACGCAGATGTGTACAAGTTCACCTTGGTACACTCTCATTTCACCGGTTATGTTCAAGTGTCATGATATTCGGGTAATCTATTTTGGCATTATAAGTACCTTACTAAACAACTATTACTATTAGATAGGTACAACTAAAAAGTGAAAAATAAAAAAACTTTCTTACAAAAAATACTATAATATTAGGGGTTAAAGTATGAAATTGCCGATTTGCACTGAAAAATTTAAATTAGTTTCTTTTTTAATTTAACATATATTTATTTAATCAAAATAATTACCATTATTGTCTATACATTGCTGCCATCTACTAGGAAGGTCATTTATGCCTTTGCGATAGAACTCTGGTGATCTAGATTCGACAAACTTGTGTGAAAGCATTTTGTACTGCATCCTGAGAAGAAAACTTTTTACCACGTAGAAAATTGTCCAAATCTCGAAAAAAATGGTAGTCCGTTGGAGCAAGGTCTGGCGAATACGGAGGGTGACGAATGGTTTCTAATTGCAGTTCCTGTAGAGTTAAAACGGTTTCTCGTGTTGTATGAGGTCTCGCGTTATCATGGAGCAATATTGGTGAAGATCGATTCATGAGTCGGGGCTGTTTCACTGTTAGTTTTGCTATTTTTGTTCGGAGTTCGGCACAGTAGACATCTGTCGTTATTGCTTGACCAGATCGGAGAAAGTTATAGTGAATGATGCTGAGACCACCAAACTGTTACCATTTCATTTTTATGGTAAGCTTTGCTTTAGAACATTGTTGCGGCGTTTGAACTGGGGTCAGCCATTGCATTTTTCGTTTACGGCTATCGTAAAGAAGCCACATTTCATCACATGTCACAATTCGATCCAATATGCCTTCATTTCTGTATCGATTCAACAAGGCATCACAAGTTTCAACACACGTTCTTTCTGCAGATCAATCAAATCATGAGGCACCCATTTTTCATATTTTTTTATTTTATTGATTTGACGCAAATGAGTTTATATTGTTGGTAAGGTAACGTTAAACGATGCCGCTAATACCTGGGTAGTTTGGCTCGGATCGGCTTCCACCATCTCTTTCAATTCATTGTTATTCACCTGTTTGGGCGGTCTTCCACGTGGTTCTTCTTCTTCGTTCTTCAAATTAAAGTTTCCATCACGAAAGCGTTTAAACCAAAATCACACGGGGCGTTCATTAGCTTTCCCCTCTCCAAACGCAACATTGATATTGCGAGCTGATTCTGCCGCGTTAGTTCCGCGTCGGAACTCGTATTCAAAAATCACTCGAATTTTCGAAGTATCCATCTTTCTTGTCTAAGCTGAATAAAAAAAAAACAACTGAAATTCGATAATCGAATGTTGCACATTTTTTGTGAAGCACCATGAAGGTTCTATGTCAATTCGAAATATCTATTACAATAAAACGGCAATTTCATACTTTAACCCCTATTATTTGGAAGTCGGTAGTATTTTAAAAAAAAAAATATTCTTCCTTTATGATATCGGTTTCATCTCCGCTTATGTCGTAGAGCAAACATCTACGATGAAGTTACGTACGTAGTGTGTATCAAAGTCGTAAATCAGATGAGATAAAGCTGCAGGTATTTCATTTATAAAATAGCTCTTCGTCTTGAAGGAAAGTCTTTTACGCTCCTGTGCATTTCTATCATGATCTAAGCTTCTTAGAACGCTTGACATTTACCTACTTAAAACAGAATAGGGAAGTTGACTAAACATTTTTTTTTGTCCCTCAGGTAGATTACTTTGCCGCCCTTTCTCACGCTCTTAGGGGTAGAATTTCGGTAAATCCTTTCTTATCGGATGCCTACGTCATACAAAGAACACACTTTCCAAGTTTCGTCTCTAAGATCAGCGGTTTAGGCTGTGCGAAGATCCGTCAGTCAGTCATTCAGGGCAAAGCATTTTATATGTATAGATAACCTCACTGACTGACTAAATAGAATTATCATTTTTCTACCCAGAAAACATTCCTATTGTTCGGATTGATACAAAATTCTATATAGACTGATATTGTATTTTTTAGCCTCCAAATGTAGATAATGTAAGGACCTTTATCATCATGATCCACAGCCCGACTTTGCCCACTGCTGAGCATAGGCCACTCTCTTCTTGTGTCAATCCCCACGTTCCTGTGCCAGTCTCATCCAGGTTCTACCACGATGGCAACCGTGTCGTCTGTCCATTATATCGAACGCCGAAAGACCGATACTTCTTTGTCTAGTCCTTTTCTTTCAACACCGGACCTTTAATACTTCTTACGTCCAACTGACCTTTTTTTTCTTAATGGTCAAACGGTTTCCTTCCCGCTTCCGTATGGGGAACGGACGGACGGTTATTTCTGTATCTAAATGTGATGCATAACAACTACGACGCTACTAATTTGCATTGTATAAAATCTAATCTCTTTAGGAATATATAATTTCATGCATTAATAATTTTAACATAAACGATGTAACCATTATTTAATAACTATCGTGGAGTTTCTTACACGTTCTGCTTCATAGAGATCTACGTTTTGGAATGTGCAACTAGCTTCTTCTTTTTGACTAACCGACCTTGATTATTCATAAATGCCTGTAAATGATTTATCTACTTGAAATAATAGTATTTTATGCAATGGTCATATAATAAGGGTTATTAAAACACGAGCGTGGGTGATAATAATATCACGCGAGTGTTTTAATACCTAATTATATGCAGTTGCATACACTATTTTATCTTCACTCATATAGTTCAAATAAAACAAAAGGAAAAAGGAAAAAAATATGTGGTATGGCAGGCAAATTAGATTCTCATTGCGCATGACCACCTAGAAATATCCTATTCACTCTTGACCTAAACGTTGTAGCTATCAGGAAACGAAGACTTCGGCAGGGAATTCCTTTCCTTAGTTGTGAGCACAATGAAATTATTCGCAACACGCTTTGTATGTATGGGTGGGATGTCCACCATATCGGTGGCGCATTGCCGTAGGTACGTCTTGTTGTCCGTCCATCTATCAATTTATATTAAAGCCCATTATTCAGTTGTTAAGATGTGAAAATACATTTTTAAATATCGCAAAGGGTTGTTTTTTTTTTTTTTTTTTTTCTTACGTTCTTTTAAAAAGCGTTGCCCCACACTAGGAATTTCATTCTGTATCGTCGGTGCGTTTACAAACATTTAAACTCAAATACACGACACCCAGATCCGGAACAACTATCTGTAGGCCATACAAATATTTGTACCGGGCGCGAATCGAACCCGCGACAAGCAGCGCAGCAGCCGATCACTCTACCATTGCGCCGACCTTGTCGTCAAAACTGTATCGTTTTTGTTTTGTTTTATCCATCGTGGCTTCTATGAAGGTTCCATTTTTGTTTTCCATAATAAACGGACAGACAGAGCTACGCTGAAAAAAACCACCACTCCATGATTTTAATTGGATTTGTATCGTGGCTTGCCGGCCCAATATTATGACATCCCATATTCCAGTATTTGCCTGTCGATTTTATTATTGATGATACGAACCTTAATCCTTTTGCTTCATTCACGTTCATAGGTATATACAGTCATTCACTTATGCTGGTTATGAGTACTGACGGGGTCTCATTGCTAAGAAAGAAAATTTGGTTCAAATAAATCTCACTAGATGGCGCTACATGTACACACAATTCAATAGAATTGTTGTATAAAACGAACCTTCCCTGTATTTAAAGAAAAATATATTCACGAACCTAGTAAATCCTTTTACTTGCAAGTCGCAGCTAACACCATCTATTGCCGTGAAAAGGGATCGAACACGATTGATGTACTTACAAAAATAACAAGATTAATCAGATGAAAAACGCTAGTTACGTCGGCACGGTTTCTTTGTATGGGATGAGGCATCTGTATGCTAGTATTATATTATCTGTGGTACTGTGCACCTGGTCTTTCTGAAGAACATCACCAATAAGATCCGTGTATGTCCTTCTAGTGCCTTCTATATCAGTGCTTCCACTTACGTTTGCCTTGTTCGTTGCTTAATAATACAGCAGCACGGGTCTAAACGCTTGGGTGGCGAGATCGGTCTGTGGATAACCCATCCCGTCCCATCATTCACCCCAGGTCTCATTTTATGCCTTTGTTTTCGTTAGACCTTGAGCTGACCCCAACAAAGGGAAAGGGCTAGACAGATAATATAATGAATTCAGTAAATTGATTGTAGATAATATCCGTACATGGCGTGATATAGCATCTATACTAACTATTTATTATTTTTTTAGGATCACCAACGAGTTACACAACATTAACTTATACAGACAATATAAAAATCTGATACTCTTATCTTGTTATGCACACTCAATTATAGGTAACCACAGCTAACACATGTTCGAGTTTACAAGCTGTATATAAATATAATTAATAGCATTACAATAAAATAAAATAAAACAGAAAAATACTGAATTTATGCATAAAATTATAAAGATTAAATTAAAACCAACAATAAAATACACGTTCGATTAAATTAAAATACAGGTTATGTCAGGTTAAATTAAAGTCAAGAAAAGATTCTCCTATATATGTAAATCAACCTAATCATCATTATTAATATTAAAAATGTCAAATCAAAATATAGTTTATGTCAATTATAATTAAAATATAGAAAATGTCAAATCAAACCAAAACACAGGTTGTGCCAATTAAATTAAAATATAGAAAATGTCAAATCAAATTAAAACACAGGTAATGTCAATTTAATTAAAATTCATTTAAAATACAGATAATGTCAATACAATTCAGATTAAATTAAGATCAACATTAACAATAAAACATTGATTCAATTAAACATTAAAGATCAAAGCGATATTACCCCCATGAAAAAACGGCGTGAGTTTATGTGTGTATGTATTTATTTACTATTGGAGTGAAAATATTATTTCTATTATATATTATAAAGATATATATTTTAAAGAGTTAAAGTTTGTTTTAAATATGAAGTAATCTCTGGAACTGTTGAACCGATTTTGAAAACTCCTTCACCAGTAGAAAGCTACATTATTTCTGAGTGTCATAAGGGTACTTTTTATGTCTAAAAATAACGGGTCATGAGGGTTGGGCCACGGGAGCGAAGCAGCGGAAAAAATACTAGTGGTGAATAAATCAAACCAATTCATCCAGGATATAATGTTCTAAATGATGAATGAGGATTTCATTTGAATTGATGAAACCAGATTATTCGCGCTTGCCAAACAGATCGATACTTATTTACGGAATAATGATATTCCATTCCAGTAACTTGATAATCCTGTCTCTTTAGACTTCAGGAATATTCGAACTTGACTCTAATCTAAAATAGTTTAGTATGAATAAATTCAGGAGTATTCAGAACGGGCCTAGATTTTGATTGACGAACTCATATTTAAACTGTTTTAAAATGGAATCTAAATGAACACTCTATTAAATGATTACCTAATGCTCCAATTAAGAACTTTTAATTTATTACTGCAGGTACTTTGATTTTATAATCTACGCCAAAGCTTGACAGCTATTTAGAATTATGAAAGTCCTGTGGAAAGATTGTAATTTTGGATTCAATGACGTCTAGTTTCAAATTGGTTTACAGCAGTCGATTACTGTAGATATCAGTGTACTGTGTGGATTCCGTAGCTCAAGGCCGGGTTCCTATCGGCTTATATAGAAAAAACTGAAATTGGTATTAATATTTTATTTGAACGGATACTTGCCGCAGCTATAAAAAATCTTACGTTCTCTACAAAGTACGTAGTTAGGTACTTCTAGGCATGCGCCCTCCAAAGTCGTCCACATCCTCGCTTATCATCAAGTGAGACGGTGATCAAACGTGAGCCTATTAGGTATTAATGAACAACCTAAAGTATGTACCTAAACCAAACTTACCTATAATTTTAAATCCTATTCTCAATTCGAATGACACTTCAAAAGCAGTCAGACGTATTTTTTGCCAGCCTGCATGTTGTAACGTCGGTTTCAGCTTACAAATGTCACATGTTTCACAAACTTTTCAAGGTTAAACATGCATCGGCTCGTAAGAAGAAGAAAAACTTTCAAATAATATGTAGGAAGTACCCACCTGAGTAGGTACACTAACATTAACATGAGAATCGGTAAAAAAAAATAACCTTTTTTATTTCACATAGGCCTACATGGGCACTTATAAAACGTCGACAAAAGCTGCACGGTTCGGGTTGGTCGTTTCCTATGGAGAAGAACCGGCAAGAAACTCCATGATTACTCTTTTAAAAAGTGGTTGGTTCTACAATATTTCCATGTTACAGCATTAGCACTATGGGGGGCAACGTAGGCCCGAGTCGTAAGAAACTAAAAAAAAGGATTATATAATATATAAAAAAGTTAACAAATGTTAACTAGCACCTAGAAGGCCAACAATGTTCACACATTAACACACGTATAAAAAGACTAAATTTAACATGTGGCACAAAGTGTAGTAAAAGTCTAATTAAAAGAAGAAAACAACAAAAAGAGAAAAATAAGATTGCGAATAGTTAGAGACATCCACATATTTGTGCCGTTTATGAGTTACTAGGGAAGCCGCATGCGCAGATGGAGCTAAAGCCAAAATTTTTATCTTCAACGTAGTCCTTGATTTTATAATATGCTTTTTCAATAAGGACATGTTTGATGTGATTTTTGAACTTTCCATCGGTCAGTTCTATAACTGACTTTGGCAGCTTGTTATAAAAGCGTATACTGTTTATAAGAAAAGACTTACTAGTTTTAGTTAATCTGATTTTGGGTATTACAATTTCGTGCTTACTGCGTGTATTTAAATTATGGAAGTCGCTTCTAGTTTTGAGAAGCCCTCGATTTTTGCGGACATACAAAATACATTCCAAAATATAGAGTGAAGGTAGAGTCAGTATATCGATCTCTTTAAATTTATCTCTGAGGGACTCGCGAGGACCCATTTTATAGATCGCGCGGATTGCCCACTTTTGTAAGATGAAAATTGAGTCAACATCTGCTGCTGATGCCCACAGCAGAACGCCATAAGACATAATACTGTGGAAATAAGCATAGTATACTAACCTAGCTGTGGCTACATCGGTTAATTACCTTATTTTCATTACTGCATATGCAGCTGAACTTAACCTACCCGAAAGAGAACCTACCCGAAAGAGTTCTAATGTGCGCGCCCCACTGCAACTTTGAATCGATAGTAATCCCTAAGAATACAGTTTCCGTTATAACTTCAAGATTTTTGCCGTCAAGATTTAAGTTTAGGTCACGTTGTGGTACATTTGGTAAAGAGAACTTAAGACATTTTGTTTTTTTCGCATTCAGTAAAATATTGTTAGCTGCGAAGACAGTGAGTTAGTGACTATGACAGTTTAAAAACTTAAGTAGGTACAGTTCACAAGATTTAAAAATAGAGGATCATGAAATTGACGACAATGCTGGCGGCTTTCTAAACAGTTTTACAAAGGCAACAATACTATTCAGCAACCTTGCTGAAAAAATATGAAACTGTGTCAATCATTATTCTTCCCCCTAGTACCTATACCAAATATTTTCAGAAGGTGTAAATTGTACTTAAAAAAAAACGTTATTATACTTAATATTGCTATCAGCTCTTCGTAGTATTTCGTGAGTGCCCCGGATATACAATTTAATAAACAAATTTTTTGTTTTTTTATATTTTAGGCTAACTGGAAGAGTTTGCCTTAAAATCATCATCTTTTATTTTTAACCGAAAGGAGGCGGTTCTCAATTCAGATGTTACAATTTTTTATGTATGGTTAGGCATAACTCTGTCATAAATTTAGTAGCATAGGATTTGCAAAATTCTAGTTTTGTTATTGATAGGGTGTACTTTCGAGGTGATCCCATTGTCACAAAATCAGAATCTGGTAATGAAAACCCATGGAAATCGGGAAATCTTCAAATATTATAAGCAGACATATAGCGATTTAGGAATTTTCAATAAAATGGCAAGCATTTGCACTTAGAAAATATCATTCTGTGTGCAATCATTTGTTCATCTTTTTAATTCGCTTCAAAATCAGTCGGGTTTTATGATTTTATTAACTTTTTTTATTAATATACTTTTCGTTGCAAATAATATAATAACGAGTTATTTTGTACGTAAAACAAAATTTTAATAACGTGATAGTTTTGCTTTATAATGGGATCTAGATTTCAGCCGAGCAGGCTTACTTATTTCATCATTTTTTGGGTAGAGCGAAATTAATTTAGCCTTTTAATGAAATTGCGTTTACCCCTTTATCTTTCACTAAATTTAGATTTTATACTGCTTGAATTCCTTTGACCTCACGCGAGATTCAAGAACCATAGTTGTAAAATAAATTCTCTTTGCAAGCTATGATTTTTGGCTGTCGGATATGCGAATGAAGGTAAAGTTTATTTATCTACTTACCTTTATACATACTTATTTGTATATGTGTTAAACGGGAGAGGGAAAGAGGATCACTGCGCATAAAAAAAATATCCACATCGATATCAATGGGAACAGTGCCAGAACGCTGGCAACATTGCCACCTTGTATAATAGCAATGCTGATTCTCAGGCCGAAGACAAAAGTCATTGTATCTTTGTGCTTATTTATCCAAGGCAGTAAAGAATATTCACTATTTCCAAGCATTACCAAACATAAAAATAAACAAACGTTCAATTTTATCTATTTAATAGCTGTACCCGCGGCTTCGCTCCCGTCAACTGCCTACCCTAGCTAACCTACTTACCGACCCTACCCAATCAATCTATATATCCATCTATGACCCTACCTAGTACCTACTCCATTCCACCAACCAACCAATTTTTTTTCTAGGGTCACTCGTCCGCGGAGAAACTTAACACCGCCATTCAGAAAATGACGTCAAATGCACAACGCCATCTATCCAACTAGCTTTCCGCCCGCAGCTTCGCCTGCATGGACTACACAATTTTGGCTGATTCGTTTTTCAGTTTTCGCAGAATGTTGCAAATTATTATCCAAACATATTAGACCACAAAATTTTCTGTATCTCATTATTTTATCGAATTATAAAAATTACATATAAATTGATATAAAATGAGCATATACTGAACTGCCTTCGTATTCTAATAGAGAGCGCTGGGCTTTCATTCTTGTGGTCTGTTGGGATCGATTTCTACGGAGAGTTACAAATAGTGGAAAGCCACTTACTTTTCAATTTTTGAATCCTGCTACCGACACGATAGAAAATTAATATAGGATGGCGCGAAAGTTATCACCCGATGTTCTTCGGTTGTAATTTTTTTTATGCATTGAAAACTTTGTTTCTGTTTTGGATAATGTTCATTTGGAATCTTAATTTTCTTTTTTTCAATTTTATCTATAAAATGATACGGCTAAGTGGCCGCCACCATAATTGATAAACATTTGGGCCCGATTTATGGTATTTCCCATCACTCTTGCCAGAACTTCTTGGCGGATATTATCTTTGAAGGCTTCAAGAGTCTGAAGCTAGTTGACATAATACAATGAAAAAAACCACAGGAAGAAGTCTGGCACAGTTAAATCAGGCTATCTTACCGGCCATTGCAAGACCTGGTAATGCAGCCCTCAGAATTTTGGTTGTGGCTCATGCAGTAAGCGCCGTTGCTCTATCCTGTTCTCCAGTTCCAATTTATTCCTTTTAAGGATAGAGAAAGACGTGGATCATGGCTCTGTGACCTCGTCGACCATAGTATTCGTTTGGTGGCCCGATGACGCCTCCAGCGTTAACAATACACCATGCAGTAACTTTGAGCGGGTTTGACTGTACCTGGATTATACGCGGATTTTCGGTGCCACAGAAGTGATAATTTTTAACCGAATTACCAAAAAGGAGGAGGTTTTATGTTCGACTTCACTTATGTTTTTTTTATGTATGTTCACCGACATCTCCGTCAATAGTGGACCGATTTTGAAAATTATTTTTTTGTTTGAAAGAGTATGTTCCGAAATTGGTCCCATTTTAATTTGTTGAAGATCTGATTTAGAACTTCGGCGATATACAACAGAGCTATTCAATAAATAACGGCAGATCTCTCAGGATTGCTGCAATCGCATGTCTGTATATTGTTTATACCATTTCATAACATCACGCCAGTACGCTCTACAGGGGTCACACGCAGATGTGTACAGTTCACCTCAGTACCCTCTTATTTCACCGGTTATGTTCAGTTTCATGATATTCGGGTAATCTATACTGGCATTATAGGTACCTTACGTAACTATTTACCGTTTAGGTAGGTGTACAACTAAAAAGTGAAAAATAAAAAACTTTTTTACAAAAAAATACTTCCGACTTCCAAATAACAAAACTACAAAGTGAAAAATAACTTTATTTTTGGAAGATCGGTGTCCATAACGCAAAAAACTTTGACTTTGCAAAAAAGAGGAGGTTCTATGTTCAGCTGTATGTTTGTTGTTTTTTGTGTTTGTTCACCGATTTTTCGTCAATTGTGGACCGATATAGATTTATTTTCAATTGTATTTTCCCGAATTAGTCCCATTCACATTTGGTGAAGATCTGATGAAGAACTTCAGAGATATACAACATAACTCTTCAATAAACAATGGCAAATCTATCGTGATTGCAGCAATTGCATATCTGTTTATTGTTTACGCCATTTCATATATACATCACGCCAGTACGCTTTAAAGGGGTACACAGAGGGGTATCCCTTTAACGAAGAAACAAAAACAGGCACAAAGACTGCCGAAATGAAATGTTAATTTCACTTTGTAGTATTTTTATTTGGAGGTCAAATGTATTTTTTTGTAGAAAAGTTTTTTGTATAAGTTTATTTCACAAATGTTGAAGCAGAACTTCATTTTTTCCGCCATATGCAAAAATTATAGCATCTGCCAATAGAGTGATGAGTTTTGCGCGATCCTGTACAGTCTTGATATGGGTACTCCAATTAGCTCACGCTAACTAAGTCACCATCAGGAAGTTAGAATTGAATTAAACACTTCTTTGTATTCCGCATAGGTGGTTTTTCTGTCTGGTCCCGAAATGATCAGGCTGCTATTAGTACTGACTATGGAACAGGCAAAGTAGAATTGCCCGCGTGGGAAGTAATTTCCTTTAAATCTAAAACCCCTAAAATATAACCGTTGCATAAACTACTATTTTCACGCATCATTTAACATGATTATGTTAGAAGCATTTAAAAAAAAACTGGAAAACAGTTTCTTATTAGCTATAGAATAGAATTGAATGGAATGGAATAGAATAGATTATACTTTATTGTACACCAAACAAAAAGAAATTACACAATATTTTATAGCAACTTAATACTATGGGTACAAAGGCGGTCTTATCGCTGACAGCAATATCTACCAGACAACCTTTGGATGTACTAAAGAACTAAAGATAAAACACGGGTTAGCCTACTGCTCATTAAAAAATATTAATACATAAAAATTATATAGCTATATAAAATACTATACTCAAACTTACAAATAAACATACATACATAATATTACATGTAACAAAATTTCAAAGAAGGGTTGAACAATGATAGAAACAGAAAAATATTAAAGGGAAAGGAAATGGTTCTTAACAAGGTTTTTAAAAGATGATAGTGACTGGGCTTGTCTTATTGACATCGGCAACTCATTCCACAATCGCACAGCCTGGACCGTAAACGATTTATTGTAGAACTTAGTGTAATGAGCAGGCATCAAAAGTGTCAAATTCTCCGATGATCTCAAGTGTCTAGAATGTGTGTCATGAAGGTTTGGGGGAATGTGGAACAGGGTGTAAAGTCCCACACACCTCCGTAGAAAAGGGAGGATCCTCCGACCAGACGGGTGTTGTATCTGGTCCGGGCAACTGCCCAACGGTTGATGTGAACGGTTGTCTTTACTTGCGCGATGCAGGATTTGTGTGACGTCATGTCGTTAGTTCGTAAGTGGCGGCGTTGGTGCCGCTACATCACTCCCCTCCGGAGACCGGAGGTCGATAGCAGGTTGAGTCGTCCGTACATCTCGTGATGTGTGCCTGGCCAGTGGAAGGTTGGTTCTTGTGAGTCGGAACCGGAAGTCGCAGAGTTCGCGGTGAGTCGGAACTGTAAGCGGTTGTGCCCCAGTGAGTCGGGGTGATGAAATCCCAGTGAGTCGGGATAGTGTTGCTTGCTCCAGTAGTTCGGAGCGCTGATGATGTCCCAGTGAGTCGGGACAGAGCTGCTGGCTCCAGTGGGTCGGAGCGGTGATTGAAAGAAGCTGGGGGTGATGACCAGAAATGCGCGTCCGCTGCATGCTGGTGGTCAGGATACCCCCGTAGATGCCGTGGGTACTGGCTGGCTGTGTGACTCGCTGCTCGAAAGCTTGAGAAAGTGATGATGACGTCGCGACGAAGTAGTTCTGCACGAAGGCTGCGCTGACATTCATACTCGGGGTCACCAGTTTGGGGGTTAACGGAACAGGGTGAAAAGTCCCACAAACCTCCATAGAAAAGGGAGGATCCTCCGACCAGACGGGTGTTGTGTCTGGTCCGGGCAACTGCCCAACGGTTGATGTCGGACTGTTGTAAACGTTCAAATCGCGCCGAAAACTTTACTTGCGCGATGCAGGATTTGTGTGACGTCATGTCGTTAGTTCGTAAGAGGCGGCGTTGGTGCCGCTACAAAGGAACTTATGCGTTCTTTGAGATAAGAGGGGGTTGTAGGAATAAACAGAACACTATAGAGTAAACGATAAAATGTGGGCATTCCGGCGAAGGCGGATTGGCAGTCATTTGAGCTTAGTACGAAATTCTGAAACATCGTCATATTTGCAAAAACCAAATATGAATCTAATGCAAAAGTTTTGGAGTCGCTCAAGCTTATCTAACTACACTTTAGTTAGATCTAAATAACTGACATCTGCATAATCGAGGATTGGGAGAAGGAGGGATTGGGCAAGCGCAGGTTTGGTGGCAGTTGCAAGGAAATTGCGCAGTCTGCGCAAAGACCTCGCAGAGGCAAACACCTTGCGGCTAACCTCCTGCAGCTGAGGACCCCACGAAAAGTCTTTGTCAACGAAAATACCCAGGTCTTTCACTGAGTCACCGTATGGAATAGCTGAGCCATCAAAAACAGTCCGGGGGAGCTGCGACCAGTTAAATTTTGAGACCAACCTAGGACTGCCGACAACAATGACTTGAATCTTCGCAAGATTAACCCTGAGACCATGGGCCAAACTCCACTCAGAAATACAACCTAAATCTTTATTGATCATATTAACTGCCTCAGACAATTCATCTACCGGAGCTTGAGAATATGTTTGCACATCGTCAGCGTAAAGGTGGTACGACGAGAGAAGGTCATTGGAAATAGAATTAATAAAAATAGCGAAAAGAAGAGGAGATAGAACGCCTCCCTGTAGTACGCCTGCAGAGGTATTGCACCATGACGAAGAAGAACCTTCAATGCAAATACGGGCGGCCACACAGGTAACTACGTAACCAATCAATTACCGTTGGCGATAATAATAATAATAATCTATGGCCTGACGTGTCAAGAGTGACATATAAAATTTTTATCTCCAAATTTTCCAATATAAAATAATATAATAATACAATAGAACAATGTACAAACACACCAACAAAATAAAAAATCAAGAAAATAAAAGAAATTTACAATAGTGACGATAACACAAAACTACAACATGAAAAATCATTTGACAAACAAAGATGAATAAAACATGCTCACAAGAAGCCAGGCCCGAGCACTATCCACACGCCCAACATCTTCGGGTTCGTCGCTTAGCTCCGCCTCGCAGCCGCCGGGACCACCTACAATCGTGAGTGAAGCGATCCCGGACATTGCAGTTGCGTCGAGTTCGAGCGACGAATATTTCTCTCCGCCGACGACACCACCACCTGCGCGTCGACGGGGAGGACGCCGGCCGCCGGACAGCCTGGGACCTCGAGGTCCATCGGCCTCTGACAGGGTCCCCGCTCCCGGTGGAAGTGTGCAGCGCATGCGATGGACGCAATCGATCAACGAAAACGTCATGCGAGCATACTTTGGGGCTACAGAGGGGGGAATTAACCTGACTGCGTATCGTGGTCGGATGCTCTCTCTGTTTCAGGTGCTTGAGCCAGCTGTCAACGTTTCGGCCCAACGTCTGTCGGATCAGGTGCGGGTCATCCAACGAAACCGTATGTTGGATGATGACGTACGTGATAGACTGCGCAATGAATCACGGAATAGCCGTGTCTCGTCTGCCTTGCCACTGGCCGCGGTGCAACTGCAACCCAGTGTTTCACCGCGACCAGATAATGATGGTGAGGATGACGACGACAGGGCTATATCTGTGAGTACCCAATGCAATGCACGTTTAAGGAGCGCTTTGGAATGTGCATTCAGTGAGTATCGTTCCACACCGCCTGAGCTTAGACCTCGACTACCTCGTCTGCCCATGCATAAGAAAAATAAATTTTTGATAGCAGCGAAGACCTTGCCGATACCCACTCAATACTGTACTGTGCGGCTGCTGCGGCATGTCGTGTAGCTAACGTCAAATTCCCAAAAAGTGACAGAGCTACACGACCAGCTGTACCAGCTTGGCAGTCCAGGATTGAGCGTCGTATCGGTGAGGCTAGAGCTCTCATCGGCAAACTTATCTGCTTCAGGGAGGGCAACACTCGCCCTAGAGTGATGCGCTTTGTGAGGCGGGCGTTCTCGGGGACTGATATCAGTTCTCGAGATTATCTGTCCCGCGTTACAGAGCGTATCGACTTCCTGAAGCAGAAGATCTATGCATGGGCAAGCCGTATTCGTCGGTACACGCGGCGAGTGGAGCGATACACTCAGAATCGCACATTTCAAAGCAACGAAAGGTGGGTTTATAGGGCTTGGGAGCGACCCGGCCAAGGTGTGACTGATATGCGCCTACCAGATAATGACGCCATGTGTTCTTTCTGGCGCGATATCTGGTCGGTGCCTGTCAGTCACACCGAGGGTGACTGGACTCGGGAGGTCGAGCAAGCGTGCGATCTGATACCACAAATGGGGGCAATTACTATCAGCCCCCAAGATGTAGCTCGTGCAGTCCGTCCGTTGCCCAACTGGAAATCTCCAGGGCCAGACGGACTGCAAAACTTTTGGACTAAGTGGTTCCAAAGGTCGCACGCTCGTTTGGCATCTCAGTTCCAGTCTGCCTTAGAGTCAGGGTCGCTGCCCCAGTTCCTAACGACAGAAATAACCCACCTGCTCTATAAATCGGGTAGTACTGCGGATCCTAAAAATTATAGACCGATAACGTGTTTACCGACGGTCTATAAAGTTCTTACATCCATTCTGAGAGCTAAAATTAATCAACATATTGACAATAACGCCATCATGTCTGCTTCTCAGAATGGATGTAGGAACGGGTCCCGCGGTACTAAGGAGCTGCTCCTTATAGACATTGCCATTAGCCAACAGGTTTGCCGTACCCGCAAGGATCTGGCGACATGTTGGATAGATTACAAGAAGGCCTATGACTCAGTGCCACATACATGGCTCATGAGGGTGCTGGAGTTGTATAAAATTGATACAACTCTGCGCGCCTTCCTAACGTCATGTATGGAGCAATGGAGGAAGGTTCTTCACTATCCAGGATGTCGACAGATTCAGGAAAACAGTGAACCTATAAGGATCGAGCGCGGAATATTTCAGGGCGACAGTCTGAGTCCTCTGTGGTTTTGTTTAGCCCTGTATCCTCTCAGCTGGAGGGTTCAGGTCTGGGCTATCGGTTGAGGAGAGGTGGTCAGGTCATATCACACCTCCTTTACATGGATGATCTGAAGCTCTTTGCCCCCAACAAATTGCAACTGATGAAGCTACTGAAGGTAACAGAAACCTTCAGTGACGCCATCAGGATGGAATTTGGTGTAGCCAAATGTGCAGTCATGCATGTAAAGCGAGGGGAGATTATGGAATCAATGGGAATACAACTCTCGGATTCCATACCCCTTAGATCCCTTTCCTCAACCGAAACTTACAAGTATTTGGGTATGTCGGAAGCACTAGGCATCAATGTAACTGACGTGAAACAGTCGTTGAAGGAACACTTCTTTGGCCGCCTGAGAAAAGTATTAAATAGTCTTTTATCAGGCGGGAACAAGGTGCGCGCCTTCAACGGCTGGGTCATGCCGGTCTTGATGTACTCTTTCGGCATACTCAAATGGACTCAGACAGAACTTGACGCCCTGGATAGGAGGGTCCGCACGCTGCTTACCGCAAATCGTAAGCATCACCCACGTTCATCGGTTATGAGACTGTATATCCCTCGGAAGTGTGGGGGTCGTGGCTTTTTAAATGCTAAGACCCTACACAACCGCGAGGTATGCAGTCTTAGGGAATACTTCCAGGCCGCTGACGTGGGTATGCATCGAGATGTGGTAGCAGTGGACAAGGGCCTTACCCCGCTCTCCTTGGCTAACGAGAACTGGCGCAAACCTATAGTATTAGATACTAATGACCGCAGGGAGGTATGGCAGAGCAAGGAGCTTCACGGACGCTTCTACCGGGTCCTACATGGCCCCGATGTTGATCTTTTAGCGTCCGTGGCCTGGCTGCGATTTGGTGACCTTTTCGGGGAAACCGAAGGTTTTGTCTTTGCGATAATGGACGAAGTTATGATGACAAACAACTACCGGAAATACATTGTGAAAGACGGTACGGTTGACATCTGTCGGGCATGTCACCGACCGGGGGAATCCATCCGTCACATTATCTCCGGTTGTTCTAGTCTAGCTAACGGAGACTATTTGCATAGACACAACCTTGTAGCCAGGATTATCCATCAGCAACTTGCTCTTAAATACAATCTCGTGGAATCGGAAGTGCCTTACTATAAGTATGTGCCCGACCCAGTTCTCGAAAATGGCAATGTCACGTTGTATTGGGATCGGTCTATCATCACTGACAGGACTATTGTTGCCAATAAGCCTGACATAGTGGTGATAGACCGACTAGGGCGTCGCTCAATGATTGTTGATATAGCGGTCCCTCATGACGAGAACCTCGTGAAGGCTGAGAGAGATATGAAAAGCAAGTATCTTGATCTGGCTCGCGAGGTTGTCGACATGTGGGACGTGAATACAGCGATCATTGTGCCGATAGTCGTTACGGCCAATGGCATAATAGCCAAGAGCCTCGACGAAGATCTGAGGAGGCTCTCGTTGGGCAGCTGGATCAAGGGCTTGATCCAGAAAGCGGTACTCCTGGACACGGCGCGTATCGTTAGGGGGTTCCTCTCTCAGGAGCCCTGACCACCGGTAGCTTGGACCCTGTTCCCGATACCGGTGGGCTACTATTTTTGTATTTTTAAATGTTTTTTTATTTTTTTTTATAGAGTAATATTTAAAAATGTAAAAATATGTATATAAAATGAATAAATGGAATAATAATATTTTTCGAAGGTATTCAATAGCCTTCTTTCGGGCGGAAACAAGGTGCCTTCAACGGTTGGGTAATGCCGGTACTGATGTACTCTTTCGGCATACTCAAATGGACTCAAACGGAACTTGACACCCTGGATAGGCGAGTCCGTACACTGCTGACTGCATATCGAATGCATCACCCACGATCGTCAGTCATGAGATTGTATATCCCGCGGAAGTGTGGAGGCCGAGGCTTTTTAAATGGCAAAAGCCTCCACAACCGCGAGATATGCAATCTCAGAGAATGTTTTCTAAATACCGACGTGGGTATTCATCGAGATGTAGTAGCAGTGGACAAGGGACTCACCCCGCTCTCCTTGGCGAATGAGAACTGGCGCAAGCCTGTAGTGCTTGACACTATCGATCGCAAGGAGGTATGGCAGAGTAAGGAGCTTCACAGACGCTTTTTCCGGGCCCTACATGGGTCCGATGTAGACCAATCAGCGTCCGTAGCCTGGCTGCGATTCGGTGACCTCTTTGGGGAAACCGAAGGTTTCGTCTGTGCAATTATGGACGAAATGACGAATAACTACCGGAGATTTATTGTGAAGGATGGCACGATTGACATCTGTCGGGCATGTCACCGTCCGGGTGAATCGATCCGCCACATTATCTCTGGTTGTTCATGTCTAGCTAACGAAGAGTACTTGCATAGGCACAACCTTGTAGCCAGGATTATCCATCAGCAACTTGCTCTGAAATACACTCTTGTGGCGTCGGAGGTGCCGTACTACAGGTATGTGCCCGACCCAGTTCTCGAGAATGGCAATATCACATTGTACTGGGATCGGTCCATCATCACTGACAGGACTATTATCGCTAATAAGCCTGATATAGTGGTGGTGGACCGAATCGAGAGGCGTGCAATGATTGTTGACATAACTGTCCCGCATGACGGGAACCTTGTGAAAGCCGAGAAAGATAAGCAAATCTAGTATCTTGACTTGGCTTGCGAGGTTGTCGACATGTGGTATGTGGACACAGCGATCATTGTACCGATAGTCATGTCAGCCCATGGCTTAATAGCCACGAGCCTCGACCAACACCTTAGGAGGCTCTCGTTAGGCGGCTGGGCCAAGGGCCTGATCCAGAAAGCAGTACTGCTGGACACGGCTCGTATTGTTAGGAGGTTCCTCTCTCTGGAGCCCTGACCGCCGGTAGCTTGGATCCTGTACCCGATACCGGTGGGTCTCTATTTTTTATATGTTTAAATATTTTTTAAAAATTTATTTTATAAAAATATTTAAAATGTAGATAAATAAGAAATTGAATAAATAAAGGACATAATAATAATATATAATAAATATTTATTTCATAAAACAAGAGCACATTGCACTATACATTGTAGATTATAAATTTTACATTTGTCACACTATAAGCACAATTATAGACAAAGACAAAGACAAAGACAAAGATATTTTATTTCAACTAGGCCACAAAGCGGCACTTTTGAACGTTAGAATACATTAAAATTTACAGGGAATAAAAATTGATTCTACCGTGCATTCGGAAAGTAGCTTGTTATGGAGAAGAACGCACAAGAAACTCCATACTTACTCTTTTAAAAAAAATATATGTTTTTTTTACAAAATTTAGGTACATAAGTACATACATTAATAAATTTATATGTGTGAGGACAATGCACCCAGAATCACTACATACTATACTACGTACAAAGTATTAAAAGTACTCACACATGTACTGTGCAGTTACATAATAAGCACTAGAAAAACACTAGCATCCGAAGCAGTTAAGTTAAGACCAATCCCAACTGACGGCGCCCGTTCACGAACATGACGCATGAATCGGCACCACCCAGCTCAACCATCATGAAGGGAACCGAATGATCCAACACACACGCCACCATCAGAGAGACATTTGAGAGAGCATGACACACTCAACTGCCAGGGCAAACACAAGTCAACGAACGACACCAAGGTACAGCAAATGGTAGATTTACAGTTGGGTACATAGTACTCACACACGTGCTGCGCAGTTATACTATACTAAAAGAAATTGAGTCTATATAATACAAATATATTCATACAGTCTTCATATATTCATATAGACTCTATCCCTTAAACTAGGCCTAGCCTGTATCAGCCATATGGGTTCGGTAAGTAATTGACATTCTGTAACAAGTGGAACAGTGTCGATGTTACATTGAAGCTAAAATTATTCTATGAAATAAGAGTGGGTAGGTTACTTAGTGTGTTATGTATGTGTGTGTGTGAGTGAGAGTTCGTTTATGTGCGTGTTGGCATGAGTGAGTGTGCATGTGTGTGCGTGTGTGTGGATTCTGCGGTTGTATTTTTACGAGATGTATGCTAGGAGATTCTCCGTTGTGAGGTAGTCTTTTTGTCGTAGCCATTGAGTGAGATTGTGTTTTAGCTCGTGTCTGTTTAAATCAAGTATGTGTAGTATTTTGTGTAGTTTCTTATATAAATAAGTACCTATGACGTAATATTGGCGTTCGGCAAATTTAGTTTTATGTGTTACACCTGATGGGACATTTGTGCGTTTTTTTGGATTGGATCTGGGCATGATTCTATGAGTTCTGAGGACAGACTGCAAGATGAACAGCTGTCTAACTGTTAATACCTTACATTCATCATAATATGATAGATTTTAGTTGTTTGGTAGGATGCAAGTAAGGCTTCTTAGACATAACTTTAAGTACGGTTCTTTGAGCTCGCTCTGCCCTCAGGAAATTGGTTTTAATAGCACCACCTCATGCTGTAATGCAATATCCGATAATCGACTGTCACAGTGCAAAATAAACCATTTTTAATGTGTCTATGTCAGCCGATTCTCTTAGAGATTTAAAAAGATATATAAAACGCATTGTCCTGCTATTTATAATTTCTGGCTGTTTGTCCCATCGTAGGCCGTCATCTATTTGCAGACCTAGATACTTTACACAATCACTTCTACCTAGTGGACATGAGCATGGTGTTGACGAGTTCAGGCATGAGTGAGCAGTTACAACAAAGCTATGGCTTGGTATTTCGTCGGATTGCAAAAGGAATGTAGCAAGACTTATTCAAGTTTAATTTAAGTAGATTTTGGTGGAACCAGTTCATTATACTATTTAGTGCTATTTCTGCATTGGTTTTAATCTCTTCCCAAGTGGAAACATAGATGATTATTGCAGTATCGTCAGCGTATGCGTATGCAGTTTGGTAGAATAATCTTGCAGAGGTCATTGAAATACATTTGGAACAGTGTGGGACCTAATATGCTTCCCTGGGGCTCACCGTATGTCACGATTTCCTCATTACTGAGATAAGCATCTATTTTAACTTGCTGAGAGCGATTCTTGAGGTAATCCTTGAAAATTTCGAGTGCTATGCCACGTATATTGTGTGAGATCCAGTACAGTATCTTCCGTCAAACCCCAGGCTTGAAGCCATACTGGTTCTCGGCAATAATGCTATGTTTATGTAAAAAAACCTCTAAGTTGTCTATTAAGAATCTTTTCAATAATTTTTGAAAGCGAAGGCAGGATGGAAATTGGTCTGTAATTGTTGACACAGTTCCTGTTCCTGCTCTTATATATTGGATGGATAATAGCTTTTTTGAGATATGTTAAGAGAGCTGAGTATGCCGAGTAAAATATCAAAATCGACGGTGTTAAAAGCATTGCTGAAATCTAATAAGGAAAGTACCGTCAGATTTAGCTATAATATAAATATTATGTTCAAAATTGTAATTAAATTCTAAAATGGATATCGTGTCTCCTCTGCATATTGCCTAAAATTATGTTTTGGTAATTAATAGATCGTAACTAATAAAACCATTAACAGTATTCTGAAAACACTGAAGAAAGTTTAATTATAATTTTAATTCAGATTTATTTTTAAAGTATTTTGTTTTGATTGCCTTGTTTTACTGGGTAAACTGTTATGGGTCGGGCAAATTGTTATGGTTTTATCAGTCTGGGTTTGTGTCCGGTTAGTGAGAGTAGAGTTTCCCCTTAGTTTCTTCAACTAAAATTATCGTAAAGTAATGTGACAAATTGTCGAACGCGAGCAAACTGCTATGTTTGGTTGAGTGAATTTACAATAGCCTGATCATTTGTCACATAAATTATAATGGGACTTTAAAAAACTGGATAATTTTGGGTGTAGGTCACCCAAAATGCCACCCATGCAACTCTGTTTATCACCTTCGTAGAATATGTGATGTTATGCTTCGTTTGTATTTTATACATAGCCTGTGCAATTTCGCAAAACATCTTTTCTTGGCATGTAATATCAAAGTTTTATTTTTCTCAATGTAATTTCCATTCCATTTAAGTTTTTAATCTGTTATCTTTTCGCTGTTTATCGTTGCGTTGACTCAACTTGTTTTAAACGAAACATGGTTAATTTGATAAAGACAGGAGAAAGTTGTTTCTGGCTTTAAATTTGTTTTGTAACTTGTTGAGCTTTGTTTGTAACACTCCGTTTAGGGAGGACCATGTCTCGAATTTAAAGATGTCAAAGAAAGAAGTTAGTTAGAATGTATGTATTTAAGCATCTGCTTACTTATTAACCGACTTCAATAAGGAGGAGGTTCTCAATACGACTGGTTTTTTTATGTGCTTCAGAACTTTTACAAGGTGAACTAATATAAACACTACAAAAGGAAAAATTACTTCAATTTCGGCAGTCGGTGTTCCTGTATTTGTGTTTTCGGTTTTTTGACACCAACTTCCGAAATTGAAGTAATTTTTCCTTTTGTAGTGTTTTATTTACAAGTCGGTTGCTTATTTTTTTGTAAAACAGTTTTTTTTGAATTTATTATGAATACTTTTACGCCCTGTGAGATTGCCAATTAATTAAAAGCCACATTAGACCACATAGATAAAACAGTCGTTACGGGAAGCGAAAACACCGAGACAACTAGTTTTTATTTTTTACGGGTATAGGCATATTGCATCTTGTGAAATACATAATTAGTATATAATTAGGGAAGTATATAATTAATTTATATAAGTAGGGTTCTAATCTTTAGTGTCTCAGCATACTGATGAATTCTGCAGTCTTGTGCAATCCTACTTCCCTGCATTAACTTTGATGCTCATAGGAAAGCTTAGTCTCCCTTGGTGTAATCAATATCTAAGTAGGGTTCTATTCTTTAGTATCTCAGCATACATATGCATTCTGCAGCCTTGGCTTGTACAATCCTTATACCCTGCAAAGACCTTGCCCTACAAAATAATATAGACAGTCTTTACAGCTGTGGATATTTTAAGACCAGCATACCATTCCATCTCGAAATCAATGATTGTTTTGTAAGATTAGGGAGAATGCTACAAAGCTTTATGGTAGAAGCTGTTAAAGTCTGTGGCCATTTTATAAATAGGATGTGCTTTTAGAATATAATATATTTTATTGTAAACCAAAAAGTTACACATCTCTTTACAAGAACTTAATACTATGGGTACAAAGGCGGTGCTTTATCATTTGCTTCTGCTCCTGATTTTTAGTGTGAGGAAACATTTATCGATATTTTATTTCTAGTTGAAATAAGCAACATAGCTCAATGGTAACAGTCTGTATTCCGGAGGCATTATCAACATCCCACCCTTATATTCCATATAAGCCGCTATATTCGGTAATCGTGAAACACCGCGTGTTACAAAGAGTTTTCCCGACCTAGTTCCGTATGTATTTCGTTTTCGGAGCCGTTCCCAAATGGTGTACTAAAGTGTGCTTACAAAACTGGATGCAATAGTCATAACGTTATATAAATAGCTTCATTACGTGTTATACCTCGTCATGGTGTGCCATAACAACATATGATGGTAAATGCATCGTTCATATTTGTAATAAAGATAAACCACAGAGTTAGGCCATTTTGCGGCGACCTGCTAGAGGCAGCATTTTCGACACTTTCTTAACAAACCAATCGTATCACGATTTTCTCGGACTAAAGAGGCCTGTAAACGGGCTATAAAAATTGCATCTTGCTGGCAATTATATTGAGCAATATAGCTCAGTATATTTGCAACATATACCCTTGCTGCAATTTCATTGAGCAATACATTGCCGGATGTTGCCCAGCAAGATAGTGCAACTGGGTTGCTGAGGAATTTTGCTCGTACACGGGGAGCAATAATTGCGGCTAGATCTCAGTTGACAAAATGGCGTATAACGAGGCTGTTCTCTTTGCTGCAGCATTTATTGTTTTGTATCATCGTTTAAACAAACCGAAACCTAAAAAGAGAAGAAGAGTGTGGATCCGGCCATATTTAAACAAACGAATGTCAAGTCAAAATAATGCTCAAATTTTCCAGCATGTTTGAGAAAATAAATTAATCTACCTAGATACAAAAGATCTCAAAACAGAAGACAATTAAAAAAACTAACTTAAAATTTAAGAATCAGACTTGTCGGGTGGAGTCGAGCGAGGGAAAAGAGTAAGGTTTTTTTTAATGGTCTTGTCAATCATTCAATGACTTCTCCCGCTCTGGGTGAAGCGGGAGGGCGTGTCAAAATTTTACTGACTAAAACCCATCCGTGTTCCTTCAGTTACCAGCCCCAGGGCCGCAGGTAACTCTCTTTCAAATTTATCCGCGACCGATACATCAGAGCAAAGACGATATACCTACGGTGATTTCAGTAAAGTCATACCGGGTTAAATCATTTGCAATCTAGCCGGATAGACACTGAATACAAGCGATTTGAATTAAAAAGAAAAAAAGCGGCAATTACGGCCCAAGCATCCTTCATTTATATGCACTAGCTTCTGCTTCTACATCTCATAATTCTGGACGAACATGGATTTCGTTGATAAAGTAGAAAATCTTTTCGTTTGACCACTCGGCCATAACGAACAGAATAAAATCAACAACGGGTACAAAACAACATCACTAATCAGGCAGCGACAGGACGAGGTGGGGGAACCCGGTGAGGGAAAAGAGATTCAGCTTTATATCAGAGCAAAGACGATATACGGCTATATTGCAGTAAAAAGTCAAAGCGGGGTAAATCATGTGCAATCTAGCCGGCTAGACATTGAAACATGCGGCAACTATGAAATATCTCGGCAATATCGCCGGGCTACACTGTAAGATTGCAGCAATTGTTGCACTGTATTGAGCGATATAGTTGGCAACTTGACGGCTATACAATTGCAGCAAGAAATTGCCAAAAAACTAGCCCGTTTACAGGCACCAGAATATAAATTTCGTATTGAAAATGATGGCTTACACTCAGTTTCTTGATTGAAGATAACACACAAATACACAAAACATAATGTAACAATTTTTCAAGCGTTGACTGTTCTTACAACTGATCATAGTGTAATTGTGTAAAATTGTTTTGGTGGTTTCGGTGATACGTTGATTGTTAATCAGTCACGCCGCAAATACTGAATCTATTTGGATTTCACTAATTGGCCTTAATCACTACAACCGCATTCGCTACGTCCTCGCCGCTGAGGCCCGTCGCATGTTCTTTCAATAAATTAAAGCCAAACCGAGAATCGCTAAGCTATAGTTTAAATGACTAGATTTAAAAGGAGTTTCTTGTCCGTTCTTCTCCACGTAGTTATTTTCCGAACGGATGGTAGAATCACGTAATCATGATCCAGCCCTAGTTGTCCCACCAGCAACGCCCTGAGCCGAGATTCGTATCCCATAGGGGATAGCCCTTAGTGTGGTCACTTAGGTTAAGTTTTTGTGTCTGGCTGGAGGCTCTAGTTTAGTCTCTAGGTTAAGCAGTAGCCGATCACTTTGATTGAACTGCGAGACGCCACTCACAAAAGAAAAACCTGTTTCGCTCGTGGATTGGGAAATAGGATAGGTACTTTCTATCTATTTAGCGCAGTGTTATTTATTATGATTTTTTCGCAGCATTAATGCTGGGATTGCCTTTTTGGCCTCGGTCCTCGGTAGATGTTTTTAATTATAATATAAGCCTCTCCATCCTGAATTTCGATTCTTTGTTCAGTTGTAGTTTTTTCCAGTTATTTTTAAAGTATATCTCTCAATTCAGTGTGCCTCCGGGAAAAGTATTCAAGGAAAAGTCAAGTTCTTGTCCAGCCGTTTGCGATTCGTCTATTTATTTCCCGGGTAGTCTGGTCTTTATGGGAGATGATCTGGCCCAGGTATATGTATTCTTCCACATTTTCAATAAGTTGGTTATCAATTGCTATTTGAGCTGGTTTGGAGTTTGTTAGTAAATTGGTTTTATCTGTTTAGTGTTTTTTTTTTTTTTGCTCTTATTGCTTAAGGTCTTGGATCATTTTCTCCAGTTTATGTCGTTCTTCTTCGAACAAGACAATGCCATCAGCAAACCTGAGGTGGTTCAGTTTCCTTCCATCGATGTTAAGTCCTAGTAAGTCCCGATTCAGTTTTCGGAAAACATTTTCCAAAACGGCGGCAAATAGTTTTAGAGTCAGTGGGTCGCCTTGTCTCTTTTGATTTTAAATTCTTCGCCTAATGTTTCCAGTTATATTCTTGCGTTAATGTTGGAATAGATGGTTTTGATAAGGTTGATGTAGACAGCACTGATCCCCTGAGTTGATAGGCTCTCCCATATAGCTTCATGTTTTATGCTGTCGAAGGCTTTCGCGTAATCGATGAAGGCCATATATAGAGGCTTGTTATATTCGTTATATTTCTCTATTACTTGTTTGACATTATGTATATGGTCGATTGTGGCAAAGTTCTTCCTAAGACCGGCCTGTTCTATTGGTTGGTTTTCATCTAGTTTGATAGTCATTCGGTCTAGGATGACATTGGAGAAAACCTTGTATATGATAGACATCATGCTAATTATTCAGTAATTTCCTATACCTTCATTTAGACCTTTTTTGTGAATAAGTATTATGTGTGATGTTTCCCATTGTTCAGGAATGTGTCCTGATGCCAAGATGTTGTTGAACATTTTGGTCAATGTTGGTATTAATTCCTCGAGGTTTCCCTTCAGTATTTCATTTGTGATTTTGTCTGGCCCTGGAGCCATGTCCAGTTTCTGGCTCAATAAAGCTTTCCTTACTTCGCTGTGTCGAGGATTTCGGGTTCAAATTCTAAATTTGTCGGATCAGCATTGCCTGTTTTTGGTTTTCCCTTTTCGGTATCATGTTTGTTGAAGTACAAATTCTGGTAAAATATTGTTGATCCGACAACATTATTTTACCCGGTATTTTTAATTATGTTACTTCAAATTGTTTGCCTGTATTTTCTGTGCGTGTCACAACATTTTTTTTCTTTCTTTTCTTGGGATAATTACCGAGTTTCACACGGGTGATGGCACTGGCAGAAGTAAGTAGATAATATAGACGCTGCCAGCATGGCGATTCCGTGTTCTGTGTAACCTATACCTCGTTACTGAAGCACACAGAAGTACCTTTGGTTCTTTGGCACCTTGAATTACTATTGAAAACCTTGAAATGTTTTCTTCGTTTTATGTTTGAAACATGAAATACAAACTTTTTGTACGTAACCAACCATCGTCAACCAGTAATTGGGTTGTTTGAGTCAGTCAGCTAGAGGACATGCTCCACAAAATCGGATATGTCTCATCTAGGATTTCCAAGAGTTTATATCAAGCTAAATATTATACCTGCTTCATCGCGATTTTATTTTTTACTTATTTTTAGCTTTTATTTAACTTGCCTTGTTAGTTAGTAAGTAGGTATTTATGTTGGGGTCAAATCTTGAACTTTAAAACAGTTATCTGCAACAGATTACGTTATTTTGCAAACACGTTTGATTTGAATGGCAATGGTAGGTAGATAATGAGTAATGGCAAATCCAATATGGCAGACTCCCAAAGATGGCGGCTAAATTTAATTATAATGCACCCCGCACTTATGATATGGGTGAAATGAAAGGGTTTGCTGAGAGGCATACGCAAAAAGCTTGTTTCTAACAAGCATAAAGTTTAGTTAAAACACCCGTGTGTGTGTTTTTTTAGCCTGTCTTACCCGGGCCATAATAACAAATCTATTGACACCTTATTCATCAAAATCGGATGAATAGTTTAGGCGCTATGGAGGTACATACGTAAATACAAACATAATACATACATTGACTGCTAAAATCATAACCCTTCTTTTTGTCTTCGCCGCAGTCGGGTAAAATGTTTTTTTTTAATATATGGTTTAAATGAAAGAATAAAATATTTGGATGAATGAGTGTTGTAAGAAAATAGCCATTTGCTATTAGTTCATATTTTTTTCAACTGAAAAACGTCTGTTTTCTTTTGAATAAATCGTGTGTGTTTTGTTTCAGGTCTCCCAAACGATCTGTCGGTGTACTGGCATCAATATCCGTACAGTTTGGGTATCGTCTTCTGCAAGTTAAGGGCCCTGATCTCTGAAGCGTAAGTATCTTATTACTCTTTACAAGGTCACAGCATACAGGGCCAGACTAAATTAGCTGACAAAATTCCATAGACGTCCCTTAAGGTACAGTAACTAGCAGCCGTCGTCGGCCCTGTCCCTGTCGTCCAAGGTGCTGTTATGTACCTTTATTTTTATTTATTTCATCGTTATTGCATTTACCAATACCAGGACCCCTCAATGCGATAAAATCATAAATGCGGTCATCCCAACCTAAGTTACCTGAACTCAAAACTAATCGGAACACCATCATCCTCATCTGTAGCAAATTTTACACAATGCACTCCTTGTGAATTCACCCAGAGTACAACGGTCCGTCTCTTTTGCTATCATGTTGTACTAAAGAACTTTTAATTAAGAACACTGCTGCAGCTGCTGCAAATATAATTTGGCGAAATGGGGTTTTGCAGTTCCGTCTGATACCCAGTGTGAGTGCGGTGCCCCTTTGTAAAATATGGCACACATCCTAGAGTGCACACCTGCTTTAGAAGACCTTATACTCGCCACTGACGCTGCAATCGGGGTGGCCAGCTACTAGGCCCAAAATATATAAAGACCATCGACTCGAAAATAAGAAGAATTAAGAACTTATGTTATTTTATGTTTGTCGTCGTTAGAACTTGTACCGTCACTATAATGTCAGTATGATCAATGCAGTCTACTAAAACCTACCTACGATACTCGTACAGTCGCAACATGCGGTAATATGAAGAGACTTATCCCTCGAGATGCTCTAAACGGTTCAAAAGACTTGAAGCTCTTACTTAGCTATGTAAAACAAAGTCGTGTTAGTTACACCACTTATAACAAATGAACGGCTGGACCAATTTTTATGATTATTGTGGTTTTGGATTTATCTTCGTCCACGAATAAACAACGGTAAAAAAAACATTTTCCCATACATTTTGCGAACAGAGCGCCATCTCTGATACACGATAGAAACAAAGCACACACAAAAATAAACATGGCGTTGTATGCTGGTTCCGGTATTGCCAGTAGATGGTATTGTCGATTTTTCTGAAAGTAATCCTAAATTCTAGGAGGATTCTAAAGGATAGAGAAGGGTAGGGAAGGTTAGGAAAGAGTAGGGAAGGGTAGGGAAGGGTAGGGAAGGGTAGGGAAGGGTAGGGAAGGGTAGGGAAGGGTAGGGAAGGGTAGGGAAGGGTAGGGAAGGGTAGGGAAGGGTAGGGAAGGGAAGGGTAGGGAAGGGTAGGGAAGGGTAGGGAAGGTTAGGGAAGGGTAGAAAAGGGTAGGGAAGGGTAGGGAAGGGTAGGGACGGGTAGGGAAGGGTAGGGAAGGGTAGGGTAGGGAAGGGTAGGGCAGGGAAGGGTAGAGAAGGGTAGTGTTAAAGACGCCGAGCTTCGCATCTTAGTTTCTAGTTCCCACGAGAAATTTGCTAACGGCTGTTTATGGCATACATGTGTTTGGGACTTTAAAAACGAGTCTATGAATGACGCAATATAGATCTGTTGTCGGCATTTTTACAATATTATAAAATGTAACTTAAAATCAATGCTTATTGTCTTCGAAACTGTAAACGCAACCCTCATTAAACTGATGAATAGTGACCGACGCAACCGAACCAAAAACAACTTGAATCGGCGTGAGAAAAGGATATGCCGTTAGTATTGTCTCGTAGCTTTCTTTTCTTCGTGTTACAAAAAATCCCACGTGGATATTTAAAATAGGATTGACGTAGGTGCCATGTGAGTAAGACTACCTACACTTGTAATATATATAAGAACTAGAGAAAAGGTAGATAATAAGATAAGATTATGCATGTTTTGATAGCTCATAATTAGGGAGGAATCTAGGTTAGATAAGACTTTCGTATTGACCTTTTTAAACCTTTTATATTTTTCCTAGGTAGAATTAAGTATGTAGATTAAGGAAATGTTTAATTTGTGTAAATTTAAGTATGATAAGTTTTATAAAATCGGCATTTCTGTGGTGCCATTCCCGAGTACCGTTGGGAGAGTGGGGCGCTATTGTTCGCGCCTGGCGGTTTTTGTATAAAAGCCGGACCGCTTGGGGGCTGAGACACAGTCGGTCTTCAGCTCCACAAGGGGTAACAACAGTAAGGAATAAAATTGAAGATACGAATCAAGACAGTATTTTCATTCCTCAACAAGACCCCAATAAACAACCAAATACAGTCCACTACATTCTGATCCTTCGAGCCGGATAAAGAACGAAGAATCCGCGCAACCAGGCCCACTACAGTCTGGTCCATCAAGCAGCGGATACAAGAACGAAGAATCCGCTGCAACCAGGACCACCAAGCTGCAAACGAAGTACGAAGATCTGCGGCAAGAGCAAAGAAAGGAACCCGGCTGTCACCAAGCTGCAGACTAAGTAAGAAGATCTGCGGCAAGAACAAAGCTGTACGGAACAGGACCCTTTTGAACCTAAGCGGTCTTGAACCGGACCGGCTCTAACCCAACCGAACCCGACCGGCTCACCGAACCAAGCCGACCGGTTTCACCCGTAATACCGAACTGAAGAGGTACCAACCCGTCGTGCCAAACCGAACGTGCTGAACTACTCAAGATGGTGTTAACAAGGAGCCAGGGAGACGCAACCGAGATGGAAGAACAGCTACGCTTCCAAGCACAGGAAGCGGGACGCGTCCAAGAACAGGAGGCGCGCCGCCAGGAATGAAGAAAGCGTACAAGAAGAATAAGAGCCCTCTCGTCCACGCGAAGAGCCTCATCGAATGGTGGATGAATGGATGAGGACAAATCACCTCAACTCACGGGGGGAGGACGGACCAAGAGAATCCAAACAGCTACGCTTCGCGTCTAGAACGACCCCCACAAAAGCGAAGGACAGCATCGAGCACTTGGCAGCAACGCTAGAAAAGATGGCCCGACCTAGGCCTAGGTACATGGAGCTACCTACATTCTCCGGAGCGGCCAACGAGTGGCTGCCATTCAAGGCGGCTGTACGAGATTCGACAGACATGTACCAGATAACAGTAGCCGAGAACATACAAAGGCTATGAAGCTGCCTCAAAGGAGAAGCAAGAGATGCCGTGGCCGCCCTTCTACATACGGCTACTGATCCAGGCGTCATTATGTAGACCCTTGAGCAATGCTTCGGACGACGGGCAGACATCATCGACCGGGCACTGGATGACCTCAAGAAGCTTCCGAAACCTGGTACATCGACCACAGAACTCAACAGTTTCGCTGTCAAGATACAGAACATCATTTGCGTGCTGCAAACAATCGATCGAAGAGGTTACTTGTTTAATCCTTTTATGACCCGGGAAGTGCTGGACAAGCTCAGCCCGCATCTCCGATCCCGCTGGTGTGACTACGCCTACGATCAAGAAGGGACAGTGGATCCGGAAATCATCGTGATGTCACGCCGGTTTCTGATGCGAGACGCGGACCGAGCGTTACGATATACGTACGCTCCGTCTACAAGCGCCGCCGCACCGAGAAAGGAAACTCGACCCATCGTGACACTCAAGAAGATGGCGAGCGTGTTCACTACGACCGAGGGAAAGGAAGAAGAAAAGGACAAGTGCCCCAAGTGCGAACAAACCCACGTGTTGACGCGGTGTCCGCAGTACAAGGCGCTAACGGATAATTGATGATGCCTAAAGCCAAATAGATGATTTGGAATAAGGTCTTTATCTTCTATTATTGGTTTTAACCGTTTCAATAACAGTTTTTCAAATAGCTTTGATAACACGGGCAACAGAGAAATAGGTCTATATGATGATGCTTCATGGGGTGATTTTCAAGACTTCGCAATCATAATGACTTCAGCGCCCTTCCATGGCTCAGGTACATATTTTAAGATGAATGCAGCGTTGATAAGCGTGGTCAGATTTATTATGGCTTTGCGTGGGAGGTGTTTTAGAATTTCCCCTGTAATAAGGTCGTAACCCGGAGACTTTTTCGAGCTAATGTTATTTTGGATTTCCTCTCATTACTTCTTTAGGAGTCACAAGCTTAATTATTTGGTTTTCTGGCAATCTTTCACTCTCAAGTATTTCTATCGAGCTTTCATTGGGTTGAAAAGTCTCTTCTAAGTGTTGAGCAAACCTTAACGCTTTTTGGTCATTGCTTATGGCCCATTTTCCGTCGCTATCTCTGATGGGCGGTACTTGTTTAGTTGGCCTTTTTAGATGTCTTGTTGCTTTCCAAAGGGAGTAATCAGTTGATTTGTCATTGGTTAGCTTCTGCAGCTAACCAATGACAAATCAACTGATTACTGTTTGGTATTCAGAGATTCATCGTCAAACTGTAGAATTTTCCTCTTTAACCGTTTAGTTAGGCTATTTAATGATGTTTTATGCTTCGGGCACCTTGTTTGCTGCCAAAACTTCCTTTGTTTCCTTTTCTCAGATAGTAAATCTACAATTGCCTTAGGATAGATAAATCCCTTATATTTACGGTTTTATTGCGGTGTGTTGTTCCACGCACATTGTTGGATATTAACAATAAATTTGTTTACTTCTGAGTAAAGCTGATCTTGCTTTTTTATCGGAGTTTTAAGGTCGATAATATTATGTAGATCAAGGGCAAAACCTTTCCAATCTGTAAACTTATTAACCAGGGTTAAGTGGCTTTCTTTGAGTAGGACTTTTTGACTAAGCATTAGTATAATCGAAGAGTGGTCCGAGTTCATATGAAAACCTTCCTCCAAGCTGACGTAGTTGGCGGATATATTTTTGCATATGAAAAAAACTATAAGATTATTTTCTGGTGGTCAGTGGGCCAGTACGTTGGTTTACCCGTTCTCATAAGTTCTGAATGTGTTTCTTTAAGTGCAATTAAGAGCTGCATTCCCTTAGTTGTAGTATGTCTTGATCCCCAATGCGTGTGCTTAGCATTAACATCGCCACCTAGGATAAATCTGTGGCCTAATAGTTCAAAGAGATGTAAATATCGCTCTTTTTGTAGGACAGTATATGGCTGCAATAGACACATAACAATATTTGGTTTTAACAGATATTGCCACAGCTTGAATGTCTTGTTCTTCATATTTACACTGCACGTAGTGACTAATATTGTCTTTGATTATAACCGCGCTACCTCCTCTGGCAGAGTTGTCAGGGTGGAGCGAATTATATACCATGTATCCTCTAAATTTGACAAAAATTGCTTAGTGAAGTGCGTTTCGGAGACCAAACACACGTCTATATTTTCTGTGTCTAGGACCGCCTGCAACTCATTTTAATATTTGAGGAGCCCGTTAGAGTTCCATGCCATTATCTTGAGAGTATTAATCATTTTGGATTATTTAAAACAGCTGTTTTAGTGCTGGATTCTAGTTTCTCTAATCTCTTGTCAAATGAGGTAATACACTTTAAGATCTGATTGATCTTGTCCTCTAGATTCAAGGGCTGTGATGTTTGTTTTGCAGCTTCCGCATATTATCCAGTGTTGGTTACTTGCAAGGGTTTTGTAGTTGACTGGACACTCGCTTTATGTGAGTGTTTCTCAAGATTTTGTAGGGGAAGAGATTGCAGCGTAGTTGGTACCACAAGTTTATTTTTAATATTTTTATTTTTCATCATTTGTATCTGGTTAGCTACTTCACACCCCCTATAGTTGGCAGGGTGAGGGAGATCACAGTGAACACATTTTGGCTTCTCTTGCGGAGATTTGGTACAGTTGGCTGTAAGATGCTTGCCAGTACATTTTACACACCTTGGCTCTTTCTGCAATATTTATGAGTATACGCCTGGCATCTCTTGCATTGGGGAATGAGTTTAGGATTTTTGAGTGGGTGTATTTCAATTTTACACCCTAAAATGTAGTTTATGCCATAGATTTTGTTGACATCTTCATCATTATTAAATGATAAAACGAACATATTGAGTGGTTCTTAACTCTTCCAGCTCAATTTGTTGTCTATTTTTCTATTTTCAGTCCTTGTGATGTTAGATCGTCTTTAATACGATCAGGTTGGCAAGAGGAATGTAATTTCTTCACCACAACTCTAATTGGTCTAGCCTGCTTATTTTCGTACGAATGCCAATGGTGCTCTTTTTCTGTCCAAAGCCTAGCAATTACTCTATAAGAGTCTTATGTTTTGGCGTTCACCTTCACACAATCCCCATTTATCATTTTAGCGGTAAATGATTCAGCTGGTATTGTTTCAGTTAGCGAGTCGTAGAACGTTTGGTAGTTTTTAACTCCATCTATTATGATTGGCGGTGGTGGGGGTACCTTTTTGACGGAAGTCTCTTTCGCATTTTTTTGTTGTTCTTATTGGGCAGTTTTACCGGGTTGTTGTTTTGGACAAAGGGAGATGTTAAGCTTCCTCTTCTTCCTGCTCTTGGCCCTTATCCACTCAGTCTCTTTTTAGTGTGTTCATCCTCGTCTGTGCAATACTCAACGTCACTTTTAGTACGCTGGGCAAATATTGTTCTCTCGCTTTCCTGTTTTTCTAAGGGTTTAGCTTAGTTTCTTTTTTTTCCTTCAAGCAATTTAATTCTCCTTAAAGAACTTGTACTTGGTCAGCAAGCTATTAAAATGATCATTCAGTTTACGTACCATAAGTTGCAGGTTTTCTCCATCCGTTTTCTCCGGATGTAACAGTCATACAACCGCTTTTCCGCCTAGGTTATTATTTTAAATGACTGTGCAGCCATTATTTAGTTGAAGTTGAATTTAACACCTAAACAATAATTATTATAAACACTTCATGATTGCCGCACTTATTATTAGGTCATGGCAATGACCCCGATCGAACAAGATCGACGTATGTACTTACACCGCGGCGACGCGACGGTGTTGTGCTTCGTCTGCAAAATACTCTTAACTAGAGCACGCGCGCGCGATCGTACGTCCGTTCACTATTGTAATTAAACAACAACGACATGAGTCGTTTATAATACAACAAAAATGTAGATGCTAGTGAGAGCGGTAGTGCCAGAGAATAAAAAGAATATAGAGTTTAACAATATTCCTAGTGATTTCGTTAGTTCCAATTAAAACCACCAGGATACATGATCTGGCTGTTTTATACCTGATATTTTTTGACAGATTGAATTGACTAGAAATAAATAGAAAATTTTTTTTTGCATTTTGCGAAAAAAAGCGACATACGTCCTCCTAGCAACGCCATAAAGCGGTCACTGTCGAATTGCACTGGATGGAAAGAGAAGCACGATGGAATTTGTATAGTTTTTTATTATAAAATATAATAATATGAATTACTTAAAAATAATTAATGAAACTTCAAAATATACAACAGCGAAGTTTTGCGAGGTTTTGTTTTGCGTCCTGTTATGATACGTTATTGTTGTTAATTGTACAAATGTACGTTGGTCAGTATTACCGGATTTTTTTTTGAAGATCAGGGTAGGAGTTTACTTTGCCATTCAATTGTATCGAGGTTTTTGTGCGTAAGCATGTGTCGGCCACAACTATTTTTCGGAAATATGATCAAGATTAACATTTTTTTTTCCGCTGCCACAACTTTAATAGATTTGAATGTTTAAAAGAATGCCTATTTTGGGAATTCAGCCCCTTAAAGGATCTAGGTCGACTTACCCTGTAGCCCTATATAGGTATATATATCTAATAAAATCTGTTTTGTGCAAGGAAGCTAACTGATCTTATTTTCATCAAAACTTGTTGCAGGCGGAACCGTCGGCGTCGAACTAAGGTACCGCAAATGTCAATTGGTAATTTCCTTGCTACCGGTATGGCACAGAAATTTTTAATTTATCTATACTAATATTATAAAGAGGTAAACTTTATGAGTATGTGACGTTGTAAAATCTCTGGTTCTACTGAACCGATTTTGAAAATTCTTATTCCTGATTATCATAGGCTATAATATATTTTCAAAAAAAAAAATATCCTTATGAAAATTGCAATAATGTAACCCAAGGTAGCAAAATATTGCCTATAAAATTAATTCAGAAAACTTTGATGGTAGGCAGGGTAGACAGGGTAGGTAGGTTAGGCATGGTAGGTATGTAGGTAGCCAGTTGACGGGAGCGAAGATCCGGGGGTCAGCCAGTTATTTATTAATTTAATATTTCAAGGACACAAGCTATAACTTTTGCCGATCATTTCCGAAAAGGCACGGTTCTTATGAGTCAGACCACGAGTAGCATGTTTACGCAAGCAAAGCCATGGAAAACCTAGTTCAGAAATAAAAAAATCTTTTTCATAAAAATAAACCAACTTCCAAAGCAAAACACTAAAAAGAGCAACAATAACTTTCGTTTCGGAAGTCGGTGTCTTTGGTAGATATATTTTATTTTTGATGTTTAATGACACCGACTTCCAAAACGAAAGTAATATTGGTCTTTTTAGTGTTTTGCTTTGTAAGCCGGTTTATATATATTGATTTGTTTTATTTTATTTATGCCTTTTTAGTTTTGGTACACCATCACTAAGAATTGAGCAAGTTTTATAGTAAGGTAGCTAAAGGATTGACGAAAAATACCTAAAATAACTCAATTTACACATTCGTGCTCTTATCCGTTAAGGAGTTCGGTTATATGTTCCATATCTTGACAACTGCTGACTGATTTTGATGAAACTTATAATATTCCCTAAGTTGAGAGATATCTAAACCAATAAAAAAAGAATGATCACGACCTGATTACTAGTTTCGGAGAAATGCGAGGACAAACATACAAACATACACTTATGAAATTTGTCACACGTGTTTAGAAAGAAGCCCACATAGAGTAACATATGTGAATATGGTGCAATTCCAACAATATTACATAAATACGTGTCGAATCGATAACCTCCTTTTTGTAGAAGTCGGTAATAAAACAAAATGAACCAACGTTAACCAACAAACTAAACGTTATCTCCTAACTGTGAACCTTAAAATCTCGACAATACGGGTACAAAAATCGTTCCACCGATGAAACAAATGGACACAATTTATATTTAGCTCTGTTCCAAATATACCCCACACGTTACCCGTGTCTTAACCCCGAGTGAGAACGCTTCAGAATCTTATATTTCTCTCGGTAACCAAGTGGTAGCAGTTTTGTCTGTGTCTCTAAAGTACTTTTCAAAGAATTTGTATTTTTTGCAGTATTAGGTCTTTAATTCTTCTATCTTTCTTTTTTTCTCCGTATCGTTATTGTGTAAGCTCTGTTTATCTGCCATGACACATACTGGCCTAGGAATTGCTCCGTGTTACCTTTTAGTCCTGAATAGTACTTAGTACCATAGTGATAGTAATTGACTCTGTAACGAATTAAAACTGTGTAGAAGTTACAGGAGATATTTCTCTAGTTTACCCATATCCCAAACTCTGCGCCACAAACACTAATACTGCAAACTAAGTAAGTCAAATCAATCACCATTCTACATCCTGGAAGTCGAGGCGAGCGGTCACGGAACTCTGTTCCCTGCCCGCGGCCGCGGGTGCAGCACCGGGGCTTGCAACAGCGAACCCGTCACTAGGTGGTCCTCTGGACCTTCACGATCCTATATACCTGGATCTGACATTTATATTATTAGTAGAAGAGTGGGAGGCATATACTAATTACCTATATAGTTATATTGCTCTCCTCATATTTCTCATAAATAAGTAACATTCTTGGTCCTCATAATAATGATAGTGTCACTCAAATTACAAAATACCCGTGGGTCTTTTTTCTTATTTCTTTCCTTGTTTTGGTTTTATGGAAAAATAAACAAAAAACATGATTGATTTCTATAAAAGAAATTTCTTTTGATTAATTCGATCTAGTCAAAGTAAAATAACGTAAAAAAAGTAATTTTTTAATGGTATAGAATAGAACAGAAATTTTTTATTCGAAACAGACAACACAACAGCAACAAAATATCTAACAAAGAGTAAAATTTAAAAACCCCCACACATTTTTATCTACACATATTCATGCTACATTTTATCTAGTAGTAGACACGCTACGATCGACAATCTATTGAACACGTAATTATGACACGATACCTTGTGAAATCACCCTGCTTCAAACAGTAAAACTTCCATAACTTTAGAACGGCTGAACCTATTTTCAACAAATATAGCTAAGAACACTCTCGATAAAGTCACCATTCAACGAAAAACGAGATCAAAATCGATTCATCCGTTTAGGATGCCACAAATAGATACACATAAACGCAAAGGTACACACGTCAAACTTACCTAATTAAAAACTAGCTTTCCCCTCAGCTTTGTAGCCTTCGAAGTTTGGAATTTTCCTTATCCCAAATTAACCTTCCATGTTGCCGGGATATGAAGTTTTTTCCTAGGACACTCGGTAATGGAACAATTTTTGTAATGGAATTGTTAGGTATGTACTAGGTACGTATTTCCAGAGATTATCCTATAATTGCAAACAGACAACTTACCTCTTTATAATATTAAGTAATTAATTAAAAAACCGGAAAAATGCGTGTCGGACTTCGCACATTTAGTGTTCCGTACCAATTTATCAATATATCGGTATTTGTTAGTAAAATATACGTAATAATAAACATTCTTACCAAATGTTAAGTTCATAGGTCAATGGAAAGTCTAAAAAATCTTCGGAACAAAATGTGCGATAGACGACACACAGTCGGAAAGACAGACGGACATGTGAGTGACAGGCCCTTCGGTTACGGAATCCTAAAAAACGATGTTTCGTTTTGTATTTCGATTGAATAGTTTGATTTCGTACTGAAGTCATTTGAAAATGAGCAAATAAAAATAACAACAAGAATTGGTACATTTATCAATACGCGTGTATCATGGACCAAGCGATTAATCAGGGCACTATGTACAATGCGCGGGCAAACACCAATTAACCATTATGAATCTAGTCAAGTCAAATCGGGCAATGTAAGGAATACTGATTTACACTTCTATATGTATCACATTGTCTGGTCATTATAAATATTGCTAAGTAACGGTTGGGCAATTCGATAATTATGGTCAATGAATTAGCCCAAGAGCGAGCTCGGGAGTATGCTCCCGAGCTCGCATCCCGACACGGATAGGTTAATTTCAAAGGAGACGACGGGAGCTCCTTCTCCTCCTGTTTGGTTACTTTAGACCCTGCAGACAGAAATAGGTTGAAGGACCGTCGACTTTGTTGCTTAAATAGTAATCGTACTTACCTATTATATATTAAAATCAATGTCAGCATGAAAATACTTTAAAAAAAAACACATCTTTTTATTACCCGGCCCAATAAGTGATGGGCATTATTCAGAAAGCTCGGTCAATTTAATTATTTCAATCGTTTTTATCATATTGCCTACTTATATTGGTCATGTTTCAAATAGGTCGGGCATTATGGATAATACCGTATTCATCACTTGGTCCATAACATATGTATGAACTTAATGATCTTCGCAATATTTTATTTAACATCACTCCGACAGCAAAGGACACTGGAAAACACTTCATACAAATAAAAAAGAAGATATTTCTAAAAAGGATTATTTTAATAAAAAAACAAATAAAATCGAGAATTTTCTTGTAACACAATATTTTCTAGGACCTGATAAACTCATAAATCTAACGGAATTTTCTTGGAAACCTTATAAAAAGCTCGACAGTTTTCATTCGCTTCATATTTCATGAAGAAGGGCTTATTCAGACCTTGTTGTCAGTTTCCATTTGTTGAACATTTGCTTACATTACGTGCTGATATAAAATTTTATTCTTTGCATCCTTATCCATTTAACTTACCTTGCTATGTATGGGAACGGGCAACCAACGCGAAGAAAGATAATAAAGTTCAAATAAATTGCACTAGATGGCGTGATAAGTTTCGATTTGTTATTGAGTTTTGTGAAATATGCCGATTATCTAGAGACGATCATAAAAATGTATGCTTTGTTTAATTTTGCTTTGCATCACACACACACAGATACACTCAAACTAATATATACACATAATACCCTAATGGAAGGAATATTAAAACCACAGTAAGTTTACGAGCCCTACCGTTATGTATTGATACCCAACTAATTGTCATTTTTCATTTTTAATGTCACTTAAAGAGAACATCCTTGTAACTCTTTTTAACCATGGACAGCGAACAATTTTATATTACAGAAGATATCGACCGCTTATCAGTTTCGCAATCATATTTTTGATCCCCTGAAGAATGTAGCGGTTACATTAATGACGCCTCTAGTGGTCTAAAAATCTTTCATCTCAATATAAGAAGTTTAGGTAATTCGGTTAATTTTAATAATTTGCTTATACTGTCGCACAGGACTAAAATGCAGTACGACATTATTGTATTGTCAGAGTGTTAATTAAGTAAGTGTCCATCACTTCCAGCTGGCTTTGAATCCTTTAAGTCTGAATATACCAATCTAAATGACGGCATAGCAGTATATGTTAAGAAAAACATGCAGTTTACTGTTGAAACACAAGTCCTGGTGGATGCTAATTCTTTGATTATAACATTTCAACAAGATGTTGCACTAATGGCAATCTACCGCTCTCCCTCACACCGTAATGCCCAAAACTTTCTTACCAGTTTAGACAACTGCCTAGGTGCACTTAACACTTTTAAAACAATAATTATTCTTGGAGATATAAATTTAAATATATTGCCAACTAATACTGACACAATTTCGGATACATACTTGAATACTGTTGCATCACACGGAATGCTGCCCGGGCATCTTTTTCCCACCCGTGGTAACAGCTGCATTGATCACGCGATCATTAAGTCGGACAAACCTGCTATCACTCTGGTTATTGACTCCTTTATAACTAACCACGCTCCCGTTGTAATGTTTTGCAGACTCCAAAATCGTATTCCTAAAGCCCCTGTAACATCTTGCCGCGTTCATATCGTTGCCTGTGTAGCCGAACTCCAAGTGACTAATTTCACATCAATAACTACTTGTTACGATGCAAACGATGCAGCCACTGAATTTGTTAACAAGATCTCCAATGTGGTGAACAACAACACTTATAAAGCCCTGGATAACCTCTGGTCTTCTGAGATGCATTCGTAACCGCGACAAAATGTTTCGTCAAACTTGAGAGTGATCCGGATAATAATATACGAGTACTGAAAGTGACTTACACGCGTTATAATTTTTTTTGTAATAATTTACTCAAAAAACTAAGAAGACTATACAAACGTGAAGAATTTCAAAAAAATCCGCTCGTCCAATCCTGACTCATACTCTAGGTGAGTGAGGATACATTTTGAAACAATCAAACATGATCATTTAAATCTCTCTGTTCACTATTGCAAGGAACGATTTATTCTATTTCCAACTTGGCAAGACTGGTGTCAGATCTCAGGCTTCTGACTACCCGTAACGACTGTCAAAGATCTTCAAATGACAGCCGGGACGAACGGCTTAATGTGCTTTCCGAGGCATGGAGGAAAACCCGGTATGTTGAAATGGTCACCCGTCCACGGACCGACCTCGTCAAGCGTTGCTTAACCTTGATTATCGATCAGTGCGGCTGTTATTATTTAGCCACGAGCTTCTTGTAGTAGTAGTAAACTAAACCTGCAAAATGTGTTATTATGGACACCGAATGTGAGTGCAGAGTCCCTGTCTAAAATATGAACCACACATTACAGTGTCCCAAGTGCCCAGGTAGGTATATGGGCTTTAGAGAATCAAATGAATGCCATAGCATTTTCAGTCGCAATTAACGAGGTCTGGTAGGGTTTCTACCTTTTATTTATATAGTTTGGCCCTCCGACCACAAAAGAAGAATACCATGCTTCTTCTGAAACTTAGTTAACTCTCACTACATACACACTACAAAACTAATCAAAATATTTCATTTGGATTTATCATAATTTCCAGACCGAAATGTAAGGTAGGTACGTCATTGTCACCATATCGTTCTAACTTCCGAGCAATAATAGTCAGCCAAGGCCAGTCAAGGGTTATTCTCAGTGATAGTAGAATAATAACCCCTTCAACAACACCAAAACTTGTCCATCGATAACTAACATAAAATTATGACCTGATACGGGCCACCCAGCATTACCGTACACAAAACCATAATTTTCTCACTTGATTGACATAAAGATCCGTGAGTATGGACATTTCCACACGTCCAAACGCTCCATCTTGACCTGCCCAGCTCCTTGGTTGTTGCTAGCTTCCTTGCAGCTCCGCTTTGGACTGTTTTTTTTAATTATTCCAGTTTCCGAGGGTAGTCGCAACTGACGCCGCGATTTTTTTTGCAAGAATGAAACTGCCATTTTCACTAGTATTGTTTTTACGTGTGATCTCATTAGCACGACCGAATCCAAATTCTGATGTCGCATTAAGGCTGGCCGATAGATGTAAACAATCGGAAAGTCAGGATGCCCTTAGGTTAAGACATCGTGTGTGGGCAGGTCGGTGGGTGCAATCGTGCAAATGAAATCACAGAAATTATTCGATAGATAGTAACTGTGACTATTTAAAATAAACCCTGTGGTTTATTTTAAATAGTCACAGTTACAATCTTGCTTACTAATATTACGGATCGACACTGATTCTACGACATGTTAGCTCTAAGGCTGTCAGTACTCAACTGCCCCTTTCCCACCACGCAAGTGCTTATAAAAAGCGTGCCAATGCGTAGTTGCTCTTGATTGCCGCCAGGGGCGTGCTTGTGGTTTGTTTTGATGTCCGTACTATTGACTAAACCCGACAGGTATATTAGTCGGTTTTATTAGTAGGTGCCACAGATTTAAGGCTACATATCTTAACCTAAGCCCCATTAAACGTATTCCTTATTGCGTTTATAAAAGAAAACCTAAATCATAAAAATGCTTCTTCCAAGGACAGCAAAATGTCCTCTAAACGGTTGAGTAACCTCTTAATAAAAATATTGATTGAAAAGAAAAGATACGTGCGTCGGTTGAATTCAAATCGTTTTATCCCGATACCCTTGTAAAGGTCTATCCACACATATCAGGGCCGTGCCCGGGACGTGGACGGACCGTGCTCCGTCAGGGCCATTGACGAAGCTTCAATGATTGGGCCCGGCCCTGTCACGTCCCGAGCACGGCCCTGATATGTATGGATAGACCTTTACTCCTACAATCCTAAGTTAGGTTTTCAGTATCAGTTGGGTACTTCTGAGTAATTATTTATCATTGAATGTCCACCCAAAGCATGTATTCGTACCCGTCCTAATGTGTACCGTAAGTGATTTGACAGCTTGGCAAGTGACAGCTAAATGGATACATGTGTGAAAAGATAGAAAAATATTGGACATGGACACATATATCTGGGGCAGGTTTACACTAGTAGAGTTTCTCATCTTGAGAGGGTGTTATTGAAAAAGAACGAATAAGATGGCTTGTGTACATGGTACGTATACTCGTACGCCGTAAGGTGAGTCTAGCTTTTGAAAATTTTAAGCGTCCGATTGGAGTAAAATGTTTTTCGAATCACAGTTGTGAGAGAAAATCTTCCGGCGAGTCAACGAGTCTCGATACATAATTATGTTTAGTCATAGTTCCGAACTTCCGACTTCTTTGGAAAATAGAAAGAAAGAAGAAGAAAGAAAAAACATTTATTTAGCACAGACTAAAAGACACACAACATATACATACATATACAACACATACATCAGATAAAACACAAATAAAATAAAAAGTAAAACTGTAAAGTCTGACGTATGAAATCAGCAGGAAAGTGTGCCTCACGGCTGCGCCAAAAAGGCCCAGTTCAGCAAAAATGTCAGACAACTAGTGCCTGACGCTGGTTTTCAACTGGACCTGATGTGTGAGGTGACCGATGTATTCAATAATCATCTCAGCTCTGAAAGATGACTGTGCAGTCGGCTGGGATAATATTGATAATAAAATACTTAAGCGTTTTAAACACATTTTACTCCGACCGTTAACATGTATATTTCAGGCGTGCCTCCGAGAAGGAATTTTCCCTAAAAGTCTAAAAAAAGCGGTGGTCATCCCTATCTTTAAATCTGGATATAGAGATGTTGTGAATAATTATAGACCAATATCTATACTGCCTTCTTTATCCAAAATATTAGAAAAAATCATTAACAAAAGACTCGTCAATTACTTGGAAACGAACAACTTATTATCTTCTTCACAATTCGGGTTTAGAAGCAGATTGTCCACAGCAGATGCGGTTCAAAAGCTAACAGACCTCGTTGCACAAGAACTCGGCGATGGAAACCAGGTCCTGACTATCTTCCTAGAATTAGCAAAAGCTTTTGACACCGTATCTGTTCCTTTGCTTTTAAATAAACTGGAAACGTTAGGTATAAGAGGTACACAGCTGAAACTATTCGAAGATTATTTAAACGATAGATCGCAATGTGTTCGAATAGGAAATATAACTAGTAACGATGAAAAATCACTAGGATTTGGAGTTCCACAAGGCAGTATCCTTGGTCCATCATTGTTCCTCATTTACATTAATGATCTTTGTAATTTAAATGTAGGAAATTGCAAAATAATATCGTACGCTGATGACACTGCGCTTATTTTCACCGCAAAAACTAACTCCGAGCTGTATAATGTTGCACAGGCAGGTTTTAACATCGTTCTAAACTGGCTTCGTTGTAATTTACTAACACTAAATGCAGATAAAACAAAATATATTCAGTTCAACATGCGCAATCTTAATAACAAAACTAATCCCCATTTATATGCACACCAATGTAACAATCAGTCAGCCACTTCTTGTACCTGCCCTATGATCCTGGAAACAAAGTGCCTCAAGTATCTTGGAGTTTTTGTTGATAACACGCTCTCGTTTAGGCAACATATTGACAGTTTGGTTACTAGAGTACGTAAACTGATGTTTGCTTTCAAACAACTGCGCTCCATTGCCGACACTAACTTAGTCAAACAAGTTTATTTTGCTCTATGTCAATCAATACTTCAATATTGTATAACCTCATGGGGCGGAGCATCAAAAACTATCATTCTCTCTCTTGAAAGAGCACAAAGAGCTGTTCTAAAAGTAGCAAATTCTCTACCTTTCCTTTTCCCTACCCACCAGTTATTTAAATCCTGCAAAGTCTTGACTGTTCGGCAAATTTATTTACTGCACATAACACTAAAACAGCATGCAATGCTTAAATATAACCTAGATATAACTAACAAAAGGCGAAACGATATAGTATGCAGTTCCACCTCTACCTCTAAATTTGCATTTACATATAGATTCTTTACATTTTTAGGGCCCTTTTTATATAATAGATTAAATAGAATACTAAGTATATATAATTTAAATTATTTTAACTGTAAAAGCATTGTTTTAAACTATTTGCAAGGTTTGTCATATGACCAGACTGAAGACCTGCTTCTAGTATTAAAATAAAATTAGATTAAAACTACGTAAGCATGATTAAAAATAACACTACTATGTATATTTCCGCAGTGTCCTAGTTTTACTTAAAATTGTTAATTTATTGCAATACCTACATTATTAAATATAAATAAGCACTTTTACGCCTGAAGCACAGGTTCTACCTAGTTCAGGCAAATTATACATCAGCACTTTTTAGAACATAAGCAAATTATTGTAAATTTTGTACTTTAAGAAATAAATAAACGATTTTATTATTATTATTATTTTTAAATACCATATATTTCGTTTTAGTTGGATTTAACGAAAGGCAGTTCTCCTCCGACCAGGCGGCGATTCTTTGAAGATCATCGTTAAGGTCCTTAATGGCACTAATGTACTCGTCAGGTCTAAAAGATATATAAAGCTGAACATCGTCGGCGTATATATGATACTTGCATCTCTGGAGGCACTTTACAATATCCGCACAGTACAAAATAAAAAGAATCGGGCCCAATATGGAGCCCTGTGGGACACCTCTTTCTACAGAAATGCGTGAAGATCTAAGGGTAGTGCCGTCACTCAAGCGCAAGTCAACAAGTTGCTCCCTATTAGTCAGATAGCTGCGGAACCATTGCACAGCACCGGCGTCGAAACCATAATAACTTAACTTTGATAGTAATAACGGGATATTTATTGTATCAAATGCCCGGAAAAAATCGAGCAAAACCAGTACTGAGCACATTCCCCTATCCTGTGCAGATAATATATTATCAGTTACATCCAGTAAAGCAGTAGATGTACTACGCTGCTTTCTGAAACCAGATTGTAAATCAGGAAGAACGTTATTTTGTTCCAAAAATAGTGTTAATTTGCGGCTAACGACTTTTTCTAATACTTTCGATAAACATGGCAATATACTTATTGGGCGTAGGTCTTTTAAAGTGGTCGGATTGGCATTTTTAGGCAAGGGCCGAACGGAGGCAGTTTTCCATAGGTCGGGGAACGTAGACGTCAGTATGGAGCAGTTTATTATGTCCGTTACAATAGTTAATGTATGCGGCAGGGTCATGTTAATCATATCCAGGGTAATGTTATCGTAACCTTCAGCGTTACTCTTAAGGTTGGAGACAACGCGAAAGATGTCGTTCTCTTCCACTGGAGTGATTGCAAAAATTTCTTCACCATGTCTATGATTTTCATAGTAGTATATAAGTGATGTGCTTGCCACGGGGTTACCGGGGACAGTTAAAAAGTTTTTATTAATTAGTTCAGGATCTATAAAGTGCGACGGAAGGTCTTGCCTGGGCTTATAGGGTGATAAGGTGGATTTTAAATTTTTCCATAATAATTTCGGGTCTTTTAAATAATAAGTAGAAGTAAAATAGGAAGTAGACAAAGTGATATTTTATGAGCGATAGTCAAAGTGCCAAAATAATATCATCACACGTATTGCACGTGAGATATATTAAATTTTTGACAACAATTTTCAAAGATAGAATGTTGCTTTTTTTTGGATGCTAATGTTATTCTCGTCGTCTCGAGGAGCGAGAATGTTTCTTCGTGTAAAATGCAGATTGATCACAAAAAGACCAAGAATATAGAGATACGTATCTCTTTTATATTATTCTTATCGTCAAAGTATACGACAATCAGAATTCTTTCTGCTCTCTTCTATGTTTTATTGGAACTGTATCTAATCTGTTGTGATTTTACAAGGAATCCACTATTTTATTTATGTTAGAATATTTATCCGCCGTCTGAGAGTTGGATGCTTTGTCTTTTCTTTTATAATCTTATTCGTTTTATACTGTTTCTAAGAGCACTTGAATCTTTAGGTACATTTCCTTTTTCGCCATCCCAGAGAATCACGAAATTTTGGGACAACTACTAGGTACTCATATTTATTTTTTTACCGACTGTGTTGCCCCACTGAACCATATAAGCCTGCCTCCATTTTCTTTTAAGACTATCTTCTTATTTTGTGAGGGCTCGAAAAGTTGGCAGCTTACTTCGACATTTATCTACTTAACCAATATTCTATAATGTAAAGAACTCCAAATATACTATTAAAATATTGAAAAAAAAAAATATAGAGCCTACTTTGGAATATTCAATTTCAATTCCCCAGGTGTTTAATTTGGTCCCTTTCTGTAACACGTCCCAAATTCCCAGAAACTCTTTGTGCACGTCGCGATTGTTCTGGTAGTCGAGTCTATTTTTATCTAAAAACGGACACGAAATCAATCTGGTAAAAAGATCTAGAATGAAAATGGACGTATATTAACAATTTATTTTTATTTGTTTCAGAGCAACCTACGTGTCAGTGCTCACCATATCAGCCTTTTCTCTGGAGAGGTACCTGGCTATATGCCATCCGCTCCATCTCTACACTATGGCGGGACTGACCAGAGCCTCGAGAATTATTCTCATATTGTGGATTATATCCATAGTTTGTGCTTCACCGTTTGCTGTGTACAGTGAAATTAGCTACAGGGATTATCCTCCAAGTAAGTCTATCTGAAATCTCCTACCCTTTTTGAACAAGCCAGTTGATTAATGTTCGCGTTTTCTCTATATGAGCAAACGCCTGTGATCTGGCAGAGGGACAATAAGAACCTGGTATTATTTTATACATATTTAGTCAATGAAGTTATATATATACTGAGGTACATACGTTATACTGATGTCTGCATGGCAATACAAACAGAAGTTAAATAGCTTGAGTGAACTCAGCATAGCCTGTCGTTGGCCGTCAGCCAGCTAACCGCTCATGTAAGTGTGCATAGTATGTTTATCTCTTTCTGACAAATATCAATGTGATCATTTAACCTACTCAGTGATAGAAATTAAGTTCCACAGGTCCTAGGCGACATTTTTTTTGTAAATATGTTGGTATATGGTACCATAAGCTCTTAGAGCAAGATTTTTGCCATTGTGCGAATCTACTCGCTCGATCCAATTCCATGTATATTACTTGTATACATCTGTCACTTACACACAATATTAAATTAAATAACCTTGCTTATGGTAGGGCCCCAGGTTTTAGTTAGCCTACTTCCGGCAGGGACACACATCTTTCTTTATTTGCATAATGTTTCTGGTCGGTGTCCGATTTAATACGATTGCAGCAATCCTAAGAGATTTGCTGTCATTTATTGCAGAGTTCTGTTATATATCTCCGAAGTTCTTCATCAGATCTTTACCAAATTTAAATGGGACCATTTCGGAATAAACTTGTTTCTAACAAATAAATAATTTTGCAAATCCGTTTATATATGACGTAGTTATGCCCGAAAATACAAATATATATATATATATATATATAAACATCCGAATTGAGAACCTCCTCCTTTTTGGGAAGTCGGGTAAAAACCGAGCATTACAAAATCAAAATGTATTCAAAATCGAATTTGAAATGTTCATTACAGGCGAATGCTCGTCAGTCAGGGAGGCAGTATTGTTATGTAATGCTCAAAATGGCGAACGCTCCAGGTGAGGGAGCACAACCATAATGTAATCACGTGATATTTCGATTGGTTTGCCAATTCCATAAATTTTTTATGTTTTTACAATCGCTATCGAGACGCTTTTGTTTATGAATGAATAAATAAGAAGAAAATCATGCTGCGCAGTCGAAAGATAGGTACAGATGTCATGGTTTTGGTCAGTAAGCTCGCGATTATGTATCTTCCAACTGCACAGCATGATTTTCTTCTTGTTTACGTCTTTTTAGTTCACTTCTTAAGCGGTCGGGTTTTTTTTATTACTTACTTTTTTATTTACAAGTTATTATTTACTATTGTTTTTTTTATTGTTAGTGTTATATATTTTTGTAAACCTTTTAAAACTCTTCGTTTTGAAACCCGACACGACGGGATTGGAAGAAAAACAATTGGGATCCTACAATATGGCGTCCAAAATCCATCATTTATCAACTGTAGTGACAATCGCAATGTTAAGACAAAGCGATTGACGTAAGAATCATCAAAATCGGCCTACATGTTTGGTCTAAAGAACGCCACATAGGAACAAACATACATACATAAACTGATAAACACATTACCCTCTTTTGCGTCGCGCAGTCGGGTAAAAAGGACTACTTATCAGTGTACTGATCATTTTATATTACTTTGAAAGTATTTCGTACAAAGGTCGCTCCTAGCAAATTTCATCGCCATTTACATACATCTAACACAAAATAGAGACAGAATATTATAAGAGTAATTAGTGTCTGGAAATATCTTGGAAATTGTATGTAACACGATGCAATTTAGAATTGAGCAAAATTAACGAGACACACTTTAGGTGCTTAATTCATTTTCGAAGTTAAGGTTGCCCTAGTCAGTCATTCTTCCATACAAACGTAGTATGGCGATTACTCCACTGTTTGACAGTGTACGCTCAAAATAAAAAAATGATATCAATTTGTCTCATCATTATCTAGCCCTGTATGGAAACAAAAAAGTAAAAATAAACGTGTATTTGAAAGTTATGATCGTCGAAAGTGGCATATTTCAACACTAATTTCAACGCATCTTTGGGCGGTAATAAATACCATAAAAGGAAGGAAAATTGCAAAGCAGCCACCATACAGGGATAGATTAGCAGTTAAGAAATGCAAATAATGTTATTTTAAATAAATACATTCAGTAGTATTTTCATGATACTCATACTCCCAAAGGTCTGTTTATAAAATTTCGCGCCCTTCTTTTGCTTCTAAATTATCATCCATTTATTATTTTTATACCATGAGTGTGTATTCGTACGCGCACTAGCTTCTTACTGCTCATCAAAGCGTCTACTCCTTTCGTATTAAGGCTAGCTTTTCCCTACGAAGTAGGTATTTATCGCGCCACTGTTACCGCGAAGCGAGCGGCGCGCTCGCGTGTGCGTAAAGTCGAGAAAAAAGCCAGAGTAAAGGTGTGTAGAGAAGGTTTATTTTACTATTGCTTTTAAAAGTTACTAAAATACGAGAGTTACAATGCGTAGTAAATAAATAATAACTTATAGTGTGTACTTAAGTTTAAAAAAAATGGCATAAATTGTATTTTATTTATTCAATTATTTGACTACCTTACTATTTATGTTTTTGAAAACATAAACGGACGGACTAAAAAGAAACAAAACGAAAAAAAAAATTAAACTGTTGTTCAATCAAAATCCAAGATTGCACCGATCGAAATTGCCAAAATTTTAGTCATGGGTGTCATTTTCATGGTTTTTGGGGTCGCTTTTGGGGAAATTTTGGTCGGCGCCATCTTGTATTTTCATTTTGACCCCAAATTCGTATCTAGCGATCCCAAAAGCCACGAAAGTGTCACCCATGACGAAAGTTTCAGATATTTTTTCTGCGCCATTTGTATTTTCATTTTGACCCTAAATTCGTATCTAGCGATCCCAAAAGCCATGAAAGTGACACCCATCACGAAAGTTTCAGAAATTTTGTTCGGCGCCATCAAATTTTCATTTTGACTCAATATTAGCATTTAGCGACCCCAAAAACCATGAAAGTGACACCCATGACGAAAGTTTCAAAAATTTTGTTCGGCGCCATCTTATATTTTCATTTTGACTCAATATTAGCATTAAGCGACCCCAAAAACCATGAAAGTGACACCCATGACGAAAGTTTCAAAAATTTTGGTTGGCGCCATCTTGTATTTTCATTTTTACCCCATATTAGCATTTATCGACCCTAAAAACCATGAAAGTGACACCCATGATGAAAGTTTCAGAAATTTTGGTCGGCGCCATCTTGTATTTTCATTTTGACCCCATATTAGCATTTATCGACCCCAAAAACCATGAAAATGACACCCATGACGAAAGTTTCAGAAATTATGGTCGGCGCCATTTTGGATTTTTATTTTGACTAATATTCGCATTTTTTTATTTTATTTTGTTTAATAACCCAAAAAAACAAAATAAAATACACCCATGACGAATATTTCGGTCTTCTTTGAAGTCTGTTAAAAAACTTTCCTAACCTACTGATTCTGTTACACTGTGGTCTCATAATAAATCGGTCGATAGATTAGCGAGAAGTCCAGCACGAATAAAACTGGCATAGGTCCTGCCTCGTCAAGGCCTCACGACTGAAGCTGAAGAGCCGTACGGCGGCCGCTGTGTTATATATAAATTTATTATTAAAACAATTAAACTATTTTATAAATTCTACTCTGAGAATAAAGTTCTATAAGTTGTTAACTATTTTAGATATGTTTTTTGGGAGTAAATATTTCATAATCTTTAAGAAAAATAATATAAATCATCAAAAAAACATCGTGGAACAATGAAAAGGACATATAGTGAACTACAATATATATATTTTTTGCATTAAATAAATCACTATTTGTTTGTTTAATAATGAATCAAAGAGATGTAAAAGTCAGGCTACCTGCCCTTAATTTAATCCCGGGCATTTTCACAAAATAGTTCTTGCCTCCGACTAGGGCAACCTTAATTCAAGTCTCTTTAGTACCCACAGCGTGTAATTGGAATATGTGCCTCGCTTATTATTCTAGTAACATAGTTAAATTATAATTAAACTGAAAATGCCTTAAATATGAATGAAATGGGGCTCGTTTTGAGTTCGCGGCTAAATAATATCAGTAGTACGGGTTGATCTTCAAGGTTAAGCAACGATTACTAAGATCGGGCCGTCGATGGGCGACCATCTTAAGGCATACACTAAAACTTCACTGCCTTAGAGAATAGCATTACTGATTTGCAAATTCTTAGAGAACTTGAGTTTAGATCTTCCTTATTTATTTATTTATGTATTCTTTATTGTACACCAGAAAATACAGTAACAAAAGAAACTTAAAACTAAAAATATACAACGGGCGGCCTTATCGCATTCCGCGATCTCTTCCAGGCAACCTGGAATGGACAGTGATTGCCTGGACATGACATGGGGTTGTCAGGGGTGTAACAATACCAACAATGAATATAATGATACAATAATACCTAATAAAAACACAAATAGATATATATGCCATATAATAAATACATAAATACATACATATTTAATATATAAGACGTGAAAATAAATGACGTACGACAATCATAGACAAAGTCTGTCAAAAAACTAAGAGTACGATTACAGCGATAAGTAATGTTCCTTGACGAGTCTTTTAAACACAGGCAACGACTGAGCACGTTTAATTGGGTCAGGCAATGCATTCCACAGACGAGCAGCCTGGACTGTAAAAGATTTATCCATGAAAGTTGTGGAATGCATTGGCATTTTAAGTCGCAAGTTAACTGATGACCTCAGGGATTTTGTGTGGGAATCGCAGATAAACTGAAAACGATCCTTGAGATAAAGAGGGGTGGAAGGAGTAAAGAGCACATTAAACAAAAGAGAAAGAATATGTGTATTCCGGCGAAGGCGAATTGGCAACCACTTGAGCTTTACACGGAATTCGGAAACATGGTCATATTTGCGTAAACCGAATATGAACCTTATACAAAAATTTTGAAGCCGCTCAAGTTTATCAAGTTGTTCTTGAGTAAGGTCAAGATAGCTGGCATCAGCATAATCAAGGATGGGAAGAAGAAGAGATTGTGCAAGCGCAATCTTGGTGGCAGTCGGAAGAAAATTACGTAGTCTCCTCAAAGTTGCAGCAGATGCAAACAACTTGCGGCTAACTTCTTGCAGTTGGGCAGTCCAAGAGAAGTTCCCGTCGATGTATATCCCCAAGTTTTTAACTTTCTCACTGAAAGGAATTACTGCATTGTCAAAAATAACTTGGGGAAGAGTCGTCCAGTCGATCCTAGAAACCATTCTAGGACTGCCCACTACTATTACCTGCGTCTTTATAGGGTTTACCTTAAGCCCATACCTCTTGCTCCAATCGCAAATGCGAGCCAGATCATGATTGATGGTTGCTAAAGCCTCAGTCAGCTTTCCGAGAGGAGCTCGCGAGTATAATTGCAGATCATCTGCATAAAGATGGTAGGAAGAAATTAGTTCATTGGAGATTGAGTTTATAAAAACTGCGAAAAGTAAAGGAGATAAAACGCCACCCTGTGGTACCCCGGCAGAAGTACTACACCAGAAAGACAAGTTCTCTCCAATGCATATACGTTGCCGGCGCCCGTACAGGTAACTACGAAACCAGTCAACCACTGATGGAGATATATTAAGAGAGCATAGAATGCCAAGCAAAATGTCGAAATCAACAGTATTAAAAGCATTACTGAAATCCAGCAATGCCAAGACCGTCAGATTACTACTTTCCATGGCTGACCTTATATCATCCGTAATGTTTAGAAGAGCTGTAGTGGTGCTGTGACCAGGACGGAAGCCGGACTGGAAGGGATTGAGGAGATTATTTTTGGATAGGAAAGTGCTTATTTGATTATGAATTAACCGTTCTAAGACTTTGGACAAGAATGGTAAGACGGATATTGGGCGGAATTCAGAAAAGGATGAGGGATTGGATTTTTTTGGTAAAGGAATTATCTGCGCATCTTTCCATGAGGATGGGAAGAGACCGCTAGACGCAGAAAAGTTAAGGATGTGGCAAATGACAGGAAGGATAACGTCCAGCACCGGGAGTAACATTTTACGGCTGATACAGTCACTTCCCACTGCATTGGAAGTAATTGATAGTATGCTCTTCTTAACATCACATGTGGAGAATTGACTAAAAACAAATGGAGCATAACTGGGAGTCGGAAGAGATGAAAGATAATCCAATGTATTCAATTTTACTGTCCTATCGAAATTGGACGAAGCTGTGAAATGATTATTTAATGCATCGATATCTAAATCTTTAGGGATTGATTCTTGTCGCGTTTTACCGACCCCCAATGATCTTAGGAAATTCCAAACTTTGGATGCATCTCCGTTTTGGACAGAGTTATGAATGTGTTGGCGATTAGCATTCCTACACATCTTATTGCAGAGATTGCGGATAGAGAGATATTTGTCCCTATTCGCATCAGTAGGCCGTCGATTGTATTTAGACTTTGCTGCAGCTTTTTTGTGCAATAACTTTTTGATCTCATCCGTCAGCCACGGCGCCGGAAAATGTCTTACTTTAACAGCTCGCACAGGTGCATGAATATCATAAAGCTCGATGAGTTTAGTATTGAAGACATTAACCTGCTCATCGACCGAAGTAGCGGCAAACAAAGGTGACCAATCAATACAGCTGGCATCCTCACAAAGACTGTCAGCGTTCATACCACCAAAATTGCGTTGCATGAGAATTTTGGCTTTAGCCTTAGGAGGACGAATTTTATATGACAGAAAAATCAGGTCATGATGCGAAAAAGCGTCGGCTGAGCATTGGCCATGTTTAGCGACGCGACCAGGAGAGGAGACAAAAATCAAGTCAAGAAGCGAAGGAGTACAGTTTGGCAAATGGTGAGTAGCACTTAGCGGCAAAATGGAAAGATTGCTAGAAGTTACAACATTAGTCAGAGAAAACCCTCAGATACCATAGCTAAAATCTGCAGGTATTTTGGTTTTTGATAAAACTTAAATTTTCATGAATGAGATATAATTGTTATTATTGATAGTTGTATAGATTGTTGCAGAGTATAAGTAACTTCTATTATCACCTCATACATTAACCACAGATTATAGTGGTACCTACCCAATACCTACCTATTTGCAGCCAGCTCGTAAAATTGGCCACGGATTTAGAGCAAAAAGTCTGCAGACAAATAAGAACCTAATCAGAATATTTTACACATAGACTGAAATAGACGAGATAAGGGTAGACTTTCTACATTTCTTTTATCTTTTAGATTATCTGCCTAAATAAATACGCAGGCGTTTCAAGAATCAAAACTCTTGACTAAAATATCTCACTAAATAAAAATTAAGAAAGATATATATTTATACAGCACTTTTTTGTTCGCTGCAAACCTAATTTAAAGACTAATATTAACATTATAAGCGGGATATTTATCATGTTTACTGTTTGTAGCGAGTTTCCGATATTTCGGTGCTGTTGCAAGCACCATGATCACGGATAAACTGAAGTCATTGCGGGTGGATAATATCCCGCTTATAATGTTAATATTAGTGTTAGTGACCATGACAGTTTAAAAACTTATAATTTAAAGACGTTTGTGTTAGTAGTCCTTAGTTTATCTTATATTCGAAATCTGTTCATTGAAAGCGCAAGCTTCTATCTTTTGTATATTTTATTACAAGGAACATAGCCATTTTAAGACTTATATAATTTGAGAAAGATAAGGTTTCGGAATTTTAAAAAGCTACGAGTATTTTGTTAAAATCCAAAAACTTTCTGAACAGGTGAAACTTTGTTAATCATCAATCTACAAGTTCTTAATTAACTTCAATCCAATTTTCAGTTTGAAATTACAGAAGGAACAGTTTTTAAACCTTTCCTATCAAGGGTCCTATCATGTCACTCAGTACGTAATTGGGTTGCGGAGGTCAGAGGCGGCAGTAACTCCATGATAAAAAAAAATATTTCATGCTTTATAAACTACATAATTTATCTAGTAGTAGAAGCGCTTCGATCGACAATCTATCAAACACGTAATTATGACACGATATCTTGCTAAAATAGCCCGATTCAAACAGTAAAACGCCCATATCTTTTGAACGGTTGAACGATTTCTCTTCTCCTTCGTATCCCACGTCACACTTCCAGCCGCTATGATTGCTCCTTCTCTGTTATTACAGTGCGTCTCTGGAACTCTCTACCACATTCCCTACGCGACAGGCCTTCTCTGAATGTCTTCAAGAGGAAAATCAAAGATCATTTTCTTTCGGAATGACATAATATTAGTATAGTTATAGTATATATATATAATATATGTATATGTCGCATCAAGGCTGGCCGATAGATGCAAACCATCGGGAAGTCAGGATGTATTTCTTTAGGTTAAGACATAGTGTGTGGGCAGGTCGGTGGGTACAATCGTGCAAATGAAATCACAAAAATTATTCGATACACTGGGTTTATTTTGAATAGTCACAGTTACAATCTTGCTTACTAATATTACGGATCGACATGACTCTACGACGTCTTAGCTCTAAGGCTGTCAGTACTCAACTCCTCTATTCTCCACAACGCAAGTGCTTATAAAAGCGTGTCAATGCGTAGTTGCTCTTGATTGCCACCAGGGGCGTGCTTGTGATTTGTTTTGACCACCGTACTATTGACCGAACCCGACACGGCCATCTTGCAAGACAGGCGTCCTCGTCTGTTCCTCATTGTCAGGTTTTTACAGTGTATCGAATCATGTGGAAATCCTCATGGATGTCCTCAGCCCTCGGGGAAAGCTGAGGGGTCTGTCAAACTCCTACTGATTAAAACCACATGGTGTTCTCTAGGCTGTAATTTCTTTTGAGAGGCGAGAGTGGAACACAGCACGTCGCCTTCTCGGGCCTCTCTCAGGTGACAGATCCCCAAATCTATCACCCGCAGGCATCATCTTCTTGTCCTTGCACCATGCCACCTCATGTCGTGTTGCGTTACACGTCCGTCACAGTCTACTCCGACCCGCCAGTCTCCCATCATACAAGGGATGTTTTTCTGAAACGCAAAATTTCCCAACAGTGTTTACTCGTCCAATCCTGACTCATACTCTAGGTGAGTGAGAAAACATTTCGAAACAATCAAACATGATCATTTAAATCTCTCTGTTCACTATTGCAAGGAACGAGTAATTCTAATCCCAATTTAAAGAAAATAGTTGCTTATATCATCGATTTGGTACCTAAAAGCACCTAATCTTCGTGATTTTTAATCCTAGTTGTAGTCCAAGAACCACTGATAGTCATTAATGTCACATTAAATGAAACAAAAGAAACAAGACACCAGGTATCTTATTCACTATCTTTAGCCATCACATAGCTCTCCTAGCTATCTCATAGCTCTCTTAGCTATCTCATAGCTCTCTTTGCAATCACAATTGCTCTACTCGCACATCCTCATGATGTCGAGTCAACTCAACTGTCTGAACTCAGAACCTGTTCACACAGACATTTAGTTTGTCCTATGTTACGTCAAACTATGATCAACTCAATCTACAGTCTCAATTGGTACTTGAGCTTTGTGTGTCTTACTGCAGACACGATCTACGAATAGTAATCAAAATTAGAAAAGCCAAAATTATTTCAATTTTCGTAATGAGGGCTTTGACGATTCGAATGTCATCAACACTAACATGGTGACCTCACCTATCGCGTGACTACTTGAGTTTACTTTTTTTGAACCTCATAACTCAATAGGAACTTTCTGCAAGGTTCCTAACACAAACATGAATTTTCGAACCAGACAGTATCACACAGACTTACAGGTCTTCAGTTGACACACAGGCTCATAGTTGCCACACAGGTCCACAGTTGCCACGCTCGGCTTCTCCTGGCCAAACTAGGTTATTGGATTCGTGAAAATAGGGGAATTTTAAAACTCTACTCTCAACTAAATCATTACCCTGGCCATGTACCACAGTCATTCCAAATAAACTTTAAAATTTATTCTGCAGCAAAAACTGCCAAGCTTACAGACACTCTCGAGTAAAACCTCTAACGCCACGGCTCTATAGCCGACCAGCAATTATATTGCTCTCACACAACGGTCTCTCTGGACCCCGACCTCTGCCAGAATCCACTGGTACGGTCAAACATAATACGGCTGATAGACACAATTACTCGACATCTTAAGCTTCCTCATCATCATTAAAATCCTTTTAACATCAACATCGACTGGTACATGACCCAATGGCATCTTTCTCAACCTACCTTGTGCATACTTGTAGGTTCTAAGCGTACCTATTTAAAGCTTTCGGTGTATAACGTTAACCGTCCTGTCATAACCACCTATCGCGGACTTAATCCAGGGCCTATTTAGTTTTCGTACTAGAGTTTCCCACACAACACTATTCATTAGAAAAAAAGGTCAGACTATCAACAAATTTAACAACTAGGTAATTAAAGTAATAGTAACAATGCTGTTACGGAATGTTATAATTCAAGGGCAATGCATACTCAACTCACGAAACCTCTTCGTAGACCCATCGCCACATGTTACGCATGAGGTGCGGTCTAGAATCTGTCTTATGAGTAGTTTCACTACCACTGTCATCAACTATGATGTCTAATTCTCAAGAAACTTTGTGATTGGGAATCCTTCTCACAAGATTCACGCTTTTTACTCAAAATTTTGGAACATACCGACTGTTAATATGAGGGGAACAATTAAGGCTTCTTAATAGCTCGTGTGAAGGAGCTTCACGAATTAACTCGGGTCAATATCTTTAAAATCAACAGTACAGTCTAAGATCAACAGTAACCCTTTACTATCGCTCACTAACTCAGTTTTCATGTAAGGAAAACGATCGCGAGATCTACTGCTATCATAATATTACTTTGAAAGTAAGCAAGTGAATTCAGATCTGAAGATGGTGGTTGTTAATCGTTACGCAACAAGATCTGTTCTGAATACATGTAAATGACCAGAACAGTTACTAACTCCTCGCTTTGCCACTGAAAATCACTAGTTGTGACGGCACAGCGTTGGACATCTCAGCTCCTTCTTATGGGATATCTCATCCTACAGTTCATTCGAAACCAAAGGTTAAAACTATTACCACCAATAGGAAACTCATTAACTACTTGCTTTTTACTAAGTGTGTCTTAATTACCTAGTGATAGTGCTAGGTATAACCATTACCAATTCAGTGATCAAACATGAACACTCTTATAACTCGAAATAGCATCTCTTCACTAGAGAACATTCGACCTCACTATCGAAATAAAATGGAAGCGACTCACCGAGTATTCCATTCCAAACTTACGAGCTTATGACCCCACAAGCTGTTGTTGCAAAGTTCAGCTACCCCCTGCGCATCACTGCTAGCCTGCCGTTCCTATAAACCTCTCAGATGTTGACTCGTCAGTCAGCCTTCGCATACAATCTGCAGCAGAGGCTCCACTGCGACACAATATAGTATCTGAAACATGAAAAACATTACGAGAGTAAATGTTCACACGATTATCTTAACCATACACAGCTTTGATAAAAATCAACCGATGCAGCGGAGTAGCAACCTAAACCAATCAATCTGCCTAGCCTTTTCCCAACTACATTGGTTTCGGCTTCCAGTCCTACTGGATTCAGCTGAGCACCAGTGTTCCACATGGAGGGGCTGCCTATCTGACCTCCACAACCCAGTAACTGGGTAGACTCCTTGGCAAGAGTGGTGTCAGATCTCAGGCTTCTGACTACCCGTAACGACTGTCAAAGATCTTCAAATGACTGCCGGCTTAACGCGCTTTCTGAGGCACGGAGGCACCCGGTATGTTGAAATGGTCACCCATCCACGAAACGAACTCATCAAGCGTTGCTTAACCTTGATGATCGACCAGTGCGGCTGTTATTATTTAGCCACGAGCTTCTAGTAGTAGTAGTAATGACAAAGTAGTAGTAAAAACAGTAATAACACATTTTGCAGGTTTAGGTTACCTGCAAAATGTGTTATTATGGACACCGAATGTGAGTACAGAGTCCCTGTCCAAAACATGAACCACACATTACAGTGTCCCAAGTGCCCAGGTAGGTATATGAGCTTTAGAGAATCAAATGAATGCCATAGCATTTCATTTCGCAATTAACGAGGTCTGTTAGAGTTTACCACTTTTTAGATAGTTTGGCCCTCCAACCACAAAATAAGAATACTATGTTTCTTCTCAAGCTTACTACATAAAACTATCACACTACAAAACTTATCAAAATATTTCATTTGGAATTATCATAATTTACAGAATTAAGTGTAAGGCTGTAAGGTAGGTACGTCATTGTCACCCTATCGTTCTAACTGCCGAATAATAATAGTCAGCAAAGGCCAGTCAAGGGTTATTGCCAGTGATAGTAGAATTATAACTCTTCAACAACACCAAAACTTGACCATCGATAACTAACATTAAATTATGACCTGACACGGACCATCACGACCATCTATTAACCGCCATACCGTACACAAAACCAGAATTTTGAATAATGAACACTCTTGGCCATAGTCAAAACAAAATGAAAACGACTCACCAGATTGGCATAAAGATCCGTGTGTATGGATATGTCCACACGCGCCTCCTTGACCTGACCAGCTCCTTGGTTGTTGCTAGCCTCCTTACTGCCGTTCAAGACTGGTTTTTCATTCAAAGTCAAAGTCAAATATATTTATTCAAGTAGGCAAAAAAACGGCACTTTTGAACGTCGTACACAAATTAAAATTTACAAGTAATACAAGTTGAGTCTACTCTGCATTCGGAAAAGTAGCTTGTTATGGAGAAGAATGGACAAGAAACTCCATATTTACTCTTTAAAAAAAAATGTGTCTTACTATATTTACATAAGTATATACATTAATAAATTCATATATGTGAGGACCATGCACCCAGAAAAGCACTACATACTATATTAAGTATAGGTATAAAGTATTAAAAGCCTTAACTGGTAAATTCATTAATTTTATAAATAGGAACTGCAATATTTGTAAGTATGTTTCTCACATACTTACAAATATTGCAAACATAGGTAAAATACCTAATTCAACAACAACGGAACAGAGTCAATTTCTTAAAAAAAAAATGAATATATTAACTATGAATATAAATTAACAATTTTGATTTTTTCTACACTAAAGATTGCCCTATGGAGCAGGACCAGCATGTTTCCAAGCATTCTTATCTTGAATATAATCATCTAATTTGTAATATGCTTATTTACAAAGTGTGCTTTTAACGAAAGTTTTAAATTTACTTTCATTTAGTTTGAATATATCACAAGATATTTTGTTATAGAATTAAACACAGAACCCCATGAAAGATGAGTGTACTTTAGCTAGTCTATAAGATGGTTGGTCTAACTTATCTTTTTTTCTCGTATTTTAATTGTGTATATCACTGACTTTACTAAAGAGATGTATATTTTTCCTTACATACATAATATTTTCATAAATGAATTGGCAAGAAACTGTCATAATATTAATCTTTTTAAATAGTTCCCTAAGAGATTCTCGCTGACTTAACTAATATATTGCTCTGACAGCTCTCTTTTGCAATATAAATATGGATTCAATGTCAACCGCTCGATCCACCAGTAAAATACCGTATGAGATAATGCTGTGAAAGTAACTAAAATAGAACAAACGCGCGGTTTCTACATCCGTTAGCTGTCTTATCTTCCTAACAGCATAAGCGGCTGAGCTTAGCCGACTCGCAAGACCCCATTGCAATTTGTCATCTAGAGTGATTCCCAGGAAAACTGTTTGATTTAGACTGAGGGTAGTCGCAGAAACGAACCACAACAGATTTTACTTCAACTGACACCGCAATATTTTTTGCAAGAATGCAACTGCCATTTTAACTAACAGTGTTTTTACGTGTGATCTCATTAGCACGACTGAATCCCAATTCTGATGTCACATCAAGGCTGGGCGATAGATGCAAATCATCGGGAAGTCAGGATATATTTCTTTAGGTTAAGACATAGTGTGTGGGCAGGTCGGTGGGTACAATCGTGCAAATGAAATCGCAGAAATTATTCTATACACTGGGTTTATAATATAATAACTAATATTACGGATCGACACTGATTCTACGACGTCTTAGCTCTAAGGTTGTCAGTACTCAACTCCTCTATTCTCCAAAACGCAAGTGCTTATAAAAGCGTGCCAATGCGTAGTTGCTATTGATTGCCGCCAGGGGCGTGCTTGTTATTTGTTTTGACGTCCGTACTATTGACCAAACCCGATATTTTTTGTCCTTATATATGTATGTATATTGATGTTATATTATTCCAAAATTTTACACTGGACTACTTCTCTTCTTCCTTTCGTAAACTCTTTCTATCACTAAGGTTTGCTGTTAGAAAACACTTCTTTGAGTTAATCTCGCCATTGTACACCAACTTTATAATCACCCTATGTTGTATGTTTAATTTTTGTGTACAATAAAGAATTATGATTTTCATCAGACATAAGAAGAACAGCTAAGAACACTCTCGATAAAGTCACCTTTCGAACAAAAAAATAACTAAATCAAAATCGGTTCATCTGTTTAGGCGTCATGATGCCACAGACAGAAACACAGCAACACACGTCATACTTATAACACCCCTCTTTTCTGTCGGGGATTAAAAATACTACCTATTGCATAAAAAAATATTACGTAAAAAAGTCTTTACAGCGTAAACCGCAATTTCCGCGACATTTTTTACGTCGCTACTCAGTAACCAGCCTAGTGTTATTAAAAGCAAAGGGGCTGTAAGGCGAGGATACATTATATCATGATATGACGTTACAAGAGAAATTATCTAGGGTGCTTGTGATATGATAAGCGTAAGTGCTAACTAAAGTAGAGATGGAGGAGGAAATGAAAATGTTCAGTCTTTTTGTCTGAACTAATATTATGAGGTGGTAAAATTGTTGGTTTATACAGTGTAGTCTCTGGAATATCGAAACGATTATGAAAATTAGGGCTATCGCTTTGCAGCTAGGGGCGCTGGTGTAGAGTGAGGTCTACAAAATGTCAAATATCATAGTTTTTGGCTTTAAGCGTGAGTAAATAATACTAACTAGTTTGTATTGTTGTGAATATTTTCCAAATAGGGTTGATTAAGATGGATACGGATTCTACCAATCACTGCTTTAATAGAGTTTTATGTTTCAGAAAATGTTATACTCCTTTTTTTTTAAAAAAAAAAAGAGCGAAACTACAGCATAGGTACTCCATTTTATATTTAATCGCACTTCTATGGCATTAGCAGAGATTTTAATTAAAACTTTGCTTCCGCGCGCGTAATAACAATGTTTAGCTGATATTTTTAAGGCCCTTAAATTACTCGCCAGCGGCGACAACTGGTGAGCATAAAAACGGAAGCCGTCATTCTTGCCCTGAATGAAACCTGACTCTCATAGGTTATCCCCTTCCTTACCGTAGCTAAATGCACGGATCCTGTAGAATAGTTCAAGAAAGTCAAACTACGGGCAAAGCTCCTTAAAACAATGTGAGTAAATTAAGATTAATATTTTGAATTCACTCATCAATTTTAATCCAACAAGTAACATTTCTTTTGTGACAAATATATTGCACTTGATGACTGTTTTATTAAGTTCTGTTAGCTGAGATTATTACCTAAGGAAGAACAATAAAGACCAACATTTAGACCGATGCAGTATTTTGCACTGTAGTCGGATTACGTACACCGATCAACCATTATCTACACAATAATCTGCTCATCTACACAATTTTTAACGCATACAGCATTTAAGCCAGATATATTACAATATGAAACTTTAACAAATTATATGCGTCTCTAACAAAGGAGTGTTGAGTTAAAATTAATACCACGAGCTATTCAACTGGCAGGCATCCAGCAATCCATCAACACAGATTTATTACATATTTACCTATTACGATTAAGTAGGATTCCTATTTGAAACAACAGATGCAAAACCGCCATGACTAATAATAAATGTGGCAGAGGTAAACAACTGTGTTAGTTGATAGGCTAAGTTCACATTGAAGTACCCAACGGTTAACTGCAAGAGATTGCCTTGTGGCATTAAGTCCACCTACAGCCCTTCATTAAATCACCACAAGATGTTGCTTGCGATTTTGTTCGCGAGGAAATAACAAAAGCAGCCTATGTGCAATTCCATCCAGATCCGTTCATCTGTTCCAGCGTGATTGTTTAGCAAACATTCATCCATCCAAAATTTCACATTTATAATTATAGTAATTATTTACCGTCCGCGGCTCTTCTCGAGTGGAATCCTGAATGTCCTTACACAGTTCCCTTAGGGTGCCTTTCCACCAGAGTTGTGCTATGCAGCTATGCGTATATGAATGTAAAAGCTAAGCTACGAAACTATGTGACCGTTTCCATTGATGCTAAGCTATGTAGCGTTGCGAGTAAGCTGTGCTATGAAGATGCACAGCTCGAGCTATGCGATGTATCGATAGTAGGGAAGCGGCGAGACCCATAGCAGGTATCCATAAAGTCAAAGCCATTTATTTGCATTAAATGCAGTACAAAAGATGGTTTATATAAGTTATTAGCACAATGACACATTTCGCCATAAGTTGGCATGCAAATATTAAGATATGAGTTAAGGCTTACAATAAGCAGATCTCTAATAATCTAATAACACATTATTTTTATTAGGTAATTAACCTGTTAAGTTTAATAAACTCTTCAAAACACTTAGTTTACTTACTAAAGTAGACTATGTAATTATATGGTTAACAACGCATAAAATATAAATCAAATAATATCATAAAAGGCAGTAGGTAGGAATTACAACAACTAATAACAAGATATTCTACAATGCATTCCTGTAATGATAAGATTGGCATTGAGATTTTTTTTGAAATTCGTTTATAGAATAAAAGCTGTGAGAAATGAGCCACTTTTTTAAAACTATACAGAATTTTCTGTAAGGGAGATCGGTTATAAAAGAGGGTATAGAATTATAAATAAGAGGGGCCATGTAAACACAACTACGCCTAAATAATTCGATTCTGAGCACAGCCAATTCTAATAAATACTGTGTAACTTTTCGTTTGTTATTGTTATTTTAGTATTAAAAATTGATTAGTTTTTACAAATATAGCGATTTCATAAATATACATACAAGGAACGGTGAGGAGATTGTGTGCTTTATATACTGGTCTGCAGGAATCAGTCTAGTCCATATTAAAAATGGTGCGGATGCATTTTTTCTGTGCCAGCGGAACTCTGCAAAGTTCAGAGGAGTTTCCCCAGACAATGATGCCGTAACGGATCACAGAGCAAACATAGACATAATATACCATTAGCGCAGTTGGTTTGGATGACTCATCTTTGTATTTTTTTAGAGCAAAAACAAATCTATTAATCTTCATGCATATTTCATTGATATGCTCCCTACAGGTGAAATGTTCATCCAGTGTTATACCCAGAAATTTTGTTGTATATATCTGTACTACTATTTGATCCCTATGTTTTATTTTAAGATGGATATTTTTAGACTTCTGTGTTTTAAAATTTAATATATTAGTTTTATCAACGTTCAGTTTTAAAGCATTTATATCTAACCATGTGACTATTTTATTCAAACTGGTATTTATATTAGTCTCATGTGCTTCATAATTTTTACCATCTAGGATAACTGTTGTGTCATCTGCAAATAAAACACACTCTTGTTCTATTTTTTGAGGGAGATTATTGATATATACAAGGAACAATGGAGGGCCCAAGATGCATCCCTGTGGAACTCCAAAGTAATTTTGCCGAGGCTGAGAGTTGAAGTTGTTGAGACTGTTCACTTTGTCATCAAATTTTGTAATTCGGGTAGTCTGAGTTCTATTTAATAAAAACGATTTAAACCATTGCAGGGCTGGTCCGCTAATACCAATTCTAGATAATTTATCGATATTAATGGAATTATTTATAAATTCAAAGGCTTTCCTAAACAAAGCTGAGGTTACACTTTTAAAGTTAATGTTATTTATTATAGATTTGACTAAACTAAATACTGCTAGTGAGGTGGATTTATTTTTCCTAAAACCGTATTGCTGTTTTGCAAGCATTTTATATTTCAAAATCAAAATCAAACTTTTTTATTTCACTTATGCACATGGGCACTTATAAAACTTCGACAAAAGGTGCACGGTCCGGGTTGGTCGTTTCCTATGGAGAAGAACCGGCAAGTTTATATATCCGGCAAGCAACAGCACCGAACTATCGGAAACTCGCTACAAACAGTAAACATCCCGCTTATAATGTTAATGTTAGTGTGGCACAAATGTTGTTATCAGTCCTGTAACTATTCTTAGCAAAGGGCTATAAAGATGATTGAGAACCATTGTAAAAATTCAAATTAAAAGAAGAAAAATGAGATTGAGAATCTACATTTTTTTATATCCACACGTTTATGAGTTACCAGGGAAGCCGCATGCGCAGAAGGAGCTAAAGCCAATTTTTTTATCTTCAACGTAGTCCTTGATTTTATTAAATTGCTTTTTTAATAAGGACCAGATCAGATCTATAACTGACTTTGGCAACTTGTTATAAAAGCGTATACTGTATACTGTGTATAAGAAAAGACTTGCTAGTTTTAGTTAATCTGAATTTGGGTATTAGGATTTCGTGCTCACTGCTTGTATTTAAATTATGGAAGTCGCTTCAAGTTTTGAAGAGCCCTCGAGTTTTGCGGACATACAAAACACATTCCAAAATATAAAGTGAAGGTAGAGTCAGTATATCGATATCTTTAAACTTATCTCTGAGGGACTAGCGTGGACCTATTTTATAAATCGCGCGGATATTGTAAGATGAAAATTGAGTCAACATCTGCTGCTGATCCCCACAGCAGAATGCCATAAGACATAATACTGTGGAAATTAGCATAGTATACTAACCTAGCTGTGGCTACATCGGTTAACTGCCTTATTTTCCTTACTGCATATGCAGCTGAACTTAACCTACCCGAAAGAGTTCTAATGTGCGCGCCTCACTGCAATTTTGAATCGATAGTAATCCCTAAGAATACAGTTTCCGTTATAATTTCAAGATTGTTGCCTTCATGATTTAATTTTAGGTCACATTGTGGTACATTTGGTAAAGAGAACTTAAGACATTTTGTTTTTTTCGCATTCAGTAAAAGATTGTTAGCTGCGAACCATTTTGAGAGAATAATTAGACTTTCGTTGACATGTAAGACATCCGTAACTTTCCTGTCTATTTTAAAAATTAGCGAAGTATCATCAGCAAATAGAATTATATCCGATAATTTGACCATTTGTCTAAGAAAGAGAGGACTCTTCTGTACATGACTTTTTCAATGTCCTTGGATAGAATTGAAATTAGAGCAATTTTTTTTTTTTTTTTTTTTTTTTTTTAATGCGTGGCGTCTCGCAGTTCGGCCAAAGTAGCCGTCCTCTGCTTAACCGGACTAACCTGTGGAGACTAAGCTATGTAGCCTCCGGCCAGGCTTAAAGTTTCTAAAACTAAAGCGACAGCACTAAGGGCTACCCCAGTTGGGGTCGGACCTCGGCTCAGGGCGTCGCTTGGGGGATGGCAAAGGCCGGATCTGATAAAGTGATTCTACCATCCGTTCGGAAAAGCCTACGTGGAGAAGAACGGACAAGAAACTCCAATAATATCTGACTGGTATTTAACTATGGCTCAGCACGCGGGCTAGCTTATAGAATCGAAAAGGATTACGCGACGAGCCTCTGCGGTGAGGACGGAACGAATATGTACATTAATCTTGTATGAACGGCGGGTTCGTACTATTTACGAACCCACTGACCGTCCTTGTAGACAAGCCTATCGAGCTCCTTAGTGATGGACTCATACCTCGAAAAGAGGTTGGCGCATTCAGCGGGAAGTAAAGAGCCCGCATTCCGGATTTCAGTATCCAGAGCACGGGCTTGAGGGGTCATGAAAATGGAGTACGCGCTAATTATATTTTTAGCGACGCATACATATGGCTTTTGCCCGGAGGGGGCGACAGGGGGCTGGCACTTAGCAGCAGGGGTGGTGGAAGCCACCTTCTGGCTTTGTGCGGTCATAGGGGCGGCCATAGGGGCGGCGGGGGCATTGAGTCGGGGATAATAATTGGCGCTGCGATGGGAGTAGCCATCAGCGCTGGAATCGGCTGGGAGCAAGACTGAGGAGCCACACTTTGGTGGTTCAGCTTGCCCCAGGGTGAAGGCCTCTGAGGGGCTAGTCTGGGGGGGAGTTGAGTGGTAGGGGCTTGGCGCGCTTGGCGCGCGTCATTACGCCTGGCCATTTTAGGCGCAAGCTTAGGGGCTCTTGGGCAACCACGGTAATTAGCCGGGTGCCCGACTTGTCCACAAAGCACGCAGCTGGGAGGCTCCGTGCATTGTGATCGGTCTTTTGGACTGGAACAGTCCTTGGTATTGTGCTCTCCCAAGCACTTAACGCACCTGGGAGGAGCGAAACAATTGGTCTGAGAGTGACCGTAGAGTTGGCAGTTGTGACACTGACCAACGAGATGGGGACGGTATGGCTTTTCAATGGAAATGCCTGACAAGTTACATACGGTACTGACATTGAAAATGGGATTGTGACCCTGGAAGGGGAAACACACGACAAGGACCATGTCGTAGAGATCTCCGCCTCTTGCTTTAAGCAATCGGTGGACCTCTGACACAGGGACTTTTTGCGCTAATAAATCCTGTCGGATTTCTTCCGTCGGGATTTCTTAATATATCCGTCGCTTAATGACAACTCTAGTATACTTTTCCTCCGGAAGGGAGTAAGTATGGAAAGATACTTTCCTGTCTTTTAGAAAACGAGTTAAACCTCGATAATCATTGGGAGTGGGGACTTGAATTCTGATGCCTTGTTGGCATGCAGTGGCCTTGGTGAAATTAATTTTACGCGCTACACAGGCGCTTGAAATGTCGCTCCATTTCCCTTTATCTTGAAGATAAATGGGTGGAGGAGGAGGAGGCTTCCTAGTGGTAGTATTATTTACTACTACCATAGGGCTAGGCGAGCGGTTTGACCGCTGAGAAGGACTAGCGGGGGCGGCGGCGGGGGAGGGTTGCCTGTCGGGCAAGGCCGGCGGCAGAACTGGCTGGGGAGAGGTCTTAGCTACTGGCTTTTTGGCCTTGGTAGCGTGAGGGGGACTTTTCCTCATTTTCCTCTTTCCTCCAGAGTGGACTATGAAGTCTCTGTCATCAGGGTCAGAAGAAGAGGACATGGTGGCATAGTCCTCTGACAAATCGGGCTTATTGGGGTCAATTGGTAACACCTGATCGATGTGGTCAGCTACTGCTGCCCATTCATCGTCGGTACTAAGGGCTGTGTCCATATCGATGGGAGAGTCACCTTCCTCATCGACCCAAGATTTGGATCTGGACTTAGTGTCCGCGTGAAAAGCGGCTATGTGCTCCTTGTACTTTTTGTACTGGAGGCGATCGGACTTCCTACGAGGAGGAGGCTTAGTAGCCGAAGTCTGGGGCTTTAAAGGGCTACGGTCTCTCTCAGAGGGAATTGGATCTGACTTTCTAACCTCACCCTGGGAAAGGGTGGGTGATCTAGGTCCGGAAGTGGGCCTGACGGGTGGGGTGGGTGATCTGGGAGAGTCCTTCTCCTCACATGACACGGGGGCCATGCTAGGTTCGGGTTCCAGTACATCATCCACGACCGGATTTATGTTTGGTACTAGTGTTTCTAACACTGTGCCAAAAAGAGTGGCGAGTCTAGCTCGGAGATGACAGTCCTGAGCGAACCTCTCCTTAATTGTTTTAATGGCGTATTGCGCATTTTCAGGGAGATGACTAAAGTCAGAATAGGGCGGGGGGGCAGGGGCACTGTAAGTTGCACATCTGGCAAGAGATGAAAGAATGATCTTAAATCGGGCCTGGTTTTCATGACGCGGACTGGGATCGTCCGACATCAAGTCCTTGACGAGCTCTATCAACACCTCAACGGGATGCATCGTTGTCGATAGAGTCAGAACAAGGAGAAGAGAAAAAAGACTAAAAGCTACTAAGGGGCTGATAACCTTATTCCCCGGGTGGATGGGCCCGGGGATGTGTGAATCCTACCCTCCCAGCCGGGTTAGACTGGGAGGTGAGTATCTGGTGAGCCCTAAGCTTGTTATCCTGCCACCAATCTTATTGGGTGGCAGGGGTCCTAGGGTACCGGTGAACCCACCGAAGGTGGGCCACCCTCCTCCTGTGTACCGAAAGTCTGGCACGTCGGGGTTGAGACACCCGACCGTGCCAGGTGAATCGCTGTGGGGCAGAGACAGGGGTTGACTAGGCTATCTACCAAGGCCAACTACCCTGCTCCCGACTCCTTCTGACTGCCGTGTCCAGACGGGACTTGGCAAGTGGGCGGGTCACCACTTCACTTGGCTTCGTTAACACCGTTAGGTTTCCACCAAGGACCACTAAGTCGTGGTTTTAACCCGGAAGGGGCCAAAAAAGATGTCCCTACTAGTAACCGAAGTTACTAGTAGCGACACCTGTGGGCGGCGCGCGGAGACGCGGCGACCGCAGTGATGTCACGCAGTGGCGCGACGAGTCGGAGAGAGGGGCGCGGCGGGGCGCGCGGTGGGGGCGGCGAGAGCGGCGGGCGGCAGCGAGACGTCCGCTCGGCGGCGATGGCAGGCGAAGAGTGAATTAGAGCAATTGGTCGGTAGTTGTTTTTATCAGTTTTAGAGTCTTTTTAACCGACTTCAAAAAAGGAGGAGGTTCTCAATTCGTTGGAATCTTCTTTTTTTATGTATATTCCCCGATTACTCAAAGAAGCCTGGACTGATTTCAAAAAATCTTCTTTTGTTTTGAAGGGTATACTTCCTAGTTGGTCCCATAGTCATCAGGTCTGGATCTGATGATGGGATCTCTAGAGAAATCGAGGGAACTCTTCAAATATTATAGGCATATATATAGTGATTTTGGTATTTTCATCAACAATGCAATCATTTGCACTCAGAAAGTATAATTTGGTGAAGTGGAACTGATGAAGAAGACCACAGATGGTCACTGGAACTCCTAAATGCTAAGTATGTCACGGGTATAAAATATCTCGAATAGTTAACCGACTATGATGACGCAAATACTTATAAATGAATGGTACTGATGAAAATGGCACCATTCTGATGATGAAGTCGGAAGGTAGGCACTGGAACTCTGAAATAAAACAATGTATCCTAGTCGTGCTTGGGCTTATTAGAATCGTCATGAGATGTACTTTGGCCATAAATGATTATCATGTTAATTGGAGATACCTACCAAAACTAAAAAGAGAAAAATAAAAAACTTTTTAACAAAAAATCAAACCGACTTCCAGAACAAAAAAACTACAAAGCAAAATAACTTTCTTTTCCGAAGTCGGTGTCGAAAAACTGAAAAAAAATGGGTACAAAAGACACCTACTTCGGAAAAGAAAGTTATTTTTTGCTTTGTAGTTTTTTTTTGTACTGGAAGTCGGTATGATTTTTTGTTATTTATGCAATGGTTTTATTATAGATATTTTGAGTTTATCCGGGCAGCAGCCTAGTCCAAAGATACATTAATAATATATGAAAGTGGTTCTGCAATGAATGGGGATATTTTTTTTAAAAGGTCTGTAGATAAGTCATCTTAACCAGTGGATTTTGTGTATTTTAATGATTTTAAGATACTAAAAATTTCAGCAGGATTTGTAGGATTTAAAAAAATGCTATTGTCATTGTTTTTAATATCTTGGTTACATGTGTTGTTCTGTAAAGTAGCGATGTTTTCAACAATATCAAAGAAAAAGTTGTTAAATATATTTGCTATATCTGAACCTGATGTAGCAGTAACACCATTATCTATTATACAATTAATGTACATAGCCCACATTCATAGCACGCATCCATAGCCCACATCCATAGCACGCATCCTTCCATATAAAAACATATCTTAGTTGAATCCGTTTCCACCGGTGCTATGCTACGAGTATGTGCACCAATGAATATGATTGGTGGATATCAAACACATCCATAGCAACGTTGCATAGCACATTTCTGGTGGCAAAGCAGCCTTAGAGAATGGCGCCGGCGAAGTTTGTATATCATTCTGATGGCTCGTTTTTGCAGAATATAAATTGACTCAATGTCTGTGGCCCTTACAACAAAAAACAATATTAATATACCGTAAGACATTATATTATGCAAGCTGAACTTAGCCACCCTGCAAGTTATATTAAATGAGGACCCCATTGCAACCTTGAGTCTAGCGTGATCCCCAGGAAAACCATTTTGTCGTCGAATTCTAGCTCCTCCTTGTTTAATATAATGTCACAATCACTATTTTTGATATTTGGCAAGGCAAATTTTACGCACTTAGTTTTTTACCATTTATTTTATTTTATTTATTAATCACAAAATACACAGCTCTTAAAAATACTTTAACATACTTATTGTACTAGTATTACAGCCAATTACGGATTTTCAATTTATTAACTTTACAAATAAAATTGCAAAAGAAACTTAGACCAACAAAACATAATTAAAAAAAAACTTAAACTTAGACCATTAAAACTAAATTATTAGCAGTGAAACAATTTTGATCCTGCCGTAGGACGTTATTTACGTCGTCAAAGAGACTTGTACGTCTTTTATCTTAAAAATTAAAGATGTGTCATCACCAAATAACATATTGATTAGTTTGTTTTCCAATAAACGGAGTAAATCATTTATGTATACTAAAAATAAGAATGGATTTAAGATTGAAACTTGGGATACCCTCATTTTTACGATGAACCCCGACGAATTGATACCGTTTATTTGAACTTATTGCTGTCTGTCATTCAAATAAGATTTTACTAAACTTAACGATGATTGGCCTGCTCAAGTCAAGTCAGAAGTAATGTTTCATGATTACCACAATCAATGACTTCGATGTTCGCAGAAGATACCTATGGCATATTGTGCCTCTTCCCACGCATTAAAGATGTGTTTTAATAAAGTGACTCCAGCGTCAGTTGTAAAACGTCTTTTGGTGAAACCACAATGTTTATCATGCAAGATGTTAACCGTATTAAAATGAATGATCACTTGATTTAGCATTATCTTTACAAATACCTTGATGAAAACAGGTAACATGGATATTGGTCTATAATTATTTGTATCTTTACTGTCCCCGGATTTAAAAAGTGGTATAACCTTACTATATTTCAAAAGATCCGCAAAGAGTCCTTGATCTACACATAAATTAAAGCTAGGTACGGCGCTATAGTCTGAATAAAGGATGTTAAAGGTTAGAAAGGGGACAAACCCCATAGGTCATCGGTCGGTTTGATCATGATTTGCTTAACAGCTTTTATTACTGTTATGGAAACCCTATATGTGAAAAGTTAAATTCATTCGAGCAGGCTGAAACATTCGCGTTTAATAAACCAAAAGCAAGCGCGGGCGAAGATTCAATTGGGATGCTGGTAAAGAAATTTACAAATTTTTAGCAACTTTTTTGTTATCTTTCTTGTGTAGTCTCAAGCGTTTAATCAGTATTATTTCTTTTCGTTTCATTGTTTATAATTTTCCAAACCGTCTTGATTTTATTTTCTGCTTATTATTATTTTTATTTTGTTTTATTATCTATAGGCTCGCGCTTGACCACTATCTCACCTGATGGAAAGCGATGACCGATTATTTAACCCTATTGCTAATATACAAGGCCTTAGTTGCCATACATAGATTTAAAAAAAATCTTGGGTTTAATAAGTAAGGAGCAATATATGTTAATAAGTAAGTTTCAGTGTTAATATAAGGCTTAAGGCCATACAGTTCGTAAACTGTAAAAACTTGCCCTACTTTTTCTGAGTCCTTTTTAGTCGCCCAGTCACTGAATAAAAACTTAGGGCATATAGTTTTAGTTTTCTTCTTAAAAGTGTTTATGAACTCTGTTTGAACCACTGAATATACGAATGATAAAGCCAAGCATTTATTTAAAGTCAAAGTCCAAATTCTTTATTTCAATTAGGCCACTAAGCAGCTCTTTTGAAAGTCAAAAATTTAAAGGTAATAATAATTGATTATTTCAGCCATTCGGAAAAGTAACTTGTTATGGAGAAGAACGGACAAGAAACCTCATACTTAAAAAAGAAAGTGTATTACAACATTTACATACATACATTAATTAATTCATCTATGTGAGAACGATATTCCCAAACCAACACTGCTATACTACGTATAAAGTAAAAAGTACAAGTAAAGTATAAAGTATTACAAGCACTAACAGGTAAATTTATTCATTTGATAAATAGGAACATGGTTCTCACATACTTACAAATATTGCAAACATAGGTAAATTACTTAATTCAACAACAACGGAACAGTGTGTGAGTCAATTTCTTAAACAAAAGAGAAAAAAAGCAATACTATAATTATGAAAATATAAATTAACCAGATTAATTTTTTCTGTGTAAAAATTAAAATGAAAAAGTGTTTATTCACAGAAAAAAATTGTTACTATTTAAATATTACGTCTGCCAAACTGCGAAGCAGTTTGTTGGCAGACGTAGCTCCTTTTTTGTATATAATTTTTTTTTTTTTTACAATGAGTACTTGACAAAAATGTACTAAGGAGGTACTTGTTTATTTTATTTTTAAATGATGCTTTTGTGATACAACTGTTTATTTATAAAGCATGGAACAGGACCAGCATGTTTCCAAGTTTTATTATCTTGAATATAATCATTTAATTTGTAAGTATGCTTGTTTACAAAGTGTGCTTTTAACAAAAGTTTTAAATTTCCTTTCATTTAGTTTTAATATATCACAAGGTTAAATTCTATGTAATAGAATTTAACACAGTAACCCAGGAAAGATGTTTGTACTTTAGCTAATCTATAGGATGGTTGATCTAACTTATCTTTATTTATAGTATTACAATTGTGTCTATCACTAACTTTACTAAAGATATTTATTATAAACACATCAACACGGTCTAGCAATATTTTTAAAAAAGCGAATTACTATCAATGTGTTAATTATTTATATGACATGTATATATTTAAAAGATACGTTATTTAATATTCTACCATTTTTTAATAATGGTTAAGGTACTTCGATTAAAATTTCAGGATTTTATGGAAAAAAAATGAAGCATAGACGGAAACCGTATATGAATTAACTTTTAATTTATGAGTAAAACTGAAAAAAATAGAAAAATCATTTAATTTGTGTTTATAAACTTGAAGTTAGTAGTCTGAGAAAGCGCCCATGATGTTCATAAAACATCGGCAACGATTCGGCATGCTCAGAACAAGGTTGTCAATGTCTTGCTGCGGAATATTGTCCCATGTCCTTCTGAGGTGCGCAAAAAGTTGATCTTCTACTTCCTTCAGAGCTCTTCTTTGCAGCATATCTCACGCATGCTCAATGGGATTTAGATCTGGCGATTGAGCAGGCCAGTCTAAGGCCCTAACATTGTGTGTATGTAACCAAGCTGCTACCGTTCTCGCCGTGTGTGCCCGGGCATTGTCGTGCATGAGCAGGAAATCTTGCCCCATTTGTGTTCTGTGGGGCAAGATTACGGGCCCCAGCACCTGTTGGACGTATCGTTCTGCCGTCATATTGTCCCGCACCCAAACGAGATCCGTCCGTCCTCCAAGAAGAATTCCTGCCCAAACCATAATTGTTCCTCCTTGGTATGGGTGAACTTCCTGAGGGTTCTGAAGACGGCTCCATCGTCCAGGAACTCGCCATACACGCGTCCTTCGTGAATCTGGATGAATATCGTTGACAGAATTTCATGTTGTCTGCCTCTGAAGCTCTAGGCAAAGGGTCACTTTATCACCGATGATAATGGTTGATATGCCAAAATTTATTTCTTTATTTATTATTAACACATACATTTATGACCCAAGCTAACAAATGTAGTCATACATTGCGAGTTTGCCAGTCCGAGTAACGGGTCTGGGTAGAGGCACATGTTACACAGTGGACAACATACTAAATGTCACCCTCTGGAATTCCGCCAAAGAGCAAGAAAATATGTCCAAACGCAAAGAGACGCTATTCAGTATCCTAACTGCTCGAGTGACTGGTGCAAACTTTAACACGTTAGTGCGTGCTGACGGGACTTTAAACAGCCCTTCCCTCGGTCCTAACCGTAGCCTCCTGTTTGGAACGAGCAATCCCAACGATTCTAATAATTGTGGATTATTTAGCATACCACAAAATGTAAGGGATTGGTCACGTGACATTTTAATAGCGCTTATTAATGAGGGCTATCGCGTTTGAATTTGTCGCTAGGGACGCTGGTTTAGCGTGAGGTCTTCAAAATGTCAAACGATAACGGTTTTTTTTACTTTTAGCGTTAATTTATTTACTATTTTTTTATTGTTGTGAATATTTCCCAAATATGACTGAGTACAGGTTTTACCAAGTAGTGCTGTGGTAATTTCCGAATTTTTATTCCCCTTATTTCGATAAAAAACTGCTGCGGAAAACTGCGGCATACTCGATATTATATTTTATCGCCCTTCTACGGCATCAGAAATGATTTTCGTTCAATTTGCTTCCATGCACGTAATAACAACCTACTCATACAGAAACTGATTGACACACTTAATAATAATACTACAACAACAAGTATCCCAAATAGTAAACGAATAATCAAACCTTGTATCACCCCGGGAATACCACGCTGTATTAAAAATCGCAATAAATTGCAAAAAATCTCTCTAAACCTTACAATGCAATTTTGAAAATCACAAAAAAAGAAAAAGGAAATATGAAAGAGAGTTACTCACGAAATCAGTTACAAACACTAAATGATGTAACGCTTCTTGCTGGTTTACCTACCTACTAGGTAGCTAGAGAGTAGTAAAGGAAAAACCAACTGAAGGTTAACACATTTTATTAGACCTCAGGGTCGGGGTTGTCACTCGCGGTCCAAAGTACGTTGCGCAGCCACAAGATAGTGTACCACTGGCCTTAGCGTTAGAGGCTTCCGGCGATGTGCAGGTGCAGTACAGTTTCTACTCGGGGGTAGGTCCAGAAGCTGTGGTGCAGAGTAGATAGGTAGACACGTAGCTCGGCGACACGGAGTAGGCAGCTAACAGTGCGTTGGAGTAGGCCACAACACACGCGCTAGGCAGTGGTGTAAAGCCGATCTGAAGCCGGGGTAGGAACCCTGGAATTCATTTCCAGACGTCTTAGGAAAAGTCCACATTCCCTGTTTGACTGCGACATCCCGTCCTCAATGCAAAAGCGCAATGGTAAATAACAGCATGAAATAGTGATCGATGATGAGGCAGTCAAACAGTGATAATAATACAATAATAATGTGTACATGAAAGGCAATGATAATAAAATGTTAAGCACAAATTGTTACTAATTAAGACTTATTAGTACTTGTAGTTTTAAGGCAGACAATAGTCGTTATAATTATAATTTTATCGAGACACTAACAATAGAACGAATGGTTCCGCCATGTTAACGCACATCAACTTTGTTTACGTTTTAGTAAAATTTTATAACAATAAGAATATTCCAAATTAATATCACCTACACAATTTGGTTTTATACAGGGAGTATCTACCGAGGACGCCGTTACTGCCCTCAGCTCACTAGTTACCGATCATCTCGATACAAGAAGGAAATGCGTAACGGTATTTCTAGATCTAAAAAAGGCTTTTGACACCGTTTTTGTTCCAACCCTTGTGAACAAGTTGGAAAGAGTCGGCATAAGAGGAGCCCCTCTAAATCTTTTCAAGGATTACCTATCAAATAGAAAGCAGAGGGTTAAGATAGGAACCTATATTAGTGATGATGCAGATGTGTCATTCGGCGTACCGCAAGGAAGCGTGTTAGGCCCTACATTATTTCTAACGTACATTAACGATCTCTGCAACTTAAAAGTCGATAACGCAAAAATCTTCTCATACGCTGATGATACGGCTAATGTCTTTTCTGGGAACAACTGGTCCGATGTTAGGCTCAAGGCAGAGATGGGCATGGTCCAAATAACAAACTGGCTCAACGACAACCTACTCACACTAAACACAGTAAAAACGAACTACATTTGTTTTACCATCTCGAATTGTTCACAACCTAATGAAACCTTTAGCATCAAAGTACACTCATGTGATAACGTTTGCAATAATAACTGTATGTCCTGCAATTAATAAAGTATCACCAACTAAATATTTGGGCGTCATAATTGACCTAAAATTATCATGGTATGCTCACCTAGACCATGTTACAGGAAGAGTTAGGAAACTAGGATGGATATTCAAAACTTTACGGCATGTCATCCCCACAAATATAAATAAAAAGTAGGCTTTCATAGAAATCACCGTAATGAATTGTATGTGGCACTTGTGCAATACTGTATCCCCACCCCATGCGGCAAAAACAAGATTTAGATGTAGAACGAGCACAACGAGCACTAATAAAAAGAATGTATTTAAAAAAGATCTGATACCCTACTGACAGTCTATATCAGATTAGTGGCCTACTTTCTGTTAGAAAACTGTTCATCAAGTGTCTTATGTTTTTTTAGGATTATATATATGATATAATCCTAAAAAACATAAGACACTGCCTTATAATCCAAACTAATATTATAAATGCGAAAGTAACTCTGTCTGTCTGTCTTTCTGTCTGTCTGTCTGTCTGTCTGTCTTTGCTTCACGCCTAAACTACTGAACCGATTTGTGTGAAATTTGGTACAGACATAGTTTGGAACTTGAGAATGGACATAGGATAGTTTTTATTACAAAAAATAAAATATAAAATAAAATTTATTCCGGACATACAGCGCCATCTATTGGTCAAGAGTCGGCATCAGAAGTCACTATTCCACGCGAACGAAGTCGCGGGCAAAAGCTAGTGCAAATATAACATCAAAAAGACGGTAAGACATGATTGCACAAATCCCACAAACTGAAACAAATTTCGCTGCTGTACAATACAACAAATTTTCTGCTCAGTTTTATAATAGGGTAAACAAGGAGGTATACATATATTCGTACACTAAACAACTACACGAATGTAAAAAAATGCTAACAAATTGGATAACACCATTTACTTATGAAGATACTGAGGCGCTCTTGCAACATATGGTTTAACTAACCCGTTTTTCTTACACGCTTATCCACACACACATCCACACACACACAAAACACACTCAAACCATCCACATACACGAATACACTATCAAGTGAATAATGTTACTCTTTTCTGTTCTGTTTTGTAAAATTATCTTGCTATGGAAGAGCGGAGTATCGTAATACAGGCATTATTTGCCTAAAAAGAGACTCCAATCATAACTTGTTGTTTTGATTTGGTTAAGATTTTTTTTTTTTTCTTTTTTATCAACGTTTAAAAGTTATATTTGAGGACCTTACTCACAAGTGGTGCCAACTGGTAGACACAAAAACGGTAGCCCTATATGTTGAAAATCTGCGACGCTTTTGTTAATAGAATCTTACTTGTTTAAAGTCTCTGGATATACTCGTAGTTGCTCAAATAACCTCTCGGCTCCCCAGTACCAGTGGTAAATTTAGAACAAAGTTGACAGTTACTAAATAAATAAGGGAGATAAATCGGACTTTATGACTTAGGCTCAGTATTTAACCCTAACTTTCAGCCTACAATTTTACAAAGTCAATAGGTTATTGGTCTTCCAAAAGTATACCTCCCATTTGTATTGTGAAAAGTAATACGGGTCCAGTCAAATAGAAAAATCGAGTATTCTAGCTCTTTGAGTACCTAACCTAATATTGATGAATGTAATTAGGTACCTACCAGCCTTGTTAAATTTTCATTGAAGTTTGAAGCCCTAACGTAATGAAATTAAATATTTTGTGGATTCATTTATTAGAGAATTTATATTGGAATTTAATTTGTTGTGTTTTTTGAATGGCTAGAAAATTCATTTTAACGAAGAGTCCAACAGTAGCTCAGAGGAGCTGCTTATAATGAATATGCATAACTTGCTAGTTATATCGGTTTTATTCCTATTAAATTACTATTCTTACACCAGCTTTTGCCCGCGGCTTTGCCTGCCATGGCGTGAAAAGTGTTTTATTATCACAAGTGAACTCACAGACACTAGTTTATAGCTTGCAATCTAACTGAAAATATTTTTCAGTTAACCTATACAGCAATTATTCTATTACTTAAAAATGAATCATAATAAAAATAACTATATTTTTTTCCTCTTATGTATTAAATTATTCTCACGATCGATAAAGGCCATAAAAGTATTTTTTTACCGAAGGCTGTGTCCCATCTCTAATATTAGTTCCATGGACTCTCGCGTTAAGTCACGTTGCTATCAGCGCCAAAATGGCGAAAATCAAATGTCTTCATTTTGTCAACGATATTATGTAGTCCAGCGTACTTGTATGATAGAGGTGGTCAAAAACGAGAAGCTATTTACTTTTTCCCCACCCTTTAGTATCATCTAACAACAGTTTCTATTTTCCCTCCACAACACAAATACTAGTTTTATAACAAAAAAAAGGCCACAACTTTAGTTTCTCACTATTTCGTGTTACACGTTCTAGAATAGCAACTAAATTACAAACCTTCACCTGAAATTCAGAATAGCATCGTAAACTGGAGCACTTCTATCGATTGTGATCGAATTAATGTTTATAGTTGTAATGTTTCGTTGTAGGTAAAGTGATGACCGATGAATGACTCTGAATGAAGTAGAAACGATATATCCGTTCAATATGTACGAACGATGAGAGATATTGTAATGAAATTCTATTGTAAACAATGTATACTGAAAATTGTGATGGAAAACTAATTCTAACGATTCATAAAATACTGCAGATTCTGGCTGACAGTCGGGCATTATGCCAAAGGAATGTACTACGAGAGGTCAGAAGGTCCTATGTCACAATCCAGGAAATGGTCTACCCGTGTGACAAGTTACAAATCCGTCAATCAAATCGGTTTTAGCAGGCATCCAAACATATAAGACTTTCACATTAGTTAATAATATAAGCATACGTATTACGTATCTAAGCGTAATTTCATGAGGAAATATTTTGTAGTCGTGTGTATTTTTAATCGAAGGTGGTAATGAAATGGATAAATGATTTTTGCGAAACTGCACATATGAAATGATGGTCATCACCCACGGACCTAAAAGTTGTATTAATCGAAAAAGTGATTTTGTTTTTTTTAAAAGCTCACTAAAAAGACTTCACCAGCATGTGAACGTTAAGGCAATCCAGCTTCTCGACAACACAAACTGACCATTATGAAAAGACTAAAAAGAACAAAACTGTTCGAGTAAGTGAATATTGTAAAAGTGCTACTAAATAAACACAAGAACGAAGTGTATTCGCTCGCCTTTATAGAGACAATAAGAAAAGTTCTATTGGACACATTCTTATTAAAGAAAATTTAATGTGACGCCGGTTAAAACTATGCCTTGCTGAATACATACACAATTACACGCACACGCGTGTAATTGTAGTTTCGTTTCGTCGTTGACCTTGTTGGTAACAACGTTCCATCTTGATTTTTTATTTGTTCTGAGATATAGACACAATGTATCATAGGATTTGCAGTATAAGTAAATAAATGCCTTTTGTTATTTTAAAAAGAAACAAAACTTTGCCATCCAAGAGAAAAATCCAGATAAATTAGAAGATTTATTTGAAAGGTTTAAAGGCTGGATTTTGATAAGGTTAGGGTACATGTACATCCTTTTGATGTAGTCTAGGACAAGGATCAAAAAAAAATCTGCAAAGTAATTAATAAAATTACCTAAAACAAATTTAGTTTTTAGTCAAAGCTAGTAGTTTGTAAGTGTGATATGCGGTTCTGTTCATAATACGAAAAGGGTAATGGAGAGAGCTATGCTCGGAGCTTCCTCACGTGATCGCATCAGAAATGAGGGTATCCGTAGGATCTAAGTTACCGAATAGACCGAAGAATCGCCAAACTTAAGTGGCAGCGAGATAATATTGCTTGCAGAATGGATGGTCGTTCGGGACGAAAAGTTCTGGGGTGACGACCGCTTACCAGAAAACGCTGCGTTGGAAGGCCTCCCATTAGGTGGGCCGATGACCTGGTTAAGATTGCGGGAATCCGGTAGAAATGAGACACACTGGACCGGTCGAATTGATGATGATGATGATGATGACGTTAAAGAATAACCATGTACTTATATGATCATTCATGTTTCGTATTAATTCCATATAGGTTATAGTACCTAGTCCTCTAAAGAATGAATATATTTCACATACACGTATTTTGTAGATAGATACTATAATACAGTAGTTCCTAATCTTCAAAGAACGTATCAGTTGCTTCGGATAGTTAAAAGCTCTATTCACAACAGAAGGTAATAAATAGGATATCACTATTGGTTAGTTCTCCAACTCTACCCCGGTCACCAGGGAGAGTGGAACCAGCAAGAGATTTCATGCGGTTTCCCACATGGATCAGTCGTGGGGCCGCATCTGTGGGTCATCGGGTACGACTGGGTGCTGCGCGCTGATCTCCCTATTGGCGTCAGCGTGGTTTGCTACGCTGACGACACGCTGGTCCGTGCGCAGGGGAGATCGCACCAGGCGGTGGCTGAAATAGCGACACGCGGGGTTGCGACAATCGTCGAGAGGATCCGGCAATTGGGACTCGAAGTGGCCCTGCACAAGTCCGAGGCCATGAGTTCCCACGGTCCTCGGAACGCGCCACCACTGGATTCCAAAATAACGGTAAGATATTATATGTTCACATCGGCGTCGGGTCGACGATAAACTACCTGGGACTCGTCGTCGACAGCCGGTGGATTTTCATGGAGCATTGCCGAAGTTTGGCTCCCAGACTGGAGCGGGCCGTTGTGGCAACACGGTCCCTAGTGAGGCGGCGAGCCTCCTTACTGGATTGCCTCCATGGTATCTAGAGACAAAAGTCCTCGCGCAAATATGGGAGTGGCGCGAGGGGGCGAAACTCCGTTGCCGCGACAAATCACGGCTTGGCGGACAGATCTCCGACAGGATCTCATGGCAACATGGAGAGGGTGACTGTCGCAACCCAGCGATGGGCACGCGATGGGATAAGGAAAAAAAACTCCATTAAACTTCGAAAATTCTGATGTTCAATACCAAAATATAGCCCCACAATTTTATTACCTGTGGCCCCACATAATGAACTAGCTAGAAAGTGAGTTATTACGCGATATTCTCTTTTCATAACAAAATAAAAATTATTATGATACCAAAAATAATAATTTGTAATATTAAATAATGCATACAGTAGTGTCTGGTGTCACGCGTTATTGGTGTGGCGTGATATTGAAACCCGAGCGTAATGAAGGATTCCAGACTTCACTCTTGAGCGGAACGGGAAAGATTATAGTTTAGATCACAAGAGAAACGTTAAAGTTTTCGAGTAAAAGCAAAAACTAATAATAATAATAGTCAACGGAAACTAACCATCGGCGCGGGTGATATTATAGTACTCATAAGTGTGTGCACAAACACTCTCTGTACTCTCACTCTCTCATAGTCCGAAGGGAGCCGTCCCATCGCACTATAAGAGTGACTGACACGACTAGAGAGAGATCATGCAAAGGACCGGCTTAACGGCACGACAGTCGTTCAAACTTGCTTGGCCCAAAACTTGCACAGCGTCGTCGGTGGCAGTGCATAAATCACACTGGTCGCATATTTTGGGGCACAGAGTACAGGACAGGAGGTGGGGCATGGTTTGCAACTCGGCACCACATTCAACTCTTTATTTCTAGGTAAATTAAAGTCCTGGTATAAACTGGCATACAATAACGAATCTTTGTTTTAAATGAAATATTGTCTGAAGAATGATATTAACGATAGCCGCCATCAGTGTTATTTAATTAAATATGAAATTAATAGTGTTCATAATATCAAAAATATAGACGGTGAGAAAAGTTTTGACAGTGATCAATTGTGGATGTCTTACCTACTATCGTATTGAATTTTCTATTTATTAATCATAGAAGTTTAGTGATAGGTAACCGCTGTATTCACTAATTAAATATTATGTACTTTCACCTGCTATTTCATAAAATCGGACTTCTTCACGTTTTCTGCTTTCTGTTGGAAAACTTCTACGTTTATATCATGTAGCTACCTACAAATTTCTCAACAACTTATATGACCATTTATTAGGTTGAAACCATTGGTTATTATTTTTAACAGTATAGATCTCTTTTGTTTTTTCTTTATACAAGCTTATATTTAATTTCACCAATGCAATATTTTTATATTTTTGCCTGTTTTAAAAAACCGGCCCAGTGCGAGTTGGACTCGGGTCCTGAGAGTTAAAACTGCTACATTCTCCAAAATAATTAGGTAACAATTTACTGACGTTCATAAACAATGACAGACACCGAACACTGCTCAAACGAAAGGACAAAATTAACTTTACCGTTCGAAAACTTTTTTCCCCATACATTATGAGGACATTGTTATTGGGGCATAATAATAAGCCAGCTCTACCTATGTAACTCTGTGTTCAACGCTGTTTGGGCAGCAACAGACAAATTTTAGTTATCTCCATTATGATCATAAATTCTGTCTAACCATAATAAACGTGCTCGTTCTGTTTGTTTTGGACATCGGAAATTTAATGTGTATTTGTAAACATTTGTGGGCAGTTCCATTTCTAGTGAGACGTTTATGAATGCCCTATTTAACTTCCTTGTTTTGACTATCTCGTTAGTCGAATGGGTACAAGCGCTACTACTGCGCAATAGGTCGTGGGTCGATTTCCAGGGACGGGTAAAGTGTCATTTTGTTTCTCATATGGAATTTACCAGTAGATAAGTAGCAGTATAGAGTCAGAATTTGTGCCTGGTTTATTAAGGTCCAACACGCCTCTGTGACATGAATCTTAAACGAAACTGGCGAAATGGGATCGTGCCCACTCTAAGGACACTACTGCCTAACTCTTCCGGGACCATAGGCATGATATTATGGTATTAACATCTTATGCATCAAGTCACCATTGCTTTTGGTTGAAAAATTCTGAAAATAAAAATCTCAATAACCGAATTGAAATGAATTGAAGTGATTGGACCTGTTGTCCTGTATGGATTAGAATGTTGGGCTGTGAAAAAGATGGATGAAAAGAGATTGGATGTAGCAGAGATGAGAATGGACAAAGTGAGAAATATATTAGAGGAAGAGAGTATATTAGAGGAAGTTTGAAAGTGGCGCCAGTGACAGAAAAGTTGAAAGGAAACCGTTTGCCCTGGTATGGGCATGTGATGAGGTTGGATGAAAGACATGTTACTAAACGAATTACGAATGTACTTACTACTTACTGTAAATGACCGTGTTATTACTCTTCAAATACGATAACAGCTAATCACATAGACTCAAATCCTCCAATAAAAGTTACGCTTCCCTTGATCCTTATCTAAGTTACGTTTAAATAATCTCCCATAAAAGTTTCAAGCACGTAGTCATTTAATTCTGGGTCTAGGATCACGTTACCCTTGACCGTTTTCTCCATTTCCTTATACGAGCAAAGGATTAGAAAATCGTTGACTTTTATTTAATTTCCCTTGTTAGTTAGTTACTTGGTATGGGAAATCTTAAAGGTATCACAATTTTAAAAGTTTCTCCGTGTATCCCTACGATTGAGTTGAAATTTGGCATGGTAAGCTAAGTTACATTATTCTGAAAATAAATCCACAATGGTGGACGCCCAAAAATGGCCGACTAATATATTTTTTATGCATGATAATTATGATATCGAATGAAAGGGTTTGGCTTATTTTTATTAATATTTTTTGTTTATTAATAAGGTGTGTTAGTGAATTTTCTTTTACACTAGTCTATACTTATATTATAAAGAGGTAAAATTGTTGAAATTGAATCGTGTTGTGAATTGATCGTTTTAGATGCAATTTGGCATGGATAGTTTTAGACCCTGTGAAGGGCATAGGATAGTTTGTATTCCCTTGGGATGATAAAACACATTTTACGCGGACGAAGCCGCGGGCAGAAGCTAGTTTGATATAATAATAAAATAAATTTATTCATGAACTAAGGACTAGATACATTGCATGGTTAAGTGACATAGGCATTAGAGATCTTAATCTAGTTAGTGGGTGCAGTACTGTTCTTCTAGATAGGTGACGAAGTCACCTGTGTTTAAAAGAATCAGTTGCTATCCCCTTTCGTAAAAAATACGGGTTGACTTTTAGCAAGAACATGTTGTCAACATTACATTGTTAAAATCAATCAAATACAAAAAGAAACAAAAAAATACTTTAAAAACAATATAAATTAAAATTGTACTAAATCGAATGTCAAAATAGGAAATAATAATAATCAAATCAACAAAAAATATATGTTCAGTATGTTTGTGTGTGTTGTGTGTGTTTGTGTTATTGTAGTGTGTTAGTTTTCTATGTTGTGTGATGCATGTTTGTGTTAGTGTGATCACTTCTTTAGGAGTTCTTCTGTTTCATTGTAGTTTAGGTTCAGTAAGTAGGAGCGAACAGTCTTTTTACAAATACGACATCTTAATCCGTAAATTGGGACTATTGCATTCATTTTATTGTAATTTGATGGACCAAGATAGAGTGCGAATTTTTTGAAAAATTTTGTGGTTGGTGGTGGGATTGTGCAGATGAGGTCTTTTCGGCGTTTAGAAATTTTCTTAAAAGGTGTTCTCTTGTGTTGTAGTAGGATTATTTGCAAGAAGTATTGTTGTCTAACATTCAGTAGTTCGCATGCTTTATAGAGTTCTGCGGTAGGAAGATAATCGGTCTGAACGTAGCCACTTTTAGAATAGCTCTGTGGGCTGTCTGAGGCTTGAGTATGGTCTTTGCGGCACCACCCCAGCAAGACATACAATAAATGAGGATTGACTGGCAAAGAGCAAAGTATACATTTCTAATAATAAAAGGGTTGGCTACATGACGCAAAGTTTTAAAAATATAAATAAGCTTGCGTATGCGACCAGTAAGGATGTTAATGTGTGACCTGAAATTAAGGTTTTTGTCCAGAACTACTCCAAGATATTTAACTTGTTTCACTGAGGTTATAGTAGGACACTGACAATTAAGTTGAGATTGTGTGAAACAAGAATGGGCTCGTATACAGATCGAGGTTTTTGGTTGGGAAGTGTTTGTGATAGAAAAAGTAACGAAATTAGTTTTATTGGCATTAAGAGTCAGAGAGTGAGAGGAAAGCCATTTCAGGGCAGAACTAAAGTCGTCTTGTGCAGTTGCTTGGAGGTCCGACCAAAAGTTTGCGGCGAAAGTGATGGCAGTATCATCTGCAAATGAAACTATTGAGGCATTTGAAATTTGAAGGTTGCAGAGGTCGTTAATAAAAACAAGAAACAGGGTGGGCCCCAAAATGCTTCCCTGAGGCACGCCGTACTGAATAGGTAGCTCAATGCTTTTGTGATTCCCTATAGTAACAAATTGTGAGCGGTTGGTAAGATAGCTCTTGAAGAGATCCAATGGGGCCCCCCTGACACCCAAACTTTCAAGTTTGAGTAGAAGATTGGAGACGGGAACTGTGTCAAATGCTTTCGCAAGATCCAGAAAAATAGTAGGAACTTTTTTGTTAGCATTTATGTTTTCCACTATATTATTGACTAACAAGTGGACAGCATCACAAGTGGATTTATTCCTGCGGAAGCCAAACTGCTATGGTGACAACAGTTTGAAGTGCTTGAGGTAGCGGACCAGGCGCCTGTTTAAGAGGCGTTCAAGCACCTTAGATAATTGTTTGGCAAGCTCCCGTCACCACCCTTGAAGATGGGATGAATGATTGCCTTTTTAAAAGAAGTGGGGATATAATACAGAAATATCGTTTACCCAGCACGGTATTATATACAAACTTTCAAGTCTGTAATTATAACAATTAATAAAGGTACCGAGTCTGACTCTAATGGAACTTGATGAACAAATACAAAATACTTAAATCTAAAAGTTAGTTGTGAACTTTTTCGAAATAGAGTTTACTTTAATGTGGTTATTTCCCTCTTTACCTTGACAGTCAATAACGTTGACACTGAGAAAGGTAACAAATGGAATTTGACTTTAATTAAAATTAACTCTCACCAAATATTTACCAAAACAATTTATTAATATTTCGGTCACGAAAATTACAATCATGAGGCTTTTCAGCGTTGGCCTACAAACCTCATTGTCAATGCCTAATTTTCTTGCCTTCTGATCCCCTTAACATATTTCTGGGCACGAACAATGACTAAATTCCTTTACAAGGTCAGATGGCGGGCATAATCCTTCTGCCCAATATTAATTAACTAGCCATTTGCTGAGGCTTCGCTCCCACACCGCCGGCCCGCCCCTTAAGGAACCCTTTCGAGCAAAAACGACTCCGGCGACACTGATGCAGCGACACTGGATGGCTCAAAGCCGGTTAAGTACCAATGTGATTTTTCCAAATTCATATCTACTTTCTAAGTTTATCTTGGACATCACAGGCAACGGTGAAGGAAAACATCGTGAGGAAACCTGGACTTATATACGTATAGTTAATGTAAGTCTGAAATGGCCAAGTCAGAGGCCTGTGGGGTTCCCAGAGGCTGCTTGCTCTGACACCAGAGGTGGCCACATCCTCACACGAAAAGAATAAGACTAGATGGCCATACATTTTTTTAATTAAAAAAATCTCTGATATACTCTTTCGCCGCGTCAGTGCAGTTGCGTTATTGATGCCAGAGCCGCTTTGCTCGGAAGTCTACTACAACTAACCGGGATTTTTTTTCGGATTAAAAAGAAGCCTCACCTAACGATATTGTAGTGTAAATCAATAAAGCAGTTATCGCAAATGAATCAGTACTTTCAGACATCATGATCAACAAACAATAGATATTTCCTCCTTATAGTATTAATAACACAGATATATTACTAGCATACAGATGCCTCACCCCATACATGGAAACCGTGTCGACGTAACTACCGTTTTTCGTCTGATTAAGATGTACATTTTTATAAGCACTTCGATTGCCTTCCGCTTCGGTTCAGTTCAACGGCTATAGATGGTGTTAGCCTTCGATGAAGAATACACTGGATTCCCGGTCAGCGCTTCAAAAACGGGCCGAAAAATATGGCCACAAATACGGTTGTGGCACTATTTCAAATTAGTATGGTCCAATCATAGCCAACATTAATACGTTAAAAATGCCGCAATGTGCGTTCAAAAACAAATAACCACCGTAACACCTTGTTTTTGTAAGGGATATCTTTTTTCTGTAAGTTTATATCATTACGTGTTTTTCATAAAGTAAAAACCGTCTTAAATAGTAAATATGAATCATTTACCAAATATTATGATTGTTTGACCAACGTTTGCGTCGATAAAGCGAAGGCGCCAACTATTGTAACAAACATCGACTGTTCTGGAACAGAGAATGCATGGAGTAGTTCGTAAAGCTGTGTTTTTTAGCTTTCCTAGTGATCCATAGAAAACGAAATAAAGTAGCCCCGAAATTTCCTAAATAGTGTTTTTAACCTTATTGCTGAAATTTTAAGTTTCATTTTATGATAAATATTTTTGTACCTACATATATAGAATAGAATACTATCTCGGCTGATGTTAAGCGATGATGTGGTCTAGTCTGACTTTTAATTTTCAAGTTTTCAAGCAAACCTACCTTCCTACCCTACCTAACTATCCTACCTACCCTAGCTACCCGCCCACGTATATATATATTTTTTAAACTGTCTCTTTATTCGAGCAAAACAAAAAAAAAATTATTCAAATTTGTAACAAATATATTTCCGTAACGACTTACAGCGACATCTGACAGAGTTGCACTAGAAGCAATGACAATTATGAGAGAAAGCTAGTAAGAGATTCACGACTTTGGTACTAGATGGCGTTAAGGTCGGGGCGGAATTATTATAAATTCTTTACAAAATCCGTTAGATATTGTGTGTATTAATATAATTCAACAAGCACACAATCTCCTACATGTCTAGCCTATTAATTTCTGGTATACATAATTACTTAAAGAAAATATAGACATGACATCTCTATGGGTCAATAAAATTCTCCAATGTCTATGGCCGACGAGAGTGACATTTCTTTTTCATTACGAATGGATACCGAACAAGTAAGAAAAATAAGATCCTGGTGAAAAAGAGAATAAGTAATTAAAATGACTCGCAGGAGACAGGGAAACAGCCCTAAATTTAAAATTATTATGTGCCAGCAAGCGCTGTGAGCATTCGTGGAATTGAACTATATTTTCATGCTTGTGAGACATGTGCTTGTACGATGCTAATACCGCATTTTCTCCCATCGACAGGGCTTCTTAGGATTAATTTAATAACAATATATAAAATAAACTTGGTCAACCACATGTATTAAGAAAAGCTACACAGCATTTAACAACAGGCTCCGGACACCCATGATACTTCGGCTGGTGAAATACTCAATACTATCTGCACAGGAACGATGCTGGTTGTGATATCATACATCTGATGCTAAGTTTAAAGGGTAGTTTATATACCATCCACAAGTAAGTGAGATACCTTTAAAATTGTGATGCAGTAGTGATGCCTGTGTATTAATAAAATAGTTGACCAAATATAAAGACTTTTACTTCTGTCGACCCTCATGCGAAGTCATCCCTGCAATTGTCTCATCCTGAACATCTACCCCTGAGCTGGCTGGTGAGTAAGAAAAAGTTATCTTACAAATTGATGCAGCCGTTTTTGAGTTTTATCGAGACCAAGGAACAGCCATTGATTTTTATAATATAGAAAGATAGGTAGATAAGTATGTGTGGCCATTTGAGCTACTTATTTTCGTTCCTGATTCTTAATCTAGTATTTTTAAAGATCGATGATACAAAAAAAAAATTAACGTTTCGACTCCACTCATTCCTTGTCCAAGCAGCGAGCTCGAACATAAATTTTGAAAATTCGAATTTCAAATTGCTTTTTTTGGCACATTGTAATTTAGACTTTAATAGTTGCGTGTAAGACTAAATTTGTATTGAGCTCATAATTTTTTTATTGCTTTGTACATAGTTTTGTGAATGCAACTTTAAATATTGCATTTAAGGTTGAATTTGCATTACAGTATATTTATTTTAAGTAGAATTCATAGAATTACCTAAACACAATTGGCATCAGTTTTAAAGATAAGTTTTGTATGGGATCCTATATCTAGTGTATTCTTCATCGAAGGTGTTAGCAGTGACTTGCAAGTCAAAGGGCTTACTCGGTTCGTGAATATTTTCTTTAAATACAGTGATGATTTGTTTTATAGTATTTTATTGTACGATTTTACAGTTTCATTGCACCAAAATGTGTTACAATACAAATTTAAACAATCGAGTGGAATGTCTCAAATCTTTTAAGAGCCCAATATTCCATAAGGAGAGTTGATTAAACAAGAACATACAATTTTTATGTTCAATTCCAGAAAATTAAAAAAAAGAATATGAAGAGATTTCTAGTATTCTACAATCCTACCTACTCTTTCGTCGAGTTTGTCGTGTTTCTACTACACATAATTATATTACTTACCAAAACTTTGATTCTTATTAGCTACACTATGAGATGGTGTAGTAATATAGCGGGAGTTTTGATTTCCAGAAAGGGGTTCGACTCCTGGCTAGGAAAATTAATTATTCAAAAATCCAATGTTGTAGTTTCAGTTTTCATCAAACTAAGAACAGAGTCTCCTTTTAGTGTTTTATTTATTGAGCATTATTTATTTATTTAATGATAGGCTCGCGTTTGACCACTATCTAGCATGGTGGTAAGCGATGATGTGTTTTTCGATATGCCTTATATTTTCGGATTTGGCCACCCACGCCCAATTGAAAAATTCATTCTGTATAGTATCATTCGATGCGCAATACGGAACCTACTTATAATCACGTCCATATAGAAGCATTCACGCTAACTAATCCTGCTGCTTACCAAAGTGATTATGGCGATAAACCCACAGGTTTATTATTAATGGCGTTTCATGGCAAGACCTTTATTGTTTTAAAAACACTTCCATTTATTCGTTCCTTTATTGTTCGCCACAGATATTAAGGCTTTACAAAAAACACCCTTATAAACACATAAGGTAATAAATGAAGAAACTAAGTCACGAATTATCGACGTCTCTCACATAGAGATACATTTCAGGTTAAGTGACTATTTGAAACGCTGCGGGTTTCACATGAATATTTGGTCACAGTATGGAACTTAATACATAATATGATTACATATAAACAAATCCATTTACCGTCTTTCAGTAATATACTAATATTATAAAGAGGTGATGTATGCATGTAGCAGGTCATCTCCAAAACTGTTGTTAAAAAAAAATCTGATACTATAAGAGAGCTACACTATCGCTGAGTTTCGTAAGAAACCAATAGCGTACCTAGGGTTCCAAAATAAGGCAAGCCCAATAAAATTTTAACCGATTTCAAAAAAAGAAAGTTTAGTTTTCGACTGAGTATGTAGGTACCTACGTATGTATCATCGCTATTTTCTCATAAACTACTGGTTAGGTACAATAAATTAAAAGTGAATTCATCCATCTTTTTCTTTCCTCTTCTTTCTTCAATTTCACTCTTGCTTGTCGTGCGGTGAAAGAGGTAACCAAAGCTCACTGAAGGCATGGTAGTGCTAGATTGAATATAATAAACATATCACTACGGTTGTTATCAACGCGCTTGTTATATTTTGTAATTTCCTCAGATAACTGGCGTGATATAGATGTCTCAATTCGTTGTTTACCAAAATTACCGAAAGAAACCATTGCACACAGGTGTTTATGGGAATTTGCGTGCCTTTTAATGGTGCCAGATATGTTATTTAAATCATTATAACCAGATGTATTCCAAACGGAATCTTCATTCGAAAAAAATATGTAGCACCAGCAATACAACTTATTAGTGTGCGAACAGCCAACAGTCCAACTAGTTTTATACACTGATCTATAAAATTTTCTTTTAAGCGATTTAATAGTCTGAGAAATACACAGAAATTAACTGTTTTTTCTGTGCAAACTTTAAAGATTTTACCTTATCTTTGCCAATCAAAACTTGAACGCATTTTAAATCCTCACAAGGTACAATTACCTCCGTTGTTGTAGGTAAGTCACCAAAACAATTGTATCACTGAGAAAAATCTAAGAAAACACACAAAAAAGTTTAACAACAAAACTTTTCCCACTCAAGCAAATTAAACTGAATCACAGACTACTAAGTGATATGAACTGAAGTGAGTTGCACTCGGGTCGTTGCAGTGTTGTCATTTGGCAAAAAAAAGTCACCAGGTACATGAAAAATCTAGCTAGAAAATTTTTCCTTGCCGAATGTAAAAAGTACTGATTGTGACATTATCTTAAACAAGGAGAAGCTAGAATTCGTCGATAAAACGGTTTACCTGGGGATCACGCTAGACTCAAGGTTACAATGGGGCCTTCATTTAATATCACTTGTAGGGCGGCTAAGTTCAGCAGCTTATGCTCTTAGAAGAAATCGTCTATTTAGTGATGTAGATACTGCGAGGGTGGTCTATTTTAGTTACTTTCTTATTTTATTTTCTTTTTTTATCTTCTTTTCTTTTTCTACTTAGTTAGTTAGTATAATGTCTTACGGTATCTTACTATGGTGAAGGGCTGCAGACATTGAGTCAATTTTTATTCTGCAAAAACAAGCCGTTCAGAGCGATAATATATAATCTTCGCCGGCGTGATTCTCTGAGGGAACTGTTTAAAGACATTAACATCATGACGGTTCCTTATCAATATATTTATGAAAATATCATGAACGTGAAAAAGAATTTACATCTTTTTAGTAAAAATGGCGACAGACATAATTAAATTACTAGAAATAGGGACCAATTAGTTCAACCAGGTAGACTGGCTAAATCCTCATCTAAAGCCTCATCTTTCATGGAGTACTGTACAAAATGTTACAATGAACTTCCTCCCCACATTCTAGAACTGAATGAGGCGAAATTTTTTATTTGTATTATAACGCACACTATGCAAGCAGGCATATTATAAGTTGGGAGATTCACTGATAACAATGCTTGGCTCAATGCTAGTCCTGCTTCACAAACACTAGGGCGCAAAAACAAGTGATATGCAGAACATTATTATTTTGAAGTATTGTTGGACTTGTATACAAATATATTCATACAGTCTTCAGCTGTATGAATATATTTGTATTGTATAAACTCAATTTCTTTTAGTATAATATAACTGCACAGCATGTGTGTGAGTACTATGTACCCAACTGTAAATCTACCATTTGCTGTACCTTTGTGTCGTTCGTTGACTTGTGTGTGCCCTGGTAGTTGAGTGTGTCATGCTCTCTCAAATGTCTCTCTGATGGTGGCGCGTGTGCTGGATCATTCGGTTTCCTTCATGATGCATTTCCTTCATGAATCGGCACCACCCAGCTCAACGCTGGGTGGTGCCGATTCATGTGTCATGTTCGTGAACGGGCGCCGTCATTTGTGATTGGTCATATCTTAACTGCTTCGGATGTTAATGAATTTTTATTAACTAATTATATAACTGCACAGTACATGTGTGTGTACTTTTTATACTTTATACCTGTTCGAAGTATAGTGTGTAGTGCTATTCTGGGTGCATTGTCCTCACATATATGAATTTATTAATGTATGTACTTGTGTAAATAATGAAATAACGAAATAATAAACTTACTCGTCTTAATTTTTTTTTAGACGAGTAAGATTGGAGTTTCTTCTGCGTTCTTCTCCATAACAAACTACTTTCCGAATGCACGGCAGAATCAATTTTAATTTCTTGTAAATTTTAATTGTGACGGTTAAAAGTGCCGCTTGATGGCCTAGTTGAAATAAAATATCTTTGTCTTGTCTTTATTTCACCAAAAAGCCTGTCTTACAAACATTCATATTAGTTAAAAAATATAAAATGCTTCAAACATTAGGTAAGTTTTAGATACTCTGACTACTAAACTGGGTGTATATTCATGTGACTTAGGAGTCAGTGAAATAAAACTACATAGGATGTTTCATAAGTTTAAACAAAATGAAAACCGCGCGCATTTAATTATTGAAACCACGCGGGAGATGTTAGACACCACGAATACTGCCGAACTTCCAAATTCGAATGACGTACACGAACTGACCAATGCCGTAGTGACAAGTCGATAACATTATACCGGGATACCGGTATTTATCTGAGGTCAGTGCCGAACATACCGATATTTGAAAATTATTCGGTATTGCGACCTCTAGTTTCTGAGGGAGCGACGCTCTCCCAATATGTTTCTGTTTTATTTTTGAGATTGCAGGAAATTTCAACGGATAGCACATTTGAATTTTCAGAAACTGATTTAGAATTTTTTTGGTTACGTGTGAAAAATTAATATCCTCTGCTTTATAAGCATGCTATTGCTATACTTTTGCAATTTGCAACGACCTATTTAAGTTAATGAGGATTTTCAACTCATACCACAAAAAAAAACTAAAAAAAGAGAATTCCGCAGGACGATTGACGAATAGATATTTCAATGATTACTCCAAAGGACAATGGCAGAAGCCCATAAATTGTTTTAGCTGAGATTAAATTCCTACGTTAATCAATTAAAAATATCTGGTTTAACTCAGGGTCGTGTTCAGAATTAGATTTGCAATATTTTTTTTCGAGAACGCTGTGTATTATAGATATTCATTCATGAACTTATGTCTGGTTAACTTTTAATAATGTGTTGAATAGGTAATATTATTCAATTTCGTGGAAGTAAAAGGGCAATATCGCATAAGTATTTCCCTTATCTAGTTATTTCAGCATAAATAAGAAAATATACTCTTTCATAAGAGTATATTTATTTATACGTGACTTTGGCGTGTATCAGAAGGTCGTCGTCAACAACCATGCCATTTTTTTAGACTTGAATACTAGCCTTTTGTAGGCAAAAGACGACGCCGCCACCGATGGCCGCCGGCGATGGTAGCCAGTCTCTTGCAAACATGGGTTGAGTGCGCGCATCATCACGCACCCTCTCGCCCAAACCTCATAATTGAACCTACATGGAAAGTGTTATCTGTATTACCTATTGTTGTGTACCACTGGCCAGCATAGTGTACTTAGTCTGTGAGCTGAACTTCTCCAATGTGGCATCTGCATCTGCATGGGAATCGCTGTTTCAAAGATATGTGGCATAATTAGTAAATTGAACTTTATCCATTGCCTTTCGTCTCATCTGCGTACTTTTCTCCTTCAATTTAGCATTGCTGAATCAGCAATTATAGCCTGGATTACTCTAATAATTTAGGTTTAATCGCGTGTGATTTTACTAGTAATCTTCTAGAGGTTATACGCATCATTTTGGTCAAGTCTAAAAAAATGATAGGTCATTAATTGAAAATAAGTAATTAATTTATTTCTACTACAATAGAGTATTCTTACCTCCCTGCAAGGAACACTTACACTTAGACATAAACTGTAATGTTAATTCATTTTATTATACAATAACAATACTTTGTTGCATTCCATATGTATTACATAGATGGTATAGACATGGTAAAAGATCAATATGGACCCCGTCGGGCACAGCAAAAAATAGGAGAGAGGAAGAGGGCCAAGTAGCATTTCAAGGCATTAAATAGTATCAAAAAATTTATAAAAATATTATAAATGTCAAATTGGATGTATAATTATGTCTGTGTTTATAGGTATGATATATTGATTGCATAGGAATAATAAATAAGTAATTATTATGAAATTGATTGAGGTATTTTCATTAAGATTAAATTATGTTATTATTGTTAATAGTGGTTTATTTACTATAGTCAATACTTGTCACTTGGCAGAATAAATGTAAGACCGCAACACTAAGCTAAGATTCAGCAACCGTTCTCCTAAGACCGATTCGTCATTGGACTGTTCGTCGACAGGATGATTCATTTATTTCAGAACAGTGCACAAATCATCGTAAATTGAATATCAGCTATAGAATAATAACTACGAGACGAATCCATTGTATGAGGTGTTTTAATCAAATCTGAAAGGAATTGTAATATTGAAATGGCTAAAATTAATTGAACCTCAGACGATTTTCATTTATAAAACTCAGACTTCATTCCAATTACAACTGAAAATTCTAAATACAATTTGTTACCAGGTCAAGGAGTAATATTAGAATTTATATTTGAAAATTGTTTTCTGAGGAAACTGTTTTGAACTGAATTGTTCATACTATTTAAATAACCGACTACTCTTAATCGGCGTACTTATATGACTAGATGTGTATGAACGAAATTTTTATTTTATTTGAGTTGGGTTTCCTCTTGACTCTAGTCTAGTTCAGAGGTGACAGATGATGATGAGAGGTAAATAATGCAAAAGGATTATATAAGGATCGTAGCAGGTGGTGGCGATAGTCTCCCGCAGGAACAGAATTCGTGATTTATTCGGGAGTGCCTTTGGCGCTCAACGACAGTGTTAGCTTTTATCAGTTAAATAATGTTCTTGAACGGATCATAACTATCACCTTTACAAATAAAACAAACAATTTACCACTTTATAGTTGCATGTCATGGTGGCCCAGTAGTGGCCAGTGTAAATCTTTGCCTCTCATGTTTGAGGTCGTAGGTTCAAATTTGGGCAAGTACCAATGTGACTTTTTCAATTCGCATGTAGTTTCTATATTTATCTTGAACACTGCTAATAATGTTGAAATCTGCAGTCTAATTGCGTAAGTAAATCCGACAAGCCAAATGGTATGACTGCCATCAATTGACCAATCAAAGAGACGGAAATCCACATCGCATCTTTCATCTCACATGTGATTGGTCAATTGATGGCGTCCAAACGCTTTGCCCTGCCGAATTCACTTACACAATCAGGCTGCAGGACTTATCTTACTTCTTACTAATATTATAAATGTCAAAGTTTTGATGGATGTGTGGTTGTATGTTTGTTACTCAATCACGCCAGACTGAACGGATCTGTATGAAATTTGGCACAGAGATAGATTATAATCTGGACTAGCATAAAAGCTATTTCAATCTCGGTTTAATGTTCACTTGGGATGGTAAAACACTTCACTTCACGCGGGCGAAGCCGCTGGCAGAAGCTAGTGGTTAATATATGTTTGAAATCGCCAACCTGTATTAAGCAAGCGTGGTGATAATGCGTATTCTTTAGATTCTTTTGATAGTGGGATAGTTACAGGCTGCAGCCTGTAACTATCCCACTGCAGGCCTGTTCCTATACAGAGGGTATTATTATTATTTTATAGCCGCATAAATTTTCACAACAGCAATATAAGCTTTCAACATACCACTATTATTGGAAACGTACGCTGTTTTTGTTATCCAGCCATTATCCATTTTAATAGCACCAGCATCACCCTTGAGAGAATGCAGCTGCTTATCTTTGTGATAAATTGTCTAACATCTTTTTATTGCAGTGGCTTTGCCTTGGGGAGCGATTATTTATCAGTAATTGCAGAAGAATGTGCTTGTCGCAAAGAAATCTACAAGGTTAGCCTTTGTAGTATTTTTAGAAGAAATTTCTGTTTTATTTACGGCCTTTATTTTTAACCCCCGACGGAAAAACAGGGGTGTTATAAGTTTGACGTGTGTATATATGTATCTGTCTGTGGCATCATAGCTCAAATCAAAGCTACTTACCTAAGTCGGTGGAAAATCCAGTACCAAACGATAATTCTTTAAAATCATTCAAAACTGCACCTTCTACTCTCATGTACTAAATCCAATATATCATGTACTAAAGCACGTTTTAGTTTTCAGAATAATGAATAAATGAATACCTCAATAGTTCTAAGCACATATTGGCTGGAGTTTCTGATTTATCGCTAAATCTAGAATCTAGATTGCTTTGCAAAATTGATTTACCAAACGTGCCCCGTGACGGACGCCTCAATAATATTTACTTGAATTAAGTTGGCGAACCTTAACGAATGCAAGTATTACTAGAAAGCAATCACTTAAAGCTCAATAAATGCAGAATTTCACTCTAGAGAATACTAAAACGTGAATAATATAGTTGTAGATTGTAAATAGAGTCTGGCCGAAACACGATTTTCAGCCGAAGTTTATGACTCCCATAAATCTGAAAATCATAGGTAGGGCGGTAGGTAGATACTGATTATTTTTGAAGACTACCGTTAACTTAAACCTCACAAATTATTCCTCAAAGAGTCAAAAGGTAGGTAGACCATTGAGCCAGTCATGTTTCAAGTCCCACATCCTGAAAGAAGAAGGTTGCCAGTAATCGAGTACAAATATTATCTAATACTATTGGCTGACTTGGTGGTCGAACCCACAAATGAATACACACTCATAGACAAAAAGGATATCGTTTTTATATTACTTTATTTGTTACCCATAGTAAACCATTAGCTTAAGAAACCTACTTATATTCGGCCTCAAAAACTGCAGCTGAAACAACTTTTTTGGCCGAAGTTGAACTTTCGGTCGAACATTAGGTGTAAAACCTTTCATATTTTAACAAAACGGTACGTTTGTTCAAAAGAGCATAAACGTCGATATAGGCGATATGTGCATCAGTTCTTGCGGAATAACCGATTGAATACCGTTATTACCGAAATATTTAAAAAAACCATTGTGTCTCGCGTAAATCCACGTTTTGGATACTCAAAGGGCTTGTCAACACCTGTGGTATTCTGCTAAACAGAGCCACATATTGTAAGTCTATTTACAATTCATAACACTATACAAACCATACCTTCATATCTTTTGATATCGTATCAACTTTTGTAATTCATTTTTATAATTTCTTTCTATTGTTATCAACTGAAAAGCATACTTTTAGTTATCTCTGATTGTTTTAATATCTAAAACTTAAATTATACTGCTAATTTGTATCTTGCAATCTTTTTCTACTGTGACATTTTCATCTGACATGACATCTGTCTGTCTATTTTATTTTCTTAAACCATAGAGGGTAACATACGTACCATGGACTAGACCTTTTTTTTTTGTTTTTATGGGGTGGAAAATCCTCATTGGATGTCCTCCACCCTGGGGGAGGGGCGGAGGGGTCTATCAGAGTCGTACTGTGTCGTTGTGTGTGTGTCGTCGTGTGTCGTTGAAGCTAGGTGTACATTATTATAAGGGTAGCGTAGACTGACCCCCTTTGTGAACAGTTTTTATTCATTCGGTCTTATTTTCTTAATTGAAATTTGAATTTAAAATTTAGACCATACGAAGACACAGAACGATGAAAAACGGGCGTCAGCTTTTTAGTTTCGGATCTGGACTGAGCGCCGAAAGACGGTGGATTTCTTTATACTACCAAGTGTACTATAGTATCTGAAGACTCTTTAAACTACAACATATACGGCTGTGAATGTTATCAAATCTTTGAGTGCAATAAATATTATTTATTGAATGTGGAACTTAAATGTGAGCATTTTTACTGGGTCATTAACCTCATCGGTCACCGCTTCATCTAAAAGGGCTCGTTTGATCGGCGTATGAAACCACAGCCCGGCCTCCACACCCCTTCGATGCCTGTGCCTGCACCCCTTGCTGCATGTGCCTGCACCTGTGTTAATGCCTACCTGCCCGTTAGCCTGACTATTAGTTCCTGCCTTCGACCATCTATCTGTGTGCCTGCCTATCCGTCCTGCTTTCTACTCTACATCCTGCCTATCCGATTGCCTGCCCTACTCTACAGCCTGCCTATCCGATTGCCGTCGCGGTGCCTGCTCATCTACCTACCCAGGGCCTACCACGTCTTCCAGCCTGACCATAGTTTTTATTATCTATATCCTTTTTCTTAGTTTTAATTTATATTACTTTTTATTTTTACTAACGTGGCTAACGTTAGCTCGACTGAGCCTAACGTTACGCTACACACCCTGCAAAGTGCCAAAGTTTCATAGACAAGATTCTCGATTTGATTTAATTCATGACACGAGGCATATTGTCTGACATGCTTTATGTTTCCGTATTCTAAGAACTGATGAAGATCGCTGCTTGCTGCCAATAAGACGAATAGAACCGTCTGGGGAGATTCCGTACGTCATACTAAACAACTGTTCCGCCATACCTGAAAAATCTGAATTATGCTGTTGCAGTAGTAAATCTACCGCCTGCTGTGTAGGTCGCAAGATATTGATTTTTGAAGCATTTAAGACCAGGAACTGGTTGTTTTTGCCCAAATTAGGAGGGCATGTACAATGGACTGCGAAAATATTTGATTAAATTATATAACTACTTAGCATATACTACGGCGTAGGATTGTCTCTTCGGGACTCGTCGAGTTTTATTGCCTCGGTGCTATTTTGGTTCTCACTAGTGTTGATTCTGGCTTTCAAAGATCAGTGGAGCAATACTGTGGAGGGCTCATGGTCCAAAAATACTACAAAGTATTAATTCTGACACAATTTTGCTTACATATGCCACAGTTCTCTTATTTATCAGTAGACTAATTAAACCCTAAAAAAAGGGTTCAAACTCAGTTAAGAACTCCTTTGTTAACCAAAATGGCAGTTTTAGGCAATTATTAAGAGGTTTTGCTCTGTTAATTGATCACTCAACTTCAAGTAAGTTATTTCAGTTACTTTGATGATTTTCTTGTAGCAACAATTTATTTAAGTGTTTTTGTTTCGCGTCATAATTTTAAGAAACTGGGAGGGAGACATGTTATTGGTACAAGTGCTAATTAAAATGTTTTAAATAAAGTTGTTTCTTGGAGAATAATAAACATCTGTTTCTTCTGTTTTTTCTGTTTTAGAGGGAGCGTGTTCTCCCATTTCACAAAATCAAGAATTTTATGAAATTGGGCGAAGACATGTTATTATGAATTAAGTTTTAATTAAAACGTATTAATTATGTTGTTTTTTGTAAGTACACACACTCTTAATAATAACAGCCACACAGGTCGATCGTCAAGGTTAAGGTTGGCCTAGTTGAAGGCACGAACTATTTTGTGCGCGGGTTTAAAATGTATGCTCTGTATCTGATCCCACAACACGTGCAAAATATAAATATGCTGTAATGAGCAGTAAGAAGCTAGTTCACGTACGAATTAGTACTTTTGCAAATTTGTATCGAAATGGAGGATGATTTAGGACGAAATTTTATTAACGGACCTTTGGGAGTATGGATATGGACTAAATGTACTTTTCAAAATAAAATTATTTGCATTGTTTGAATTAATAATCTCTCTCTGTATGGTGACTGTTTTGCAATTTTCCTTCTTCTTATGGTATTTATTTGCGCCCAAAGATGCGTTAAAATTAGTGTTGAAATATGTAACTTTTGACGGTTCTAACCTTCAAATATTTTTTGTTTCCATACAGGGCTCGATAATGATGAGACAAATTTATATCATTTTTTATTTGGAACGTACATCGTCATACAGTGGAGCCATACTACTTTTGTATGGAAGAATGATCGACTAGGGCAACCTTAAGCAAACGTTAGCCGACATTGACCTGTGGGTGAGTGACTATCCATTACATTAAACTCCGCTCCTTGCCTCGGAATGCACGTGAAGCCATTGGTCCCGGCTGTCATTCTTAGATTTTTGAATGCCATTACTAACGAAACAATTAAAAAACGATTGTGTCTCGCGTGGAACCACATTCTGGGCACTCACGCCGGCCCATTGTCACTTCAGTTTGCTTATTCTAGAGGGCATGCGAAACTGTCTCCTCCTTTGCGAGCAAAGAGTTAATTTCACTATCGGAAAGTCTGGCAGCTTTGCCATGGGGTATCGTTATCTGGGCTGTGGAGGTTAATTAGGCAGTCACTTCACGTAAAATACTGGTACTCAACTGTATCTGGTTAGACTGGAAGTCGCCCCAACATAATTGGGAATAGACTAGGCTGATGAAGTCATAATGGTGTCTGAATGAAACCTAATGACCATACTAATGACCATTGCTTCAGTGAGACTCAATTCTGATTTTCATTGGTTAGCCAAAAATATAAGTATGCATGAGCAAACAATTCTTGCTTCGATTTTCAATACTGCACAGAGCAGCTATAGTGGAAAAATGTTCAACGAAGCGAGGTGGATTTTATGTGCAAGCCGAAGCGATCGATGCTGGAGATAATTCCTCATGTATTATGCGACATGGAGGAGGATACGGTTAGTTATGCGCTTGCTCTAGACTCTAGGCCCTACTTGCTATTGCGTCGTCACAAATTTAAAGGTCTATCCACAAATATCAGGGCCGTGCCCGCGACGTGACAGGGCCGGGCCCAATAATTGAAGTATTGTCACTGGCCCGTACACGGACGTGTGTCAACGAGTTCATATAAAATGTACACAACGATATTTTTTTGAGCCGCTGACGGGGCACGGTCCACGTCCCGGCCACGACCCTTATATGTGTGGATAGACCTTAAACTCGCTTAAAATTAATTTCACATTAAAATGAAAACTCATTTCAAAAAAATACAACCGACTTCCAAATAATAACACTACAAAGTAAAAAATAATTTCAATTTCGGAAGACGGTGTTCTGGTTTTATTTCTTCGTTTTTTTGACAAATATTACATTTTATATTTTTCCAAAATTTATATTATTTTGTAAACAGTTATAAATAAATAATGTTAATAATAAATATTTATAATACCCACCGTTATGCAAGAATACATTACCTGAGAACATGGCAGCGATTGGCATAACTGGAAGTGCATATAAAATGTTCGTATCTTTTTTTTTATCTTAGAAAACCGACATCAGGTGGTTAGGATAGGAGAATGCAATAGTGAACCTAAAATAATCAAATGTGGTGTTCCACAGGGATCTATTATGGGGCCATTCGTATTTCTTATCTACATTTACAGCATGCATGAAATTATCTTGGACTTAAAGGACATAAATATCTCACTATACGCGGACGATACATGACTGTTTTACTTTGGTCATTCAACAGTATTGTACTATGTTGACATCATTTGATTTTATTGATCTTGATTGTTTAAGACATTGTATTGTATGCTTTGACATTATTTTATGATTTGTTTGTACTTTTTTGACATTTTATTCTTTTGTTTTTTTAACAATTCTGGGTTTGATGATATTTTATAATTTTACTGTACTATTCAGACTTTATTTTATTTTATTAATCTTGATCTTTCAAGACATTTTATAATTTTATTGTATTTACCTTGGACTTTTTTATGATTTGATTGTACTTTTTGACATTTTATAATTTTGGGATTTTTTATCAACTTTTTTGACATACTTTTTTTATTTTTTATTAATCTGGATTTTGTAAAACATTTTATGCTTTTATTGCATTTTTTTGACATTATTTTATTTTACTAACTACAATTTTTTATGACATTATGATTTTATTATACCTCTATGACATTTTATTTTTAAATTATTTTTATTCAACTTGATTTTTATGATACTTTTATGATTGAACTTACTATCAATTTATTATTTTTTGTTTAAAAATTCTATTTAAATGTCCTATAGACCGATTTAATTAATATCTATATAATAATAACAGTATATAATAATAATATAATTATAACAGTTTTGTAAAATTTATATTTGTACGCCTGGATAGGCAAAACATGTATGTGCCACAAATAATAAGTTTAACCATCTTGCATGCATAAGTTATGTAAACACATGTTATAAGCAAATAAATTATCTTTATCTTTATCTTTAACAGAATCCGTGATGCGGGAAGCACAGGATGATCTCAATATTCTAGAGAAATGGTTTTAGAGTAACTTACTAAATGTAAACGCGTCAAAAACTAATTACCGCCTTTGTATCCATAGTATTAAGTTGCTTTAAATGTGTAATTCCTTTTTTTGGTGTACAATAAAGTATATTCTATTCTACATAATATTTTCATAATAGGTAACTTCTAGGCAAGCGGACTCCATCGTCGACCACATATTCGCTTACCACAAGCCTATCAATAATAATTCATCATCATCATTTCAGCCGAAAGACGTCCACTGCTGGACATAGGACTCCCCCAGGCGTCGCCAAATTGATCGATCCCATGCATCACGCATCCTGTGTATTCCCGCAACCTTAACCAGGATATCGGTCCACCTAGTGGGAGGTCAACAATAATTAATTAAAGAAAAATCTACCAGGGAACAAAATTTCAAAATCGGATCAGCACTGCCAAGTTAATCTTCTACTCCACACAATGATCCATTCGAATGGTCGCATCACATGAACTATTTGATTACATTTATTTAAAATTGTTTATTATATAGTACAGTGTATATTGTTCACGTCAAACGCAAAAAATTACGATCAATCAATTTACTAAATTAAAATAAAATTCAGCAGACTTTGCTTTGGTACAGTTAGAGGCTTTGAGTCAGATTACTTTAATTGCTTAATCTTCGGGTTCAGCGACATTAATTATACTGAGGTCTTGATTACCAGAGCTTAATGGGGGTAATTAACAGGCTTTATTGAACGACCGAACGACGATTAATTTGCACGTTTCATGTTTCGAATAACGGTTGCACCTTTTTGATAGTAGAAATAAGTTCTTTCTGTAAATTATTTTTCATTACCACTGCTCTCAAAAAAGTAAAGGAAAACATCGTGAGGAAACCATGTCCTGGAACTTGTGACATCCACCAACCAGCAATAGGCCCGCGTGGTGGAAAACTATATTACTATGTTATGTCTATGTTTTATACTATATTACTTCAAGACTAAAAAATAAAACGTATATAATATTATTTACAGACAGCAGACGTTTCGCTGAAAAACGCTAAAAAGAATTCCCAATACCAAGAGTTGCGGAACACGCTTGAACTAATTAATCTTTTACCGATGGCTATTTTCACCGAAAGCACATTCAAAACAATGAGGGCTACCGCGTTTGAATTTGCCGCTAGGGGCGCTGGTGTAGGCGGAGGTCTTCAAAACCTTTCAACGGTAAACCATGCTTTTTGTAGACAATTATATCGTTCAAGGATAATTCTTTATACCGTACGTGACTCGTTATAAGTATGGTTTTATCATAAGGAATTTTTCCGCACCAAGTCCAAACACAACATCCCAGGACTCAAGAGACTAATTTAAATACTTATTTTATGAGTGCAGTTTAAATTTTCCAGCGACTAGTTTTTCTACAACTGACGATTGGATACAGTCGGTGTAATGTGCAGTCGCATATAAATTGACCCCTAGCGATAGTCTCTTCGTGTGTACCATTTCATACATTGATGGTCTGTTTTCGAGAACAGTTCATTGTGACAGCTGTGGAAAGCTTAAAGTTCACTTTGAAACTAACTCAACATCATGGCTTCTTATCCAAAGAGGTAGGCAGAAGTGTATAAGCACACACATAATCATAGCATAAACAGCCCCCTGTGAGAGAAAAAGGGCTATAACCAACCACACGGGCACAGTACGGTTTGGTAGATATCACATGTCTTCGAATTTTTTGTTCTAGGACATGTCCGGTTTCCCCACGATGTTTTCTTTCACCGTTTTGAGACCAGTGGTGACGAGTGGTGAGTGGTGGTGTGGTGTGTACTCAAAGTATTGCGTCTGCCTGGGTTCGAAACTACGACTTTTTTTATAGCTTGTTTATATGTTCATGCATACTGCGCCACCACGGGGAGATAGCACAATTATGTGGGACTCCAGTGCCGCTTTTGGCAAGATTACGGGCACGCGTTAGCACTCACCGCGAACCCGTCGCAACTGTCCGTCATATGAACCTCCTCTGGGGGGTACCCCCATCACCGGCACACAAGAACACATTGCACGCAGTGGCCACCCCAGGGACAAAATCAGTACAAGGGCGCGAGACGACCCCGTGTATGGCACCCTTGGTCCCCTTGTGATGGCCGCAGGTGATAGGGACCTTCCCTGCTGCCTCAACGCGTCCGGCATCAGACGGTGGCGACCCCGTAAAGGCCGCGGAAGGTAGGTTGAGCGACGCACCGCTTTACCGGCACTCCTCTCCCGCCGTGGCCTCCAACCCTAAGCCGCGATATCGTATGGGAGGCCCTGGGAAGCTCCATACGACATCGGGTTCCGCCTCAGTTGCGATGTCGCCTCTGTTACCAAGCGGCACCGCAACCTACTTGTTGGCCGCTACGTCGTTGGCTTAATCATCAAAAGCCCTGACGAGCGGCCCCTCCTTGGGTTCCTTGGGTGCCACGGCTACTGAACATCCCCTCCTCGACAATTTGGGAACCCACCAGGGGCGGTCGAAGCTGTGACCTACGACTCGTAAGTCGGGGCTGTATCCTATGGCGACCACTGGTTTAGTACTAAACTGCACCTATATTTTCGCTTGTTATGTTTAAGTTCCATGAAAAAAGATACTTTTGATACTGGCTAAGACCTCGAATCTCGTACTTGAGGTCGTAGGTTCAAATCGGGGCACCAATGTGACTTTTTCAAATTCATATGTACTTTCTAAGTTTATCTTGGACATCAATGACAACGGTGAAGGAAAACATCTTGAGAAAAACTGGTTTTATAATTAAGACAACGACAGTCGCCAACGACCTTGAGGTAACAAAATGAGCAACCGTTTCACACCCGCGCGGCCCAAAATTCAGTGGTCTTTTGTACTTCTATTCTATTACTATAAAAAGCCTTAGATCAAAATGTAGATTTTTAAATTAGTCTTCGAGATGGTGACAATTTCATTAAAATACGCTCGGCGGTTCCTGTACGATTGTCGTGTTTTTGTCGGTGTTAGACATACATTTTCAAATTAAGTACATAAGTACACTATGTTATACGATTAAAACTCAAAATTTGGTAGGTAACAAATATATAATAAAAAACACGACTAGCCGTTAACATAACCTAACCTATAAAATTATAAAGTTTATAGTTATGCGTAAATTGGTAGCGTAGTTTCACCGAGCGGTCTAATGAGTTGAGTTGTTTAGACTTTTAAAATAATCTTCAAGGCCTTTTCAAAGAATCTTAATGAAACAAGTTTCACGGAAAACATTTTTTTAATTTATTTAATGTCTTGTCGACCTTTAAAATTATCTTAAGCAAAAAAGTTTTAATAAACGCTGAAAAGGTTCGTGAACCTTAATGATCTTTACTGTCTTTGGTATACTTATAAAATTCTGAGTAATAAAATGTTTTAAATTATATATTTCAATTTGTGTTTGTTTTTTCCTCTTCGCAACACAGCCAATTAAAAACAGTAAAAGCGGCCATGCGACAATGATTCCAAATACGAATGACGGTATCGCTTACAAAGGTTTGACAGCCATCCATAATAAATATCTTTTATTATAAATGCCTAAATTCTCCGAGACGTTATGTGTTAAGTTTACACAAAAAATGGCGTACGAAATTATCTTTTTGTGAAGGTTTCAGCAAAAAAACACATTTTACAAAATGGTCAAAAGGAAATTCACAACATCTACAAGCAGTAACCAGTGCAATAGGGATGATGACTAAATATCATTTAGTTTGTTTATCTAGGGAGCAAACAACTATTTTAAAAGCGAGGGTGTTATTTTAATCCAGAGCGGAGCGAACGATTCTAGAGTAGAACTGATCTTGAGCACAGCGAGGCATTCAAAGTCACTCGATTTTGAAATAGTGTTGCTCTCGAGGTGGTCACCCTACTTTTGATCACCCTCTATGAGAAAATAAGTAAGTGCAACTAATGAACAAGAACGTGACGTTTATTTATTTACTTACAATTAGGAACCATAAGAAGTAACGTAGACATAATTAGAGGCTTATGTCTATATTTGAACGATTATGGAAATGCATCGTAACAATTTTATTTGTACGGTCCGTTACAGATGTAGATTTATTTTTAAATTTGGCTCGCGCGCAGTTTTCCAACCAGTCACTTGTTTAATATATTATTCCCGTGCGGTCATAAATAGAATTACAATCGCTCATTAGCCATTCACCTCATACATTCGTCGTAATCGATTTTAGCGATTCATCTCTTTGCTCATTGGAACATTTACTAACAATATCCACATTCCAAATTCAAATTACTTTTAGGTCCCTATTAATGAGCTATTTAGTCCCCGTTTACGAAGAATAAACCATCTCTTTTTGAAAATATTTTTTATTTTCCTTCAGGTAGGTTAAAAAAAATTGATACGTATATTTTCTTTTGTCACCTATACAAAAAATTACGACGTTACAGTGCATTGAAATTTCCTTTGAAGTAGCGTTAACTTACACTTTATACTCAAAAGGTACTTCACAAGCCCCTATTGCTTTGATGCGCTTTATCTTTGAATTTTTTATTGATTTTATAAAGAGAAAAATACTTGGACATAACATTTGATAATCTCACGAACTAATTAGATTCCTCCTTACTCCTTATGAAACTATGAAAACATACATAGTATTATCTCATATTCTCTAAATCTTATGTATATTGCAAGGTTTATTATAATCCTACTCCAAAATTTGCGTGGACCCTACGTCTAACCTATTTTAAACTACCACGTGGTATTTTAGTCACATGAAAAGATAACGGGACAATACTTGTAGCCTTATTTATATAACCGCTACACTAATTGTCATGTTTATTCCATGTACTTATCTGTATCATACTTTAGAACAACTTGGACTTACTACTAGCCTACTTATAACTACCACGTGGTATTTAAGTCGCACAAAAAGACTACGAGACAATACTAGTAGCCTTATTTATTCAGCTGTTACACTAATTATCCTATTTATTCCAAGTTTTTATCTCTATCATACTTTAGAACAACTTGGACTTACTCCTAGCCTACTTAAAACATGATTTACTAATCGGTTCAATCATAATAATTTTTGGGTCCAGGTAATACGTGCTACATAAACATTAATTGGGTACGGTTTACAATTTTCGCTATACAACGGTATATATAAAGTTTGATTTTACCGTTCCGAAAACATAAAATATTGTAATTGTAATTTATTTTTACAATATTGTACAATGTCGACAATAGATCTATGTTACGGTCACTCATAATAAACGAGCCGACCCATTAAAAGTCCCAAACACGTGTTTCCGTTAAAAAACCATTAACAAACTCATCGTGGGAAATGTCGCTATGCCAGAAAATACCATCCTACACTTAAATACTACGAGACATTTTACGACTTAAAATTACACATTAGTCGTGTTTACACAGCATGCTCGGTGTACTTTATTTCTATTAAAATAAGTTGTATTGTTCTTGAGATAGATATTATTGTTTTATTAATTTTCATTTTCCATAACCGCCAATGGGTCACACTGAACCATTTCGTAATGGATCACAGTAGACTGTTGATCCATTGTGACCCGTGAAGCTGACGTTCAGAAGGAACTGATACGAGTATTTGAAGATAAAGAAGATGATTATGAGACCGTGGATTCCAAAAATTTACATGCAGTTCACAGTTTGCCAAGGGAAGGTGAATTTATTATGGTCGAAATCCAAGTTAAAGGAAAATAAAATATTATACCTATTGCATAAGTTATAGGAGAACGTGAAAACGAGATAGAGGCTAAAATCCTATATAAATAAACCTATGTTCATTAAACTGTGATTGTACATTTTTTATAAGACTATTTTGATGTAAAAATCTGTGTAAATAGTTTTTATTCAAATATTTTTATAAATATTAACATATATGACAATTGAATATTCTAAAAAAAAACAAGCCTTTATACAAATACAAAGGGGAGAGGGAAAGGGGCTAAATGTGCATCAAAAAATTCGTCCACATCGATGTCAATGGGAAACGTGCCCAGAACGCTGGCAGCATTGTAATAATTCATAATTCATTTAATCATTTGTTAACATAGGTACAAAAAAAAATTGTTTAGTAGTAAAAATAAATAATACAAAACGCCTCCGTCTCTTCCGTCTCCCTTTTGTATTTGTATATAGGTTTGTTTTTTTTGTTTTTTATCATATTCAATTGTATATATATATATAAAGTATAAAGTGTATAAAGACATTTGAATGTTAAAATAATACAAATGAATAAGTAATGTATGGCCATTTTTGGTCTAAGAAAAACCTATATTTATGTTCAATAAAGCATGATTGTAAATTTTTCTAAGACTATTTTAATGTAAAAGACTGTCTAATAGTACAAATATAAAGTAAGAATATGGAAATTGCTGTCTTTTACTGATTATAATTAAATAGATCCAGTCTGTCCCAGTCGATTCAGAGTCACCCATGCATTGATCCAAAAAGACCCATTCCCGGGTCAAACTGGATCATCTCTCATTTTATTTTAAAGTGGCTATATCTTGTAATTTTATATAATACACGCCATTAAAGGCCGTTTTCTTTAAATATTAGATACTCAAATTATGATTAAACATCAGAGATGTATCATTTAGCCATAAACTTCGGAGTAGCATTATATAAAAAAGTGATCCACTGTTACCCGATCTCCCCTACTCCCAAACGTCGAGTTGTGCTTTTGCATATGCAATAAAAACATTTAAAAAAATACTCACTTTTTTGTTGAATAGATTTTTATTTTACTCTTTTTAGTTTTGGTACCTCATATTACCATGAAAATCGTTTATAGCCAGAGTACATCTAATTTTAATTTCAATAAATCCAAACTCGACTAAGATACCTACATTGTTTTATTACGAGTTCCAGTGCTTACCTTCCGGCTTCATTATTAGATCAGTGTGATGTTACCATTTTTATCAGGGCCTTTTATTAATATGAATTTGCTCATCATAGTCGCTTAACTATTAGAGATATCTTATACCCATGACATACTTTGTAATGAGTTCCAGTGGCTATCTGTGGTCTTCTTCATCAGTTCAACTTCACCAAATGATACTTTCTGAGAGCATTTGCTTGCCATGTTATTGAAAGTACCTAAATCGCTACATGTCTACCTATAATATTTGAGGAGTACCCTCGATTTCCATGAAATCCCATCATCAGGTTCTGATTTAGGGCCACCTCGAGAATACACCGTTTCAAACAAAAAAATAAATTTGCAAATCATTACAGAGATATGACGGAGTTATGTCCGAACATACATAAAAAAAGAAACATCCGATTTGAGAACCTCCTCCTATTTGGGAAGTCAGTTAAAAATCCGTTGCTGTCAGCAACTTCTGGGTACTATCTTTGACAGCGATGCAGGCGAATTTTTTGATGTTCAATGACTTCTTTCCTTCCCTGTTTTTATTTTGTTTGTTTTTTATTAGTTTTTTTTAGCTTTTATTTACTGCGTATTCATTTATTAGTCAGTAAATAATAAAAACAAAACCAACAACGAGTACGATAACCCTCCTTCGGCGGTCGTGTAAGAGCCGCTTATTTCCCCAGATATTTTTAATTTAGAGGTTCATAAAAAATAATCAGTTATACTTTCTTTAAATTAAATGGTTTGACATTTTTAACCTGTCTGTCTAGATTTCAATACAGTAATAGCTTCAATGTAATAAAAGTTTATCTAATTGCTACCGAAGTTCATTTTTCCAGATAAACGAGAATCGCTGTTGGATCCATAACCACACACTAAACAGTTATCTGGTACTTCAGTTTGGTTTTAATGAGTTTGGTCAGGATACATTTAGTAACTACGCGGAACCCTAAAAAACAAACAAAGGCCATTGTACCCATATAATTAAGTTTTTTTGTAAGAGACATATGTAACTATTTTGGCATACTATAATGTATAATTATTCTAATCTATGCTAAAGGTAGTTACAATAAAATTATAATTAAAAAAAGTTAACCTATAAATTTTAAAAATCGCCTGCACTATATATATTTTTTTGTTTTATTATTGATAGGCTCGTGTTTTACCACTATCTCACCTGATGGTAAGCGATGATGTGGTCGACGATGGGGCACGCTTGCCTAGAAGTAACCTATTCACTCTTGACTTAAAAACTTCCAGGTTGTAGCTATCAGGAAATACAGACTCCGGCAGGGAATTCCACTCCTTAGCTGTACGCACAATGAAAGTATACCCACAACGCTTTGTGTGTATGGGTGGGATGTCCACCGTATAACGATGACGCATTGCCGTTTGTCTTGTAGTCCGATGATGGAATGGGCTATATAGACGTAGGTACTAAACAACAAGAAAATCATGCTGTGCAGTCGGAGGATACATCTGGTTTTGGTCAGCCAGCTCGCGAATATGTATCCTCCGACTGCACAGCATGATTTTCTTCTTGTTAACGTCTTTTTAGTTCGAATCATAAGCAGTCGGGCTTTTATTTTTTTTATTTTTTTATTTCTAACTTTTTGGTTATCATTTTTTTCGAATTACTTTTAACCATATAAATGTTATATATTTTTGGAGTCACCTCTTAACATTGGGCCCAATTTTCTTTTTCTTACAATACGAATCGATTGATGGCCTACGCGTTTGGTCTCTAGGAACAAACATACATACATGGACTGATAAACATATTACCCTCCTTTGCGTCGCGCAGTTGGCCAAAAACGAGTTTTAATCGAACAAACAGCGACAATGCATAATTTCATCGAACGCAAGTATGCACATTCGCTCGGTTACCCAAATGTCGGCCATTTCGCGTTTAGATCTCTTCAGAGACACCACGTACTATAACTAGAGATGGGTCTAAAATGAATAAGCTGCTAAATTAACACTGCTAAATATTTTTAGTGTCAACACTTGTTAAATAAATTCTGATCGAACTGCTAAATTTAACAGTTACAACTCACAAACACGATGGCTTTGTACTTTTTGCAATAGAGTGTAATAAAATGTATGGCAGGGTTCAAGAAATTGTAAAAAAACTACAGCCGCGAACACTTTCTATACACATATTGCGATCAGAGGTTTAGTAATAGTTTTAGTATTTTTTCAAGCAAAACATAGGAAACGAAATGCCACAATGGTGTTCCATCTCAATTAAAGAAAAAAAATACAATATGTAAACTGTTAATTTTGTGTTCAGTCAGACAGATTGTTTTGTTATTTAGTTAACTGCTAACTGAGTTCGTAAATGTTAAATTTAACTTTACCAGTGAGTGTTAAATAAAGACTGATCTTCGATACGAAGTATATTTACGTGTTTGTTATATATGTAGTAGGCAATGTGTGTTGTGAGTTTAATTTCAATTGTTTGACTGTTTGTGTGTTGTTTATGTTTTAAAAATAATACTTAAAACTTATTACAAATTGCAATAAAACTTCTATAATGGATACTTTAGTATCTCTGTTAAATGTTCAGTGTGCACATCAATAAAAAAATATATAAAAAAATATAATCAATTTATCATAATTATGTAGTTTGTATGTGGATATTGAAAAAAAAAATTAAACAAAATTATGATATCTAAAAAAACAGCTATAAAAAAAAGGAAACGTGGTAAATAAATTGATTCAAATTTTAAAGACGCCAACAGAAAAAGTTGACAGTAGGAAACTAGAATTAATAATGTCAACAATCTGTCTGTGTTTAAATTTAGCAGTTGCTAAAAGTAACTGCTAATTGTAACTGTTAATTATTTTTAGCATTAGCTTTTAGCATTAGCATTTAGCAGTGTAAATATTATTTAACGTTTAAGCCCATCTCTACTCATAACCAAACCATAACCATTTTGCCATACTTTTACCATTAATTTAGTTACATAGTTTACCATAATTCACCATTTCGTGTATCTAAGTGTTATATAGTGATTCAATATAGTTGTTTCCCTTATAATCCAGACTTTAACTTTTAACATATCCTTCATTAAAAGAAAGGTGTGTTAGGTCACCATAGCACCAAACACTACTTTCTACACAGTATGAATTCGAAAAGTCGTGAAGTAAATTTTCAGTATGAATGTGGTTGTTCGTAAAAGTAGGGAGAGATCAAAGAAACGATGGATCGACTGTGTGAAGGATGATACCTATATCTCTAGAAAAGGGGTGCCTCTGAAATAACGACCTATTTTTTTATTTATAGTTTTTTATTGCCTTTATTTTTTTGTGTACCTTGTAGTGCCAAATAATATAGTTTTCTTTTTTTGTTATTATCTTTACAAAGAGGTATGTTTATGCCGATATGTTTAGATTGGGATATGGGCAAAATAATGATGAGCATTGCAATATGTATCCTAGATCTTTAAACACATTTATTTCTTTTATACCAACAAAAGGATCACCTGTATGTTGATACAGGTGATCCTTTTCAGAAAACTGATAATTTAAAAAAAATGCATCCTATTCCTTAGGTCAACATTTAAAACGTGAATTTCCTTACAAAACCTACATTACTTTATTTGTCGTGTCAACTGTAAACCCTGAACAGTAATAAAAATACAGAACTGAAATAAAATAAAAAAAGGCAAAACACTTTGAATGTACTAAAACTCGGGCATATCATGTAAATATGACGTAATATGCTGACACAGCTGTTTATAATGTTACTGAAAGCATGATGTATGACATGACAGGAATGGATTACCAGTGTGTTTACCAGTGAGTCTGCAGTTTGTGTCTTTTTAGATTTACTCGAGAACGCGTGGAGACTGGCTCTATTGTTTGATGGTGTTAGAAAGTTGAAAATGTCATCATAATAGCTTCAATTTTCTATAATCACTTTGGAATCGTAATGCAATCAAAATGCGTGGAATGATACTATGAAACTTTCTTTAGACCCGTTTAATGAAAATTATTGCAAAATAAATAAGACCAATAATCAAACGGGCAGTGGTGGCCAAGTGGAACGGCCCCGACTTACGTGTCGTAGGACGTGGGTTCAAACCCAGGCAGGCGCATTACTTTGTGTAAATAATTTCATCACCAATTCACCACTGCTCTAAGTACGACTACCCGTTGACCCGAGGACTACCCGTTGGATTAGTTTTCCGGCAACCCAGCTGTAGGCATTGGGTAGATGCGATGATTTGTATTCGAGAGGTGAGCGTGCTTACAGCTCCGGGACCATTCTGGAGAAATGGGAGCCAGCTTCTCTGGCGTCCTTAACGGGGATTGAATCCGCTAGCACCAACTGCGCTGGTGCCGGTGCTTGCACTAGTGCTGGCGTGCTGGGGTGCGTGTGGTGAGCGGCTTTATTGCTCCGGTACCATTCTGGACAAATGGTAGTGAGTAATCACGATGCGACTCACATTTTCTCTTGAGTACCAGGGGCGAGTGCTCTCGGAGGCGTGACCTACCGAAGATGGTCCCAGACACCTCGTAAGGGGTTGCCTGGTATAGTGTGCCGCCTTTTATAACGTAAAGTTGGTGAAGGAGGCCACTATAGGAAAACTCAGTAGACAAATAGGGGTATGCTCTAAGTACGGTGAAGGAAAACATCGTCAGGAAACTGGCATGTCCTAGAACAAAAAATCGAAGACGTGTGACATCCACCAACCCGCACTGGGCTTGCGTGGTGGATTATGGCCCATTCCCTCTCTCACATAGAGGAGGCCTGTGTCCCAGTAGTGGGAACGTTGAAAGGCCGATGATGATGATGAATAGTCAAACTTGCGAGCTGCTATAATAGGGTAGTTGACAAAAAATCCGTCCGCGTCTATTTAGTCCGTCAGTTAGATAACCTAAAAATATTAGACACGTATTTCTTGTTTTGCTACGTGAACGATACAGTGCGTTGAAATATCGTGGGATAGCTGGGACCCGAACTCGCAAACTTAGGTGTAGTAGGCTACGTTTATCATTAGGTTATTGGCTATTCAGACGGGCAATAGCGTCAGCGAAATTGCGAACCACATTGCACGCACGTCAACGTCATTATTGTCCGAAAGTTAGTAGTATGATTTAGAGACCTAAAATCTCATTAAACGTCTTTTTTAGTCTCGTGCATTAGGCCTCGAATTATTATTTTTACTCTAGCCACAGTTGAAATAGCCCTTGAAAGTATATCATTGACTCGACATAGAGAGTTGACCACCCCGCTGCGTCCCCGCATGGGGGCGCGGCGGGTGGGTTTTCGGGACCCTAACTACCTACCAATTTTATTTCTATGGTCATCCATCCGCAGATAATTTTAACACCACCATTCAGACAATGACACGAAATGCACAACGCAATCTATCGAATATTATGGAGTCAACAGTCAGAGTATCTGAATTGCGTTATGTTGTGATATTTTACTTCTTGAACACTTTAAATTCATCTAACTTTTGATAGAGTGAACCGATTGCGATGAAACAAAAACTAAGTAATACTTCAAGTTACGCACAATGTTTATCTACATTGGTTTCGTACATTTTATGTGATGCGTGCACAAATAAACAGACAAAAATTACAAAAATGCTGGAAATGGATTCTGTTGGTTCTCCTTTAACACCATGACTATTTTTTTTTTGAATATATTTTCGATGTACAAAAACGACTTTTCTACAAATTTATTATATGTATTGATTTGATAAAGCAACAATATGGGTCCAATATTATTTGATAATCTCACTGACGGACTAAATAGAATTTTCATTTTTCTACCCAGGAAACATCCAATAGGGATGTTTCCTGGGTAGAAAAATGAAAAAGATTGAATTGATTTTATTTAGATGACTTAACGAAATTGACTTACTTTAACTTTGACAAAAGTATAATCGCATCATCATACTAAAGTCAAGGGTGCATTGACGCATTCCCTAACGCTACTAAAGTTGAATCTATACAGCTTCAGCTTACAACTGTAAGCTGAAGTTCAAGAAAGTTTTGGCACGTGCCTGTGTCTTTCTTTTTCTTTTCTCAACACGAGGCAACATTCCCGTAATTCCCGTGCTTACAAGAAGATTAATGTCTCCCAGATGCGTCGGGTATGAGATTGTTAGAAGTGACATGTAAAGTAACATAATTCACAATCTTGTGGCAACATGCCACGTAATTTTTGTTGAATATATCATGGATCAAGAGATTAATCAAGTCACTATGTATAATGCCCGGGCAATGTAATGAGTATTGATTTAAACTTCATTATTTCATCACATTTTCTGGTCATTGTGAATATTGCAACGTTACTGTTGGGCACTTCAATAATTATCATTATATATACATTAGTGTGGTTTTTAAGGTTCCGTAGTCAACAAGGAACCCTTATAGTTTCGCCATATCCGTCCGTCCGCAGCTTAGCTCAGAGACTCTTAGTACTAGAAAGCTATAATTTGGCATGGATATACATATTAAGGGGCTGAATCAATGATATTCAAGTAAACAGATATGTTATGAGCGCGCGCGTTGTGAAGACTCGAATAGGTCACAATTGTGACCTTTAGTCTTTAGTTTATGTCACGCATGGCGAAGAGCGAGACGCTTTGTTGAAACAAAAACAAAATAAAAAATGCCAGCGTGTGTATTTAGAAATTGTACCAATTATGATAACAAAGTACATAAAACAGAAGGGATCTAATACCATATGTAAGTACGCAATACGCCTCAATTTACTAATTAATTTAATTTTTTCTTAATATTCTGATATTTGGAGGTTAGAAAAAGATAACAACATTGGTGGTCAGAATAATGTTTGTTTACATTCACACGCAAGTGACAAACACTAGCTGTCTCTTTTTTCTTGTTGGTTTTAACAAGCCATCCCTTTCGACTTGTAGTGAAATGTTAGGTGAATGAAAAGTGTGTACCTATGTGTGCTGCCGCTGCTGCGCGGAACACTTTTTCAATTGTTATGTGAGTGTATAACGTATCTGTTTATTTGAATATCATTGGGCTGAATGCTAAAATTAGGCATTCTTTTAAACATTTTTTTGCCATATCTATTGAAGATGTAGCAGCGAAAAAAAGATATGTTAATCTTGATAATATTTCCGAAAACTTTGTTGTGGCCGAAACACGTTTACGCACAAAAAAATCGATACAATTGAATGGCAAAGTAACCTCTTAACGTGATCTTAAAAAAAAAATCCGATAATACTGACCTGCGTACGTTTTTACAATAAACAACCATAACGTATCATAACAGGACGCAAAACTTCACTGTCGTATATTTTGAAGTTTCATTCATTATTTTTAAGTAATTCATATTTTTATATTTTATAAAAAAAATCCATACAAATTCCATCATGCTTCTCTTTCCATCCAGTGCAATTCGACAGTGATCACTTTATGGCGTTGTTAGGAGGACGTATGTCGCTTTTTTTCGCAAAATGCAAAAACTTATTCGATTTATTTCTCGTCAAATAAATCTGTCAAAAAAAAACACAAATAATGCATCCAGATCTTGAAGCCTGGTGGCTTTAAGAAACGAAATCACAAAGAATGTTGTCAAACTCTGTATTATTTTTATTCTCTGGCACTAACGCTGTCACTGGCATTTACATTTTTGTTGTACTAAACGACTCATGTCGTTTAGTTTACTTACTAAGTCCATAACTAAAAAGTAATTAAACCGCTTTAAAAATAGAACTAATGTTATCTCAAAAACGGCACCACGTGACCTCCTCACCCCAGAGGACTGGTGTATATCAAAACCCAGTAGGTGCTTTGAAACTATTATATTCCAGGATAGCGCAAAAATATATTATTATTTAAAGTAGGCTATGGAAAGTCATGTTGTACAAGTAACTAAATGACATCTTAATATTTTAAGAGAATACTAAACAAGGAATATGAACCTATGAATAGTACAAATGATATTAATAGTGTCCTAAATTCTATTAGATATTTCAAATATGCCGAAAAAAGACAATGCCGAACCTAGTAAGTTCTGGATATTTGTAAATTTAAGGTGTTTTACAATTTGATGGGACTTTCCTATTGTAAATAATGATTAAATTGATTAATGAAAGCACCAAATCTTAATTCAAATTTAAAGTTTCCATTGCACAGTTAACATAACACAGTCCATTTCAGTATAGTAGAACTCATTAAAATAATATAAATAAATTTATCTGACTATAAAACCGTTATTAAAAATTTGCACTGCAAAGACTCGTATGACTCTAACCAGATTACCTATTTTAGTGATCTTTATTTTCGTAGCAATAAGGTTGCATTCATAGGCAAAATAACAGTGAACGATCTGATGTCAGATGCTAGCCGCCAGTTTGAAATAAGAACTTGCGCGGTAATATTTTTGTAGAAACCATCGGTAGAGTCCGTTTATGATGTGGGTCTCTGTGGTCGGCCTTGTTTATTTAATTTTCAAATACTTTTCGCTCCAATTTAAGTTTGCCCCTAAGCTATCGATGACAGTGGGCATGGCTTAGAACCTGAGATGTCGATTGTCAACTGTTCAACCTCAGCCACTTAATCACGACGACAAAATTGTATATTTCCAAATTGTCTGGGCATTATGAATAATGCCTTATTTATCACTTCCATTCCAGATTTAATAACTAACAACTCGGGATACCGATGCGATGGCAGAAATTGTACTTTGCTTCTTTTCTTGCAAACGCAAGATAGCCCAACTTGTCTGGAAAGCAGTCTTTAGATGGGTGGGGACCTTCTACGAAGGCAACTGCGGAACTCAATGATCCGGATTGCACCAAATTGAATCTGGTCAACTTTTTTTCGCAGAATGTAATACCTACCTACCTAAGAAAACTATTTTCTTGGAACCTGACACGTCCCATTTTTACAAGCTTTTATTTAACTTGCTATGTATGTATATATGTTCGGGTCAAATCTTGCGACTGAATCTTAAAGCAATTAACCTCCACCGATTAAGATGAAATTTTGCATACACGTTTAGTTTGGATGACAATGCATGGTTAGCTAAGTGATGTCATTCTAAATCCAACCGACCGATGACAATGCAATAATTTTAATAGTTTGTCCCATTATCCTTACCAGGATCTTCTGGATTAGCGACTTTTATATCCGATACCCGGTAGTCAGTGTCTTTGTGCCAAGTACCAAGGTGCGTGCTAAGACATGCGCATGGCTTATTTTTTCGTTAAATCCGAAGACACGGTGGTGCCTTGCACCAAGTACAATTATGTTCTATGTTAGGGGCGTTTGGTTTCCGCACTTAGTCCTTTAAATGGACCTTTGTACGTGGGCCATGGCGGCCGTTGGGTGGTCAATCCAACCAGCCCACCTCCCTCCAAAAGTCAATTAGAGCTCCTGGTTGTTTCAGCACATCTGTGTAAGATCTGGGTGACCCGAGGGTTCGTGTTCTTATCTGGGTAACACCTGTGCATTCAAAAAGAACGTGCGTAACGGTTTCCTTGGCCTCCATGCATGCCCTGCACAGGGGACTGTCGGTTATGCCTATTATGTGGAAGTGTTTGTTGAGTGAGCAGTGTTCCGTGATAGTCCCCGTCACTAGGCGCAGGCCATTCCTGTCCAGGCGTAAAAGACGCCTGGTAAGCCTACTGTCCAAGGATGGCAGAGCCCAGTGTCGAGGCCCACCAGTTCTCCGTCTGTGTCTGGATGAATTCCTGTAGCCACCTGCGTATTTGGTTGAAGGGGATGGGTACAATAGGTTCGGGTACATATACCGCCGAGCTGGATTCGCGTCTCGCAAGCTCGTCAGCCGCGTCGTTGCCCAGCGATCCGCTTTGTGCCTTTATCCATTGTAGGGTCACCGTGTTACGACTGGATACAGTTATTTGTTCTAGTGCGTTGTGACATTCTAGTACTAGTTTTGATGTAATGTATTTTTTCCGTAAGGATTGGAGGACTGATGCGTTGTCGGAGGGTATCCGTATGTGGGTGTCCGTAACCCTTCTGGCTTCTAGGGCATGGACCGCTTGTATAATGCCCACACACTCCGCCTGATACACGTTGTTAACCCTCCTAGCGATCTGGATATATATACCGAAATCGTGTGAGAAGACTCCGACTCCGGTACCGGAGTCCGTCTTCGATCCTTCGGCATATACTCTCATCTCTTTCTGGCCTGAGTAGTCACAGCGTTTTTCTGTGAATATTATGTTGTAGTGCCTGTGAAACTGGTGTGTTTTGGGGGCTTTGTCGTATGGTGATGCTAACATCGCTTTACGCTTGATCGCATCTTCCAAAGTGGTCAGTGCTGCCTCCTCCCCACAATAAGGTGTAGAGGTGGCAGTCCCAGCATTGCCTGTAGGGCGGCAGTGGGTGTGGTTCTCATACTGCTAGTGATTGCAACGCAAGCGAACCGCTGCAGTTTTTCGAGATCTCTTTGGGCTGTGCTGAGGTCTGTCCTGGGCCACCAGACCAGCGAGCCATATGTGATGATTAGTCGGATGACTGTGGTGTATAGCCAGTAGGTGACCATGGGGCTAATCCCCCAATTCCTGCCTAGCAGGCGTTTGCACTGCCACAGGGATGTACTGGTTTTTGTGATGATATGGTTCATGTGTTTTGCCCAATTCAATTGTTTGTCCAAATAGATGCCCAGGTACTTGGTTTCGGTTGAAAGGCCGGTAGTTGCAGTGTCAGTGCCAAGAGAATTGGTTCAGTTTTTGTGGGGTTCACTGAGAGTTGGTGCTCGTTGCACCATTCCTCTACTATTCTCAGGGCTTGACGCATGAGATTACATGGAGAGTTTTCGTGGGTCCCATTTATTATTATTGTTATGTCAAACGCGTAGCCAACGGTGAAATAACCTTTGTCGTTGAGTGTTTTGATGAGGCTGTCAGCTACCAGGTTCCACAGAAGTGGCGAAAGGACGCCCTCCTGCGGACAGCCCTTCGCGACGATGGCCCTTGTAGCGTCGTTAACCGTGACTTGAACCGCTCTCAGTTTGAGCATATTGGTGATCCAGCCCCCTAGGGTCGGGTAAATGCCGTGTCTGTCGAGGGCCGTGTTTATGCTTTTGAACATGGTCTTATCGAAGGCGCCCTCGATGTCAATGAAGGCAGCCAGTGCTGAGCATTTATGGTCCACTGCGCATTCAATATTAGAAACCACGTTGTGCAACGCGGATTCTGCTGATTTGCCTGTGGAGTAAGCATGCTGCTGTTAGTGCAGTGGTTTTTACCGGAGAGGCAGAGTCTTTCGAGGGTTTTCAGTATATGCCTTGGGTTGTGTTGATTACAATACAAGGGTGCCATACACGGGGAGGGTCCGGTGACGGACAGCCGCGGCGGGTTCGCGGTGAGTGCTAACGCGTGCCCGTGTTCCCGCCATAAGCGGCACAGGAGGACACCGTGGAGTTTTAGTGGGTTAGAGTCCCACATAACTGCACTATCTCCCCGTGGTAGTGCAGTATGCAAGAGCATTTTTCCAAGAAAAAAAAAAGGGCCTGGGAGTTGACCTAGGGATTTAAGGATCGACGGGATGTGTACGGATAGGGAGGGATGGCTGGTTTATGTGATGGGCACGTAGGATAGTGGTGTAGGGGATACCCTGGGCCTGGGGTTTGGCTTTCGGGAACTTGTCTTATCCGGGATCTTTTTATCAGATGCCCCGACCACAGGGTCACCCACAGCAAATGTAGCCACTATCAGTCGAGCCCGCAGCCGGGCTTGGGCTATCCGCAACCTGCCCACCCGCTCGGTTGCATGAGAAGAAGTGCCTGGCAGTCCGGATCACCCACCACGGATATACGTATACTTACGCGTTGGGTCGGTTCAGCCTCCCCCGAGCAAGTACAAGTATTAGTTAGACGTTTTGGATAATATCATTAAATGGGCGCACGATAACTGCATGATAATTAATGTAAGCAAAACTATGCCAATACATTCTCCATATTCAAGTCACAAAAACATTAACGTGAGTCAATGTATTAACTTGGAGCAGGTAAAAACATACAAGTACTTAGGATTGACCATTGATACTCAATTTGAATGGAACGTACACATAGACACTGTCTACAATAAAGTTCGGTCAGTTCTGGGTAAATTGTATACCCTGAAGCCTGTCGTCAGGAGAGGACTATTGTATGGACTGTATTATGCACTTGCCCATTCGATTATAAGTTAAAACACATTTAAACAAAATTAAAATACTGCAAATACGACACCTAAAAATGTTAGTGAGTAAAAGAACTAAACAGAGCTTGAACAAGGAATATGAAAAATTATTTAAGAAATGCAATATATTACCAGTTGACATGAAAGTAAAAATGACAATTATTCTTGAACAACATAACAATAACAAACATAAAAAAGAAAAAGTACATAACTACCCAACCCGACTTGCAAAGAAAAATAAGCTGCAGGTGCCAAAGGTAAATAATTATTATCGTAAGCGTACGAGACTGTTGTAGAGATGAATTCTAATTGTCTATGATTTTAGTTTATGTTTTTAAAAGCAAGTATTTTCAAACTTGGAGCGATTAGTGTTTTGACTTATGTCGTGAAGAAAATTTTATGTAACTCGGTTTTTGAGAATTGTTCAGAGCAAGCTGTAATTTTGAGTCGTTATATTTGTAGTGAAGATGTAGTCTTTTTATCAAGGTTATTGTATAATACTGAATAAAATGTATGTGTGAAATGGACTGAAGAAGTCGTCGTTTATTTTCCTACTGGATCCCAATGTTTGACTTCTCCTGGAGGGCAGATATCGATAAGAGGTCATGGGCCCAGCACGCTTCCACTGCGCCAACAACAGATATTCGTAACAGAGACGATGGATTATACCTATTTTAATTAATGAATTACCTGCGGGGAATGATCGATCGTGTAAAAAGTAAAAATCGCCTTAAAAGTGTCCTAAGGAAATATTACATGTCAATGTGTCCATAGTTGCGACGGTCCTCGGCGGCCTCGGTCGGCCAATGTCACTTGTACTAGTTTGATTAACAAAATAATACCTATTATTATGGGTTGGTCTCGTGACGTTCGTTGGCTGATGCCGCTGAGTGTAGTAGCTGTGCTTGTGGAATCTATGGTTGTGTGGGTAACTATACTCTGTATACACATATGGAGTGCTTGCTAGCAGAGCCATGGTTTTGACTTTGGTTTTTTTCTTTTGTTTAACTTTAGTTTTGTTTAACCAAACAAATATAAGTCATAAGTCCACGAGAACCTACTGCCGACAGATTGCTTTGCAGTTTGGCAGGTGATGTGTGTTAATAAAAGTGTAACTTATAGGATTAAATAAATAATAATAATAAAAAAAAAGTTCCTGAGACCCGCCTGAGAAACAGTTATCACACCCAGGGAAGGCAGTAGGCGCGCTAATTACCCACGCCCATCACGGGTAGGTAATTGCATTAATAAATTGTCGTTTAAAAAACTAAAACGCACGATTTAATGGTAAATTGAACTAAATAGTAAAAATATTTTTCAATATATTTAAATTAAGGATAGTGTAATATAAATGTAAAAAGCGAGGGGTGTTGATGTTAATTGTTATAATATTTTATTGACAGATATTGGTAGAAGTTGTCATTTTTAAAATATCAAAAACAACAAGAACCACAATTGAATTGAGTATTTGAGTTTAGAACATGTCAAAACCTACGCTACAGCTAAGGTTTGACAGGTTTTCAGACTAAAGTGGAGTTTGACATTTGACAAATATTCGGCAATCGGGAATAAGAAGAAGAGACGAAGGGTTCCTTACCATTATCGCAAAAAACGGCAAAAAGATCACGTTTGTTGTGTGGGAGCTCCACTTAAATAAACACATCAACACGGTCTAGGGATATTTTTAAAAAAGCGAATTACTATCAATGTGTTAATTATTTATATGACATGTATATATTTAAAAGATACGTTATTTAATATTCTACCATTTTTTAATAATGGTTAAGGTACTTCGATTAAAATTTCAGGATTTTATGGAAAAAAATGAAGCATAGACGGAAACCGTATATGAATTAACTTTTAATTTATGAGTAAAAACTGAAAAAAATAGAAAAATCATTTAATTTGTGTTTATAAACTTGAAGTTAGTAGTCTGAGAAAGCGCCCATGATGTTCATAACACATCGGCAACGATTCGGCATGCTCAGAACAAGGTTGTCAATGTCTTGCTGCGGAATATTGTCCCATGTCCTTCTGAGGTGCGCAAAAAGTTGATCTTCTGTAGCCAGATTTTCAGGAACTTCCTTCAGAGCTCTTCTTTGCAGCATATCCCACGCATGCTCAATGGGATTTAGATCTGGCGATTGAGCAGGCCAGTCTAAGGCCCTAACATTGTGTGTATGTAACCAAGCTGCTACCGTTCTCGCCGTGTGTGCCCGGGCATTGTCGTGCATGAGCAGGAAATCTTGCCCCATTTGTGTTCTGTGGGGCAAGATTACGGGCCCCAGCACCTGTTGGACGTATCGTTCTGCCGTCATATTGCCCCGCACCCAAACGAGATCCGTTCGTCCTCCAAGACGAATTCCTGCCCAAACCATAATTGTTCCTCCTTGGTATGGGTGAACTTCCTGAGGGTTCTGAAGACGGCTCCATCATCCAGGAACTCGCCAAACACTCGTCCTTCGTGAATCTGGATGGAAGCCGAACCTGGATTCATCGTGAACAGCACATTGGACCATTGCTCACGGCCCCAGTCCACGTGGTTCCGAACCCATTCTAATCGTCGTCCACGATTGCCTCTCCGTAAAGGTGGGACCCGGAGTGGTCTACGGGAGCGTAGATTGCTTTCATGCAGTCGCCTCCTTACAGTTTGGTCACTCACAAGCACTCGCAGCCTTTGGACCAATTGAGTCGCCGTTGCATTTGGTTGAGCTCGCGCAGTAATTTGCAAAAATCGGTCTTGTCTGGGGGTAGTGATGCGACTTGGCCCCCGGTGCCTCTCCGCTACTTCACCTGTGGCACGATAGCGTGTCCACAATCTTGAAATTACATTTTGGTGGGTACCTATGGCCTCAGCAACATTACGCTGAACAGACCCAGCTTCCAGCATTCCCACAGCTCGTAACATCTCCGCCCTCGTCAAATGTTGGCGTTGCATGGCTACAATACCTCAATTTTAATTTTATCTTTCGTTTAAAAATGAAAAAAAATTGTAACTAAACGTAATTCGTATTGTTTTCTAAATTTCGCACAAATGAAAATTCCCTCTCCTACACATCAAGACATTTTTATGCCACCGAAACAAAAGAATTTTCAAAAATTTGAATTTGGAATTAGTTTGAGATAAATTACAAACAAATCGGTGTATAAAAGATTCCAATACGGCCAGTACTTTTTGAGTTATTTAATTGAGTATGAAATATCCCTAGACCGTGTTGATGTGTGTATTTATTTTATTCTGTTTTTTTTTTATAGTTGCAACATCATGTGTGAAAATTTCAACTGTCTAGCTATCGCTGGTGCATGAGATACAGCCTGGTGACAGATGGACAGACATCTGTATGTCTGTTACTAAGACTCCGCGGTCCGTCTGTCTGTACAGACAGACAGACGGACCGCGGAGTCTTAGTAATAGGGTTCCGTTTTTATCCTTTAGGTACGGAACCCTAAAACTTGCACGTGATTAAAGTCAGTAGGCTCGTCCCCTATTACATGGAACTTAAACATAGCTGGTGACATGTGGGTATAATATAAGTGCACGTCTGCCTAACCCTTCGGTTAATATATATGTGATGTTATGTTTATGTAAACTTTAAGCATTAACGACGAGCTTAACAGGGATGGCGAACAGTTGACCACCAACATCTAAAACAAACTTGACCGTCTGCATATTGCAGTATAAGCTATGCACCAACTTCCACTTTGCGTCGGATATATAGTCCCAAGCTGTTACTGAGTTATCCCTTTGTTTCTTACTACATCAGTAAGTTGGGAGTTGAGTTGCCAGACTTTAGAAGACATTAAAGACACATCTTCGTTCTACTTTGGACAACAATTCTTAAATTGATTTGAATCGACGACTTCTAAAACTGAAGGAAACCTCTTTGTCGATTCGAAATATATGTTTGTTTCTTTTTCTTACAAAAACGGCACATAAGACCTGCGCTCTTGAAGGATCTATTTATTTAAATTTTCTTAGGTTCAGCTAGGCTCAGTTTAATTTTTTTATAAAAAGAAAGACAGAGTCTGTCTAAAAAGTTTAGTATGCATACGAGATCGACAATATATTATTGTCGTTAGAAGAATTAACTACTCAGGACACGCACCAAATTTATTGGCCTGTATATCGACCTCTTTTGTTGGATCAACTTCAGGGGGTTGACCATAAACTCTTAGAAAAAATCATTATGAATGTGCGTAAGGGACAGATCTATACAAGTCATATACATCTGTCCCTTACACACATTCAAAATAACCTTATTCTAAGAGCTTATGGTCACCCCCCTGTTTATTTGACAGTGCTGATATATTCTTTATTGAATCGTCATGATCATGCACAGGCCCATTTCTGTCACTGTTGGATTCACGCCTCTTTTCTCATTCATTTTTTTTTATTTTATGTGTTATATTTCTTCTTTTTCAGATTCCGGTAACATATCGTTGGATTCTGCATTCTGCGCTCTGATGGCACCGTCACCACTTCTAGAACTCAGCAGCATATTCTTCTTCTTCGTTCCTGCTATTCTCATTCTCTGCTTATACGCCAGAATGGGGTATCATATAAGGTATACATTGTTAGTATTGCTTTTTATTAATACCTATTTTTTAATTTAACATAATAAATATGCAGAATCGAAGCGAAAATCTAAAAATGTTTATAGCAAATTGACCCCTATCTCCACACCGTAACTCACACATTTCTAAAATAAAGACGAGCACATTCGATCTTCAAATTTTAGGACGCGTTCGTCTTTTTAACTGACTTTGAAAAGGAGGAGGTCCCCAATTCAACTGTATATTTTTATGTTTGTTACCTCAGAACTTTTTACTAGGTGAAACGATTTTGATGATTGTTTTTTATTTGAAAGCTGATGCCGTTTATATGAAGAAACAATGACAGATACACCGACTGCCGAAATAGAAGAAATGTTTCACTTTGTAGTATTTTTTTTTTTGAAATTGTTTGTATTTTCTTCATAATATTTTACCTTGGTCTCTAGACAATGACACTATCAGCGATATCGTATGTCGAAATACCAAAATATTTGAGATTGAACATGTGTCACTTTGCTAGCGCTTGTCATTCCCATACATTTTGAACTTACCGACAAAGTCAAAGTCAAATTTCTTTATTTAAATTAGGCCAAGCGGTACTTTTGAATGTAATTTTTTTAAATTTAAACGTAGTAATAATTGATTTATCGTCCATTCGGAAAAGTAGCTTGTTATGGAGAAGAACGGACAAGAAGCTGCACACCAAATATCGTTGGTAGATTGTCACCTTGTCTAGGGCCCAATCGTTATTGTTGATAGAATTTCCATTTCTCTAGGTTGGTCCCAATCTAATAACAAAGACTAAACCCCTTTTCAAACTACATGAATACGACAGGGATATGTCTACACTCTACATAGCCCTTAGATAGGATATCCTTATCACTTTCGTGTCAATCATGTGTCTGGACAATAGATCGTAAGATGTTCAAGTGATTTGGGTTGTAATTATTTGAATAACGATTAAGTAGCTTAAGATATTGGGTTGATTGCATATCATAAAGGCTATATATATAAGGGCTATATATATGTATAAAGACTTCCGTAGACAGATGCGACAAGCTTTTAGAGCGATTTAAAACTATTTTTATCGCGCAAAATCTCCATGTCTTCAATTGCGTACCAACAAAGAGGCCTGGGTTGGATTTCATTGCTTCTTTAGATAAAAAATGAGTTAAATTACAACGGAAAAAAATATTAATATGACCTACAGATAGATGTTCCGGCTCTGGATGTTGCATATGTGAGTTTATATGTTTGAAACGCACCCACGACCACGATAAAGGAAGAAATTCCTAGTGTGGGGAAAATTTACGATAAATTAGGCAGTTAAGCACGTATGTTGAATACAGGCCTGCGGATCACAGTCAAGAGGCAACGCTGGGGCCCATGAGCAACGCTGCTACTCTTTGATCCTACAAGGTCTATACCCGTGAAACTGCGATACGCAGCAGCGGTAAACTAGGGGTTTGTTCTTTGAGATACCGATTCCTGTCAGACAGGTGGAAAGTGATACAATGGTACACAACTTACAACTATTACTCACATTTGTTCCCGTGGTGGTCTCCTGGGCTCGGTCAATCCCGTGTGTGGTCGGGGGTTATAGGGGAAAATATTATATATAAAGAATTAGGGATAACCAACGTGGTCCACCATAAGATTCCTGGCAGACATCTATACAAGTTTCCGACGCAGAAATACATCGCTGTGCCCGAAATATAAACACAAACAAATGCTCGGGTGGTTTCCAGTACCACTCGCGTATCGCGAACACAATTTCAAGAAACGATCGGCTGGTTAAAAATCAATTTCAAACAAAACCAGATCTAGACCATTGAGATAATATGTACTAGAGAAGCTATCCTAAGTAAAGGACATGCTCCATTTTGAGTTTAAACTAAACTTCACTGCAGCGCTGAAACAATAATTAGCCGTCTAACAAAACAGTATACACACGCAGCGCTAGAACGCTTCTAAGGTACAGTTTTCTCGCAATCAAAAAGACGGAAGCGTCGTGATTTTCATTGCGCTTACGCGTTTCGTTCAAAATTCTGCAACAACTTGTCACTCATATAGACTAAACTGCTGACTGACTACAGAAGCGGTACCTACATAGCTTTATACCTAACAAGCTTCATTAGAATTCAAACTTAAAAAAAAAAAATATAGATAAAATATTTTTAGTAAAGTAATATTTTTTCTCAAAAATGGTATGTAATGTTGCCGTAACATCTCTAAAAAGTATCCAGAAAGTGAACTTTACTGGAGACTTATTCACAACTGTCCAGTAAGTAAGTATGCAATTTACTAACTGGACAGTTGGTCATCCTCTTTAGATCTCCTTGGAAAAAAAAACATGTTACCAGACACAGATTAGAGTGTAGCCATTATAACATGGTTATAGGGGGGAGGCTCCAAATATATATTTATCTCTCTTTTTGGTTTGACATTTTATGAGATAGATATATTTTTGGAGCCATCCATTTTATACTCTGTGACACTTACCGCGACGCAGAATAAGTACGCACATTGCGTTTTGTACTTAGTAATGTTGTAGAAGTATAGTGTGGGATTTTATGTTTGTATTTAGTAATTTAAGTTTATAAATAATGTTGGATTAAAACTTTCCATTCTAATATTAACATGGAGATTCAAAAACCCTTTTTTGTTTTCTTACTAGTACATTCATGTCATGTAAAAATAGAACAATGTTCAAAACTAAACGCAAACTTTTTAGTAAAAAAAAACAATTTTATCGTCTGGCGGGATTTCAATTGTGTTTTAATTTACCGCGTGAACATAGATAATCCCAAAAAATTTGTTCAAGCGAATCTGATTCGGCAATAGATGGCACTCCTCCTGATGTAAAAGCTGAGGCCGAATTAGCAAAACAAATATAAATGCCCCCGGTAAATCGATCATAATATCTATCAGTAATTGCCCTAATATGAATGTAACCTTCAATATTAATTAAACGAATTTGTTGTTACACTTTCTTACATTTTTGAGAAAAGCATTATACAAGCCTCAACCAGTAAGAAAGTTATCCTGGCCTCGTATATAACCGGACCTCACCTACGGTTCGGTCCGGTTAACTCATACTTGGCCAGGAAAGCTTACTTACTGGATTCTGCAGTAATGTACTAATTCATATTTTATTAATAGAATAGTACATTAATTTAATATTATATTTATGTACTTTTTATTTGGGACATTCCCAATATTCCCAAATCACTGCAACTCCTGAAAGCCAGAATCAATAGTAGCGACCACCGGAAAAGCACCGAGGCAATTAAGCTCGACGAAGTCCCGGAGAATGAATTTAACTGTCTTGGATCCCGCTGTAGGGTAAATTCCCTTACTCACCAGCCAGCTCAGGGGTAGATGTTCAGGATGAGACAATTACAGGGATGATTTCGCATGAGGGTCGACAGAAGTAAAAGTCATACTATTTGGTCAACTAGTTTAATAACACACAGGCATCGCTACAGCACCACAATTCAAAGGTATCACATTTACTTGTGTATGGGATATAAACTACCCTTTAAACTTAGCATCAGATGTATGATATCACAATCAGCATCGTTCCTTTGTGCAAATGGCATCCAGTATCTCACCAGCCGAAATATCATGGGTGTTCGGAGCCTGTTGTTGAATGCTGTGTTGCTGTTCTTACTTCATTTCGTTGACCATTTTTAATTGTATGTTATTTATATTTAAAATTAATCCTAAGGAACCCTGTCGATGGGAAAAATGCAAGATAAGCGTCGTACAAGCACATGTCTCACAAACATGAAAATATAGTTCAATTCCACGAATACTCACAGCGCTTGCTGGCACATAATTATTTTAAATTTAGGGCTGTTTCCCTGTCTCCTCCGAGTCATTCAGGTTACTTTAATTCTGTTCTTCACTAGGATCTTATTTTTTGGACCGCTTCGGTATCCATTCGTAATGAAAAAGAAATGTCACTCTTGTCGGCCATAGACATTGAGCATTTTATTGACCCATAGAGATGTCATGTCTATATTTTCTTTAAGTAATTATGTATACCAGAAATTAATAGCCTAGATATGTAGGAGATTGTGTGCTTGTTGAATTATATTAATACACACAATATCTAACAGGTTTCGAAAAGAATTTATAATAATTCCGTTCCTACCTCAGCGCCATCTAGTACCAAAGTGCCTCAACCACCTAGTGACACACCCAGGTGAAAGAGTACACCTGATAATTACTATGCCTGACACCAGATGTCGCCGCGAGCCGTTACGGAAATATATTTGTTACACCGCAACGAAATTAATCAGAAAAGAATAGTGGAGGAGTAGGAAAAAATAAAAATTTCCATTTCCCTCCGTATCAAGTAGGAGACAGAACAAAAAAGGTCAATAGGCACAAAAGGTCATTTACAACTGGGATAAGCCCATTTGCCTGGCACCACGGATAAAAATTAGCATTAATATTAATGGGTCCTAACATTGTGAGGCGTTATATTTGATTCCAATAATAAATAAGTATGGCAAAAACGTTTGCAACGCACGGAAATTTGTTCTAGTTACCACAAGATCCGTATAGTAAACATCTTCTGATGCAGCCTGTACATTATTCAACATAGTATTGCGTTCATTCTGCCAAAGAATACACTCCCATAAGATATGATGGGCAGATTGTACATATTTGCAGTCAGATGTAGAACACTGACATAAAGGCGAGGCAACGAGCTTGAAGGAAAATAATTTACTTTTAAAGTTACCATGCCCTGTGAGAAATTGGGCAAAATCAAAATCATTATTTTTTATTTCACATAGGCCTACATGGGCACTTATAAAACGTCGACAAAAGGTGCACGGTTCGGGTTGGTCGTTTCCTATGGAGAAGAACCGGCAAGAAACTCCATGGATACTCTTTTAAAAATGGTTTTTGTTTTACAATATTTCCATGTTACGGCATTAGTACTTAATATGGGGGGACAACGTTGGCCCGACTTATGACAATAAGTCGTAAGAAACTAAAAAAATAAAATAAAAAGATTATATATTATATAAAAAAAGTTAACAAATGTTAACTAGCATCTAGAAGGCCTACAATGTTCACACATTCACAAAACAATCGGTAAAAGAATCTATACAAAGGTAAAAAATATATAAAATAAGTATAACAAGACTAAACTTAACATGTGGCACAAATTTTGTTATCAGTGCTGTAACTATTCTTAGCAAAGGGCTATAAAGATGATTGAAAACCATTGTAAAAAGTCTAATTAAAAGAAGGAAAGAAAAATGAGATTGAGAATTGTTAGAGACATCCACATATTTGTGCCGTTTACAAGTTACCAGGGAAGCTGCATGCCCAGAAGGAGCTAAGGCCAAATGTTTTTATCTTCAACGTAGTCCTTGATTTTATAATATGCTTTTTTAATAAGGATACGTTTGATGTAGTTTTTGAACTTTCCATCGGTCAGTTCTATAACTGACTTTGGCAACTTGTTATAAAAGCGTATACTGTTTATAAGAAAAGACTTGCTAGTTTTCGTTAATCTGAATTTGGGTATTACAATTTCGTGCTTACTGCGTGTATTTAAATTATGGAAGTCGCTTCTAGTTTTGAAAAGCCCTCGATTTTTACGGCCATACAAAATACATTCCAAAATATAAAGTGAAGGTAGAGTCAGTATATCGATCACTTTAAATTTTTCTCTGAGGGACTCGCGAGGACCCATTTTATAGATTGCGCGGATTGCCCTCTTTTGTAGGATGAAAATTGAGTCAACGTCTGCTGCTGATCCCCACAGCAGAATGCCATAAGACATAATACTGTGGAAATAAGCATAGTATACTAACCTAGCTGTAGCTACATCGGTTAGCAGCCTTATTTTCCTTACTGCATATGCAGCCGAACTTAACCTACCCGAAAGAGTTCTAATGTGCGCGCCCCACTGCAATTTTGAATCGATAGTAATCGCTAAGAATACAGTTTCCGTTATAACTTCAAGATTTTTGCCGTCAACATTTAAGTTTAGGTCATGTTGTGGTACATTTGGTAAAGAGAACTTTAGACATTTTGTTTTTTTCGCATTCAGTAAAAGATTGTTAGCTGCGAACCATTTTGAGAGAACAATTAGACGTTCGTTGACATTTAAGACATCCGTATCTATCGACATTCGTATATTAAAAATTAGCGAAGCATCATCAGCAAATAGAATTATATCCCATAATTTTGCCATCATAAAAGGGAGATAATTAATGTAAACAAGAACGAGGAAAGGGCCGAGAATTGAACCTTGGGGCACGTCCATCTTGACTAGAGACCCGGAGGACGTCGCCCCATTAACATTTACTTTTTGCTGTCTGTTTGATAAATAGGAAAGCACGAGATCAGCAGATTTTCCACGAATTCCGTAGTGGTGTAATTTACAGATCAGTTTGTTGTGGTCGACACAGTCGAAAGCTTTTGAGAGATCACAGAAAATGCCAATGGCATCCTGGGACCCCTCCCAAGCTTCCAAGATGTGGCTGATGAGTTTTACTCCCGCGTCCGTTGTCGACCTACCTTTAGTGAAACCAAACTGTTGACTATGCAGGATCTCATTTCAATTGAAGGGAGACAACATCTGTTCCAGCATGTTTTTTTCATAGATTTTACTCAATGCTGGAAGCACGGATATAGGTCTATAATTAGAAGGATCACTCTTACAGCCTGATTTGAAAATTGGTACTACTTTACTGTGTTTCATTAAGTCAGGAAAAGTGCCGCTTTCCAAACATTGATTGAATATGCCTGTTAGGACAGGAGCAATTGAGTCAATAATATCTCCAAGAACCCTAACGGATATCCCCCACAAGTCTTCAGTATTTTTTATATTGAGACTTTTGAACGCGTTTTTAATTGTATCAATACATATTGGTTTAAATTTAAACACAGTGATCCACCTTCAGCCACGTCCTGGCCAGTCGCACGCGAACAGATGGAAATAATTGGTGGAGGTGTCGGCCCTTAATGCAATTATCCCACCTACATTGCCAGTCGGATAAAAGTTCCTCCCAGACGTCAATATGTGGTTCAAATAATCTAGAGATTTTCTCACGGTCACTCCGCGTCCATGGTTTCTCGTGCTGAATAGTACATTGCAGCACATTGTTGCACTTCAAGGTTGACCGGAAGTACGCCAGCAAGTACCGGTAAGGTCTCAGTACTAACCGTCCTGTTTGCTTTGCATAAGAATATCAAAGCTAAACGCTGAATTTGAAGTAATTTACGTCGTCCCATTATTTAGGTACTAGCTGTCCCCCGTGACTTCGCTCCCGTCAACTGGATACCTACATACCCTACTCTACCCTAGACACCTACCCACCTATCATACCTACCAATTTGTTAAACTATTTATTTGAATAACCACAGTCAGTTCCTTTCTGAATATACTTTAGATTGTTATTTTCCGCTATAAAACCAAAGTCAGCTAATTCTACCTACACTTGTTACACAAATTGTCAAATCTTAATTTTTAGTCTATATGAGAAATGAGGCAACATGGCGTTCACCAAACATTTAAATTTAAAAATGATTATCTAGTTACTTAATGACATAGGCGCTCAAGATCTAGTAAGCAACTGAGTGAAGTGCGACCGGCTGACCCCACATGAACGGAACACAGTAGTGATGTATGGTGACTTCTCTATTGCGTAGTACATTATTACCTCAATGATCTAGACCGAATCGTCACGTCTCGCGCCGTCAATCACATTTTTACGAGTAAGTGTCAACGTCAACTCAATCAAAAGCTGTCAAATCGATGTCAGCAACCTGACAGAGTGTTGCAACAAAATAACAAAAAAGGAACGAAACGTTTGGTTTCGAAAAATAATACAAACGCCAGAAGAATTCTGTTTTGATCTGCGTCTTCTGGTATTTACAAAAATAGAAAGAGCATTTAATTTGCATGAAAAAAAAAACTCATTTCGCAAACAACCAGAGCTGAACATAGTCTGCTATGATAAAGAGTCATGCATAAAAGCTTCTAATTTGCATTTTAATGTTTTTTTTATATTTTCCACAGATTTCCCAAACAAAAATTGATTTTCAATTTTTCAATTATCTCATTTTTATGTATACATCTAGACTAACTTTACTGACCATAATACTGCAAATAATTTAAAACTTGGCGTTTATAACAGCCAGCTGTAAATAAAATTAAAGTTTCTAGATTTGTTCAGAATATTAAAACTTAAATATACTCGTCATTAGTTGCCAGCGGCTTTTAACAAAGTATATATAGCCTTTAATTTCAATCCTTTATCCAGGATAAAGGGCATGGTCTAACCTTTTTCCAAATTTATTCATATCGGTCCACCTGGAGAGACGTGACGCATAGTTCTTTTTATTTTTGTTAGTTCTAATAATTACTTTATTTTTGTCTGTATTTCTTGTGCGAGTCACGAATCCATACTAATATTATAAATGCGAAACTCTTTGTTTGTTTGTCTATGTGTTTGTTCGTTCTTTGATTTAGTGGGATGATAAAACATTCTTTGCGCGGGTGAAGCCGCGGGCAGAAGCTAGTATTAAAATAATTATTCTTCCTTTTTATTGTTTGTAGGATTCTTTGAGTCAGAGTGTTGGTAAAATTTAAATTTTCTTGGCGCGGACTAGTGAAGAATTTATGTCGGACTTCTACATTTTCTGAACTTTAAATCTAGAGTTTATAGACAGCAATGAAACGCGGTGTAATTCTTGGAAATAGTGTTCTTGGAGATATTTAGGTTCCAAGAAATGGTACATTAAACGCAGACAGACTTACTGCTATAAACAAAAAATAACTATTTTGAGAGACCCTCGAAAAAGCAAAAGTGAATTTACAGGGTAACAATGAAAAAAACTATAGTTCTATCCTAGACAAGACTAGACTGTCAGACCCTAGTAAACAGACAGGTAATAAATTCTCCTTTTCGTTGGCAATAGAATAAAAGTTTTTAACTACATTTCTAACTTTGGATAAGGACAACTTTAACCCGTCCCTTTTTGTTCAAAACTGGCATTTACCCGCGGTTTCGCCCCCATGGGCAAATCCCACAGAAGATTTTTTTTTTATATTCTCTATAGGCTCGCGCTTGACTACTATCTCACCTGATGGTAAGCGATGATGTGGTCGACGGAAAATCATGCTTGCCTAGAAAAAACCAATTCAATCTTGACTTAAATACCCCTTGATTGTAGCTGTCGGGAAACACAGACTCCGGCAGGGGATTCCACTCCTTAGCTGTACTCATAATAAAAGTGTTCCGAAAACGTTTTGTGCGATGCCCACCATGTGCCGAAGGCACATCTTCGTACGTCTGGTAGACCGATGATGAAACGGGCTAGGTGGTATTAGATCATGCAATTCCATCGCACACTCCCCGAAATGTAACCGATAAAAACCGACAAGCTGGCAACTCGGCGACGATGTTCAAGGCTCTGGAGCTTTGACTTGACCAGTGCCTCATTGCCGATGAGCCTCTTGGCCCGCTTTTAGATCGACTCTAGTGCATCAAGCAGGTATTTGGCAGATCCGTCCCAGAGATGAGAACAGTACTCCATGCATGATCGAACTTGCGCTTGATATAATACGAGCAGCTGTTCCGGCGTGAAGTACCCTCTCACCTTTGCAAGGATCCCCAACTTTTTGTCTGCCAGCTGAGCCTTTGCCACAATGTATGGGCCAGAATTGAGAGTCGATGTCTACGTAACGCCAAGAATCTCAAGATGGTCCGTTATTCGCACATCTCGGAAAGTTGGTTTTAACAGCGCCATCGTCAATCGCCCCATTCGGAGACTGCCTGCAAGGACAGGTTTAAACGCTCCACCTTGGCCTCACGGAGAGACTGAATCTGCAGCCCGGTAGCCCGTGCGTTGGACAAGTATCAGTGATGTCGTCTGCATACCCAAAGGTTTTAGAAGATCGTTAATGTGCAGCAAGAATAATGTTGTTACGAGTATCGACCCCTGAAGGACCCCAGCATTAATATCCAATTGGTCCGACGAGCAGCCATCGATAGCCACTCGAATGGACCGATCTCTCAGGCAGTCTGCAATCCACTCACACAGACCACCGGGCAGACCGAATGAAGGAAACTTATCAATAAGTCTTTCGTGCCAGACCCTATCTAAAGCCTTCGAGATGTCGAGGGAGATGGCAAGCGCTTCCCCGTGCCTCGCGATGGCCTCAATCCATATGTGAATGGCATACGCTAGAAGATCCCCACTAGACCGATTACGGCGGAAGCCGTATTGGCGGTCACTAAGGATATCGTTAGTTTTTAGGTATGTCTAGAGCTTCGTGTTAAGTACGCGCTCCGTACTCTTTCAGAGTATGGACGTTACAGAGATGGGTCTGTAGTTGGCCGGGTTATCTAGACTGCCCTTCTTGGGCACGGACTGTACGTTAGCTTGCTTCCAGAATCGCTACCGGAACTTTTCCAGTTCCATAGGAAAGGCGGAATAGGTGTGTCAAAATCGCAGACAGTTCAGGTCAACGCTGGACTGAATTTAGTACTCCATTCCCTGACGCAATACATCCGTCACGGCGTCCGCGCACAACGAAGGACCAGCCGAAGAAAAGCAAGTAGGCTGCCAAGGATAGCATGCGAAGAAAGTTCGCATGTCATCCCAATCTGCTGACCTGTACCGCCAAACCCACCAGGTGCCTCTTGGGCTGGTATCGGGCGGGGTGTAGACGGACACAGACTTCACCAGACAATGGTTGGAACTAGCCAAAGGTGAAGTTTTAGACACAGAGTATCGGTCTGGATCCGTTGTCAGCAGAAGGTCCAAACAATTGGCCGTGTGCCATTCAACATCCAGCGTCCTCGTTGCCCCCTGGACCAGCTGGGTAAGGTTCAGCGCAAGCGAAAGCTTACGCATCTCCCGTCCACTTCAGACTGCAGAAAGATTTGAAAGCAGACCTCTAATATTGGTGAGGTGCACTTTGTAGAAGAGGGGGTGCAGCCGCTGTTTTAGTCCAGTATTCTTTTTCTTGACATAATTATAGAAGAGTGAATGGAGGAAGTGAAACGAGGTTCCACGCTGCTAACCTACAGACACGCACTGAAAGGACGTCATTATTGGGGCAATAGACAGGAGACTGCGGGAAAACCCGAGCCACCCCGGACTGTCCATCGGGCCCTCCCCATCTGGTCGCCAGCGCCAGCACGATGGTGCATTTCGGGATGTTTCGACAGTTGGTGTGGCAGCCTTTCGTGTGTGGGTGGCGCACTACTTGGGCCTCTAACTACCTCTAAGCAATGCAAGCTGTGTAATACTGTGCAAGTGTGTAACTAACACTAGCTGGCGGTTGGCCAGCGGCGCACCGTCCCTTGGATCCCGCTACCCTCCGCGACCAGGCCCCCGATACGTCCTTAACAGCGCTGGCTCAGGCTGGTCGGCCTGCAGTGGAACAGCTATCTCGACCCAACTCCTCTAGTTGGCAACACCGACCATTGCAACTTGAACACGGCTAAGCCGCTTGGCGGTACGTCTTTGCCCAATGGATGTTCACAAGCCTTCGGCTGAAACCAGTCAGTGTCACCTGATTTGCACCACCCGGGGACCACGTATAGGGAATCAAAGGGTACACTCCTACGGACGTGGGTGATTCGGCCCCCAAAATATATATGTTATGGTGGTACATATATGATATGCTTTAGTTGCCTGTCGGTGAAATATTTTTCTTAATCGAATCAATACATTTGAAATTACCTTAAAAACACAATAAATTTTACCTCTTTATAATATTAGTTTAGATTACAGAAACCTCTCTCGTTGGTTGGGACGCGAAGCAAATTGAATTTACCGTTATTTCCACGGGCTACATTTTCAGATTTTCCAAGGTCAACGGAGCTGGTTTCTGAAGCGTAACTTTGACGAGTCACCCCATTAGGGGAAGTTCCGTTATTTACACTTATTATGTAAGGCGGATTTTAATACCGCCTACCTAATGTAGAAATTGACCTTACAGCTTTTTTGATGACATTTAACGTCATAATTTTATGTCATAATTAATCATTAGGTTAGGTCTATTATGTTAATAGTAACAGCACAAAGTACGAAAGCGGCGGCGCGCCGCAGACAGAGAGGCCACTACGAACAAAGCGTCATTTTGCACACACACATTGACAAAGCGATTTTACAGAGAATATTGGGCAATATTGGACCGAGCTCAGTCGCGGCTGCCAGGAGTGGTTTGTGCGGGCGTTTGTCACGTCATTCATACTTATAGTACTGTAACGAGGTTGCATTGGCTGGGTTACCTTTATTAGACCGAATATACTTCAAAATAATTATATAAATTCTTTCTTTCATTAAATTTTTCAATATGACAAGTTAGGAATTTAATATCTAGGAAAATAATAAATAATTTTAAGTCCATAGACGTCTATTCGATTCGATTTTCACATTTATATTCTTGTCGAGCTTGGTGCTTTTCACATTTTAATGTTTTTACTGGGATAATTTTTTCACCCTTTTTACGTCTTGTTACCATCTAATCTTCGACGTTAACATAACGGATATTTGATTTTTCCTTCTAAGGCTAATGCATAAGCATGATTTGATGTATGTTTCGGAATGTTCGGAATCAATATAGTAGCAACCCTAGTGAATCTGTCAAGAAGTTGTCAATTTTCGAAACGGCGGGAGTGGCCCTTCTGTATACTTTCTATTTTGTGGTAACAGTATGGAACGGCAACATCATCGTTTTCTTTTTCCTTGAAACTTGTGGAACAGTTCTGTTATAAAAACATTTTCACAAAAAAATTAACCGACTTCTACAAGTTTTTATTTCTCTCTTTTTAGTTTTATTCTCTATCACTAAAAAGTAAGCAAAGTCAGTCAGTGACAAAATACCCATAATAACTTAATCGGGCGCACGGTTAGCGCAGTGGTTAAGCGATTGACTGCTGCGCTGCGTGTCGCGGGTTCGATTCCCGCACGGAACAAATATTTGTATGATCTACAGATAGTTGTTCCGGCTCTGGGTGTTATGTATGTGAGTTTGTATGTTTGTAACCGCACCCACGATATAGGAAGTAATTCCTAGTGTGGGGCAATTACAAATTCGTACTCTTTGTCACTAAGATGTTCGGTTGTATGTTCCATATCCTGAAAACTGCTGAACCGATTTTGATGAAACTTGCAGTTTTCCCTAAGTTGAGAGATACTTAATCCAATAAAATAAAGAATGATCACGATCCGATAAGTATTTTCGGAGAAATGCGTGGACAAACATACGTACATACAAACAAACATACATATACTTGTAGGAAAAACTGTGTGATTGACAGGAAAAGCCATTATTGCATGGGTCCTTTTCGGGCTAGGAGTTAGACAAACGACCTTCTTTGCTTGTATGAAGGGTCACAATGAAACTAATCACGTTACGTATTGGAGAATAACGTAAACGACATTCCACCAAGCACGTAGTTTAATCTACACGACCAATCGGTAATTCTCACTGTATTTCTCCTGTTTTATAACAAATAAACAACTCAATCCAAACCGCCCTCTTCTTCCTCGATCTCCTGTCTCATTTTCTCTTGTTTGCGCCAAAAACTAGGGTTTAGTGTTATGTCAAGTTGACACCTGTCAGAGTCATTCGAAACCATAGCTCTCTCAGAACGAAATCTTTAGAAGTGCCGACATACTTAAAAAAATTGCCAACGAGTTTAGAAACCATGGAGGTTTCTAAACACGTGTGCTAAATTTTTTACCATACAGAGTAACATATTTGAATAGCTACTGTGCAATTACAACAATATTACGTGTCAAATTGATCAGCTTCGTTTTTTTTAAGTCGGTAAAAATCTTGTAGAATTATTTTTTGTTTCATCCGTCAGTATAACATCAAGGATCAGAGTGCAGAACTCTCGTAGATAGATTCTTACTTCTTCTTATTTTGACAGCGCGTAAAATATTAGTAGAACAGCTCACACTTTACTAAACCTGATAGTTTGATTGACTTCCCATTCAAAAAGAAAACAAAATCTACTTCAATTATTATCAAAGCACGAGCTCGACGAACTTCACTAAGAGTTTCGAGATTTTCGTTTTGATTCAGTTTTTTATATTTTTTATTACTATTGATAGGCTCGCGCTTGACCACCATTTCACCCTGATGGTAAGCGACGATGTGGTCGACGGTGTAACACGATTGCCTAGAAGAAAACTATTCACTTTTGACTTAAGATCCCCGAGGTTGTAGCTATCGGGAAACACAGACTCTGGCAGGGAATTCCACTCCTTAGCTGTACGCATAATGAAAGTATTTTCAAAACGTTTAGTGCGTATGGGTGGGATGTCCACCATGTACCGATGGCGTATCGCTGTACGTCTTGTAGTCCGATGATGAAACGGGCTAGGCAGAATTAGATCGTGCAATTCCATCGCACACTCCCCGAAATGTAACCGATAAAAAACCGAGAAACCGGCAACTCGGCGACGATGTTCAAGGCTCTGGAGCTTTGAATCAACCAGTGCCTCATTGCCGATGAGCCTCTTGGCCCGTTTTTCGATCGACTCTAGTGCATCAAGCTGGTACTTGGCAGATCCGTCCCAGAGATGAGAACAGTATTCCATGCAAGATCGAACCTGCGGTTGATACAACTTAAGCAGCTGTTCTGGCGTGAAGTACCGTCTCACCTTCACAAGGATCCCCAACCCCCAACTTTTTGGCAGCCAGTTGAGCTTTTGCCTCAATGTATAGGTTTTTATTCATGATCGTTATAGATACGTTTATTTGGATATTTTAACTATGGGTTTTGTGACCTTTTCAATTTATTAGATTTGTAGCATACAGTAAATTTCAACACTAGTGGGTGTATAATAATAATTATAAATAGTGAGAGCGTAGGCTGTACTTAGGCCTTGTCCAGAGTGAAGATGTGGTGACTAGGGCGGGTGCGAGCGCGGTGGCGGGCGCGATTGGCGCGATTAGATGGGCACGCACAGTGCACAAGGCAATGGAGAGGGCTATGCTTGGAGATTCCTTGCGTGATCGAATCAGAAATGAAGATATCCCCAGGAGAACCAGGGTTGCCTACAAAGCCCAAAGAGTTGCCAAACTAAAGTGGCAGTGGGTGGGGCACATTGCTCGCGAACTGACGGTCGATGGAACAAAAAGTTCTGGAGTGGAGACCACAAACCGGAAGACGTACCGTTGGAAGGCCACCCTCTAGCTAGGTGGACCGATGACCCGGATAAGGCTGCGGGAATCCGATGCATGCGAGACGCAAAGGACCAATCAGTGTGGAGAGGCTTTGGGGAGGCTTATGTCCAGCTGTGGACGTCTCTTGGCTGAAATGATGATGATGATGACACAGTGCACTGCAAGTTGTTGTAGCGGGCAGTAGAGGTGATCCGTGTTTTCTCAGGTTAAAAAAAACGACCGTCACTAGCTAGCGAGGCCTGCACAGTCACTTTAGTATGGCCGTATATTATTATTGCAGTTCACTGAATCCTCACACTGTCTGGCGCCTCAGTATTACTTTACGTCCGATTGGTAATCAGATTTTCAAATTAAATCTATTGGTATCACAATCCTCTTGAGACTATCTAAAACAAATTGGTAGGTATCATGTTTGTTGAGAGGTCAATGTCTTCTTAATCTTGCGTAGGGGACTTGCAAGTGATTATCCAATTAATTTAGCTTGATTTAAATTAAGATTTTGCAATAGAATGAATTCACTTATGTCTAGTTTGCGTGGGTTTTGATCAGCTAATTACGCTCTAATATCAGTTTTGGTTGTCCTTATCAAATAGGTTGTTTTATCATCACTGTAGCAATGTGAGGAAGTTTTTCACATACTATAAAGATTACTTAGTTTATCAGGTCGCTAGTGTTCTCTTACACTATGCCGACAGAACGATTTTGGCGGATAGCTAAAGTATATATAATATATTATGCAACTAGTGAATAAAGGACGGATTTAAAGCGAGGGCCATAGTCCGAGCTAGTGAAGGATTCTAAAGACTGAATCACGAACATAGCTAGTGATTCATGTGTTAGAATCCTGAGATGATGTGTTTTATTCAAGAGTTGCATACTATATTTTATACCATGACTACGAGTAAAAGGTAGATTCAAGCGAAAAGCACAAGACATATTTATAAATAAATGGTTAATTGCCTTCAAAATTTACAAAAAATTTGAAACCCTGATCCCTGAGCTAGGCTGAACACCTGCGTTACAGGGGCCAGTGACCACCTCCGTTACGTTACATAATTATAATTAATGAAACCCCAATGCAATTCATATTAGAATTACAATCCAAATAAGTGTTTGAATATCCTAGACTAAAATTCAAAATCATTATAAAAATCCTAAATATACAAAAAAAAATTAAATCAATTGATCGATTTGGCGTTTGAAAGTCGAGTATTCTTTGCACAAGAAGTTTGTCGGTCGAATATATTGGTGTGTTCTAAATTCAAACACCAAAACAGTGATTAAAAGTGCTTTTTATTCACTGTTTTCAGTGAATAAAATAAGCTTTTTAGTGTGGAAATGGTATAATAGTATATTATGCAACTAGTGAATAAAGGCCGGATTTAAAGCGAGGGCCATAAATGAATCACGAGCAAGTGAAGGATTCTAACGACTGAATCACGACGGTAGGAAGTGATTCAAGTGTTAGAATCATGAGCGACGCGAGTGATTCATGGCCCTCGATATAAATCCGTTTTATTCAAGAGTTGCTTACTATATTTTATACCAGGACTACGAGAAAAAGAAAGATTTAAGCGAAAGCACAAGGAATAAATAAATAAATGGTTTATTACCATCAAAATTTACAAAAAATGTGAAACTCTTACCCCTGAGCTAGGTAACAGCACCTGTGTGTTTCAGCATCCAATGACCACCTCTGTTACGTTACATAAATTTAATTAATTAAACACCATTGCAATTAATATTAGAATTACAATCCAAATAAGTATTCAACAAATATCCTAGACAAAAATCAAAATTATTATTAAAATCCAAAATACAAACAAACTCGGAATTAAAATCGAAGAAGGAGTTTGAAAGTCGAGTATTCTCTGCACAAGAAGTTTGTATCAAGTATTTTTTGCGCAAGGAGGTTATACATATAGCATTGAGATGGAGGTCGAATACATTGGTGTGTTCTAAATTCAAACACCAAAACAGTGATTATAAGCTTTTTAGAGGGGAATGGTATAAAATATGTTTACTTGGCACAAAAAGGGATAATGACCGCTTTTGCCATGTTTAAATGTTACAACTATGGAACTATCATCCTCAGAAATATTGCTTATGTATTCTTGAATTCATGCTGAACAATGACCGTGTATACAGATACATATGTAGGTTTTAAAGAAAGAACCAAGAAAAATATGAAAACACAGCACGACAAAGCAATCGTACGTGTTTCCAAAGCTTAACGACTAGGTGTCGTCGTCTATTGAATGCGTGCTTACCATGCTTAAACGTGAGTACTGAAATATCGCTGATGCTTATTGAAAACTGTTTAACTGGTGTGGTATTCATTCCACACCTTTTAGTCTACTTACGTTTCATAACACTGTACAAACCATACCTTCATATCTTTTGATATTGTATCAACTCATGTAACTCATTTGTATGTATTCTTTGATATTGTTAAAACCTGAATAGCATATTTTTAGTTATCTCTGATTGATTAAATATCTTCATTGCTAATTTGTATAATCTTAGAATATTTTATACTTTGACATTTTCATCTGATCTGACATCTGTCTATTTTATTTTCTTAAGCCATAGACATAACATAGGTACCATGGACCTTCCTTGAGCTAGTTTTACATTATTATAAGGGCAGCGGCAGACTGCCTGTTTGACTCTGTAAACCGTTTTTTATTCGTTCTGGTCTTGATTTCTTAATTGAGATTTATATTTGAAATTTAGAAGAGATGACATAACGAGGAAAAACGGGCGTCAGCATTTTTATTTTGGAATCTGGACTGAACGCCGAAAGTCGGTTGAATAATACTACCAAGTGTACTATCGTATCTGAAACTCTTTAAAGTATTGTATATACGGCCTGTGATTTTTTATCAAATCTTTGAAGTGCAATAAATATAATTTATTGAGTTTGGTACTTATATTTGTGCAATACTACTGGTACATAATCCTCGTCGGTCATCGCTTCGTATTAAAGGGCTCGTTGATCGGCGTATGAAGACACAGCCCGGCCTCCACACCCCTTGCTGCCTGCGTAACTACCAGTGTTACTGCCTACCTGCCCGTTAGCTTGTCTATTTGTTCAGCTGCCTTGACCATCTACCCGTGTGCCTGTCTATCCGTCCTGCTGCCTACTCTACTACTTACCTGCCCGATTGCCTGCTTGTCCGTCATGTTGCCTGCTCATCTGCCTACCTCGGGCGTACCACGTCTTCCTGCCCGACCTACTGCCTGGTTAGCTGCCCCACGTCGTGCGAAGCCTGAACTTAGTTTTTATTATCTATATACTTTTTCTTAATTTACATTTATAATTACTTTTATTTTTATTAACTTGGCTTACGTTTAGCTCCCTTGAGCTAATCGTAACGCTACACTGGTTATAAAAGTAACCTACTTTTCGTTGAGCTACTTTTGTTTTATATCAATGTACTAGTTTCTGCCTCGGCTTTGCTTCTGTACCGTTTATCGCAAGCATCGTGCATCATATCCGTGATAAAATAAAAGCCTTTCAGATATTGTTGTTTTCACCAGTGAAAGAATTTTGTAATTGAATCATTCATCAAGAGGGGTTTTAATAAGTTTGAAGTGTGTTTGTGTATCTATATTTGGCATCGTAGCTCTTAAACGGATGAACCGATTTTGATTTCGTTAGAGAGTGTTCTTAGCTATGTTTGATGAAAATTAGTTCAGCCGTTCAAAAGTTATGAGCGTTTTACTGTTTGAATCGGGGTGTTTTCGCAAGATTACATGTCATAATTACGTGTTCAATAGTTTTTCGATTGAAGCGTGTCTACTACTAGATTTTTGGGAGCTGAGTCACCCAAGTCCGTAGGAGTGTACCCCATTCGATTCCCTACACGTGGTCCCCGGGTGGTGCAAATCATGTAACAAACTGGTGGTAGGCTTCGGCCGAAGGCTTGCGACCACCCACCGGGCAAAGACGTACCGCCAAGCGGCCTAGTCGTGTTCCGGTATGATGCTCGGTGCAGCCACTAGAGGAGTTCGGTCGAGATAGTTGTTCCACTGCAGGCAGGCCGGCCTGACTCGCGCTGTTATGGACGTATCGGGAGACTGGTCGCGGAGGGTAGTGGGATCCGAGGCACGGTGCGCCGCTGGCCGACCGCAGGTAGTTGGGGGCCCAAGTAGTGTGCCAGCCCCACATGAAAGTCTGCCCCGCCAACTGACGAAAAATCCCGGAATGCGCCATCGTGCTGGTTGGCGACCAGATGAGAGTGCCCGATGGACATTCCTGGGTGGGCTCGGGCGTCCCCGCAGTCTCCAGACCAGTCCCTTAATGATGGCGTCCTATCGGCGCGTGTCTATAGGTTGCAAGCGTGGAACCTCATCTCACTTTCTTCTCCTCTCCCTCCTTTTCACTCGCAACAATAATTCCAAGGAACAAGATAAAAAAAGCTGAACAGCGGCAGCACTCACTCTCACATAAGGTGCACCTCAGCAACATCCGAGGTCTGCACTCTAACCTTGTCGCAGTCCATCACCACCTTGAGACTGAGAAACCAGCACTTTTTGTTCCTTACAGAGACGCAGATCGGATGCCCGTCAGACGTGGCGTATGTTCAAGCCACGCACTGGTGTATGCATGTACGCCCGGAACGACATCTGCTATCGGCGTCTCCGTGATCTTGAAGACTCAAATTACTTAGAGCTATGGGCCCTGGTAGACACAGGTCTGGATAAGATCATCTATAACTGTGTCTACCGATCGCATAGCGGTGATCTGGAGACAACCAGGCTCACACAGTACCTGAGTGAGGCGGCAGATGTGGCTCAGCTACGGTACCCCTCCGCCCAACTAGTGTTACGGGGGGACTTTAATGCCCACCACCAGGAGTGGCTCTTCCCATACCAGTGCATTGACCATGCTGGACGAGAGATGCGAAATCTTTCGATTGCGCTTAATCTCACCCAGCTGGTCCAAGGGGCTACGAGGGTGCCAGATGTTGATTCACATACAGCCAATTGCTTGGACCTTCTGCTGACAACTGATCCAGACCGATACTCAGTGTCAATATCCTTTGGGTAGTTCCGACCACTGTCTGGTGAAATCTGTATCCAAAAGAAGAAATGTCTACTCCCCGCCCGAGCCCAGCCCAAGAGGCACCCGGCGGGTTTGGCGGTACAAGTCAGCAGATTGGGATGGTATGCGATCTTTCTTCGCATGCTATTCTTGGCGGCCCACTTGCTTCTCTTCGGATGACCCATCGTCATGCGCTGACGCAGTGACAGATGTGTTGCGTCAGGGGAAAGAGTACTACATTCCGTTCTCTGACGTAACGGCGTCCAGCGTTGACCGTCCGTGGTTTGGTGCTGAGTGTGACCGCGCAAACGTGGTTAAACACAAGGCATACCTAGCATGGGTCGACGCTCGTGTGCGCAAGGCAAATGACGTGAGTCAGAAGAAGAGAGCCTGCAACAGGGCTGCCAAGTCCTGCAAAAAAGCGATGTGAAGGGCACGGTTTGACCATATTAGCAGAATTGGGGACAAACTTGCTTCACACCCTGCAGGTAGCAAGACGTTTTGGTCCCTGGCTAAATCGGTTGAATCAAACTTCTGTCGCCCCTCACTACCACCACTGCTGAGGCCCGACGGGTCGCTGGCCCACTCCGCTGAGGACAAGGCTAACTTGTTTGCCTCCCTCTTTGCGGAATTTTCGCGTCTGAATATTGATGGCACGCGGACCCCTCCTTCTGCTGTTCGATGTAAGACGAGTATGTCGGAAATTCGCATCCATCAGAGAGTGGTCTGTAGGGTGCTGCGAAACCTTGACGTGAACAAGGCTAGAGGCCCGGACGGGATACCAGCAATTGTATTTAAAACTTGTGCGCCTGAATTGTCTCCGATCTTGACACGCCTTTATCGCCTTTCGATGGTGACTGGAAAAGTGCCGAAGGCTTGGAAGCAAGCTAACGTTCAGCCCGTGCCCAAGAAGGGTAATCGAGCGGACCCGGCCAACTACAGGCCCATATCAGTAACGTCCATCCTCTGTAAGAGTATGGAACGTGTATCGAATAATAAGCTCCTGGCATACCTAGAAGACAACGACCTCCTTAGTGTCCGTCAATACGGCTTCCGCCGAAAGCGGTCAACTGGGGATCTTCTAGCGTATGCCATTCACATCTGGAGTGAGGCCATCGAGAAGCACGGGGAGGCGCTTGCTGTCTCCATTGACATATCGAAGGTCTTTGACAGGGTCTGGCACGAGAGCCTTTTTGGTAAGCTTCCTTCCTTCGGTCTGCCTAGTGGTCTGTGTGACTGGATTGCAGACTTCCTGAGGGATCGGTCCATCCGAGTGGTTATCGATGGTTGCTCGTCTGGTCAGTTAGGTACTAACGCCAGAGTCCCTCAGGGGTCAGTGCTCTCGGCAACATTGTTCTTCATCATCATCATCATTTCAGCCGAAAGACGTCCACTGCTGGACAAAGGCCTCCCCCAGGCGTCGCCACATTGACCGATCCCGTGCGTCTCGCATCCAGCGCCTTCCCGCAACCTTAACCAGGTCATCAGTCCACCTAGTGGGAGGCCTTCCAACGTATCGTCTTCCGGTTCGCGGTCGCCATTCCAGAACCTTTCGGCCCCATCGGCCATCCGTTCTGCGAGCAATGTGCCCTGCCCACTGCCACTTAAGTTTGGCAATTCTTCGGGCTATGTCGGTAACTTTGGTTCTCCTGCGGATATCATCATTCCTGACGTGATCACGCAAGGAAATTCCGAGCATAGCCCTCTCCATTGCCCTTTGGGTGACTTTGAGCTTTCTGATAAGGCCCATTGTGAGCGACCACGTCTCGGTCCCATAGGTGATCACTGGCAACACACACTGGTCATAGACTTTTGTCTTGAGACACTGCGGTAAATTGGACGAGAAGATACCACGCAACTTCCCGAACGCCGCCCAGCCGAGTCGGATTCGACGGTTGACCTCTTTCTCGAAATTGGACCTACCCAACTGGACCGTTTGTCCCAGGTAGACATAATCGTCTACAACTTCGAGAGTAGAGTTTCCGACCTTGATAGGAGTGGGTGTTACATGGGCATTCACCATGATCTTGGTTTTGTCCATGTTCATTTTAAGACCCACTCTTTCGGAAGCTCTACTGAGGTCATCGAGCATTTTACTGAGGCTCTCCATGGTCTCAGCCATGACCACTATGTCGTCGGCAAACCGAAGGTGAGTAATGTACTCGCCATTAACGTTGATGCCCAGCCCCCCCCAGTCCAGAACCTTGAAGACATCCTCCAGCGCAGCAGTGAACAGTTTCGGAGAAATGACGTCTCCCTGTCTCACGCCGCGCTGGAGAAGGATTGGTTTCGAGGTCTGATCCTGAAGACGGACTGACATGGTGGCGTTTTTGTACAAACACTTCAACACCTCAATGTACCGGTAGTCGATCTGGCACCGTTGGAGAGACTGCAGTACAGCCCAAGTCTCTATCGAATCGAAGGCTTTCTCGTAGTCCACAAACGCTAAACAGAGAGGCAGGTTATACTCTTCGGTCTTCTGTATAACCTGCCGCAGCGTATGTATGTGGTCTACGGTGCTAAAGCCTTTTCGGAATCCGGCTTGTTCGGGGGGCTGGAAATCGTCAAACCTGCGCGCGAGACGATTCGTGATGACTCTTGAAAACAACTTGTAGACATGGCTAAGAAGTGAGATGGGCCTATAGTTCTTCAACCGGGCATTATCGCCCTTCTTGAAGAAGAGTACCACCACACCCCTGCACCATGCCTGTGGCGTTTTGCCCTCGAGTATGACGGAATCAAACAGCTTCTGAAGGGCCCTAAGGACCGGTTTTCCACCCGCCTTCAGGAGTTCGGCCGTAATTCCGTCATCACCCGGCGCCTTGTTGTTTTTGAGCTGTTTCAGAGCCATCCTAATCTCGTACAGGCTGACGTCCGGGATATCTTCGGTATAGTGTCGGGTCAATCTAGCTCTTGGGTCGTTTGCTAGACTCGCAACGGGCTTGCTGATCGAAGTGTACAACTGCCCATAGAATGTCTCGATCTCCCTGAGAAGCTCCGGTTTGGCGGATACGATCCTGCCATCGTCGGTCTTCAGTTTCGTGAGTTGGCTCTGCCCAATAGCCAGATCCCTTGAGAACACCTTGGAGCCTTTATTTCGCTCGATAGCGTCTTTAATACGCTCGGTATTGAAGCGGCGGAGGTCTCTTTTCAAGGATTTAGAGATCTGTCTATTGAGCTGCCGGTATTTGCACGCCTCATCTGAAGACTGCAGGATCATCTCACGCCTCTCCTTCATAAGCTTGAGGGTGTGATCAGAGAGCTTTTTGTTTCTATCTGTACGACGGGTCTTGAAAAACTTAGACCCGACCGTATGGACAGCTTCCACGAACCCGTTGCTATATTCATCCACGGAGCTCCCTAGGCACTCGAAACGATTCTGGAGTTCGAGCTGAAAGCTCTCGGGGTTTTGGACTTGGATCTGTGCTGGCCGGAGCGTGGACTTCATCAGTCGAGATCTTTCAAGCTTAATATTAATGTTCAATGTGCCTCTTACCATGCGGTGATCGCTCCCGGTTTTTACCGAATTGATCACAGAGACATCATTGAACATTTGCTTCTTGGTTGACATGATGAAGTCGATCTCATTTTTTGTTGCACCATCGGGGCTCTGCCAGGTCCACTTCCTGTGTTCACGCTTTTTGAAGAAGGAGTTCATCATATAGAGGCCCTCCTTCTCCATAAAACTGGCCAGTAGGTGACCCCGGTGGTTCCGTTGTCCAACTCCAAATTGCCCCACTTGCAGCTCATCCTCGTCTCGTTTGCCCAGTTTCGCGTTGAAGTCCCCCATGACAACGGTGAAGTGAGTTTTGAACATTGTTCTTGCTGCACATTAATGACCTGCTAAAACCCGGAACCTTTGGGTATGCAGACGACAGCACTGTTGCTGAGAGATACGTGTCTGGCGCAAAGGCTACTGGGCCTCAAGTCCGGTCTCTTCGGGAGGCCATGGTTGAGCGCTTGAACCTGTCCTTGGAGGCAGTCTCCGAATGGGGCAATGCCAATCTAGTCAGTTTCAATGCTGCTAAGACCCAGGCGTGTCTTTTTTTCGCAAAAAAGAGCCAATTCCACCCGCCTCCATCCTTCCGTGGTGTAACCGTGCCGATAACGGACCATCTCGAACTTCTTGGTGTTACGTTAACATCGACCCTCAATTTTGGTCCATTCATGGAGGCAAAAGCTCAATTGGCTGCAAAAAAGTTGGGGATCCTTGCGAAGGTGAGACGGTACTTCACGCCTGAACAGCTGCTCAACTTGTATAAAGCGCAAGCTCGGTCATGCATGGAGTACTGCTCTCACTTCTGGGATGGATCTGCCAAATACCAGCTTGATGCACTTGAGTCGATTGACAGACGGGCAAAAAGGCTTATTGGCAACGATGCACTGGTCGCTTCAAAGCTCCAGAGCCTCGAACATCGACGCCGAGTTGCCAGCCTGTCGGTTTTTTATCGGTTACATTTCGGGGAGTGTGCGACGGAACTGCACAATTTGATTCCGCCTAGTCCTTTCCATCATCGGACAAGACGTACGGCAATGTGCCATCGGTACATGGTGGATATCCCACCCATACGCACAAAGCGTTTTGAAAATACTTTCATTGTGCGTACAGCTAAGGAGTGGAATTCCCTGCCGGCGTCCTTGTTTCCTGATAGCTACAACCTAGGGGTCTTCAAGTCAAGAGTGAATAGGTTACTTCTAGGCAAGCGTGCTCCACCTTCGACCATATCATCACTTAACATCAGGCGAGATAGTGGTCAAACGCGAGCCTATAATAAATAAAAAAAAACATATGATAAATTATGAAGCATGAAAATAAAAAATGTCGGCGTTTTTAAAATTTACTTGTTAATAAAGATAATTAAGTTCCACATACTTAATAAGATGATACTAATATTATAAATTCTAAAGTAACTCAGTCTGTCTGTTAACTTGTCATGTCTTACTCTTAATGGTTCAACGGGTTTAGACAAAATTGGTTTAGAGGGTAGGATAATTTTTATCCCGGAGGTATGTTGCCTACTCAAGCAATATATATATATAATTTTCAACATTCGCGCGAATGACAAAGACGCTGGCAGAAGGTAGCATTTATAATATTAGTAGAATTTAAGAATCAACGACACTGTCTTTTAACACATTAATCATCTTAACCTCAATCTCTAACGTCTCTAGAAAGGGTTTTCTTAAGTCGGTACTTTTAGGTCAGTTGTTCCTACTCATGTAAATTCAAAGCATTTTAAATTTTTGTAAATTTTTCTTTCGAGGGTTAAAAAGCATGTTTCACAATTAATATATATGATTGAATAATAAATGTTATATATATTTTTCAAACCATTTAAACTAGCCGTTACTAAAGAGTATGCTTTAGAAAGTAACCGTTTTACGGCACTAAAGCGGAGTAAGGGCCTTAACATTCTCTTACACTCATCTCAATTTATTTGGGGTCGACGCGAAATGATATTTCTTCCATACTTTTTCTGAGGCGTCATCTCAGTAGCCTCCCCTAGTCCAGACATAATAATATCCACATATACTCAAAATTTTTCTCACGACCTTTTCCCCATGCCTCCTCATGACATACCATGACAACCAATTATCTCACAACTTTTCAATCCATAGGTGTCACTTTCAGACTGTACACATTTCCTATTCTATCTAATTATTTTAGCCAACTAACCGAACGACCAATATATTACTGAAAAATACATCTATTTAAGAGCAGGAAAAATACCTCATGTCTATGAGAGGAGAGGAGCGTTAGCTCCAGCTTTAACTGAAATCACATTCTTGTTCACAGATCGACACGTGTCATGGAAAAAACGAAGATTGGCTTACTGAACGGACACGTGCATGGGGAAACACGACAGGCGAAATCTAGAAAAGCCATCATAAGAATGCTTGGTGAGTTTATTCAAGTGAATCTTTGTATACAGGGTGTCCCAGAAATCGACGTCAAGCCGTAAATGGATAGACCAAGTTATAACAGTTCTCAGAAAAATACGAAAAAAAATCTATCTCATGTTTTTAAAAAATTATGTTCACTTTAAAAATTTACTAAAAAAATCAATCCCTGTAATGGTTCTTTAACTCCAATTGCTACAAATCCCATAATTTATATTTTTTTTTTATTATTATGTAATCTTGAATAATGCTTGTGTAGATTTTTGCCTAAAATTTAAAGCCAACTCCTCCTACTTAGAAGAAAATTAAACTTTTTCAAAACCAAATTATTCAAATTTACTGTTTCGCCCAACTTTAACTGACTGTACTGAAAAAAAAATGTACTACGCTAGTTTGGCAAGTAACATGAAAAATTGGCGCATTTAATAAGGATTCAAATATGGTGTAACACAAGGCCTGTAGGATAAAAATATTGAATTATTGTTATAACAATACCAGCCTGAATTTTGCCAGGGTAGGGCAATAGCCTCTTCTATACACGTGAAGCGTAACTATATATATTATTGCTTTTGTCACCAACTCCTGAATTTAACAAAAAAACTGTTGCTATCTGGCTTCATCGTCCATAAAGGAAGACCTTGAAATTAAATTGGCGCATTTAGCGAAGATCCTTGTTTATTTTTGTTTGGGTTGCCGAAGTCATGAGCAAACTTTAATCGTACAAGTTTAGAAATCGTTTTTACGTATAGGTCCGGCTTCCTTTTTGATTCGTTGTGCCGTCCCCAATTACGGAAATCTTCTGTAATACATTATATTTGCATGCATTTAGGGGTGCATGTCTATTTTCTTTTTTTTCAATTTTTTTTTTGGCTGTCGTAATCCTGACCTTACTAAAAATTATAGTTGATAAGGTCAATATTTCGACAGCCACTTTGATAAGTTTGGAAATCGCTTTCACGTTGAGTTTTTAGTTTGGGGTCTTTGCTGAGACTCAGATCAAGGGCGGCAAGGCAATAAAGTAATATATTTTCAAGCAATTTGTAGTGGCATCAATGCCGTCACAATAAACTAATGACTAGACGTCACAAAAAATCTTGCTTCGCGCAAGCAGAGATTTCAACGCGATTTGAACACATACAACCTCCGACAATAACCGTCGGGCAGTCCAACCCAAACACAACATTCGTGTGGTTTGAGGATCCTGCCATTTCAATGGAGCTTTACACCCTATTCCACATACCTCTAAATAATTTTAAAAATGAATGAACAGAGCATCAATTAATTATAGTAATCGGTTAGAAAATATGAACAAAGATGGATATGTGACTGTAAAGCCTGAACTACGTTAAAACCTAGGAATTAACGATAAAACTAAGATTTACAAGCCGGATTCCGAAAAGGCATTAGCACCGTAGACCACATACATACGCTGCGGCTGGTTACACAGAAGAACGAAGGGTATATCCTGCCTCTCTGTTTAGCGTTAGTGGACAGCGAGAAAGCCTTCGATTCGATCGAGACTTGGGCTGTACTGCAGTCTCTCCAACGGTGCCAGATCGACTACCGGTACATTGAGGTGTTAAAGTGTTTTTATAAAAAAGCCACCATGTCAGTCCGTCTTCAGGATCAGACCTCGAAATCAATCCTTCTTCAGGGTGGCGTGAGACAGGGAGACGTAATTTCTCCGAAACTGTTCACTGCTGCGCTGGAGGATGTATTTAAGTTTCTGGACTGGAAGGGTCTTGGCATCAACGTTAATGACGAGCACATCACTCACCTTCGGTTTTCCGAAGACATATTGGTCATGGCTGAGACCATGTATAGCCTCTGTACAATGCTCGATGACCTCAGTAGAGCTCCTGAAAGAGTGGGTCTTAAAACTGAACATGGACAAAACCGGTCGTGGTGAATGCCCACGTAACACCCACTCTTATCAAGATCTGAGACTCTACCCTCGAAGTTGTAGACTATTATGTCTACCTGGGACAAACGGTCCAGTTGGGTTGGTCAAACTTCGAGAAAGAAGTCAACCGTCGATTCCAACTCGGCTGGGCGGCGGCGGCGTTCAAGAAGTTGCGTGGTATCTTCTAGTCCAATTTACCGCAGTGTCTTAAGACAAACAGTTTTGGAATGGCGACCGCGAACAGGAATACGATGCTTTAGAAGGCCTCCCACTAGGTGGACCGATGATCTGGTTAAGGATGCGGAAAGGCGCTGGATGCGAGACGCACCGGATCAGTCAATGTGGCGATGCCTGGGGGAGGACTTGTCCAGCAGTGGACGTCTTTCGGCTGAAATGATAAGATTTACCAAGTCTTACTGGTAAAGTGCCGAGATGAGCTATGTTAATCGCTAATTTCAGGCTTTTTCTAGCAATCAGGTGGTAAAGACTGACTGACTGATTGATTAGACTAGACTTATTCAATACTCAATACATTTATATCTTCCACATGTGACTTAGATGATGGTAGGTTACAAATTTAGACCATTGTGGACTCTGTCGGGCACCGCAAAAGTAGGAGAGAGGAAGAGGTATTTTATTGAACTAGGTATTAATTTATTTAGTAGATTGCAATTAGTTAAATTGAAAATTTGTCATATAAATATTTATTTACATGTTCTTCAATCTTCCCCCCCAAAGAATACATCCTCTCCCAATCGGGACCGGGATCAATATAGGCCCCCTAAACCCCACTTTTTTCGACCCCCTCCCTCCCCTCAGGACCACAACCCCCCTCCCCCCGTATCTCCCCGAGACCCCTAGGGACCCATTTGGGACCACCCCCGCTCCCCCCCCAATTGAAAATTTTCTTTACCCCCCCGGACCCTAACTTCGGAACCAGAGGTCAGAGAGCCACCAAGTTAGTTGGGGTCCCCGTAACCAGGAGGAGACGATCCTTAACTTGGCCCCAGCGAAATTGAGGAATAACGTCCCTACTCTTGGGAAATATTTTCTGAAACTGCCAAAAAATTATTAAAATATTATATTTTTATATTTTTGACCTTATTAGATCACACTGCGATACAGGCTTGAGGTCTGCCGTTCTAAGCACTTTGTTCACGGTGAACATAAGAAGGCTGCTAGACAGCCACCTCGACAGTTGGAAAGTCAAGGTTCGTTACGCTGGGGAGGAATGCACGCAAGTGACTAGCAAGGGCTGTGTTCAAGGGTCAATAGGTGGTTCCATCCTGTGGAATCTCATTCTAGACCCACTATTACAGGAATTGGAACAGCGCGGAATCTTCGGGCAGGCGTTCGCCGATGATATCGTCTTGGTTCTGGATGGGGACTCAGCAACCGAAGTTTCAACATCTGCCAATGCAGCCCTCGCCCGTGTTCAGAGTTGGGGCGTCAGAAACAAGCTAAGGTTCGCACCGCACAAAATCTGTGCGATGGTCGTAACCAACAAGTGCAAGTAAGATAACCCAAGGCTGAGCATGGCCGGGGTCGACATTGGTATGGTTAAGAAGATGAAGTGGTTGGGTCTAACCATAGACGAGAATCTCACCTTCAACGAGCACACCGCGAACGTCTGCAGGAGGGCAGTTAACATTTACAAGCAGCTGTCCCACGCCGCTAAAGTGAGTTGGGCATTGGACGCATAGATCACGCAGATATCCTACGTGGGTAGGCGTGACAAGTGAACATTAGTTTTTAGCTCCCTTTATTAAAATTAATTTAAAATAGTTATTAAGTGTTTTTCAAAATTTTTATGTGCTGAATAACTAGAAAACTCACCTTCGCTTCATATTTTCCTATAACTCACTCTCTATCACAACCACAACCTTTTTTTAAAATTTCCAAACATGGATAGCAGGCTGGTACATAGCATGGAAGAACTGGAGAAGCTGTTTAGCTCCCGCATGGAGCAATATGAAGAAAAGCTGCAGAGAGCTACAGCTGGAAGTGACTCCACACACACTGACCTGGCATCTTTATCTAAAGATTTCACTGACTTCAAATATTTTGTCTATAAAACACTATCACATTTCAAGACGCAAATTCAACTATTATCATCAACCCTAGATAGTCATGAGACAGCAATGAGGAGAAAGGTTTTGCTGTTTCATGGAATTCCTGAGAAACCTGGTGAGAAGTTGTGCGACAGAATGTGTGAAGTTATCTCCAACCAGCTCAAGATAGATGACTTCAAGACTAAGTATCTGAATGTCTGCCACAGACTTGGTGCTACCCAGGGTAAAACTAGACCCATCCTGGTGCGTTTCAACGAGATGGAGCATCGTCGGTTGGTCTGGGACAACAAAACTTCGCTCAAGGGCAGCGGGACCACCATTTCAGAATTTCTGACAAAAACACGGCACCAAGTATTTATGGCTGCCCGCAAGCACTTTAGCATCAACAGCTGCTGGTCTGCAGAGGGAAAGGTTATCGTCATGACGCCTGACAAGTCTCGCCGGAAGATAGCATCAATGGGTGAGCTTCAGTCATTAATCGCGCTATTTCCCACTGCAGCCAGTGCTGGTTCATCCAACGATCCTGGGCTTGCTGCCTCCACCTCGCCTGCTGCCGCTGCCGCCTTGCCTAAAACCGCTACCCCGAGAGCGAAGGTTATAAGGAAGGCCCGTCGCTGAGTTTACGGTTTCATTTGTCTGACCCCCGTGCATATTTTAATTCGGTCACTTAGTAATGACGTTACAAGTAATGTCGGTACATTTTTGGACTAGTTTTTAATTCTGTTATTCTAACCCTTACAATAATCTTTACTGTAACATCTTTTTTTTTTGCTTTATACTCTGAGTGTCTGCCGGTAGATGTTTTAATTATATTTTTTTTACCTATCTAATAAGTAATAATGTACTTCACTTGACATGATGACATTTGACGTCTGTCAATTTCATAATTCCTGTTTTGTTTTACGTTTCGTTACACTGTACGTTTATGTTCGTTAGTTGTGATGATTGATATTCTCGATTGCTTTTTTATCTTTAATATTTTGTTTAAATCTCTTCCAACAACAGCGAGTAGGTGGTTTTACTGGTTGGTCGCACGTAATTTTTATTATTTTTATTTTTCTGATATTATTTTTATTTTATTTTTATTTAGTATAATTATTATATTTGCAACTTATGACCGATGGTGATTTTGATGATGACTTTTTCTCTTGTTCTTCCTCTTCCAGCAGCTTCCTTAGTGCGGCGAGCGATTCATCGTCTACTCTGACTCTTGGTGATCAGATTTCCTCATTGTTTTCCCCTTTCCCCAATAACCTCAACATAGCTCACATAAATGCCCAGAGTGTCCCTAGCCATTACTCTGATCTTCTGGCTTCCATTAATTGTGCACACTTAGATGCTTTACTAATCTCAGAGTCATTTCTGAAACCTACACTTTTATCTGTACACTTTGCCCTCCCTGGCTTTGTTCTTATTCGTAATGATAGAACGGGGAGGGGCGGTGGTGGTGTTGCTATTTATTTGCGTGCTGGTATTCCTTTTAAGGTAGTTAGTACATCACCATCTTCCTACTCGGGGTCAGCGGAGCATCTGTTTTTGGAAATCACTTTACATCACGCTAATATGCTTCTTGGAGTGATGTACAGTCCTAACCTCAGTATTGACTACTTTGACTCTTTCGAATCCCTTTTAAACGATGTGTGTCCTACTTATGACCACGTAGTCCTGATGGGTGATTTTAATACTTGTCTCCTTAAAAATGACTCTCGTACTCGCAAACTTCAATCTCTTGTATCTTCTTTTAATCTCAGTATTCTACCTCTTTCCGCTACTCATCATTTTCCTAATTGCACCCCTTCTCTTTTGGACCTCATGATTGTTTCAAAATCTAATAATGTATCGGTCCACGGTCAGCTCACTGCTTGTTTTTCCTATCACGATTTAATCTTCATGTCTTACAAGATTCGTCCTCCTAAGCGCAAGCCATCATTAATTTTCCTTCGGAACTACAAGGGCATAGATCAGGAGGCGCTACTGCGGGATGCTAGTGTCATCGATTGGACGGATGTTTTGGAGAGTTCAAGTATCAACGAGATGGTACATATTTTTAACGCTCAAATACTTAGCCTTTACGAACGTCATGCTCCTATCCGTAGAGTTAGAGTAAAATATGTGCCAGCACCCTGGCTCACTCCTGCTATCAAGGATGCAATGGCTATTAGAGACCGAGCCAAAAGGAGGTTAAAGCGCCGTCCTTCTGAGAAGAATCTGAGTTCGTATAGAGAGATGCGTAATCGCTGTAGTCGTATGTGTAGAGATGCAAAGAGACGCTACTTCCATAATTCTCTTGACAACCGGAACTCCTCTGAAGTCTGGAAGTTTTTGAAAACTGTCGGCATTGGTAAGTCCCCTGTTGCTTCTAGCAAAGGCATTGACGTGTGTGCTCTAAACAAACATTTTTCACTTCCACCCGTTACGTTGGATCCACACGTCAAATTATCTACATTAAATAAACTTTCCGTTTTGCCAGTGCCGCGGTGTTCGCCTTTCGATTTCAGCCCTGTGAGTGAAAGTGATGTCAAAAAATCTATCTGTGCTATCTCCTCCTCCGCTGTTGGTAATGACGGACTTTGCTCAAGAATGATTACTCCTATCCTCTCCACATTACTTCCCGTTTTAACCCACATTTTTAACTTCTCCTTGTTTTCTTGCACTGTTCCCGATGCTTGGAAGCTAGCCCATATTATTCCACTACCCAAAATCCCTAACCCGGTCACAATGACCGATTTCAGACCCATTTCCATACTTCCTTATCTTTCCAAAGTTCTTGAGCACATTGTCCATCAGCAATTGTCTCTGTTTCTCTCTAGTAATGATCTTCTTAGTCCTTTTCAATCTGGTTTCCGGCCCGGTCACAGTACTGTCACAGCTCTTTTAAAGGTTACTGATGATATTCGCCGGGCTATGGACCACAAATCTCTTACATTACTTGTACTTCTCGATTTCAGCAGCGCTTTCAACTCTGTTGACTTCGATATCCTTCTTGGGATCCTTAAATCTTTAAATTTCTCCTCTTCCACTATTGATTGGTTCAACTCCTATCTTGGAGGCCGCTCGCAGCGGGTACACCTTGACGAGACTTATTCGGATTGGTGTTCTCTTTCTGCAGGTGTGCCACAGGGTGGCGTTCTCTCTCCTCTTCTCTTTTCTATTTTTATTAATTCTGTCACTAGAGTCATCTCGTGTAACTTCCATCTCTATGCTGACGACTTGCAGCTTTACCATCATTTTCCAATTCAAGATGCGGAAGCCGCTGTGTCCGCCGTTAACGGCGAACTGGAATTGATTGGGGAGTGGTCGCGATCCTTTGGGCTGCAAATCAACCCTAAGAAGTCTCAGGCTATGGTTATCGGCGGTAGGCATATGCGAAACAGGCTTGATGTTGCGGTGCTGTCTCCTCTCAGTTTGAATGGCGTTCAAATTGAATACGCTAGGACGGCTAAAAACTTGGGGGTGATAATGGATTCCTATTTATCATGGACTACTCATGTCGCTGAAGTCAGTCGCAAGGTGCACTACACTTTCCACTCGCTGAAGTGCCTTCAGAGCTTTTTGCCCTTGAACACCAAAATTTCCCTTGCCCAAACTCTTATTCAGCCCATCATCGACTACGCCGACGCCTGTTATTTGGATGCCACCGAGGAGCTTTTAAATAAACTTGAGCGTTTGCAAAATATATGTATTCGTTTTGTTTTCAATCTCAAAAAGTACGATCATGTTTCAGGCTTTCGCAAAATGCTCAAGTGGCTCCCCATTCGACTTCGCAGGAACTCTCGGATTTTGTGTTTGCTATTTAACGTCCTACACAACCCTAAAACTCCTTCCTACCTCCGCGAACGCTTCTCCTACTCCCGTCCTTCCGATGCACTTTGCAGGTCGCATCTTAAGCATCTTCTTGAAATACCTTCCCACACTACCGACTTTTACTCCTACTCCTTTACTGTGCACGCGGTGCGGTTGTGGAACTCGTTACCGCCTGATATTAGGGACTGCCAAACTCTTGCAGTTTTTAAAAAGAGAGTGAAAGAGCATTATCTTTCCATTCCGTCTTAGTTGCATATAATTATGTATTATTATTTAAGTATTTATGACATTAGTTAGTATTTATTATTGTAATATTTTATTTTATTAATATACATGTATATAAGTGTATACATATATTAATTATCTATACTGTATTCTTATTTATTGTAAATTGTTCAAAATATTTTTTTCTTTTTATTTCCCCTCTACACACGGTGTCTACATATCTTTTTTTGCAACTCTCCTCTCGCAGGTATGCTGGAAGAGATTTCGTTAGAAATAAGCATACCTTTGTACCTATTTTCTGTTCCTTCTTCTTGTCTTTTTACTATGTGTGTGTACATAAATGGTTAAATAAATAAATAAATAAATCATACACACAATCTACACTGCTATGATTGAGCCATAACGAAAAAAAAATTTGTAAGTAATATTTTTTTATTTAAAAGTTTTTATATAAATAAATGTATCTTTAAAGCTTGAATTTCCAAAACTCCCTCCTTAGTGCTCACCTACATCATTAAAAGAAGCTATGTGTAATAAAATACTTCAAAAATCTTGATCACCTCCTAAATAGTATTTTGAGGATAGTTCCGAAAAGCGAATAACTTGCTAGTAGTTATTCGTTTTTCGACAACCTTTACTTTGCATCAATACTAACAGCAAATATTTTATATTTTTTATATAAAAACTAAACAAAAATAAAACTATACAAACTTATACTAAACCTAACTACTTACACTATATACAAAAGACAGGTACACTTAGGTGTCGAAGTACTCCTCCACATCGCTGTCATCCGGGAACGTGCCCAGAAGACTGGCAGCATTGCCACGTTGAATGGCAATGCTAATTCTTTGCGCAAAGAAAGAGCCAGCCCTCTGGTCACGCATAGTGTCGATTAGTCGGCGAGAGATCTCCTTAAAAAGAAGACGTGCACTCGGGCCCCATGACCCAAGCGTTTCGACCCCAAACGGCTCAAAACTGTAATTACCAATTAGGTTACAGTATTTGCGCCGCTTTAGGGCCTCAGCAGCCGCAGCAGCAGCGCCAGCACAGCCCGCCGAACTAGGAACATGAGATGGCGCAAGGGTGTCGACACAGGTTGCGTCCCACACCAGAGGCCTACCCACCTTCCACGGCACCAAAGTCATGCCATCTGGTCTCTTCATATAAAATAAAAAAATTGCTGTTAGTATTGATGCAAAGTTTCAAATATATAAGCCCAACAAAATTCCACCTTTAACCACCATTAGGGGTAGAATTTCCGGAAATCAATAAACACATTACTTTTTTATTAATTAAGAGCGTAAACCTACTATTTTAGATATTTTACCTTCCAAACCGAAGAAATTTCATATAACTTTACAACCCCTATTTTATTCCCATAGGGATAGAATTTCCAAAAACTAATAAATACATGGTAATTTTTATCTACCTAGAGATTAATTTAAAATTTCACCTGTCCGACTTTCAAACTGTAGAAATTACAAACAAACTTTCAACCCCCTTTTTACCCCTTTAGGGTTGGAATTTAGTAAAACCAATAAATACATTCATTATTTTTATCAACCAAGAGCGTAATGTAATTTTCAATCAATTTCATGTGTCCAATTTGCAAACTGTAAAAACTTCATACAAACTTTCAACCCCCTTTTTACCCCCTTAAGGATCGAATATCCAAAAACTAATAATTACATTAATTCTTTTATTAACCAAGAGCGTAAATCTAAAATTTCACGTTCCCAACTTACAAACTGTAGAAATTACATACAAACCTTTAACCCCCTTTTTACCCCCTTTGGGGTGGAATTTCCAAAAATCCTTTCTTAGTGCTCACTTACGCCACATGAGGCACCTTTCTGCCAAATTTAATTCTTCTAGGCCTAGCGGTTTAGGCTGTGCGTTGATCGATCAGTCAGTCAGTCAGTCAGTTTCTTCTTTTATATATATTGAAGATAGATGAAGGCAAAGTCCAGAAGCTCAAACTTAGCTTGGCCGCGTACTGCACAGTCTACCAGGCGGAACTCCTGGCCATCTGTAAAGCGACGGACGTGATACTCGCGCGGCAAGAGACGAGCTATGGTTTGTACAGCGACTCAATGTCAGCATTTGAGACGCTTGCAAACCACAGACGGCTGTTCACGCGCGCGCCAATTTTGCTCAAGCCCTGGGCCAGAGCAAAGCTGTGTCTTTGTTCTGGATAAAGGCCCACGCGGGCCTGCCGGGGAATGAGCGAGCGGACGAGTTAGCAAAGGAAGCAGCATTGTCGTTACGGAGGAAGCCGGACTACGACCAGTGTCCGGTTTCATTTATCAAGCGACAGATCCGTTTGGAATCGCTTGATGAATGGAATCGGAGATATGTGTCGGGCGAGACGGCGGCCTCTGTGACGAAAATGTTTCTTCCGGATGCAATAGTGGCTTTCCGTATTATAAAACAGGTGCGGCCCACAGGCGTTCTCACGCAAGTTTTGACGGGGCATGGCGGGTTCTCTGAATACTTGAATCGCTTCAAGTGTAAGGAGAGTATCGTGTGTCTGCGACCCAGGCGTGGCAGAGACCGTCCAGCACATAATTGTAGATAGGCCGTTATATATCAGGGAACGCTACCAACTCGAATGTAAGCTGGACGGGAGACTGACGAAGGAGAGCCTGCATGGGCTCATGACTAAGCAACACAGGAAAAAGTTCCTAGTGTACTGTGTAAATGTGGCCTCCACAGTAATTGCACGAAACAGAAGTTGAAGCGGCACTATGCTTCACTAGTATTGTGAGAATATTTTGTAAGAAACATAGAAATAGCATGCACAAAACTGCAATGACAAAAGGTGCACTGGGGTAGTACCTAAGAAAAACAGATTCTCTGTGTGGTGAAAAGCACTGTTGTGCTTCTTATCCCTAAATTGTAAGGCATTATTTAGTTTTCTTTGATTTCCTTGTCATAAATAGCTCTTTTGTATTCTGACTGCGATAAACCACATATTTTGTATATTCTTGCATTTATTGTATTATTTCAACCTATTTTTTTTTTGATCACTATATAAAGATGCCCGTAAATAATTGAGTTTGCACAGAATAGGCACCAGCTTTGTTGGCGGGGAGAGAAGCTAGGGTATATTTTGGTGGGAATCGCTGTTGGTAAAAACAGCATTACCTACAAAATGCCAAAAATACCTTCTGCTGTACTCGTGGCGGAGTACCGTATAAAGCAGAGCCCTAGCCAGTCCGAGTCATCTACGTCCCCGTCGTTCTCCCTGGGACCTGCTGAAACCGCGCCGCCGCGTGTCCGCCACCCCGAGTTGCAGCTGAGCTAACGGATGCAGGGCGAAGGGCGAATATTCTGCGCCGTAAAACAGAATCGTCTCACTAGGGAGGTTACCCGAAATAAAACCGAGCACATCCGAAGGCTCTAAGGCGGCAGCCCCGCTATCGGCTTAAGGCACAGTGGGCTAATCACCCGCTTGCCCGACAATATATAATTGACTAGCTGTTGCCCGCGACATCGTCCACGTGGTTATGAAGATATAAAGTTTAATAATGTTTAACACAAACTATTTTTATATTTCAGTCACCAGAAAATGCCTATTACACTAAGCAACAATTTTAAAGGCACCAATTAGAAAAAAAATACGGTTGTTCTATTTTTGTAAAACCTCTCTTTACACCATATTTTTAGTTTTATTTTCAGGCTGCAGTATATATAAACTATCAGGCGAACTTACTCTAGAACAGGCCACATACAACTGACCGTGAGAGAAGCAATCGTTTCTTAGATCTATGCCAGCTACTTTTAACGTTTGGCCCTGGGCCTTATTAATAGTCATGGCATAACACAATTTCACCGGAAATTGGAGGCGCTTAAATTGAATTTGGTAATCCGATGGTATTAAAGGGATCCGCGGTATAAAAACAATTTCGCCTTGATTCACACCAGTGAAAATGCATGCCTCAATTACGTGTTTATGTAGAGTCTTTATTTGAAGTCTAATCCCATTACACAATTTAGGTGGGTTTAGATTCCGTAGCAAAATCATCGGCGCACCTACTTTTAGGTACAAAATATGAGGTGGAATTCCAGGTGGCTCGAGACTATGGAGGAACTCTACAGGATAATGTAAAGTATCATCGACTTCTAATACAGAGTCCACCGATTCATATTTCACTTCAGCACCGAGCAATTTCGCTAGTAAATTTAGATTGGGGGTTAGGATTGCTCTTTCCCTTAGCCACGAACTATTACTATTTTCTGCGACTTGATGTATGTTGGGGTATATTGTATCAGTTAAAGTGTTTACATCTTTTACAATGGTACCAAGATTGTAAGGGATTTGTATTATAAGTGATCAATAAATGTTTGTTGAACACATAGGGTTGCAAAAGTGATTATATTCCCTTAAACCGGCCCTGTCGTAAAATCTGTTCCTTCCTGACATGTCTTAACTATATTCTATCTCTTTACCAATTTTCAGGTATAAAAAGCCAAGGATTTCATATAAACTTGCGAGAGACCATAGACTTCCTTAATCCGGCCCTGTCGTAAAATCCATTCTTAACGGACGTCTACTAACTATAAACTACCTCCCTGCCAAATTTTAAGTTTGCTGCTCAAAAAATGAAGGACTTTTATACAAACATGCGAGAGCCCTTAGACCCCCTAAATTCGGCCCTGTCGCAAAAACCTTTCTTAACGGACGTTTACTAACTATAAACTACCTCCCTGCCAAATTTTAAGTTTGTAACTCCAAGAATTAAGGACTTTCATATAAACTTGCGACAGCCCTTAGACCCCCTAAATCCGGCCCTGTCATAAAATCCTTTCTTAGCGGACGTCTACTAACTATAAACATCCTTCCTGCCAAATTTCATCTTTGTACGTCAAGCCGTTTTCGATATTTCGTGATACGTGAATGAGTGACCTTTCACTTTTATATACAGGGTGGGCCATAAGGGTGTTGGCGGTTTAAATATTCGATTTAAAAAAAACTACGAAACATAACACAAATATATTTGTATTGTTAAAAAGTAGAAGCATAGGAATTTTTAAGACTTAAAAATAATGTTGTCCAAATGGCTTCCCTCGGCTGCTTGGCACTCTTGGAACCGAAGTCGCAAATTTTGGAAAACTCGTTGAAAAGTTGTTCTCGGTATTTTGTTACTTTCCTGAATAATATTCCTCTTCAGCTGCTCTAAATTGGTCGGATTATTCTCGTAAACTACCGATTTGAGGTAGCCCCATAGAAAATAATCGCATGGAGAGAGATCGGGGCTACGTGGGGGAGACCATCTCCAACGTAGAGCTGTTGGAGAAATGCCACGAGAGCCCGATCGACCGCCAGATCAAGCGTCGCAAGTGGAGATGGATTGGCCACACGCTCCGAAGGGGTCCGATCACATACCCAAGCAAGCTTTGGACTGGAATCCCCAAAGAGAAAAGAAAGCGTGGCCGTCCCCGTCAAATCTGGTGTCAGACAGGGTTGGCAGAACCGACGGGCATCGGAATGACATGGAGCGAGGTGAAGCGTGAAGCTAAGATCGATCGCGATGGAGGACATCTGTGGACGCCCTCTGCCCCATCTAGGGTTTATAGGACATTAAAAAAGTTGTTGGCGGGATTATGTAAGGCAGGAGGGGTTTTATTCAGTTGGAGCCTGACACTATCCAGACTGGCTCAATCTATTGAGGCAGCTTGGGTGTGGCAAGAGGGGTAAGTCCGACCGGATTTTCCCACTGGCCACTTAAAAAAAAAAAAAGTCTGTTTTTGGAAACAGGATTGTCAGATTTCCAAAGAAGAGAGACATGATCTATTCATGTACCAACGACAGACAGAGTTACAATATTAAGTTTGGATTATATTTACATAATATTCACTATCCAGACTAATTCTAAATATAGCCGGATATTTACTTATTTCATGAAATAAATTAAAACTACCTACGCACAGTTATCTTGGCGTGAGCTAAAGAAGCATTATTTAAACATGCAAATTGCAAATTCTCTGCGCCTTTCAACGTCAAGGTCGCGAATAAAAGTGTCATCTATCTTGTAGTAACGTAAACTAAAGGCGTTTATATAAGAAAAATCATGTTTCACAAAATAATGTACATGAATCAGTAATTTTTTATTTCAAACCTTTCAACCTAGCCGTTACTAAGGAGTATGCTTTAGAAAGTAACCGTTTTACGCCACTAAATTGGAGTTAAGGGCCTTTAAGAATTATTTACTAAATACACGAGAATGCACATGTGTGCATGAAATTATTGACTAAGCTCTACTTTTTATTTTTTTTCGTGACGCTGGCATCACTTATCATAAACTAGCTTCTGCCAGCGGCTTGTGAGAGTCGGAAATCACCTATGCCAAGATTTAAGAACTAAGTCTGCCTATTTGCCGTTCCGTCAAGGTAGCCCTTTGAAAAGTTAGAGATACTTCTTTCCGTGTGGTTTCAGGGTTGTTCAAGAACTTCCTAGTGGATCACTGAATGCTGGAACCTACATAAAGAAGCTCTACAGCGGCTCTAATATTTTAGGCTCAGATTTAAAGCTATTGTGTCCGATTTCTCTAATACTAGGCGATGCCTTAATGTAACGCCTTATACAGTTCTCGCCAAACTTCTTGGCCACCTTCAATGGCTGCGCTGTAGTTAATGTCGTACAAAAACGGCGGCCTAGAAAGTTGGCGAGTACTGTAGTTTTTCTTAATCAGGCGTTCTATTTAAGGGTCCGTCGGTCAAATTAAAAACTAATCGATTTTAGATGTTGCATTATTGACTTAAAGTCACTTAGAAACCTTTTTCTGAGAAAAAATGATCATTATTAGATAAGTAGTAGAAGTCCTAATTCCTTGCAAAAATACCAAACTCCCTATTACATCTAATAGCAGAGATTAATCAAAACATCCTAATGGGAATCAAAATTCTAATCAATTTATTGAAAACAAATCCTCTTGTTCCAAAATCCTCCATAGGAATTAAATTACCCAAAATAAAACAAGCGAACCGGATTATTAAATTAAGTTTCAATAATCTCGGTTGCTAATCCAATCAAGTAATTATGAATTCATTACTTAATTTTAACTTAAATACTTAGTTGAATCCTGTGCTAAAATGCTCGTTAGAGTAACGATAAAAGGTATATCGTATTAAATCTGACTAATCTAGAAAACCACTTAGGACCAACGGTGGCTCTGACTTTTGTGTGCGATACGAATCTTAAATTGGTTTTGTTTCTGAATTTACTAACGCATCACGCTCACTGGCAATTAGTAAGAACAGCAAATGCCTTGCCAGCTATTCACAGGTAGTTACAAATACACGTATAGAAAAATAATTAAAATGCCAAGGAACCGAGAGGATGAAATGTGAGCTAAATTATGTGGAAATACAATGAACTAGAACGATGTAAATGAGGCAGTCAGTTTGCGAATATCATAATTTGACGAGTGAACGAGTCTATACAGATTTAGTAAAAATCCATAATAGCTTAAGATCACCACTGTTAAAATTTGCAGATATCATTTTTATTAAACACTAGCTTATGCCAGCGGCTTCGCTCACGTGAAGGTCGAAAGTTATCCCGAGGGAACATATTCCCGTGATAAAAAGTCCTAAGTGCCATTCCAGACTATAATCTATATCTGTGCCAAATTTCACCCAGATCCGTATAGCTGTTTGAGCGTGAAGAAGTAACAAACACATAAACACACACACACACCCAGAAACTTTCACCTTTATAATATAAGTATGATTAGTGTGATAATTTTATTTATTTATTAAAACTTCATGCAACATAAAAGTACATAGGCGGACTTAATGCCTTAGGCATTCTCTACCAGTCAACCAAGGGCGGTGAAGAGATAGCATGGCAGGTGCATAAAAATAGAAATAATCTATATATATAAAAGGCAATGTCCCGACTGACATATCAACGCCTAGCCTAAACCACTAATGATAGAAGTTTGAAATTTTGGGAGGATGTTGATTTTATACTATAGGCGTCATTTAAGGAAGGATTTCTGGAAATTCATCCCCTAAAGGGGTGAAATAGGGGATTATAGTTTGTATGAAACTCTGTAATTTTTAATTTGAAATGAATGAAATGTGGTATTTAGCGTTTAAATTTAAAATAATAAAATACGTCTTTGAGGAATTTTTGAATTTCATCCCTTAAAGGGTTAAAAAGGGGTGTTAAAGTTTGATTGATAAATAACTTATTTGTTATCAAACTACTGCACAAAAATATTATAGAGGCTACTGTGATTACTGGATGTACTCGAGGGAATCAGTTTTTATACCTCGAATACCATTGGTAACCTCTGACTATGTCTTTGAGTTAAAACGATTACAATCGAGGTCTACTTTGCAATGATCATAAATAAAACTCAGGGTCAGTCATTAAGGCAAAGATTTAAAGGAAATTACTTCCCACGCGGGCAATTCTACTTTGCCTGTTCCAGAGTCAGTACTAATAGCAGCCTGTTCATTTCGGGACCAGACAGAAAAACCACCTATGCAGAATACAAAGAAGTGTTTAATTCAATTCTAACTTCCTGATGGTGACTTACTTAGCGTGAGCTAATTGGAGTACCCATATCAAGACTGTACAGGATCGCGCAAAACTCATCACTCTATTGGCAGATGCTATAATTTTTGCATATGGCGGCAAAAATTAAGTTCTGCTTCAACATTTGTGAAATAAACTTATACAAAAAACTTTTCTACAAAAAAATACATTTGACCTCCTAATAAAAATACTACAAAGTGAAAGTAACATTTCATTTCGGCAGTCTTTGTGCCTGTTTTTGTTTCTTCGTTAAAGGGATACCCCTCTGTGTACCCCTTTAAAGCGTACTGGCGTGATGTATTATTATGAAATGGCGTAAACAATAAACAGATATGCAATTGCTGCAACCTCGATAGATTTGCCATTGTTTATTGAAGAGTTATGTTGTATATCTCTGAAGTTCTTCATCAGATCTTCACCAAATGTGAATGGGACTAATTCGGGAAAATACAATTAAAAATAAATCTATATCGGTCCACAATTGACGAAAAATCGGTGAACAAACACAAAAAACAACAAACATACAGCTGAACATAGAACCTCCTCTTTTTTGCAAAGTCGGTTAAAAATATAGTTGGTAACCCCAAGCGCGTGTAATCTACATCTAGCCATTCTAAATCGTGACCACAAAGGAAGTAAGAAATATTTCATCGAAAATCATCACGAGCAAGCTCTGTGAATAGAATAAGGATAAAAATAAATGTTTTACAAAAAAATACTATCGACTTCCAAATAACAAAACTACAAAGTGAAAAATAACTTTATTTTTGGAAGTCGGTATCTTTGGTAGGTACCATTTTTTTGCGTTATGGACACCGATCTTCCAAAAATAAAGTTATTTTCACTTTGTAGTTTTGTTATTTGGAAGTCGGAAGTATTTTTTTGTAAAAAAGTTTTTTATTTTTCACTTTTTAGTTGTACACCTACCTAAACGGTAAATAGTTACGTAAGGTACCTATAATGCCAGTATAGATCACCCGAATATCATGAAACTGAACATAGCCGGTGAAATGAGAGTGTACTGAGGTGAACTGTACACATCTGCGTGTGACCCCTGTAGAGGGTACTGGCGTGATGTTATGAAATGGTATAAACAATATACAGACATGCGATTGCAGCAATCCTGAGAGATCTGTCGTTATTTATTGAATAGTTCTGTTGTATATCGCCGAAGTTCTAAATCAGATCTTCAACAAATTAAAATGGGACCAATTTCGGAACATACTCTTTCAAACAAAAAAAGAATTTTCAAAATCGGTCCACTATTGACGGAGATGTCGGTGAACATACATAAAAAAAACATAAGCGAAGTCGAACATAAAACCTCCTCCTTTTTGGTAAGTCGGTTAAAAATTATCACTTCTGTGGCAACGAAAATCCGCGTATAATCCAGGTACAGTCAAACCCGCTCAAAGTTACTGCATGGTGTATTGTTGACGCTGGAGGCGTTATCGGGCCACCAAACGAATACTATGGTCGACGAGGTCACAGAGCCATGATCAACGTCTTTCTCTATCCTTAAAAGGAATAAATTGGAACTGGAGAACAGGATAGAGCAACGGCGCTTACTGTATGAGCCACAACCAAAATTCTGAGGGCTGCATTACCAGGTCTTGCAATGGCCGGTAAGATAGCCTGATTTAACTGTGCCAGACTTCTTCCTGTGTTTCTTTTCATTGTCTATGTCAACTAGCTTCAGACTCTTGAAGCCTTCAAAGATAATATCCGCCAAGAAGTTCTGGCAAGAGTGATGGGAAATGCCCTAAATCGGGCCCAAATGTTTATCAATTATATTAATTTTCTATCGTGTCGGTAGCAGGATTCAAAAATTGAAAAGTAAGTGGTAAGTGGCTTTCCACTATTTGTAACTCTCCGTAGAAATCGATCCCAACAGACCACAAGAATGAAAGCCCAGCGCTCTCTATTAGAATACGAAGGCAGTTCAGTATATGCTCATTGTATATCAATTTATATGTAATTTTTATAATTCGATAAAATAATGAGATACAGAAAATTTTGTGGTCTAATATGTTTGGATAATAATTTGCAACATTCTGCGAAAACTGAAAAACGAATCAGCCAAAATTGTGTAGTCCATGCAGGCGAAGCTGCGGGCGGAAAGCTAGTAATATTATAAACGCAAAATTAGTACAAAAGTATATAGTTAAAATAAATATACTTAAATATTTCCTATAATAAATACTATATATAAAATAATATATATATACACCGTGAAATTTAAATGGTTGTTTTCCCGCAGCGAAATGGTTTTTTCTATGTAATACAATCGTTTCGTAGTTATGTAAAATATTAGAAACAAAAACTGGCATATTTAACATTGTGAAAAACTTAACTCGAAAGCGATCACGAACCAATAGTAATACCTCCCGATATCTACGGCCGAACGACAGCGGGGCGTTGACCCGGGTGCTAAGTAGGTCAGGATCACTGTCAAAAGGATTAGGTTCGAAGGCGGCTCCGTTTGATAATGTTGCGCGCGGGCTAGTTTATGCCGTATTACTACACGCGAGAGCTTATTTTACTTTAAACATTTAATAAATCGGTATTTGCTTTGTCGGCTTAGCGGTGGTATTGTTCCTTGCAAACTATTTTATGACGTATCACTACGTGCGAGAGTTTATTTTGGTTTGAACATTATCTTGTGCATCGCTTTTCTTTGCCGGTGGTGACGCGAGTAGTACCTAGTACCTACAAGTTACTATTGTAACTCACTTTTTCGAGTTGATGAATATTTTTTAAATTATTTTAAAACAAAAACATCGTTATTTTTTTACTTTAACTCTATGCTTCGAAAGTACTCCTTAAGGCAAGTCGTTCTGCCGCGGGAAAACAACCAATTAAATTTCACGGTGTATATATATAAATAATTAATTAATTATTTATTATAACTTTCATGAATGATACCCGATAGAGAATAAATAGCTGTAGATTTTTGCGGGGGGATGTTATACTAATACAGTCTTAACGACGGCTAAGAGGGTATGAAATATCCTTCAAACAAAGATGAGGTACCGTAACAGAAAAACGAGAAAATATAGCCTGGACTTTGTTGTCGGGTAAAAAATATGTTTAAACTTGCATAGTAAGTAATTTTTATTTGGTTTCTTTATAAACTTGTGAATAATAAAGACTTAGTCAAAGTCAACGACATTTATTTGCATTAAATGCGGTACAAAAGATAGTATAAATAAATTATTAGCACAAGGACACATTTCTCCTTAAGTTGGCATGCAAATATTAAGATATGATTCCTTTGTTTACACCTTTGTTTACAATAAGCAGATCTCCAATAATCTTTATACAATAATAACACGTTATTTTTACTAGGTATTCAACTTATTATTCTGCACTTAAATTTGCGGTAGCTAACGTTTTGACCAGCGTTCTGAAAAGATTATTCTGTTTCTCGAAATATTTAACCCACGTGAAAATAGATTTGTTGCCGCCGCCGCCCGCCGCCGTCGACAAAGCTTGTACAGTTGACTTAGCTAACGAATTGTAATTTAATTACAACCAACGAAACTAACAGTGATTCTAATTCGACTTCAAATTCTTACTTCAATCAATTTAACCGTATAAAACTATAAAGGTGAAAATAGTCTATAGCATTTACTTCTAACAGAACATCGAGCATTCGCTGTTTTTCAATTTAATCAAACCACACTTCGAACATGACGCTCGATGTATTGTTGCAACCTGATTTTAAAAACCAACGAGCATTTTGGTTTAATATTTTATCGAACAAAGGCACGAGCGCGGGTGACGTGGAGTGAGGTCAATAATCAACGCAAGGTACAAATATATGTTACAGGTCTGTTACACTCACTCGCTGTGAGCATTACGTCGAACGCAGCGTGGAACATTTGCAAAAACGTTACATAACATAGAATAGCTTCAGGAAACTGAGCATTTGTCTGTATTGTACTAATCGTAAGAACATTACATTAAATTGTAACGGTCGTGAAAATGCTCTAGTGTATACTCACCTTAAGATACACCTTAAGATACACAGATAAATTACTTATAGAAACAACCACGACGACAACAGAATATTTAATTAAACTTTCTTTGACTTGAAATGCGTTTGTAACCAAAAACCTTATTACGCTGGTTTTCTCTCACTTTGTTCTTTATCATAATAGATACGGGTGGTATAAAATAATTGTTATTGCTTACACGAGAGTAGGTATACGGGTTACAAAGTAAAAGGAATTTTTAATAGAAAGCAAGAAAAGGACCTCTCTATAATAACACTGAGGTTTGCTGTAAGAGAACCCAATTATGGGTTAAGCACGCCTTTACATAAGTTGTCATTCTGTATTTGTACATGTTTGTTTTGTGTACAATAAATAATATATATATATATATATATATAAAAAGAGTTAAAGCCAGCCAGATACGATGCAGACCATAAAAATACCTAAAAATAAAAGGAAAACTTAAATACAAATAGGAAAAGTATGAGTCACAATTGCGCAAAACAGCATCATCATCAGCCTTTTAATTTTTCCACTGCTGAGACACACGCCTCCAATCTGTGAGAGAGGGAATGGGTCTTAATCTACCACGTGAGCCGGTGCCGGTCGGTAGATGTCACGTACAAGTGACAAACACACAAAAATGAATGTTGAGATGGATGTGCGGAGTGACTAGAATGGATAAAGTGAGAAATTAGTATATTAGAGGAAGTTTGAAAGTGGCGCCAGTGACAGAAAAGTTGAAAGGAAACCGTTTGTCCTGGTATGGTCATCTGATAAGGAGGGATGAAGCGCATGTTACTACAAGAGTTATGAATAAAAATGTGGATGGATGGAGAGGGAGGGGACGACCAAAGAAAAGATGGATGGACTGTGTGAGGAGTGATATGAAAGAGTCACCTTTGAGTCAGTGATAGCGTGACGGGGGACAGGACGGTATGGAAGAGGAAAACATTTTGCGCCGACCCCAAGTAACATGGGCCAAGGGTAGGAAGATGATGATGACTTAGGTCGACATTTAATTTTCGAACAATATTCTTTAAACTTTGATTTAGTACCCAAAGGAAGATTATTTTCACTTTAAAAAAGTTACTCCATCGAGACAATGTTATTGTAATTTTAAGTCGTTATTCGAACAACACGAGCAGACGACTTATGATGCAATGCCTTGTTTTACTTAACAAAATTATAAGCTTACCCTCAATCTTCTTCATAATCCAATTTTTATAATATAAACGTCACGGCCGACATGAATGATGTGATGGATGATTCATAAAGAAATCGATGCATTTAACAATTATTATAAGTGTCAGAATGGCGTAGCGGTATAACAGCTTGACACGTGAGTTATACCCCGAGTTTCCTACCTTTAAATTATCGCAGAATTAATCTGACAAATTGTCAAGCACGCGTTATCTGCTGTGATTGGCTGTTGAAATCTCATTATTTCATATATATATATATAAGCTAATATTAGAAATAAGTTACTTAGTTGTTTGGTTTTATTTATATTATTATGTAAGTAAAAAGTAATTTCTGGAAGTAGGTACTACCTGGATACGATTACGAAATTCCCTGTAGGACAGACCACGGGTGTGAAGCTATAATCGTGACTATCTAAGAAGTCCGATGACGTTTCTCATAGTCTTCAAAACTGACACACCAATTCACCTTCAATCTATCCATCTCCTAACCTTTTACTAATGTGTTGGGACTTCCAAACCAGAAGCAGCCTAGTTCTAGTATTTCACACAGAACGATTGCTTATATGACCTCCACATCCAGGAACTGGGTAACACGGCAACCAAAGTGCAATTTCATCACTACTCTTAAAGTGGTGACGTTACCAACGGCTTTACATTTTATCCTAGGCTCGGAGACGTCTCGGTTTGTAATATATAGGTTAATCATTCACAAACCGCTTCGGTATGCTGTTACTAAACTTAAAAGATTGAAACTTTCGGGTGATAATTATTATTGAACCACGAGCTCCTTACAAACTCACTTGCCAATTTTGGAATAATTGAATTTGTCTGCCAATTTACAAAGCCACTGTGGGACCTAAAATGTGTACCAAGTACCAATACAGCCTATTTCAAAGCGCCGAGTAAATTGGTGACCCAAATCGAATTAGCTGACCTCAGACGAAACGGCCAAGATGTTACAAGACGGTAATCTTTTAGTAATCGTCACCATAATTTAGTTAAATTGATCCCTAACTCTGTGAACTTCCCTACAAAGTAAAGGACCAAGTTTGATGAAATATGAACAAAGTCTGAGTTTGGTAATGTTGATTTGTAAGTAGTTGTAACTTGTAATATAATATGTTCTCTACGTATGTAGATTTAAGAAACGTATTTGTATGTAAAGGCGAACGGCAACCTTGTATGAAAATTTCGTACAGCTAATCAAATTTCGTGTTTTGGGATATTTTTTGTTTTAATTGGTAGTTAATAATAATATAGATAATCCCTTTTTAAATTCTTAGATTTTTATAACTTTGAAACTTAAAAGTTATAACAAGTTTTATTTTTTAAGGTAGATACTAGTGTACTAATGTAGATTGTTACATTATTATAGGTAAATATTACAAATGGTTACCTACATAATGTGTAAAGTAAATGTTCTAAATTGCTTGTTGCATCTTTGTATTGTTTTACTTACCATTAAGTAGATAGATTGAGAAGAGGGTCGTACCTACTCAGTGGGGTGCATTAGAAGATACCCTCTGTCCAGCGCAGCGGACTGCTACAGTTTGATAATGATGCGTTTGATTACATTTAATGTTATTTCTACTTTTAAATAATTAATTATCATTTCGATATTTGTGTTATCTATACTTCTATACTAATATTATAAAGAGGAAATATTTGTATTTTTGTATGTAATGAATACACTTAAAAAGTACAAGACCGATTTCAAATATTCTTTCACCATTGGGAAGCTACACTATCCCCGGGTGACATAGGCTAGTTTTTATCCCTGTATTCTCACGGGAACGGGAACAACGTTTTACATATGGCAACTTCTATAAACATTACTGGGTTTAGTGTACGATTTTATTACGTTAATTCATTTAAATATTTTTATTGGTATTATTAATTTATCCGAAGTTCTAAAAATAGTACACTTACATGAAAATAAATGCCTTAGTTACCTTAATAAGTGGTATAGATTCTATAACCGAACTACAAAAAAAGGAAGCTGTACAAAATCTGCCGTTCATCTTTGGAAAAGAAATATAAATTATATAACCTAATACTCGTATTGTTACAGATTTAAATCGCGTATAAAGCTTAATACCTACTCATAGTTATGAGTAAGTATTAAGCTTTATACGCGATAAATAGTTATTTATGTCTGAATTTTTATATTGTCCTTTTTTATATTGTCTTGTTTACTGCTATCGAAAATCTATCAAAACTCTCGAAATAAATAACGCCAGTTTTATAAAAATTATAGCTTCTGCCAGCGGCTTCTCCCGCGTAAAGATCATAAATTATTCAAATGAATAAAAAGTTTATATTCTATGTAGTGTTAATCCAGGTTATAAATTATGTGTATGCAATATTTTATTTTCCGAATTCGAACAGTAATTTTTCGTAAAAGAGAAACAGACATCCATCCATGCATCCATCCTGACAAACCTTCACGCTTATAATTATAGTACCTAGTAGGATAAAGTCCATTACAGGGGGTGACCATAAGCTCTTAAAGTAATGTTACTTTGAGTTACGCACACTCAAAATAACCTTACTCTAAGAGCTTATGGTCAAACTCCTGAACTGCCATAGGCAGATGATGATAACGGGTGAATGGCGGCTACAAAACAAATTGCAAAACTGTTCCTTAAATTTGTTTGGCGTTGTTTAGATATTTTCCAATTTGTTTTGTAATATCCAACTACACGAAACCGCAAAAGCTGTTAAAAATGTGTGTCTCGAAAGTTACAATTCATATATCGTTTCATTTCAATACCTAATTGAATCCTTGAACAGACAAACACAGAACCAAGAATATATTCTGTGGATATTGGTAAATCATGTATATTGTCAATGGACGCCGCACGTTGTTTGTTGTGCCGCCACAGACCAGACAAGAGCGGGTTTAATCTAGTGAAAACTTCTTACTCTGTTCAATTGAGGGTATTTCGCAAACAGAGGCGGCATTCTACGAGCTTGTGTGTGCATGAGTCTACTGTGAGCTTCGGTTGAGTACGGACGTGTGTCGCGTTAAACCCCATTCTTTGTTTGGATTGGTCTCCGTGTGAAGTTTTGGATTCCTTGTCCCACTTCAAGTGTTTTTATGGACAAACCACACCTAATGGGTGTGACTAGAGTGGGATAGATAATAATTGAAGTGCTTCAACTCAAATTCCAAATCCAAGACTTTTCGGGATTTGGTGAGATTCGAACCACCTACCACCGTGCGTGACAGCGGAGGGGAGAGCGTTAACCGCCGAGCCACCAAAGCAGTCGACGACACTAGCGAAATAGTTATCTGCTACGAGCTACGACAGCGACTGCGTCACAAAGGATCGGTGCTACGCGCTACAACTTATTCGTAGCGGACGGACGCAGTGCTACGCATGCGCTGCCGGTGTGTTTCTAAGAGGTAATTGAAACTATAGTAGCTTCGACTGCGGAGCTCGTATACTGTACTAACCTACCATGGAGTTTAGAGGACAGCGCTCTCCACCAGCTACCCCACGAACTAAAACTAAAATGGATCAAACTCAATCAGTGCCAGATATCCCCCTGGCGGCGAATGACCCAGAATTTGTCAATACAAACCTACGACACAAGCGACCGCGTCCAAATGACTCTCCACGCAGCCAGGGCCTATTTGATGAATTTAAACAGGAATTAAAATCGGAGATTAAGGAGATGTTGTTAGCGTGGAAGGCCGACCGAGACGCAAACGTCATAAGCCAAATTGCTGAACAAACTGGGTTAATAACTAAGCTGGTCTCCGATATATCTGAACTAAAACTTCAAAACATTCAAATCCAAAACACCAATATGGAAATTCAAAAGGCCAATACCGAGATCAGGAAATCTATCACTTTCCTTAGTGATCAGTACGAAGACCTACAAAAGGAAATTAAGCATCTGCAGGAAGAGAATAAAGAACAAAAGTGCTATTCGGAATCTCTGGAATTAGCTATTAGGGACCTTCAACATAAGTCCCGGTCGTCCAGTATTGAAGTGCGCAACATACCTGCACAGGAAAACGAGTCGGTGACAGACCTGGTCAAGGCGGTAGCAAACATGGGTAATATAGTGAACTTACCACTAACCGCTTCCCATTTTCGGGACATATATCGGATACCAGGGAATCGAGGCAATAACAAAGCCATTGTTGCTGAATTTAGTAACGTTCAGACAAAATATGAATTAATTTCACGTGTGCGATCATACAATAATAAAAGGACAAATAAGGAGGATAAACTGAATACAGAAATACTAGGAATTTTGGGACCAAGACAAGCCGTTTACGTGGAAGAACATCTACCAAACGCAAGCAAAAGATTATTTTATTTAGCCAGAAAATTTGCGCGGTAAAGGAAATACCGATTTTGCTGGACCTCAAATGGCAATATTTTCCTTCGAAGGGAACCTGCAGACAAGCAAATCCTGATTAAATCAGAAACTACGCTCAGAGAACTTCAAGATTGACTCTATTATCTATCAGTAAGCCGTTTTTGTTCCTTCTTGGCCGATGAGGTTCTAACTTTTGCTATTTATGTGTTTAACTACAGATCAAATATTAGCTTAACACAAAATAAATACATATTATGTACAATGAAACACAAATTACGTTTACCACAGCCGGGAGAGTGGAAAGAAACCCGAAATGATTCTAAACTTTTAATTATTAAAGTTAATTATAATTAATTATCCTAGAAGTGTCTATTCCAAGTCGAGGTTGGATCATGGAATGGTTACAACTACTAACTACAACTAGTTAACCTACGAATGTCCATTCCAAGCCGATGTTAGGACATGGAATGGTTACAATAATTAAATAGACTAATTAAAACTAACTAGCCTACGAGAATCCATCCTACACGATGTAGGAATATGGAATGCTTCTTTCTTACGAGAGATGCTCTTAAATATTAGTTCGGCATTGATCGGTTCCTTGACGTCATGGCCGGATCGGTTCCAAGGTAATTGCACAGTCAGCAACTTCCTATGTTTATGCTCCGTACGTTTCTGTGTCAGCGAAAGTCTAGCTACGTGCGTTGACTTCGCGGTAACTGCACTGTCATCAAGGTCTATGTATGTATATTGTCCGCAATGTCAGCAGATTCCTAGGCATACGTAACACCTCCACCCTTAGAACGGCAACTATTTTAGCACATTGAGTGAAAAAGTTGCCGGAGTCTTCTCGGGATCCGAGTTTTTTTTCAGGATTACGGTAGGAGACTGCTGGTTCTTGTGGTATGACAGGTGTCCTTTTGCGCGTTGCCCATTTGCACTAGTCCCTTAAGATCCACGGAGTACAAATTGATGTGAGTAGTTGACGTAGCTCGTTGTCCAGAATCGAAGGGTACCCTCATGATTTTGCGAGGTTGGCCTTTGATTTCATCGTCGGCATCTGCTATGGTGAACTCTTCAGATTTCAGTCGACATCCATCGGGAGTTGTAACGAAATAACTTCCTTGGAGCGGTGTGTAGTCTTGTTGGTGACAGATAATTTGTACTTTCGTTTGCTGAGGGAATTACAGGACGTGGTGTTGGTCATCGAGTTTCTTCATAGTTTTCTTCATCAGGATAACTGTAGTGGGATGGCAGGAGTCCCGCAGAACTTGATTGGTGATCGACTTCTGGATGCAATCAGATTTGGTGCGGATCTGGTGGGTAACTTCCTTCTCGCACCAGTTTGACTTCGGGCATTCAGCCTCCATGTAAGTGAATGTCAACTCGTTGGTTGCTAGGACTGGGAAGGATAGGATAAGGGCCTATGCGTGTTTTTAGGTACTACGGATAATCTTTACCAACCCACGCTGGGCTCGTGTGATGAACTACGGTCCATTGCCTATCACAGAGGGAACATTAAAAGAAGCTGATGATGATAATCTTTATAGGTCGTAACTATTCTTGGGAGCAGAAATAAAATGAAAATTTAAAAACGAAGGATTTGGACCTACGGGAGCTGTCAATTAGATACCGGCTCCTTGAAATTATGGTGCTGGTCTGAAAAGTTGTTAATCAGGGTGGTTCGACTGCCCAACCAACTCTCTGGTACCCCATTAGAGTTACTGGTACACAAAGTGGTTCCAGAAATCTTATTAAGAATTCTGTTTAATGGTCACAAGTTAGAAAATTCGCTTTCGCGTGCAACACTTGGATGATGAATCAAGGATTTTAATAAACCGCGCAAACACGTTAGAGTTACTATGAAAAGCAAGGCCAAGGCGAAGTGCCTTAGAAATGGTATTTGGCTGTGCTGATCCATATCTAAACTAACCAAGTTGCCTAACTCTAGCTTATCTAAAAATATATTTCTACTAATATCTACAGTTCGTCGGTGGGCCTGACGTGATGCAGGTCCCCGCGCACTCGAGTTCCTGGGATGGTAAACCCTGAAGGTTAGGATTTAGGAGGGAGCAACCCGAGAATAATTCAAATGTACTTACAGCTATTTCATTTCCGGTTCCTCTCTGCGAATCGATTTCCAGATTCTTCTCTCGGTCTGCAGCAGGTCCGTATGTTCAGGATATCCGAAACGGTGCTTGATAGCCACCCGGATGACACGAGACGTGATTATCGATGTGTGATGTGTCCCGACGTCTCCCGCGGATATCCTACCGACTGCGCCAATTACGTTTACCACAGCCGGGAGAGTGGAAAGAAACCCGAAATGATTCTAAACTTTTAATTATTAAAGTTAATTATAATTAATTATCCTAGAAGTGTCTATTCCAAGTCGAGGTTGGATCATGGAATGGTTACAACTACTAACTACAACTAGTTAACCTACGAATGTCCATTCCAAGCCGATGTTAGGACATGGAATGGTTACAATAATTAAATAGACTAATTAAAACTAACTAGCCTACGAGAATCCATCCTACACGATGTAGGAATATGGAATGCTTCTTTCTTACGAGAGATGCTCTTAAATATTAGTTCGGCATTGATCGGTTCCTTGACGTCATGGCCGGATCGGTTCCAAGGTAATTGCACAGTCAGCAACTTCCTATGTTTATGCTCCGTACGTTTCTGTGTCAGCGAAAGTCTAGCTACGTGCGTTGACTTCGCGGTAACTGCACTGTCATCAAGGTCTATGTATGTATATTGTCCGCAATGTCAGCAGATTCCTAGGCATACGTAACACACACTATAAATCTACACAACAACACACATAAAATACATCACATAAACCTACACCACAACACAATGACACCATACTCACCGCGTTATACTTTATTACCACACACCCCACACGTTATGCTATACCTCACAGTGCATGTTCATTTTATTAATCCACAGTTGTATACTTTTCGCACTTTAGCGTACTGTATCGTAATTATTAGTCATAAATCATTTACTACAAATGGCTAACCATATCCAATCTGCTATTATCACTGAATTGGATGAATTTGAAATTGCGCAATCACACAAGTGTTCACCATCCGATTGCTCGAAATACTTGTTGGGATCAATTGAAATGATTAATATTCTTCACGTAAATATACGAAGCATCAATAAAAATTTTGATGAATTACTGGTTTTAATAACTTCACTTAAAATTAGCTGCGACGTTATAATACTAACTGAGCGCTGGTTAAATAAAGTTATCAACTTACCGGTGATGAATGGCTACAAGTCATACTATACAAAAAACACGCTGAACCAAAATGACGGGATTGTCTTATTTATAAAAGATAAAATTGACTGCGTAGTTAAGGAACCCAACTTTCTAAACGGTATATCGATCGCCGTCATATAATACTAGAGCTGAGTATGATAACTTCTTAAACAGCTTAGACAATGTCCTCACGTCCTTCAAAAACTACTCAAATATAAGTCTAATCGGGGACACAAATATAGATATAAAACCCCTAGGTATACAAGCACGTGCTAGTGAATATCTAACATTAAACGCCACACACGGTTTACTTCCAGCACATCGGTTACCCACCAGAATTGATAATTGTATAGACCATGCATTACTCACCATCATGCATTATTACCATGCATTATTTGTACCTCGTTTTACACCTGTAGCCTGTGGGTTCATTTCACGCAAAAATCGTACAGCGCCCTTCGCGTTCAGTATAATAATGCCTTCAGGGTGCTGATGGGGCTGCCTCGCTTCTGTAGCGCATCAGGGATGTTTGCGGAAATGCGTGTTGATTGCTTTTATGCATTGATGCGTAAAAGTTGTGCATCCTTGGTGCGCAAGCTCCAACGGCATCCTGGCCATGATTGCTGACAGGCTGTACTGTGTTCAAATGAATCGTTGCTCCAGTATTGCAGCTGGAATGCTGAAGCAATGATCATTGATGATCATTTAATCTTTGTGAAATTGTAATAGTTGTTGAAATTGCTACTAACATAGGTATAAGTTTGTATTGTTACTAACACCATTCTTATGTATGTTTAGGTTTAAGTTATTTTATATGGGCCCTGTAGCCTGAAATAAATGGATTAATAATAATAATTAATAATAATAATTACTGAAAACAAACAGAACAGCCACCTTACTCGTGATTCAATCGCACATCACCGATCACCTCCCAATTCTACTATCAATCAGTAACACTCGTCCGCCTATGATACCTGCCTATAAAATACCCAGAACTGATTACACAAGTCTCAAAATAGATTTAGAAGCACAAGATTTTTCAGAAGTATTAAATACTCGTACAAATGATCCTAACCTAGCATCAGACAAACTAACTGCAATATTACATAATGCTACAGTGAGGCACACTAAGTTGGTAACGGTCCCTAAAAAAGAACGAAATGTTCGTCCCTGGATAACGCCTGGTTTATTACGATGCATACGTCACCGTGATAAACTCCACAAAAAAGCCCGAAAAGCGCCTAACAATCAAACGATACAAACTACGTATAGACGGTATCGGAACTTCTGCAACGGTTTACTAAGAAAACTTAAAAGGGTTTACGAACAAAATGAACTGCGCAAAGCAAAAAGTAACCCGCAATCACTGTGGAACAAAATCAAAGAAATTACATACACCACTAAAACAAAACCTCCACCACTCTCACTACTAAAAACAGCTCCTGATAAAGATGCGGCAGCTAACCAAGTCTGTAACTTTTTTGCTAACATAGGTCAAAAGTTGGCATCTGCGATAGTGACCTCGGTGCCGCCCCCCGAGCCACATAGCCAAACAAGCAGGTCATGTCCTAGTTCCTTTGTTCTTTTACCCGTTGATAACGCGGAGGTAGCCTGTACTATCTCAAGCCTAAGACAAGACTGTGCCACAGGCTGGGATGGGATTTCCATGAAAGTAATAAAACTATGTGAAAGGATCCTTGTACCACTAATCACACATATTATTAACTGTTCTATTGACTCGGGTATATTCCCGAACACTTTCAAAAAAGCCGTTGTCCATCCTATACATAAGAGTGGTAATAGGGACTGCGTAGATAATTATAGACCAATTGCTGTACTGCCGCTAATGTCTAAAATAATGGAAAAAATTATTAATAGACAACTAGTAAATTACCTAAACAAACATAATATTATAGCAAATAACCAATATGGATTTAAAAAAGGCGTATCTACCGAAAGTGCAGTATTAGATCTATCAAACTTTATAGCAAAGAAGTTAAACACTAAACAGAAATGCCTAGGTATATTTCTGGACCTGACAAAGGCGTTCGACACGGTCTCTGTTCCCACCCTCCTCTCCAAGCTGGAAAATATCGGTGTACGTGGCATTGTACATAACCTCTTTGAGAGCTACCTAGTAAACAGGAAAATTTGTGTTAAAATAGGATCACACATTAGCGCCGAGGAGACGATTACTTACGGAGTGCCACAAGGTAGTGTCCTCGGTCCAACACTATTTTTAATTTACATCAATGATCTGTGCACCTTAAACTTACCAACTGCTAATATATTTACATATGCCGATGACACTGCCATTGTGGTATATGGTAAAAACTGGTCCGAAGTCAAAATTAACGCAGAAACTTCCCTACAAATAGTGAAAGAGTGGCTAAACAGGAACCTTTTAACATTAAACCTCCAAAAGACCAACTATATCCCTTTCTCGATTAATGCGAAAACGAAACCCCCCAACACATATTCTATCATGGCCCATACTTGTCTGGACCCCACAACCTGCACTTGCTCATCACTCCCCCAAGCTACATCTGTCAAGTACCTGGGTGTGATGGTTGATGATGGACTGAAATGGTATAGTCAGATAGAAAATACCGCCTGCAAAATTAGGAAAACCATTCATATTGTCAAATCGTTAAGGCACTCCGCAGATCCTGAGATTCTTAGAACGGTATACACTGCCCTCTGTCAGTCCGTCGCCAACTACTGCATTCTAGCATGGGGTGGCACCGCTAAAACAAAGTTCTTAGAGGTGGAGCGGGCACAAAGGGCTGTCCTTAAAGTAATGTTGAATAAACCTTTTCGGTATCCCACACATCAGCTATACGCCGACCTTAAAATTCTAACGGTGCGACAGCTCTTTGTGCTCAGGGCCACACTCTGGAAGCATCAGCAGATGCCACCACCAGACCCTGGCAAACGGGGAAACAGGACAAATTGCCCGAGTGTTTCGCATAAAACCACCTTTGCTAGAAGACATTTGTACGTGTTGAGCTCAATAATATATAGAAACATAAATAGTTCCTCATCTATAACTAGACTCAACAAACACGACGCTAAAATTAAATTGCGGCATCTCCTGTATCTTCTTGACTATGCGCAGACAGAGAAACTGCTGTTGCCTATGGCATAATTAAATTAATTCTGTTAGTAACATGTCACTGCATAACCACAATTCCTTCGCTCACAAATAATAAATTTATTATAACATTCTCAACAACTATTATACACAAACACGCACACACACTCACTTACGCACACACACTCACTTACACACACACACACGCACTCACACTCACTACAGCTTACCCTCATTCACCTCTTTTCTTTTTCTTGTTTATATTGTTTTCTATGTATACTTAATTTTCCGTGTATAATCTGCTAATTTAGCGTCAGTACTGTTTACTTGATAGGGGAAAGATAAATGTCCAAGCTACAGTAGAACACTGACTCCTAAGACACAGGGTATCCTAGTTTAGGAGGCAGGGTTTAATAAATTAGTACGCGTTTCAAAATTGTGAACACGAACTAGATAAAAAGCAAAAAAAAAAAAAATGTAAGGTATTTGTTCAATAAAGATATTATTATTATTCTTTGAGAACTTTGATTTATTTGTGTTTACGTTGCCTTCTACTTACTTAATACTAGAAAAGCTTCAACATTAATTAATGGAATGGAACACATTACCTCAAAAAATATTTTATACTAGCTTAAAACCGCGGCTTCACTACCGTGGCCTATCCAAAAGGAACCTTGTTTTTTTTAAATAAAATGGTACCTAATGTCGCTCAATATAGTGTAGTTTACTATCAGTGAATAAAATCGTAATCATATTGGTGTAGTATTTCTAGAGATTTCCGCTGACAAATAAAAAACTTCTAGCGACACTAGAAATGTATGGGGCCGCACTGCTCCTGCGCCTTAAAAATGCTATTCATCGGCTCTAAATGAAAAAGCTATCAGAAAGATATCATCTATAGCAATGACCACAAAACGTCTGCATAAAAGATTTCATCACTGGCTCACACCTCTCACACCATTTGCCGAGTACATATTAAAAAGCATTACCCAAACACATTCGGGATCTTTTCACCGACTTCATTTCTTTTGTTGTTAATAAAATATGGGCATCATTATATCACTTTTATAGCGCTGAAGAAAATTCAATCGAGTACAAACATTCATACGTAGGTATTCAGCTTCCATCGACTGTACCAAAAGTATCGTTTTTATTGTTAAAAAAAAAACAAGTAAGTGGCAAATAAATTGGCTTTACGTGAATGTTGCAAGGGTACTAAATCATGTATAAATGTCAAATATGTTTTGCCATTGTCATATTGCAAGGATCAATTTTTTTATAAAGCTTGAGTTGATAAATTGCTCTTTTACATATTTTTTCACGACTTAAAGGAATTTTTGAACAGTCATGAATTCATGATCGATATTTAGCAATATAAAAATACGACTATAATAAAGTCTTTCTAATAACTACGTAGGTTGTGAACATGTGATGTCTCTCCATCTTTTTTTTTTATATCCAATAGGCTCGCGCTTGACCACTATCTCACCATCTTTCAAAGGTTTACTGAAAGCAAAACAATATTTCAGTTAAACTCGCCTTTGTTGCACTCTGTCTCAATTACTGACAAATGTTTTTGCTTTTAGTATCAGAACAATAAATAATCCAGCCTAATATTATAAATGCGAAAGTATCTCAATCTCTATGTGTACGTTTTCACGCCTATACCGCTGAACCAATTTTGATATCGAATGGACCTTAGAAATGGGCATAAGATACTTTGTATCCTGGAAGTACTTTCCCTTAGGATAATTGCCGACTATACCGCGGGCGAATCTACTGGCAGAAGCTAGTACTGTATAAATACGGTTGCTCTGAAAGTGTAATATACACCATACTTAAAGCTGTGTGTTACAAAGCGCCCTCATAACATAATACTAATGCTTGTTCTAAGGCACACTTACACAATATGTGAGATCACATTATGTACGTGAGAGCAGAGTGCCCGTCAAGCTAACAGAATAATATTTCAACATGACTACACCTCCTGAATAATCTACAGGTGACACTAGAGAGAACTATGCTACTACAACTACTATTTACATGATTTCCCCAGAAGGAGGTTAATGTTTTTTTTTTTTCTTTATTTTTTATGGGTTTGCTCTTGACTCTTAGTCTAAGTGACAGAGACAGAGTCGACGATGGAGTGAGCCTACCCAGAGAGAAGCCTGTTCACTCTAACTTTTAAGAGATTCGGGTTGAATGCGTTCGGAAACACAGACGCAGGTAGTGAGTTACATTCATTCGCTGTGCGCATTATGAAGGATGAATGGAAGCGCTTGGTGCGAATTGGTGGAATTGCAACAAGGTTAGGACTTGCAGTGCGTCTAGATATCCGATAGTCGAAGGGGGCTGGTGGGATGAGGTCGTGGAGTTCTTGAGCACTCTCACCGATATACAGTCTGTAGAAGACCGAAAAGCAGGCAACCTTGCGCCGATGAGCCAAGCTGTGAAGCTTGGTATCCACCAGTTCAATGTCGCCGATGAGCCTCTTGGCTCTACGTTCCACCGAGTCAAGCGCGGCAAGCTGATACTTAGCTGAGCCTTCCTAAAGGTGGCTACAATACTCCATGCAGGATCGGACTTGCGCTTTGTACAGGGTTAAAAGCTGTCCAGGCGTAAAGTATCGCTTCACCTTAGTTAGGATGCCCAGTTTTTGGCCGCAATTTGGGCTTTGTACACAATGGAGGCGCCGAAGTTGAGACTGGATGTCAACTCCATGCCTAGGAGCTCGAGCCGATCAGTCACTGGAACAGACGCACCCCGAAAAGTAGGCGCCTGATCGAAAATACTCCTTTTAGAGGTTAAAAGACACGCCTGTGTTTTGGTGGCGTTAAAGGAGACCAGATTGTCATCATCCCACTGGGAGACAAGGCTTAAGGTCAAATCTGTCCGCTCTACCATAGCCTCTCTCAAGGAACCAACTTCATCTACGCTGGTTCTTGTGCTGGACAGGTATCTCTCTGAAACAATACTGTCATCTGCGTACCCAACAATACCAAGCTAAAGTAGGTCATTGATGTGCAGCAGGAAAAGAGTTGCAGAGAGAACAGACCGAGGAACTCCGGAATCAATAGCCATAAGGTCAGAGGAGCAGCCGTCTATGACTACTCGGATCGACCGTTCGCTAAGGAAGTCTGATATCCAGCTACAAAAACCAGCGGGGATGCCATACGCTTGAAGCTTACTGAGTAGACTTGCGTGCCAGACTCTGTCAAAGGCTTTCGAGATATCCAGCGATACAGCAAGTGCTGCAAACTAAAATGCAAAACTAAATGCAGCGAGAGACACGGCGAACCGTGTCTCTCGATGGCTTCGCCACAGCAGTGCGTGACATACACAAGAAGATCGCCAGTAGACCGTCCCCGGCGAAAGCCATATTGACGGTCACTGAGGAGATTATTGTCTTCAAGGTAGGTAATCAACTTACTGTTCAGTACGCTTTCCATAACTTTGCACAGAATGGAGGTAATGGCGATTGGACGGTAATGGACAGGGTCTGCACGGTTGCCTTTTTTGGGCATTGGTTGCACATTTGCAAGCTTCCAGAACTTTGGCACCGTTCTTTTTACAAGAGAGAAGCGGAACAAGCGTGTCAACACAGGAGACAGTTCGGGCGCACACAGCCTCAGCACTCTCCCTGGAATGCCGTCAGGCGCGCTGGCCTTGTTCACGTCTAGACTGCACAATACTCTTCGGACCTCTTTAGTATGCACAGCGATCACCGGCATCGAAGAGTCACAATGAGCTACAGTAGGTGGTTGTTTGGATCCAGCGTCCAGAAGTGAATTGCTAGCAAAGAGAGATGCAAATAAATTTGCTTTCTCACTTGCAGAGTGAGCCAGCGACCCATCAGGTTTCAGCATTGGAGGTAAAGTGGGACGACAGAAATTCGATTCAACCGCTTTAGACAGGGACCAAAACTGTGTTTAAAATGTGTTTTGAGTGTAACGTGTGTGACTCAACCCTTGAATACGTGAATGTGTAATCGTCGATATCTCTCGTACTGCAGATGTACAAAGGCAAAATTATATTAGCGTCAGGATGGTAGCCTTGCTTGCTTGACAGTGCCACTCAGAAATATAAATCAATCAGGCACACACAGACGGAAATCCACATCGCGTCAATAATCTCGCAAGTGATTGATCGATTTGATAGCGGTCAAACCCTTCGCCTTGCCGAATTCACTTGCGTAATGCAAACAAAGGAATGGACGATGGTTTCTGGTTTGCCTTTTCACTCCTTCAACACTTAACTTAGGTACCTAATAATGTATTTCTCTAAAGGCCTAATTTTTTCCGAATCTAGGCTGTGGTGTTAAAAGCTGTATTCTTATTTATCAACCCAGTTTTTCTAACAAAGTGTCCCTATAATTGGGTCAAAGGATCATCTGTCAATCACACTGTCCCTCCTTTTGCAGATTCTGATTTTATTTTCCCTATTTTGCTTGCTCCATTACAGTCACGTGGATTACCATTATCAAATATTATTATCCTCGTGTCCATCCGGGTCATTTAGACGTTATCTATAAAGGAAAAACGAGAGTTGGTATCTACGATACGCTTATACGATTTTCGTGTTACTCGGAGGAAATTTTTCGCCCAAAATCACAGCAACAAAAGAGATAGAGAGCTATTAGGGCAAATTCCTTCGTAAACCAATGATGTTGAAACAAAACGTTAATCAGTCCATAATGTTGCAACTGGGACCAAGAATCAGGACCTAAATCGTTTTCTGCTCGTCTTTGTAATGCTGGGTCCAATCTACACAGACTTCCTTTCTGATACACCAACACTTTTCTGTACTGCTGTGCTACACACGCAAAACAACGCAGTAATGAGGTCTCAACCTTAATTAAATATTATTTATTCTTCTTAGCCTTTTATCTTATTCTCTTGTAGCCTTTCTATATGTCTTCCAGCATAAATGCTCTAAATGATGGTGAAAGCCGTATCTGAATCAGTTGCGGAGTATAGAAGGATAATGCGATCACACAAAAAAACAAGATAAGTAACTATTTATAACCAACTTCAAAAAACAGGAAGAGGTTCTCAATTCGACTGTATGTGTCAATTATGAATTGATTTTAATGATATTTTTTAATGAGTTTGGAAGAATAATGTTGCCGAAATCATCTCATTAAAGTTTGGTGAAGATCTGATGAAGAACTTCAAAGATATACAACATAACTCTTCAATAAATGACGGCAAATCTCTCGGGATTACTGCAATTGCATGTCTGTTTATTATTTTTATCACTTCATAACATAACATCACGCCGGTACGCTCTAAAGGGGTACGCAGATGTGTTCCGTTCACCCTGGTGTACTCTCATTTCAACGATTATGTTCTAATTCATGTTATTCGGGTATCTATTCTGGCATAACTTTTGGCATTATAGGTACTTTACTTAAGAAATTGTTCTGTACCACAACTGAAAAGTGAAAAATAGTACCATTTTACAAATAAAATACAACCGACTACCAAATAAAAACAAATTGAAGTTATTCTTTCTTTTGTAGTGTTTTTATTTGGATGCCGGTTGCATTTTATTTGTAAATAGTTTTTATGTGTATCTAGTATGGTCAAGTATAGATTCATCATATAGGACCAGTGCGGATTGATATTATATACTACATAAGGTAATTATTTTCAAGGCAAACAAGTGAATTTAATCCCCTTCACCACAGGGAATAACATTACATTAAATTACAATAGAAACACAGTCATTTGTTTCATCGATATAAAAGGAAATGATCATTCAATTGAATGATTGAACGATCATTGAACAAAGCTGCGATGAATGGCTCGATTACCATTCGATAGAATGAAGGTATACTCTTTTTGATATTTTATACATTAAGTACTGTATTTATTTTTGAATCGTTTGTTTGCAGCTACAGTTTTATGTAAACTAAATGTAGTCAAATACTGTATGCAAATTCATTATGTTTTATTTATTATCATGTTTTAAACATACAAACGAATTGCGCAAGAAATGTGTAATAAGTATTTTCATTTCAAAACGAAATAGAAACAAACCTGTGGGAATCGTTGTTTCCTTATTAATTCCACAAAGTGTATAAGTAAACTTCACTTTTCATTTATATATTATAGGTACAGTTTATTACACAATACATAATAAACACAGAACAAACATATACACTGGACAAACATTTATTAAACCAATAGCGGTCTTATCACACACGAACATGAATTGAAAACATGAGATGGATTTTGAACTATTAAGGTCCGAATCACAGTGAAACCTGCAGCCTAATTGCGTAAGTGAATTTGGCAAGGCAAAGGGTCTGACTCCATAAAAGAGTATGACAAATACTCTTAACAAAATAGGTATTGCCAGAAATTATTTGACGCTTTCATTGTGAAGATACTCTTTTCGAAAGAGTCCAATATTTTTTTACAAATAAGGAAGTTTTGTGAAAGGCCCACGTGTTGTGAAAGTACAATGTCTTAGGATACGATGGGACTGACATACGCTATGCGTAAAAGACCCTTAAATAAATAAAGAGAAAAAAAAAAAATAAAAAAAAAAAAGTTTTTCATTTATCCAGTTTCTGAAATAGCCAGGTGTTGAATAGGAGTGATGTTGTCTCATTTACAGATCTCGTGGCCTGCCTTGGACTAAATCCAAAATGATAAAAAAGCTAGCTTCTGCCAGCGGCTTCGCCCGCGTGACAAGTATTTTCTTATCGCAAGGGTACATTACCGGGATGAAAAGCCGATGTGCTGCTCCAGTCAATAGTCAATAATCTATGTCTGTGCCAAATTCCATCCAGATCCGTTGAGCCGTTCTGATTGAGTAACACAAATCTATCCATCAAGACTTTCGCATTTATAATATTAGTAAGATTAAGTGTAATAGATTACTAGATAGATTATAGAGCTAGTAGGTACAAAGCGGTAGGTCAGTAAGATAGAAACAAACTCAAGAAAAGATAATACTCACGTGTAGTTGGTAATTCAGCAATAACACACAGTTTGGACTTTGAACTATAATTTATTCACACTAAGTTCCCATCAAATCCATACAATATATCCACTTAGGTCAACAGTACCATTTTCCAAGCCCGCCCAGACAAGGCTGACGAACTGACTCAACGCGCCTCGTGTCCGAACAATCCCCCTCTAATCGACAACTGTCATTAGATGTGACGAGATTTGACATTCGAATGTTTTCTAGGATAATTTTCACAAGTAAGGATAAGGTATCCCTAGAACAAGATATAAACAAGATATAAACTAAGTGATATTATAAAATGGCTAACTAATAACAATTTGAAAATAAACTATGACAAAACTAAAATTATGATATTTCGCAATCGTAAAGCTCAATTTACTGACATTAATATACAATATACAGGGAACAAAATAAATGAGATAACAACTACAAAATTCTTAGGCATGTCTATTGATTATAATTTGAATTGGAAGACACATGTTGATAATTTAAATCTAAAATTAAATAAACAATCATACGCCCTACATATGCTGGCAAAAACAGGTGTTTACCGTTTGCTGTTCTTGCAGCATACCATGGCTACGTGGGATCCTTGATAAAGTATGGTATTATATTCTGGGGTCATTCCACTAATAAAGATATGGCATTCAAGGCGCAAAAGCGGTGTATTAGGGGTATGTTTAATATCAACCAGACTGATAGCTGCAGACCATATTTTATCAAATATAATATATTGACATTGCCGTCTGTCTACATATATGAGATTGCTAGCTTTGCAAGAACTAACAAACATCTTTTTGATAGGTACAGAAGTAGGCGGCATAGTGATAAAATTTGTTGCAAATCTTACAAGACAGCCTTATATGCCAAGAGCATTTTCAGTATGGCGCCGCGTGTATACAATCACTTGCCAAAGTCCATAATAGAAACTCCATCTATCGGTGAATTCAAAAAGAAATTAAAAAGATTCTTGCTATGTAAATGTTATTATAGTATTCAGGATTACTTAAGAGAGGATGTAAGGACATATTGTTGATGTGACTAGTGCACTAATTTTATTATTAATAGTATTACTTTGATTTTAATTTGACATTTATTTAAAAATATATCTTGATATTCTCATCTAATAGGTACATGACATTTAAATTTTAATTAATCTAGTGACATTACTATTTGCTTCATGATTGTTGTTTCATTATTATTTGTCGTGGTGAAATTACCAAATAATGCACGAATTTAATTATTATATATTATTAACTTGACATTTTCATTTAATACATGACATTTTAAATTTAATTATTTTAGTGACATTATTGATAGCTTAAGTTTTCATGTTTTCATTGTTATTTGCCACGCAATGAAATAGATGTGTTATAAATTATAAATTATCTTTGCTAGTAAATGTGTGTTTATCAAGCTTGTGATTTGCATGCCTTAAGGTGTAATATAGTTGGACTGTGCTATATTTTTAACAACTTTATGTAATTACCCATATTAGCAAATAAATGATTATGAATTATGATAATCAATTTAACAACTTTTAAGTACTATTTGACGATAAAAATTTAATTCTTAACAAGTAAAAGATGTATTTATCAAAGAAAACCTAACACTCGACCATCCTGATACCGTGTATGACCTCATACACGTATCCGGTGATAACCTAACACTCGGCCTGTTGAGTCAATTTTCAAAGTATAAAGTCAAATCAATTAAACCATTTAATGGCACTTTTGAATGTAAAAAGTTCAAAGTCACAAAAAAAAAGATTCTACTGCCCATTCGCAAAAGTAGTTTGCTATGGAGAAGAATGGACAAGAAACTCCAAAATTACTCTTCTCTTTAAAATTAAAAACCTCTTACAATTTTTTTTTTAAATTTTAATTCATTGATTTTATGTGAGTACCTTATGAAGTATGATTCACCTAGAATAAAACTTCTGTTCTATGTATAGATATAAAGTATTTCGAGCAATAACAGTTATATTGATTCATTTGATAAATACGCTATAGACAAACCCGCAACTTATTCACATATTGCGATTTAGTCGCCTGTAGGCAAGCCCTGCGATTTATTCGCCTGTAGGTAAGCCCGCGACTTATTCACATAAAGCGATTTATTCGCTTGTAGGTAAACCCACGACTTATTCTTAAATTTACATGTGCTGCGAATTATTCGCTGATTTAAACATTGCACTTTCGACGTTAAATCACTATCATCAAATCAGAATCAAATGAGCTAAAATAGTACTACAAATATTACCCATGACATACTGGGATTAACTGAAGTCCATCTACTAAAATAAGCTATTATCAAAGACGATGATTACACGTATTACATAGGAAAACCAAAAATATCCCCTTCTTAGTAAAGACAAGTAAAACATTTCAACTTTCATCGAAATATCAGAAAGAGTGTGTACTACAAATAGTTCTAGAAAGCCTGCCTTTTGCAATTATACAGGCTTATGCAACTTCTGAAACCACGTCGCTTATTAAATTTTTATGAAAACATGGAAATATTCATTACTTTACTAGTACCTCCATAAAATACATTACCTCTATGGGTGATTTCAATGCACAGATCGGGGTATCGGTAAGGAACATTAGCATTTAGTTGCTGGAAAATATAGTTATGGAACCACCAGCACTCGTGGAGTGACAATCTTTCAATACGAATAGAATAATACCTCAAAATCATAAACAAGATGTTCATGTTAGCACATAATCGATCTCTCCAAAATAAACATACAAGAAGACAGAGTTTGGTCATGTTGTGACTAAAGAAACACAATTACTCGTATTTTCAAAGTACGAAGTATCGTCGTCAGTTTCGTTTGGATAAGACCACATAATGCAGAGAGAAATCCACAAGAAATCCACGATAAAAAGCAGGCGCACTTCTCTGACACGCCATTAACAATGAAAAACGTTGAACGAGCAAGAAGTTATAAAAGGTCCTAATAACAATCTACCAGGACTTAAAGAGTTACGTGAAAAGTATGACACAAAAATCTAATGAATATTACCCTAAAAATCATGCACTCTATACTGGAATGTTTAAAAGTTACTAAAAGAATAATATAGAATTTATCAGAAAAACCGCACAGTTAATAAAAGAAACCAAAACTTCACAAAACACCAACACAGAAATAGGGAGGTGCTCCCTATAGAACAACCACTATACGTACAAATATATCTATACAAAATGTCAAAAATGTATGAGATTGTCAAGTGCTATCATAGAATCACAAAATTGATCTCCCACACTATAGTATCGTCACTGCTGACATCGAATGACCCTCTGTATAGCACCTGTTAAGAAATATATACATATCTAATACACTACCAAATGTGAATCCTGAATGGAGATTTAGTATCGTCACTGCTGACATCGAATGACCCTCTGTATAGCACCTGTCAAGAAATGTATCCATCTCTATTACACTACCAAATGTGAATCCTGAATGGAGATCATAAATATAGCTACGGTTTATTATGCCAAACTATATAAATAACCAGGTTCATTACAGCAAACTGGTATGATTAACCAAAGCGGGCAATAAATGCTCCCCTGTACCTGAAACCCTATAACAATCAATGAAGATGAAACCAGAGAAGGACTATCAGATCAGGCAGCTTCATAAACAATCGTAGGAGAATGGGCTGGAATCCAATTACGGAAATTTGCCCAAAAGAAAAACACTTGCTTCTTACACGGCCCTTGTCAATTGTTAACTCGTTCAGAGTTATTGACCTAAACGCGTAACTTATATCGAACAGCGACGTTAAGGATTTTCTGGCATCCAATAGCTACGACTATACACCGACAAAAAGAGCCTCTCAAGAAAAATCTTTACCACAAAACAAATATTGCCGAGTATAAGTCGGTCCAGCGTTAGGGACCCAAACAGGCGACTCATTAGACATCAAAGACAAGATTTGTGCTTGATGTCCAACTGCCAAAAGATACAAAACAGAAAGAACTTTTCAAAAGAACACTCGATATTAAACTGCCTTTTGCTTATTCAAAAATATTCAGATTCAATGACCTAAATAGGCAAGCAATTGGGCACCAAGATTACTATCTTTTTCTTTTGGCACCTAACAGCCACAAGATACACGCCACCGCAAAAATCCACTCAAGAACCCTTGTTACAAGACAACTATTGTCAATAGTTAGTCCATTTAGAGATAACGACCCCAATAGGAAAACCAGTCTAACACCGAAATCAAAGGTTTTAATTAAGGTAACATCCACAGAAACACGGTTAGCGAGTACGTCCAAACCCAAATAAGCAAAATTCCAAGTAAGTCAATTGACGACATACCAGAAATTAAATGATATCTACTTAATGGATCACATTTAGAGCTCTGTAGCTCCTCACGTGTCAACTATTCAGAGAAGTCGTTATAATACGAAATATTCAAACTGAAAAGATTCATCCAACACATATACCAGCGCTACTGGGGTGAATGACATGCTTAACGTTGGGTCTAATCGAGCAGACTCTTAAAACATTGTTCCTAAATCGGCATGTAAGAGGCCAATATTTTAAAGTGGATGGTTATAGATTTATAAAACAATGATTGAAATGTACAGTACTAATGAAAGTAATTAGTTGACAAAAATACAGAATTCAAATGACTCACATTGAAAGCTCTCTAGCTCTTGAAGTAACCATAATCTAAGAAATATTCGCCCTGAAGAGATCTATTGAACGACACATATCATATCGCTACTGGGATGCGACAAAATTGCTTACTGCCCTTTGCAAGGACTGTACTATTAAGACCTATCATGCTTCTATGGAACAAAACATTAGTAGGAAAAGTTGTGCCGAAATCAGTTATCATCCTGTTGTACAAAAGGTAATCCAGTGGATACTGGGCATTATTAATAAAGAAGCCATATCAGCACAATCTCAGCAAAAATGAAGTTATGACTAAATAATCACCACATGTCACCCACTAGGTAAATGACATCCCTCTCAAGTCTGTAGAGAAGTATACCCATCTAGGCAAACAAATCTCCCTCAGCAAAGCCAGTAATATGGAACAAGTCTATAGAAAATAGTAGAGTCGGTATAAGATTAACGATCACTTAGCTATGAACATCCAGGCTGCTGCTATAGTAGCCTCTTGTTGTGATGTCCTGGACTGCTGCGCCTTGAGCTGCGACGTCCTGGACTGATATGCCTTGGGCTCCGACGTCCGGGACTGCGACATCTTGGGCTGTGGCGTCCTGTACTGCGTCACCTTGGGCCGTGACGTCCTGGCCTGGTGCGCCTTGGGCTGGCGCCTCACGAGGCATGATGCGAGGTACATCAAACAAATAGAAATGGTTTTGGAATAACTAAAGTACACAAAAGAAATTTGGAAACATATGCAGGGTATTTTGAAAATATCTCTGAAACGGTGCATTTGAGCTCAAAAATAGCCAAATTTTTCACAATCCTTTAATAAGCCTCGCAGAAAGACAAGATACTTAGTCACATTTTTATTTATGTTCTACCCTCATATTTTTAAAATTTAATGTATTTTTAGTTTTAATAAGACATTTGAAACTGTAATTTAATAAAATGTTAATCGAATGCACTTGATTTTTCTAATAGGCGTGTACTTACCACATCTGAAATGTAATAGATCACTAGATAGACAACAGAGCTAGTAGGTACAAAGCGGTAGGTCAGTAAGATAGAAAAATACTCAAGAATAGATAATACTCACGTGTAGTTGGTAATTCAGCAATAAAACACAGTTTGGACTTTGTACTATTATTTATTTTCCACTTCACACTAAGTTACCATCAACTCCATACAATATATCCACTTAGGTCCAGTACAATCTTCCAAGCCCGCCCAGACTAGACTGACGAACTGACTCAACGCGCCTCGTGTCCGAACAATCCCCCTCCAATCGGCAACTGTCATTAGATGTGACGACATTTGACATTCGAATATTTTCTGGGATAATCAATTTAACAACTTTTAAGTACTCTTTGATGATAAACATAAATAATTTAATTGTTAACAAATAAAAGATGTATTTATCAAAGAAAACCTAACATAAGTAAGATTGTTTCATTCATAGAGGCGTAGATAAAAATTGAATATGAAATCTCAGTTATTAATGTTTATTATGCTCAGAAACAAAGGTATTTTCAATGCAAAAGTGTGGGGACTTTATTGTAATATGTCAGTTCTTAGGTTTCTTTCATATCCAAGACCCATTTAAATGGGTTTCACTGTACCAGCAATTTAATGCAAATTTGCTCTGCAAAGGAACGTTCTCCCATACTAGCTCAGACATCAGTTTGATCTCTGTTCCAGCACTAGTATGGTGATAAAGGCATGAGATAAAAGGGCTCTCAAGCAAGCTACACTCAGTCTTTGTCAGCCGTATCTTTGATAAAGCGTTCAGTGGAAATAGGAAGCTTTAAAGTTCAGATAAGCTTGCCAAATTCTATTGCAGAGAAAAATGGCAGTTCGACACTAAGTGCTCGTTCACACAGAGGTCCATTTTACAGGTCCGCTGTATCATATACGTTTTTACTCGGCGCTGAAATAACTATGTAGTTGTATGAGCGAGTGCACATACATGACCGTATTCCAGAACCAGTAAAAATACCAAGCCGACATAATATACAGCAGTCGGTTTTACAGGTCCACTTTATCGTATACGTTTTTATTCGGTGCTGACGTATGTAGTTGTATGAGCAAGTTCACACACACAACAGTATTTAAATACTGATCTGATTTGTTTGAAAGTTACTAGTTTTGTTTGACTAAATCTGGTGTGAACATCGCCTCCTGTAGCGACGGATCGTTAAAAACGATCCTGGAAATACAGATGTTCTGTGTAAACGTAGGTACCCTTACTTGACCTAAATATGTCGAATCTAAAGCACATATTATAAAAAAAAAAAAATCGTTTATCCTCGAACTGGAATGCCTTGCAGCAATTACACCAATGGAGCACAATCTTGTAATAAACTCACTATAAGTCCAGGTTCCCTCACGATATTTTCCATTATTATACATATATATATATATATATATTTTACATTAAAATTGTAAAATATAAAAATGGTGGATTTTGGGCGCCGTATTGTGGACGACAAACATTTGTTTTTATTCCAAACCCATCTTGTGGGGTACCTATCAAAATAAAGGATTTTAAGAGGTGATTTAAAAAATATATAAAACTTATAAGTTAAAATGTACCTAAATCTTAAAAAAAATAACTAAAAAATTATAAAAAAAGTGAATTCAAAAAATCAAAAACCCCGACTGCTTAAAAAACGAACTAAAAGACGTAAACAAGAAGAAAATCATGCTGTGCAGTCAGAGGATAAATCTGGTTTTGGTCATCCAGCTCGCGAATACGTATCTTCCGACTGCACAGCATGATTTTCTTCTTGTTTACGTCTTTTTAGTTCGCTATTTAAGCAGTCGGGGTTTTTGATTTTTTTGAATTATATATGAATAGGTTTAAAGTCAACCTCATCTTTTCGGCGACTATTACTTATCCAAGACTCTGGTTGTCGTTACAATTAGGAATAATTTATTCAAATACAGACTTTATAAATAAAATAATAGTAAATATTTTAATTATAATAGTTATTTTATATTCATTTTAGCCTTAAATGATAAAACCGTTTATACCATTATAGTTTTAACGATAATCATAACATTTTAATTAAGACTAGTTTCATAAAACTTTACTATTTAAATGAACTCACACTGGGAATTCTAATTGCACGATTTCGTTTTATGCCAAGAAAAATAAATATAGAGAAAATTACATTGAATCGGTACAAATATATTGTAAATCCCTCACTCAAATAAACAGGTCTAATTTTATACCTAGGTGCCTTTAAAAAAATATTATAATAAAGGTACCTAATCCTACTAAAGTTACCAAATTTAAGTGATAAGCTTGGTAAACCTAGGGATTTTGGTCAGCAACTTTTATTTGTACGAATTGTTTACAGGTAAACCTCGCTTTATTTGAAAATAGCAAATTTAAGAGACTTTGGAAACAGTTGAAGGTTTATTTATATTAGTCTGTATTAAAAAGATTAGATTTGGGGTTTAGGAGATTGGTTCCCGGATAATTTATAAACATATTCACTTTTAGATTAAGGTTGCCCTAGTCGACGGCACGAACTATTTTGCTATCATGCTATCTCATCCGACAACACGTGGGATATAGATAGATGCTGTGATGAGCAGTAAAAAGATAATTCGCGTACGAATTTGCACTTTTGCAATTTTTTTGCGATATGGATGATGATTTAGAACGACAAAGAGAGCGCAAAATGTTATAAACAGACTTTCGGGAGTCTAGATATCATTAAAAAACGTATTAATGAATGTGTTCAAAAAAAAAAAAAAACTTTGTTGAACTACTAATCTATCCATGTATGGTGGCTGTTTTGCATTTTTCCTTCTTCTTATGGTATTTATTTTCGCCCAATGATGCGTTAAAATAAGTGTTGAAATATGGAACTTTCGACGCTCATAACTTTCAAATATTCTTTTTTTTACTTTTCTGTTTCCATACAGGGCTAGATAACGAAAAGACATATTGATGTAATTTTTTATTTTGTACGTACATCGTCAAACAGTGCAGTAATCGCCAGACTACTTCGTTCGTTTCGTTTCCAGGATCGTTTTTAACGATTCGTTTAGGTTATATCTATATCGTTTTAAACTAGTCTTAATTAAAATCTTATGATTATCGTTAAAATTATAATGGTATAAACGGTTTTATCATTTAAGGCTAAAATGAATATAAAATAACTATTATAATTAAAATATTTACTATTATTTTATTTATAAAGTCTGTATTTTAATAAATTATTCCTAATTGTAACGACATCCAGAGTCTTGGATAAGTAATAGTCGCCGATAAGATGAGGTTGAGTTTAAACTTATTCATATATAATTCAAAAAATCAAAAACCCCGATCCCAAAATCTAATCTAATCAAAGTTTTGGTCATCCAGCTCGCGAATACGTATCCTCCGACTGCACAGCATGATTTTCTTCTTGTTTACGTCTTTTTAGTTCGTTTTTTAAGCCGTCGGGGTTTTTGATTTTTTGAATTCACTTTTTTTATAACTTTTTAGTTATTTTTTTTAAGATTTAGGTACATTTTAATATATAAGTTTTATATATTTTTAAAATCACCTCTTAAAATCCTTTATTTTGATAGATATCCCACAAGATGGGTTTGGAACAAAAACAAATGTTTGGCGTTCACAATACGGCGCCCAAAATCAACCATTTTTATATATTCCAATTTTAATGTAGCCAATGACACTCGTAGGTTTAACACGAATCGATTTTACTTATGAATCATCAAAATCGGCCAACGCATTTGTTCTCTAGAACGCCAAATAGGAACAAACATACATACATACATATATTCATAAATACATTACCCTCCTTCGGCAGTCGGGTAAAAAAGGTATAGCCTCGAATCCACTAGGCAATATTTGACGCGCAACCCTTGACGCTCAACATGTTCGGTAACGTTGCACAACAACGGGCGACGTTGCGTGGACAGACAACGTTACTAAACAAAGTTCTTCGTTGCCGATCAACATGTTGTGCATCACATCGCCAGTCAAATGTTGCCTAGTGGATACGTGGCTTATTAGTGGCAAGTCTTGAGTATTATATTATTTTTTATCTACTCTCATATCGTAATATTCGAATTATAAACTGCAAAACGAGTTTATATTGACATACTTTATAAATACAATACCGAAATTTGAAAATATAATCATAATAGAACACTTTTTCTCTAACAAAAGAATGCTATAATAGCTATTTATGCAACTGTTACGTTATGGACGGTCTTTTAATACGAGTGGCATTTTTCGGTACAAGCGTAGCGCGTACCGAAATAGGTGGGCACGAGTTATTAAAAGACCAATAACGTACAGTTGCATACAAGATTTTATCTACGAAGGAAGAAATAAAACACAGATATAGACAAATAAGTATTTTAGGAAGTGTGTTTAAGTATTTCATTTCTCATATACATGTCTTGATTTTTCTGGTAGTAAAATATTTTTAGCCGCAACTGCTCTATTTGTTATATATGGTGGTGTATTTTCAATATAATTTGATGTTGAAGACATTTTTAATAAACTTTGGAATAAAAGGAGAATGCCCATTTTGTATGGAGAAATGTACTGACCGAAACATTTTAATGTCCTGATAAAAACACCTTTATTTGATTATGTTACCTTAATTAATTACACGTACCAACTTTAGTCAATTTTCGTTGCGGGAGTTAAGAGATTTTGAACGAAATATATTCCTTTTTAGGTTACAGTAGATTCACAGCAATATGGACTCTATGCCAACATATTTAAGTTTTTTTTATTCGTTAGACATTTGTTCAAGTGCTGTTAAGATATATAATGTTATTCTTACTTACGGGTGAAGATCCAAGGCCGTAATATGGTCAATACATTATCAAGAATCTTCGACAAAATATTATGCCTGCGCATATAATGTGGCGCCAACATCAAAAAACAATTGAGACACCAACTTCGAGCAGTAGCAATGTCGGAAATCACAAATATAAAGTCCTGTCTTATTAAGCACTATTTTCACAAACACACGGCAGTGTTACTAAATAATAACAATAGTAATAATAATAATAGTATTTAGTAACGGCGGAACGTAAAAATCAACTCGACGCAACAAAACACAAACAAAACAAGTGAAAAGACGACTACTGTCACTGTCAAATGAAATGACTGACAATTATAGGCATGTTACCAAATCGGTAATATATACGATTTCTAAAAACATGATTCATTTTATATCTTGGTTTGCATTCAACTAGTAAACCACACCAATTTCAAAATAAGTTTGGTTTTTAAGATTAAAGAGGTGAATCCGGATGGATAGATTCAGTGTTTCAGGTAGATTATAAAGAAAAGATTCTTCGATCTTCTACTTTAATCGATGTCAGATCATGTCAACATGCCTCAACCCTAACATAAATGGCGGAATATGTTTGACCTGTGAAACGGAAGTAAAACTACTAATCAATTCAAGAAAATGAACCCCACTAAGAAAAGAAGTTACAATACTTAAAATATTTTTGTTTTATTTATTGCCCAGAAATGATTGTGACACAATAAACTTTTTTTAAGTACTGTCCATGGGCATTCTCCTTTCACTCCCAAAATTTTTCCCGCGTCCACTTTTTTTTATTTTTTTTATTTAGTCTTTATTAGGTATAAGGCAAAGATCTTATAGCCGCAACAGCCTAATAGTATACGATACTTTTGTTCTAAACTTGTTCTATTTTTAAAAACATCATTTACATTATCTCGATTTCGAAGTAATATTATAGGGACCTGGCTGTATGTTCAGAATGTCTTTGCTTGTGTTTTAGAATTTATGACGATTCGCATAATGCAACCCGATGTCGTTATGGGTATCATAATGAAACCGCTGTCAATTTAATAATTCGAATATAACGAAACCGAAGTAGATAAAATTTTTTGTTTCTTATTACGATACAGGGCAAATCCAAGAAGCTAATATCCCTAAGAAGTTTCCATCAATTTTTTTTTGCAATATAAAGCTTATGTGGGGTGCGCCATTTTTATCGTACCTATTATAAAAAGTTTTGATTCCAATTTTTCTTGTCTGTGTCAACGCCCGCTTTAGCGCATGCGCGGTTAATGCGGTGATGTGCTGGGTCTTGGCGCCATTCATACATTTTGCTATAATGAATTTTATGATTTTTTAAATTCTTGCTTAAAAATGTCTGATATCAGTAAATGTGAAGAAAATTTACTCTATTAATTATTAATTTTTTGATGCGGCGACGGAAATTACTCATAATCTATTACCAGCAAAGTCGAGAAAATTATATGATGAATGCTATCACGACTTTATGGCATTGAAAATGCAAAAAAAGGCTAAAAATAGTGTCATTGCCTATGGATGCGCGCGCTGCGCAATGAGTATCAAAATTTTCCGTCATACCATATATTTTTTCCATTTCCAATTTTGTTTTATTTCAACTGTATGAGTGAAGATAAAATAATGTATGCAGCGGCATATAATTCGGTATGTCGAATACAGGCCGTCGGATCCCGAGCCAGGAGGCAGCACTGGAGCCCATGAGCAATGCTGGGACCCCTGGATCCTACAAGGTCTATACCCGCGAAATCGCGATTCGCGGCAGCGGTAGCTAGGGGTCTGTTTTTTGGGATACCGATTCAGTATAGGTGTAAATATATTGTAAATCCCTCACTCAAATAAACAGGTCTAATTTTATACCTAGGTGCCTTTAAAAAAATATTATAATAAAGGTACCTAATCCTACTAAAGTTACCAAATTTAAGTGATAAGCTTGGTAAACCTAGGGATTTTGGTCAGCAACTTTTATTTGTACGAATTGTTTACAGGTAAACCTCGCTTTATTTGAAAATAGCAAATTTAAGAGACTTTGGAAACAGTTGAAGGTTTATTTATATTAGTCTGTATTAAAAAGTTTAGATTTGGGGTTTAGGAGATTGGTTCCCGGATAATTTATAAACATATTCACTTTTAGATGTAGGGGTGTAAGGGGGTACATTCAAGATCTAAGTGCCCCAAGTCAACCTCACCTGCTCGCGGTACATCCTGCTAAATAACAAACGAGGCTCTGACGACAACCGATAAATGGCGGTATAACCATTTTAACAAATCTTCGCAGCTAAGTGGTACAGACTGGTGATGGGCAGCAGCGTCACCAGTGCGAAAAAGCTGCGATCTGCGATCGCCAACCCGCATGCCCAGCGTGGCGATTATGGGCAAACCCTCCAATATGACAAGTCGAAATCAACCACGGCCCCCAGTTCCCGGCCGCCCTGCTGTTATACCTGATTATGGCGGCGGTCACGGAGACGGCAGGGCATTCGGGGGTGCGAAGAATCACCGGGTTACGGACGGCCGCCGAACCCAACTGACCTTGGCGACGTATAATGGACGCACGTTACGGCTTGATGAACACCTCGTGCAGCTTGAGGAAGAACTCGAGAGTATAAGGTGGCACGTTCTAGGGCTGAGTGAAGTCCGAAGAGAGGGGGAGGATACAATAACACTCAAATCAGGCCACCTTATGTATTTCCGAGAGGGAGACCAACTATCCCAGGGTGGCGTCGGGTTCCTGGTAAACAAGTCCATCTGTGACAACGTTGTGGAGGTTTCCAGTGTCTCGAACCGGGTAGCGTACCTCATAATTAAGCTAACCGAGAGGTATAGCCTCAAGGTTGTACAGGTTTACGCACCGACCTCGGCACACTCGGACGACGAAGTGGAGGAAATGTTTGAGGACATTTCCAAGGCCTTGCATTCCACCACTAAGACCCACTACAGCGTTCTCATGGGGGATTTTAACGCCAAAGTGGGAGTACAAAATTGCAGTGATTCGGTAGTAGGATCCTACGGGTTTGGTAGCAGGAATCATAGGGGGCAAATGCTTGTCAACTTCCTAGAAAGAGAGGGTCTTTTCGTAATGAATTCCTTCTTTAAGAAACAGCCACAAAGGAAGTGGACATGGCGAAGCCCCGACAACGTGACTAAAAATGAGATAGACTTCATCATAACAGATAAAAAGCACATATTCAGGGATGTCTCAGTGATCAACAGGTTTAATACCGGCAGCGATCACAGACTTGTTCGAGGCTCCCTGAATATCAATTGCAAGCTTGAGAGAACTCGTTTGATGAAGTCTAGGCTCCGTCCCAATATGCTCCAAACAATGTTGGGATCTGAAGCGTTCCAGTCAGACCTGGAGAACCGTTTTGCTGCCGTGGAAACCGCAAATAGCGTTGACCAGGCGCTCGACCAAATGGTGGAAATCCTCAGGGAGGAAGGTGCGAGATTTTGTAAGATGCGGCGTACGGGCAGGAAGTCCAAACTTTCGGAGGGAACTCTGAAGCTTATGATGGAGCGACGTGAAAATCCACCGGTCACTTCGTCAGAACAGCGGGCACTCAATAAACATATAAGGAAAATGGTACGACGCGACCTCCGACGAGCCAACACGCTCTCTATAGAGAAAGCGATTGAGCAAAACCGGGGGTCGAAAGTATTTGTCCAGTCACTTGGGAGGAGCCATCTGACGAAGTTGACTACATCTAATGGGAATATCGTCGTTTCGAAGCCGGAGATTCTTTCGGAAGTTGAAAACTTCTACGGCCAATTGTACGCAACGCATGCATCTCGGCCTGATCCCGAAAATGAGGATTCTAGAGCCACCTTAACACGCCATTTCACAGAAGACCTGCCTGAAATAAGCCAAGACGAAATCGAGGCGGCTCTCAAACAGCTTAAAAATGGAAAAGCCCCGGGTGAGGACGGGATAACTACCGAGCTACTGAAAGCGGGAGGACGACCGGTACTGAAGGAGCTTGGGGAGCTCTTCAATTCTGTCCTGTTCTCTGGGAGAACTCCAGAAGCGTGGCAAAGGAGCGTGGTCATTCTGTTCTTCAAAAAGGGTGACAAGACCCTTTTGAAGAATTATAGACCCATTTCGCTTCTTAGCCACGTATATAAGTTGTTCTCGAGAGTCGTCACGAATCGTCTAGCGCGAAGATTCGACGAGTTTCAACCACCGGAGCAGGCCGGGTTCCGAGGTGGATACAGCACCATAGACCACATCCACACAGTGCGGCAAATTATACAGAAGTCCGAAGAATATAATCGGCCCCTGTGTTTTGCTTTTGTGGACTATGAGAAGGCTTTTGACTCTATCGAAACCTGGTCTGTTTTGGAGTCTATGCAGCGGTGCCAAGTGGACTGGCGATACATCCAAGTGCTGAGATGTCTTTATGCAAACGCCACAATGACCGTCCAAAGTCAGGACCGGCAAACTAAGCATATCTCACTGCGTCGAGGGGTTAGACAAGGGGACGTTATTTCCCCGAAATTGTTTAGCAACGCGGTGGAGGATATGTTTAAGACGCTGGACTGGGAAGGACGCGGCATTAATATAAACGGCAAGTACATCTCACACCTGCGATTTGCGGATGACATCGTCGTAATAGCAGAGTCACTGCATGACTTGCAACTGATGCTGAACGGCTTAGCTGGTTCTTCTGCACGCATCGGGCTCCGGATGAACTTGGACAAAACCCAGGTTATGTTCAATTCACACGTCACTCCGGGACCCATTGTGGTCAATGGCGGTGCTCTCAAAGTTGTTCGAGAATACGTTTACCTCGGGCAAACTCTGCAGTTTGGTAAGAACAACTTTGATAAGGAGGCTAATAGAAGAATACAGCTGGGCTGGGCGGCGTTTGGGAAACTTCGTCGAGTCTTCTCGTCACGTATCCCACAGAGCCTGAAGACCAAAGTCTTCAACCAGTGCGTCCTACCTGTTATGACCTACGGCGCCGAGACGTGGACACTCACAATACGGCTGGTTCATCGGTTCAAAGTTGCTCAGCGAGCAATGGAAAGGGCTATGCTCGGAGTCTCTCTAAGGGATCGAATCCGAAACGAGGTGATCCGGCAGAGAACCAAAGTTGTCGACATAGCTCACAGAATAAGTAAGCTGAAGTGGCAATGGGCCGGCCATATAAGTCGTAGAACCGATGACCGTTGGGGTAGACGTGTTCTTGAGTGGAGACCGCGAATCGGTAAACGTAATGTGGGACGCCCTCAGGCTAGGTGGAGTGACGATCTTCGCGGGGTGGCTGGTAGCAGCTGGCTAAGAGTAGCCGAAAATCGAAGCAAATGGCGTGCAATTGGAGAGGCCTATGTCCAGCAGTGGACTGCTATAGGCTGATGATGATGATGATATTCACTTTTAGATTAAGGTTGCCCTAGTCGACGGCACGAACTATTTTGCTATCATGCTATCTCATCCGACAACACGTGGGATATAGATAGATGCTGTGATGAGCAGTAAAAAGATAATTCGCGTACGAATTTGCACTTTTGCAATTTTTTTGCGATATGGATGATGATTTAGAACGACAAAGAGAGCGCAAAATGTTATAAACAGACTTTCGGGAGTCTAGATATCATTAAAAAACGTATTAATGAATGTGTTCAAAAAAAAAAAAAAACTTTGTTGAACTACTAATCTATCCATGTATGGTGGCTGTTTTGCATTTTTCCTTCTTCTTATGGTATTTATTTTCGCCCAATGATGCGTTAAAATAAGTGTTGAAATATGGAACTTTCGACGCTCATAACTTTCAAATATTCTTTTTTTTACTTTTCTGTTTCCATACAGGGCTAGATAACGAAAAGACATATTGATGTAATTTTTTATTTTGTACGTACATCGTCAAACAGTGCAGTAATCGCCAGACTACTTCGTTCGTTTCGTTTCCAGGATCGTTTTTAACGATTCGTTTAGGTTATATCTATATCGTTTTAAACTAGTCTTAATTAAAATCTTATGATTATCGTTAAAATTATAATGGTATAAACGGTTTTATCATTTAAGGCTAAAATGAATATAAAATAACTATTATAATTAAAATATTTACTATTATTTTATTTATAAAGTCTGTATTTTAATAAATTATTCCTAATTGTAACGACATCCAGAGTCTTGGATAAGTAATAGTCGCCGATAAGATGAGGTTGAGTTTAAACTTATTCATATATAATTCAAAAAATCAAAAACCCCGATCCCAAAATCTAATCTAATCAAAGTTTTGGTCATCCAGCTCGCGAATACGTATCCTCCGACTGCACAGCATGATTTTCTTCTTGTTTACGTCTTTTTAGTTCGTTTTTTAAGCCGTCGGGGTTTTTGATTTTTTGAATTCACTTTTTTTATAACTTTTTAGTTATTTTTTTTAAGATTTAGGTACATTTTAATATATAAGTTTTATATATTTTTAAAATCACCTCTTAAAATCCTTTATTTTGATAGATATCCCACAAGATGGGTTTGGAACAAAAACAAATGTTTGGCGTTCACAATACGGCGCCCAAAATCAACCATTTTTATATATTCCAATTTTAATGTAGCCAATGACACTCGTAGGTTTAACACGAATCGATTTTACTTATGAATCATCAAAATCGGCCAACGCATTTGTTCTCTAGAACGCCAAATAGGAACAAACATACATACATACATATATTCATAAATACATTACCCTCCTTCGGCAGTCGGGTAAAAAAGGTATAGCCTCGAATCCACTAGGCAATATTTGACGCGCAACCCTTGACGCTCAACATGTTCGGTAACGTTGCACAACAACGGGCGACGTTGCGTGGACAGACAACGTTACTAAACAAAGTTCTTCGTTGCCGATCAACATGTTGTGCATCACATCGCCAGTCAAATGTTGCCTAGTGGATACGTGGCTTATTAGTGGCAAGTCTTGAGTATTATATTATTTTTTATCTACTCTCATATCGTAATATTCGAATTATAAACTGCAAAACGAGTTTATATTGACATACTTTATAAATACAATACCGAAATTTGAAAATATAATCATAATAGAACACTTTTTCTCTAACAAAAGAATGCTATAATAGCTATTTATGCAACTGTTACGTTATGGACGGTCTTTTAATACGAGTGGCATTTTTCGGTACAAGCGTAGCGCGTACCGAAATAGGTGGGCACGAGTTATTAAAAGACCAATAACGTACAGTTGCATACAAGATTTTATCTACGAAGGAAGAAATAAAACACAGATATAGACAAATAAGTATTTTAGGAAGTGTGTTTAAGTATTTCATTTCTCATATACATGTCTTGATTTTTCTGGTAGTAAAATATTTTTAGCCGCAACTGCTCTATTTGTTATATATGGTGGTGTATTTTCAATATAATTTGATGTTGAAGACATTTTTAATAAACTTTGGAATAAAAGGAGAATGCCCATTTTGTATGGAGAAATGTACTGACCGAAACATTTTAATGTCCTGATAAAAACACCTTTATTTGATTATGTTACCTTAATTAATTACACGTACCAACTTTAGTCAATTTTCGTTGCGGGAGTTAAGAGATTTTGAACGAAATATATTCCTTTTTAGGTTACAGTAGATTCACAGCAATATGGACTCTATGCCAACATATTTAAGTTTTTTTTATTCGTTAGACATTTGTTCAAGTGCTGTTAAGATATATAATGTTATTCTTACTTACGGGTGAAGATCCAAGGCCGTAATATGGTCAATACATTATCAAGAATCTTCGACAAAATATTATGCCTGCGCATATAATGTGGCGCCAACATCAAAAAACAATTGAGACACCAACTTCGAGCAGTAGCAATGTCGGAAATCACAAATATAAAGTCCTGTCTTATTAAGCACTATTTTCACAAACACACGGCAGTGTTACTAAATAATAACAATAGTAATAATAATAATAGTATTTAGTAACGGCGGAACGTAAAAATCAACTCGACGCAACAAAACACAAACAAAACAAGTGAAAAGACGACTACTGTCACTGTCAAATGAAATGACTGACAATTATAGGCATGTTACCAAATCGGTAATATATACGATTTCTAAAAACATGATTCATTTTATATCTTGGTTTGCATTCAACTAGTAAACCACACCAATTTCAAAATAAGTTTGGTTTTTAAGATTAAAGAGGTGAATCCGGATGGATAGATTCAGTGTTTCAGGTAGATTATAAAGAAAAGATTCTTCGATCTTCTACTTTAATCGATGTCAGATCATGTCAACATGCCTCAACCCTAACATAAATGGCGGAATATGTTTGACCTGTGAAACGGAAGTAAAACTACTAATTAATTCAAGAAAATGAACCCCACTAAGAAAAGAAGTTACAATACTTAAAATATTTTTGTTTTATTTATTGCCCAGAAATGATTGTGACACAATAAACTTTTTTTAAGTACTGTCCATGGGCATTCTCCTTTCACTCCCAAAATTTTTCCCGCGTCCACTTTTTTTTATTTTTTTTATTTAGTCTTTATTAGGTATAAGGCAAAGATCTTATAGCCGCAACAGCCTAATAGTATACGATACTTTTGTTCTAAACTTGTTCTATTTTTAAAAACATCATTTACATTATCTCGATTTCGAAGTAATATTATAGGGACCTGGCTGTATGTTCAGAATGTCTTTGCTTGTGTTTTAGAATTTATGACGATTCGCATAATGCAACCCGATGTCGTTATGGGTATCATAATGAAACCGCTGTCAATTTAATAATTCGAATATAACGAAACCGAAGTAGATAAAATTTTTTTTTTCTTATTACGATACAGGGCAAATCCAAGAAGCTAATATCCCTAAGAAGTTTCCATCAATTTTTTTTTGCAATATAAAGCTTATGTGGGGTGCGCCATTTTTATCGTACCTATTATAAAAAGTTTTGATTCCAATTTTTCTTGTCTGTGTCAACGCCCGCTTTAGCGCATGCGCGGTTAATGCGGTGATGTGCTGGGTCTTGGCGCCATTCATGCATTTTGCTATAATGAATTTTATGATTTTTTAAATTCTTGCTTAAAAATGTCTGATATCAGTAAATGTGAAGAAAATTTACTCTATTAATTATTAATTTTTTGATGCGGCGACGGAAATTACTCATAATCTATTACCAGCAAAGTCGAGAAAATTATATGATGAATGCTATCACGACTTTATGGCATTGAAAATGCAAAAAAAGGCTAAAAATAGTGTCATTGCCTATGGATGCGCGCGCTGCGCAATGAGTATCAAAATTTTCCGTCATACCATATATTTTTTCCATTTCCAATTTTGTTTTATTTCAACTGTATGAGTGAAGATAAAATAATGTATGCAGCGGCATATAATTCGGTATGTCGAATACAGGCCGTCGGATCCCGAGCCAGGAGGCAGCACTGGAGCCCATGAGCAATGCTGGGACCCCTGGATCCTACAAGGTCTATACCCGCGAAATCGCGATTCGCGGCAGCGGTAGCTAGGGGTCTGTTTTTTGGGATACCGATTCAGTATAGGTGGAAAGTGATACAAGCATGCACAACTTATATTTGTCCTCGTTTACGGTACGGTACGGTACACGTTTCCAACAAAAATACTTCGCTGCGCGCGAAATACATACACAAACAAATGCACGTGCGACACACAGGACCACTCGCGGATCACGAACACAATTTCGGATAAAAATTGGCTGGGTATTTATCAATTACATCAAAACCAGATCAAAACCAAATTTTTTTCCGTCTCGCGCAATCAATGACTATTTTACAAGTAAGTGTCAACTCAACCAACAACTGTCAATATCGAGACTCAGTGCTGCATCAAAATAACAAAAAAAGACTTAACCTTTTGGTTTCTAACAAGGTATTAAAACACTTGTGTGATACTGTTATCACACTCGGCTTCGACTCGGGTGATAAACCCACACTTGTGTTTTATTATATATGACCTTTGCATAAACTACTATTATAGTATTATGTGGTTGGGTTTTTTATAATATTAAGTTTTGTTATATTGAAGCAGGAGTATATAAGTTTCTGCTCTATGTAGATAAATATGTAAATGTTATATAGAAAACAATGAAGTATTGGATAAATAACGATTTTTGTATATATTTTCAGTATATTTATATAATTTATACGTCTCTATGACAAATAATTTTGTTACCTACCCGGTCAAAAAATTACTTGTCATAGAGACGTATGACAAGTATGTTTTTACATATGCAGCGGCCTTTACATGCTATTGTAACATTACTGTCGAAATGTAGGTACTTATACCAATAATTAAGCGAACACCTGTTCATAATACTTCGTGGAATAGTCGTCTGATGTTATTTTATGTGCTCAACTTACTAAGTAACCATTCCTAAGTGTATAAACACCAGCTGTGCCGAGAATTATTCTAGCTGCCTTTTAGCCTTGAGCCATAATTCACAGCCACTGTATCTAACCCCGGGGTATTTTCAAATAAACTTTTTGCATAACAAAAGTTATCGTACACTAACATGTTAGTAACTTGATATGTTTTGCGTAAGTTTTGAAATAATAACATAATCTCTTCTTGCTTGATTTTGCTTTTTGTTTTTATTTATTTAGATTCTGCTGTATGATTCTCGAAGCAAAATAGTCAAATTTATATTACCTATATCATAATATGTGAATCTGATAAAATAATCATCTTCCTACATTAAAAAAGGGTTTCTTTATATAAGTCCTGAAAATGATGGAAAGTATAGACAAAAGTCTGTCTTTTAATATCCTCGGTCTGAGACTTGTCTTTATGTCAATGACCTAATTGTGACTGTTAATTTACCTCTTGACCTCAACTAAACCAACAACAACGCCAAAAACAATATCGACCGTTAGAAAATTAATTGTTAATTAGCCTAAGGTAAATGACTATTGCACGTCATAAAATTGAAGTTCTACTGGTCTATGTGACAGGTAGTTTTAACCTCAACGTGGTTTTAATTTACGGGGTTTTTTTATCTAAAGTAGTAAATAATTAATTTCTGTAACTTTGCTATCGCGGTTGATACGTTGTAGATTAACTCACGGGCAGATTCTACGCGATAATAATGCGACGCTTTTTTATATAAATGGTTCCATTCGTAGAGCAATATCGAATCATCCCATCGCACCTGTCTATAAAAGCGTTAAGAAGATTTCGACATTTGAATCCATTTTTGTCCACAGCCGCAGTAGTGATAGCCTTCTTCGTCTGCTGGGCTCCCTTCCACGTGCAGCGCTTGTTCTTCATCTACGGCTACAACCTGCCTCAGTTCCATGTCATCAATGAGCACCTGTTCAACGTGGCTGGGGCTCTGTACTACGTCTCGGCGACTGTCAACCCCATACTGTACAACGTTATGAGTGGCAGGTAAGACCAGCTTGGTGTTTATATGTTCTGCTACAATCTGCCTCATTTCCATGTCATCAATGAACACGAGTTCAACGTGGCTGTGGCTCTTTACTACTTTCTACGACTGTCAACCCCATACTGTACAATGTTATGAGTGGCAGGTAAGACAAGCCTAGTGTTTATATGTTCTGCTACAATCTGCCTCAGTTCCACGTCATTAATGAGCACCTGTTCAACATGGCTGGGGCTCTGTACTACGCCTTGGGAACTGCCAACCCCATAGATCTTGCTCCACAGTAGTCACATTGGATCTTTTGGTTTCTGAAGTTGGCTGAAAGACCCTTTTTTTTTTTTTTTTTTTTTTTTTTTTTATGCGTGGCGTCTCGCAGTTCGGCCAAAGTAGCCGTCCTCTGCTTAACCGGACTAACCTGTGGGGACTAAGCTAAGTAGCCTCCGGCCAGGCTTGCTGAAAGACCCTGCGCAGTTGCTATTTTTGTATCAATGTTGAATTAGAAGATAGCATTGTATAATCACCTCTTTCAGTCACTTACGTTTATCTCATCGTCCTATATATGCAGTATATCGATGAAAAATGTTTCTTGTGCAATGGTTTGCAGAGCCTACTTTAATGACACAATGATCCGCTGTGACTACTATACACGTCCCTGGCACGACAGTTGTTCAGATTTTTAGGACTAATATTCTGCCACTTCACCGGCATTATAAGCGGCAACGAATTGGTCACTTTGGCTGCATATTTTGGGGCTCAAAGGTGGAGCATGGATTACGACTTGCCTCCATATCCGCCGATGATAAAAAAACAATTACGTAAATATTATTTAAACTAGTTGGGCCCAGTAGGTTGCCAATTCAATCGAGGCACCATTGTTGTTTTTTAGGTCCTCAGTAGTTCATAATGTAGATATGGACAATTCGGACACTCAGGTGGGACAGAGTGTGAACAGGAACACGGCATTCAAACTGGGTGTTGGTAATCTTAAATAAGAAAGAGGATAAAATAAAACTCTTTGCTAAAAAATTCAACAGACATCAATATTTCTAACTTAAAAAAATTGAATGGTGGTATGTCTGTCACTAATGGAAACTTTATCTTCGTACCAAAACGCAGAAATTCTGTTTGGATGAAGATTTTTTTATCAACGTAGCAGGACTACTGAACGAGCTTTTCAAGAATGCTATGACAAGGAAATCCGTTTTCAAATAAAATGCTCATAATAATGACATTAAATTTTGAGCGTCGACATTCATTTTCCCGAATGGGTAAGCCTGGAATAGCTTTTAAATTTTAAAATAACACGTACCTTTCCGTTTCTTCCGTAATATGAATATCTTTATTTTGCATAAAATATGATTTTAAATACGAGGTCTTAAAATATGCGCTACTGAAATATCACGTCTCGTCTTTTCAAACATTTGTCATCTCAACAGTCGCTGTCGCTGATAGAGGTCACTTACGAAGGGCCAAAGGTCTATTTGTTAATGACCGTTACACAGATAGTTTCTACCTCACTGAAGTTTCAATTTACTGGGAATTGAAACCGTACCTTATTTTTGTTACCAACAATATCAATGTCATGAACCAAGTGAATAATCAAGTTACTATGTACAATACCCGGGTAATATGAATCAAATCAAGTCAAATCGGGCAATGTAATGAAAACTGATTAAACCTTCATTATTTATCACATTGTCTGGTCATTATGAATATTTCTATGTAACTGTTGGACAATTCGATAATCATGGAAAATATCTGCGAAAAAGTTATTTTCACAGCAGGTTTATATTATTTGGTCAGTAGGATTATAGAATCGGGTAGCATATAAAATATTTGTAAGCGCGGTGCCGCGATTTTCAAAAAAATATTGCAAGAGCGAGCGAAGCGAGCTCGGGAGCTTAGGGCATCCCCAAACGGATAGTTTGGGTTCGAAGGGGAATAGGTGATGGACATTATTCAGAAAGCCCGGTCATTTTAATTATTTCAATTGTTTTTAGCAAACTGCCTCGACAATTCGAAAATACGGGTGTTGTTTCGAATTGTCTGGGCATTGTGAATAATGCCGTATTAATCACTGGGTTCATAACAGCAATATCGGCTTGCCAAGATTAGACCATGAAACCCTTCAAGGTTATATCAAACAATGAATACAAATAACCTAACTCACCTCAGCGTGGGACCATTGATACAAGTGGCCCCCATTAATGTGACACCCACCTATTGATGGTATATTTACTTAATCCGGACTATTGTCAAGCTTCGACCTTTTCCTAAAAGGAAAATTACGTTTGCAGTCACAAAGGAGAAGAAAAAAAAGGATCAAAGGCCACTCCATTTAGTTCGCCTGGCTGAAAAAAAAGAGACACGTATTTTTTGCCGTATCAAATTAATAAACATAATACTTAGATAAAGCGCATTAAAGTTAAGTTAAAATGAGTGGGGGTTGCTACGTCATAGCTTCGGTTAAAATGCACAAAGGCGTGACGTCATGCGACATTTTGACGCAATGTATAGCCGTAATTTTGTTGATAAAGAAAAAAACTAAGAAGTATCCAATAGTCTTATAAGTCTACCTGACGGATTTGTTGCTTTTTGTCGTCCCTATTGCATCTGGAGGTCAGATAGGCAGACGGCCAAATAAAAACCGTCCAAGTGCGAGTCAGTCTCGCGCACGAAGAGTTCCGTCCGTACCATTATCGCTGCGAGTCGGAATTGCGCACTAAGAGTTCCGTCCGTAAGATAATCGCAAAAAAAAAAAATTTTTTTGATTGATTGAATGGCATCTCCAGCCTTTAAAAGAATTGCAGATTAAACATATTTTCGAAAATACATATTCTTTCATCATACTTAAACACTAAACTATAGGTACCTAACTACTTACATATATACAAAAGAAAGGTACATCTAGGCGTCGAAGTACTCCTCCACATCGCCGTCATCCGGGAACGTGCCCAGAACACTGGCAGCATTGCCACGTTGAATAGCAATGCTGATTCTTTGCGCAATGAACGAGCCAGCCCTGTGGTCACACACACTGTCGATCAGTCGGCGAGAGATCTTCTATAGGTACTCGTATATCTCTTTTATCTATTTTTGCAAAGAGAAGTAAAATTCAGACATTTATTGCCATTTTCAACGTCTGCAAATGTCAATTATTTCCATGTTACAACGAAAAATACCGACGATGAATGTAAAAAACAAAGACGATTTATGCAAAAGCAGTACTTATCTGTCAGAACGATATTCAATAAAACAATCTGAAAAATCAACTGGTATATCAACTCATAAAACACGTATATTTTATGATGATTTGCGAGACACTTAGACAAAGAACAAATGTTTACGTTACAAATTAACAAACTGACCTAACTGATATTAGTATAAAATTATATTAAAAGAACATAAAACTGTTTATACATAAGTCTATCTTTAAACAGGGCACTTAGAAAACATCGGCAGTTCAAAACAAATGAAAAGTATATTTCGTGTTTGACTGTGTTGAGCGATTTGTTTTCTAACATCTTGTTATGGAAATTAACACTTAGTTAAAACCCACCTATGTTCATCATCATAATCTTCTTCCTGTGCGTCTCATTTATGTTGCACTTATTAATTCGATGAAATCCGATAACCGAAGCTAATCTAAATGAGCTACATTGATACCAAAGACCAAAGATCAAAGGCAAAGGCCAAAGACGTCTCCCTTTCCACATAATCAGTTCACTGCTAGTGAGGGTCAGTTCGAACCAGCGACCACACAGCCCACACAGTGGCTATGTGGTCGATGGTTCGAACCAAACCATCAATCCACTCTGAACTATATTACATAAACCAATTGGCAGTGGTGGCCCTGTGGTAATGGCCGCGTCTTACAAGTATTAGGTTGTGGGTTTGAACCCAGGGAGGCACTTGTGTTAATTATTTCATCAGCACTGCTCTCAAAATGGTGAAGGAAAACATCGAGATCGGCATGTCCTTTTTTTTTTTTTTTTTTTGGGATTTCGTCACCGCACTTTACTTTGTGTAAATTATTTCATTAGCAATGCTCTCAAAATGGTGAAGGAAAACGTCGAGTTCGGCATGTCCTAGAACCAAAAATTTGAAGATATGTGACATCCACGAACCCGCACTGGGCCCGCGTGGTGGTATACGGTGCATTCCCTCTCACACAGAGAAGGCCTGTGTCCCAGCAGTGGGAACAATAAAAAGGCTGATGATGATGCTATTAGGTAGAAATATGTACGTAGAGATTGGGGATCCGTAACTCTTTCACTAATAAGCTGTAGTATCATTTTCACTGAAATATGATGGTCCTCATGGGAAAAGCAGATTTCTTATTAGGTAGAATAAGGCCCAGTTTTTTATCCGTAGAATGATTTATAATTTCGGTAAAAAGCATTATGTCATCAATTTTTTGTCCAACAAATAGTTTTATCATTAATTCGCCAACTTATTTGACCATTTGTAATTCTAACAACGCGTTTTACCGAAATTTTGAATCTTTGGTTGAGTGTGAGAGAGAGACGGAGTTATAAATGATCAATAGCATCTTTTCTTTTGGAGGTATGGAATTATGGTCATATTAATCCTACTATACTATTATAAATTCGAAAGTAACTCTCGTTTGCCTGTTTGTTACCTTTCACTTTCAACGACAGAATGAATTTGGATGAAACTTGGCACACGGGTAGGTCTCGTCCTGGATTAAGATAAAGGATATACTTCTTATACCGGGAGTATGCTTCCTTGAGGTAATGGTTGACTTCCACGCTGGTGAAGCCACAAAAACACTATCTATACACTACTTCATATACGCCTCCTGAACTAAAACATAACAATATCGTCCTAGCTCCTGTTAATGTTTCCTATTAAAATTAAATACCTACTTTTGGTATTAACTATTATAAATTGCTACAAAGTCGGAACTTTTGTAGCAATTTATAATAGTTAATAATGTGTTCCGTATTCTGTAATAAATAGTTTTGGACTAAAAGTTAGCATGGTTTCCGGGCAATATTTAACTACTCTTTGTTTTAATATGGTAAAATGAAGTATAAGCCCACATAATTAAGACAAAATATTATGTACTGGTAGCGCCATCTCTTGTAAATGTCATAAATCAATGACCAAAAACACATAGACAAACGCATTTGAGATTTCGCGGGCGATCGATATCCTAATTATCTCGTTCCTTCCTCATTCCTTTTCCCTTTATGTACGCCTTAATGACAGGTCGCCAGAACGAACCGAAACTTCAACGTGAACGGGCCTCGTATCTCAACCGCCAGCTTTCCAAGCCACCTGGCTGGAGACTGATGCATCTAATTAGTTAGATTGCAGAGAACCTTGTGAACCGTGTCTATTAACCCGCCTCGCGGATATAAAACAATTGTGTGAAGTGTGTGGATCCTGAAGGAGCCATTTTGGAGTAGAAGAACACCAGCTCGCTGCCACACGTGGGCTGGCATCGACCACTACAAGGTAAGGCGTACTACTTCCCTCATTTCCATACTAGATCGCCCGAATTGATCCGTGAATATTTTCCCGCTTATTTTCAGCGCACTATTGCCAGAACCCTTCAAATACAGTCCACTTTTCATGATAGACACAAGGATGAAGAGGTTTCTCAAACCGCTATAACATGTACATTGCATGTAAATAGTAAACAGAACTAAATATATACATTGTTCATGATTAAACCATAACAGTATTTGATATTAAGTAAGGTCACTTCCTCTAAGTTTTCACGTTGATATTTTACCGATTAACACTTCCGAATAGTGAAAAAATAAACTTAATATTGTATTATATACCCTCCTGAAAATACTCAAATTCTAAAGGCAAAACTTCGCGTTTCTATTTCTAAACTAGAATGGAATCTTAAAGATCTTTCGAAATTACAACCCTATATCACTAACCCTATTATCAATAATTTAATTAGACAAGCGAGATAAATGAACCCAGGGGCCTTACCATGAGCTCTTTGAACAAGATTATTTTTTTATATCTATTATTGTTCAAAATATATATCGCAGAGTTTCAATTATATAAATTAGGAACCATAGAAGCCGTTTATGGCTTATATATGGTTAATGAGTTCGGAATAATTAATTCTGAGACAAACAATGATAAAACTGTGAGTTTCAAAAATGAAAACAATATTTTTAAGTTCTTAATAATACAGGAGGTAGGTATATCAAACTAAAGTACATACTCATGATTTGTAATTTGCATATAATGCCTTTTTAGTATTTTTTTTTGCTTTTTTTGGGTTGCAGAGGTATTTATTTTGTATTTGCGCAGGTAGTTCGTTTATTATTTTTGGAAGTACGTAGGTGTATGTTCTCATACCATATGTATTGTTGTATTTAGGCAAGGTAAAAGTTTTCATGTTAGCTAAGGTTCGCAGTTTAGGATGACGTGTCTTCTTAGTTATATTATTTATGTTGTTATATTCGTCTTTTAATATTCAAAGTTTGGTCATGGTTTGTATTGGCAATATGTTGCAGTAATGAAATAGTTCAGAATAATCATTTTGATTTTTGTTCTTATTTTGAGGGAGACAATATTTTTGAGAATGCGTTGTTGTAATTTGTAAATTTTATCTAGATAAGTTCTTTAAGTTCTCCCGTAGCTACTGAGTCCATAGCTTATTATGGAGTCAGCTAGAGCTAGGTACAGTAGTCTTAATGTTTTGTATGGCATTTTATGTTTAAGTATAATTATTCGTCCCAAGATAGATCTTAATCTATCACATATATAGTCAATGTGGGGAACCCAGTTCAATTTGTTGTCGATTATGAGTCCAATGTACTTGTGTTCTGTAACGAACTGTATTGATGCACAGCTACAGTTTTTAGTACATACAGCGTGTAGGCAGTCATGGATATGTGCCTTGATGGAGGGTGTGCAGGTGGCTTTATTATGTGATGAATGTATGTGCATGGCTTTGGTTTTATCGTCATTTATGACGAGACCGACATCATGCGACCATTTACATAATAATTCAAAGTTTGTTTGGAGAATACGCTCGGCCTTTTTAATATCTTTATCAGCCAGCACGACGCAGGTGTCACCGGCAAACTGGTATACGGAACCTTCTCCTATGGCATTGCACATATCGTTGACGTACAGTAGGTATTCAGTAGGCCCGAATATTGACCCCTGTGCCGTGCCTTTAGTTGTTAATTTCATGTCGCTATACGAGTTTCTCAGCTTGCCAGTCGTATATCTGTTGCTATGCTAGCTCAAAAACTACTGAAGAAGAGGAACCCTTATATCACTGCATTCTAATTTCTGAGAAAGTGTATTATAATTAAGTAATTTATTAATAATTTTAATATTAAATATTAGATTTCCTTCATAATAAGGCCTATTTCCAATTTATTAACTAGTTTTAAAGCGTAATTAAGTGTTTTGTGTTAAATACAGACACTACAAGTGCAAAATAAGTGTTAAAATTTAATTGTGTTTCGTTGACAGTTACCGGCTCAAGCGAATGTTACTTCTTCGCCTCGGTATCAGGTACAATACTATATATTTTACTTGATATTGGATTGTCTGCGTTTTAATATTTTGCCTACAATTAATTGGATCACTTTTATTACGGTAACAAGTTGATGCCAATGACCTATAAAACGTAAACATAACCTTAATTAGTTTGGTGACAGAACTTCTTTCTTAACGATCTAAATTTCTTTTTTCCGTTCGACTAATCATCTGTTACTCATTCCACTACTCTTTTCCAACCTCTTCTTTCTTCTATTTAATCATGATTATGACTCGCAGTGCGCGGACCCGCCTAGAAGAGACCAAACTCAGTTAGGCTTTGAGCGAATTAAAGGCGTCTCAGGAGTTCTGTGACCAACTGATAAGGGAAAAAGATGAAAACGAAATAGAGTTCCTTAGTGTCCTTGACAGGAATAGCAAACTGAAAACAGAAATGGCTCAGTTATATATTCAACACACTGATGCAGATAGCAGCCCGGAACAGGATCCAAGTTGTTGTGGACGGGTTCAGCCAGTGTAGCAATGAGTATGAACAAGCTCTTAGTCACAAATATTTACTACAACAGCAGCTACATGAGGCTCAAAGTCAGATTGAACATCTTGAAACTACAAATCATAACATCACTGCCTCGTTGAATCAAAGTCTATTCAATGAATTGGTGCCTGTTGCCCCATCAATGGTAACTGCAATAAACCCCTCTTACACAATAGATTTAACAGGTCATGATGATTCAAAATCAATTAAATCGTTGAGGGTAGTTACTAGTAAAAATAAAATTAAAATTAACAAATACATAGTTAAAACTAAGAAAATGATCAAAAAACAAAGTTTCTTTATCAAATATGTAAAACTTAACAGAGAAAGATTGCATCTACTTAAACAATTAGATATGTATTCATTTAACTTAGAAAAAAATACCAGAATACTAGGAAAGGTTAAAATTTCCTTTATGTGCCGCTGATTTATGGCACGGGGGGAACGGGGGAGGGTGGGGGGAGGGGTTTTATCCCCCCCTTACCAACCCCACCACTCGGAGCCCCATGGTTATGGAGATATCCATGGTTAAAGTTTTTAGTTTAGAATCAAAATTTCTATCAAAGTCCATCGATTTTTGGGGCGAGAAGGGGGGGGGTAGGGAAGTGGGGGTTAGTGGGGCTACCCCACTGTACCATCCCAACCCCGCGGAACCCCATGGTTAAGGAGATATTCATGGTTAAAGTTTTTACAATTACTATTTACAATTACTCTTCGAACCTAACCTGTCCGTGTCGGGGTGCCCTAACCTCCCGAGCTCGCTTCGCTCGCTCCTGGACCAATTCTCATATTTTTACCTCACGAAAAACATACAAAAAAACATAAAATTTCCGAGTCTTGAAAATTTGTAAAAAGCTTTCTATTTATGAGTACAACCTATAAAAAAAAATTAACTTCCAAATCAACGGCCCATAATGGAAATTTTATCCCTAGGAAATACCAGACTGACACAGAAGACTTGCGGTATGAACTTGACCATCTACAGGAGAAACTTACTTCTATGACCGTCAAATATACAGCCTCTGAAAACCAAATGGGGGAAAGTGTATTGGAAATTAATGAGCTGGTAAGCTCTCAAACTAACAAATGTGATCATTGTCAACCATCTGTTGAACCCACACCGGACCATTCATTGACAATATGTGATGCCACCATACCGCAGTCTTGTGCAAGTTTGCCATTAGAAATTACTAACTGTTTGCCTAAAAAGAATGTAAATACAGAAATAGTATTATTTTGTGATGAAATTAGAAAGGATCTAGGCCACTTGTTGACAAATAGATATCCAGGACACTCAATAATGACCCACTGTATGCCTGGTTGTTCTTTATTTGACATAATGAAAAATGTTATAAAATGAAATTTTAACCAGGATACTACATTATTAATATTTATTGGTAATAGGGGTAATGTGAACAAAGGAGAATTACTCCAACATTATAGATCTTTGTGTAACCTTAGTTTAAAAAAAAAATGTGATGTTCACATTCCCATACAGCCAAAGTTTGCCACAGGAAGAAAACATACTTAGATATGAATTGAATAGGACATTACATAATTTAACATATACGAGTAGTAGTAATTTATTCCATTTAATTGACACTAACAATTATGTTGGTAATAACTTTTATTTGACAAAAGATAAATTTTTCATGGATAGGTACTTTCTTTCAAAGTATTATAAAAGACAGATAGCTGTGTCGCTATCATATTATTTTTCTATTACAGCCAAGAATTTGGCTAAACAACTTGCTTCTATTGAGCAATGCCAAGGAATGTTATTTAATTCAGCCAATAATTTGGTATCAGAAATTGGTATTGATAATAATTTAAATTAGGACAATAGGGACAACCTCTTGCAAAATTATACAGGATAAAAATTGCAAAGTAAAATCAAATAAAAGTTTAAATTCGGTAAATAGTATTAACCTGGTGCATCAACATGTTCAAGGATTTATGAACAAAGATTTAGAAGTAGAACTATTTATCAACTTTAACAGTATTGATATTATTTGTATAACAGAACATGAGCAGTTTATTGTATTAAGCATATACAGACCCCCTTCAGGATTGTATGACTGCTTTGAAAAGGTAATGGATGAAGTGTTACACAAGATTTGTAACTCGAATAAATCCATTATCACTTGTGGTGATTTTAATGTTAATTTATTAGAAAACTCAGGTTCTTGTAGTAAAATAATAAGTCTGTTTCAGTCCTACAATCTTGTAAACCTATTTTTGGCAGCCCACAAGAATAACCCCTACTAGTGCTACATGCTTAGATAATATTTATACTAATGTTATACCAGTCCACAAAGAAATCATAAATTTACTAGATTCTGATCATTGCGGGCAGAGGATTACTATACCAAACCAAAACAACAAAGTGGCTAAAAAGGATATCACTGTTAACCCCAAAACTGCAAGTCGCTTGGCAGCTTTTAAAGTTAAACTCATTAATAAATTACCAACTTTGTCAATTGATGCTGATCCTAATCATCTATATGATGATTTTTTTAGTATATACTGTAAACAATTTAATTCGACCTTTATTCCCAAGACTATCTCCATTAATAGTAACGCATCATTCAGTGATTGGGCTACCATTGGTATTCATTAAAGTAGAACAAGACTTTATGAGCTGTAAAGTGAAAGGACTTATGTAAAAACCGCTGAATTTAATTTATATGTTAGAAATTATTCAAAATTATTTAAAAAAGTTTGTTGTTTGGCCAAGTCGCGTTATTTGAGCTCGAAGATTAAAAACAGTAGTAATGTAATGTAAAACGACTTGGAATATTATTAATAGTGAAACAGTAAGCTCTGGTTACCGAAATATTGACGGCCTGTCTATTAATGGCAACATCATAAAATCAGACTCACAAGTCGCAGTGGCCTTTGAAAATTTATTTTCAGATATTCCCATTTCAACGACTAAATCCTTAAACTCATCACCCTTTGTTGCTGAGTCTTTGCTAAAACAAAATGTTAATGTTTGCGATTCGGAATTTCTTTTTGAACATATTACTTGTCAAGACATTAAAACCTTTCACACTTTAAATGTTAAAAAGACTGCAGATCTGTGGGGTCATTCTGTAGAAGTTACTAAGTCTATTATTGACATTGTAGCATCTAGTTTAGCTATTATCTTTAATAATTGTATCGACTGTGGGGAGATTCCTGACCTTATGAAAAATAGTAAAATAATACCTTTGTTTAAATTAGGTAGTACATCAGACCCTACAAATTATATATCTATTTCAGTACTACCTACGTTTAGCAAAATATTTGAGAAATTAATTTTAGAGCAATTGCAAAGATTTTTTAATAAACATAAATTATTACATAGCAAACAGTTCGGTTTTACAAGGGGTCATTCAACTATTGATGTTGAGCTTCTAGGACATATTTATAATGCATGGGAAGATAAATGCGATGCCTTGGGAATCTTTTGTGACTTGTCCAAAGCATTTGATTGTGTTTTTCATGAAACGCTAATCAGAAAACACCGCCACTACGGGATCCGGAACAGCGCTCTGGATATTCTTACTTCATATTTGAGTAATAGGATTCAGACCGTTGACTTTAATGAAAAAAGATCTCCTGGATCTATGGTAACAATGGGAGTCCCACAGGGCTCGATTCTTGGTAATTTCTTGTTTCTTATTTATATTATTGACTTGCCTTACCTCATAAAGGATAACCATGATATAGTGTTGTTTGCGGATGATACTTCACTTTTGTTTAAACTTAAACGTCAGCAACTGGTTACTGACGATGTAAATAGCGCGATCTCAAAAGTAGTTCACTGGTTCAATGTTTATAATTTACTTCTTAATGAAAAAAAAAACCAAATGCATTAAGTTTACCCTACCTCACGTTAGGCAGGTGAAAACCGATGTGTTGATAAAGAGCGAAGAATTAAATCCTGAAAATAGCACAGTATTCTTAGGCTTAACTTTGGATGCTAAGCTTCAGTGGGGCCCACATATAGATAAATTGTCAAAGAAGCTAAGCTCCACAGCATATGCTGTTACAAAAATTCGTTATTTAACTGACATAGAGACAGCTTCTTTAGTATACTTTAGCTATTTTCATAGTGTAATGTCATACGGTATTCTGTTGTGGGGAAATGCCGCCGACATCCAGACTATCTTTGTTTTACAGAAAAGAGCTGTTCGATCAATTTATAAATTAAGCCCGAGTCACTCTCTCAGAGAGAAATTTAAGGAGATTATTGTAATGACTGTGCCTTCTCAGTATATTTATGAAAATCTTTTATATGCCCATAAAAATATAAAATTATGTAATAAATACAGTGATATCCATAACATAAATACTAGGAACAAACACAAATTTGAAGTACCTACAACAAGGCTCAAGAAAATGGGTGGCTCGTTTAGATGTCAATGTGTACGCTTTTATAATAAGCTTCCAAGCCACGTACAAGATCTAAGTCTTAATAAATTCAAATCTTTCATTAAACGTAAGTTGTGCCAGAAAGCGTTTTATACAACTAAAGATTACCTTGAGGACAAAAAGGCTTGGGATTGAGCTGCTCCAATTAATTTTGTTTTTTTATTAGATTTTGCACCGTGAATTTTGTTTATTTTTTTTTGTTTTTATTGCAATGACAAGAATATTTACTTTTTAAAGTATTATATTATTTTATTTTAATTATTGTGAATGTGAAGATTATGTGGATCATTCTTTTTTTTGTTTTAATTTAAATTTATCTTAGTTTTTAATCATGGTCTGGCAGTTTGAGTAGTTTATGCGGCCTACCCGAATGTCCTTTCTTTGATATTGTTCGTCGAATCGTTGAGCTCCTTAAATTCTGAGTTGAGCTGCTTGGTTATTGACAAATGCGTGCACTGACTGGACAGGTCCACTCAATCTGGCTGGTTCTTTCCTAAAAAGACCATTTCATACATCAGTCTACATGGTCTTCACATGATCTAACCAAGATTTTGTCTGGACTTTAAAAGAGACTGTGACCTCTGAGTTTGTTTCGGCCTTTCTTCTCAGAGTAGTCAGATAGGAAACGCCGACCTCATCTAGTTTTAAAAAATATGTTCGACATGTAAAAGTGTTTGTACAAACCAACTTACAGAAATAAAATCATTTATCATTTATTCAAATTAGATACATCTTCATTTCATACATTTTCTTTCTTTAGATTCATCTTGTTCTAAGAGCTCATGTTAGGGGGCACCTGTAATTACATAAAATCATGCCTGAATACTGTAAACGGAAAGGCAGACGGCTAAATTCCCCATAGGGTGAAAAAGTGCCCATATTGCAGCTGTATTTAAACACTGAATCTGAATGACTGTTGAATCGAATTTCTGTCGTCCCACTTTACCTCCAATGCTGAAACCTGATGGGTCGCTGGCTCACTCTGCAAGTGAGAAAGCAAATTTATTTGCATCTCTGTTTGCTAGCAATTCACGTCTGGACGCTGGATCCAAGCAACCACCTACTGTCCCTCATTGTGACTCTTCGATGCCGGTGATCGCTGTGCACACCAAAGAGGTCCGAAGAGTATTGTGCAGTCTAGACGTGAACAAGGCCAGCGGGCCTGACGGCATTCCAGCAAGAGTACTGAGGCTGTGTGCGCCCGAACTTTCTCCTGTGTTGACACGCTTGTTCCGCCTCTCTCTTGTAAAAAGAACGGTACCAAAGTCCTGGAAGCTTGCAAATGTGCAACCAGTGCCCAAAAAAGGCAACCGTGCAGACCCTGTCAATTACCGTCCAATCGCCATTACCTCCATTCTGTGCAAAGCTATGGAAAGGGTACTGAACAGTAAGTTGCTGACCTACCTTGAAGACAATAATCTCCTCAGTGACCGTCAATATGGCTTTCGCCGGGGACGGTCTACTGGCGATCTTCTTGTGTATGTCACGCACTGCTGGGGCGAAGCCATCGAGAGACACGGCGAAGCACTTGCTGTTTCGCTGGATATCTCGAAGGCCTTTGACAGGGTCTGGCACGCAAGTCTACTCAGTAAGCTTCCTGCGTATGGCATCCCCGCTGGTTTTTGTAGCTGGATATCAGATTTCCTTTGCGAACGGTCGATCCGAGTAGTCATAGACGGCTGCTCCTCTGACCTTATGGCTATTGATTCCGGAGTTCCTCAGGGGTCTGTTCTCTCTGCAACTCTTTTCCTGCTGCACATCAATGACCTTCTTCAGCTTGGTATTGTTGGGTACGCAGATGACAGTACTGTTTCAGAGAGATACCTGTCCAGCGCAAGAACCAGCGTGGATGAAGTTCGTTCCTTGAGAGAGACTATGGTAGAGCGGACAGATTTGACCTTAAGCCTTGTCTCCCAGTGGGGTGATGACAATCTGGTCTCCTTTACGCCACCAAAACACAGGCGTGTCTTTTTACCGCTAAAAGGAGTCTTTTCGATCGGGCGCCTATTTTTCGTGGTGCGTCTGTTCCAGTGACTGATCGGATTGAGCTCCTAGGCATGGAGTTGACATCCAGTCTTAACTTCGGCGCCTCCATTGAGCACAAAGCCCAAATTGCGGCCAAAAAACTGGGCATCCTAAATAAGGTGAAGCGATACTTTACGCCTGGACAGCTTCTAACCCTGTACAAAGCGCAAGTCCGATCCTGCATGGAGTATTGCAGCCACCTTTGGGATGGCTCAGCAAAGTATCAGCTTGCCGCGCTTGACTCGGTGGAACGCAGAGCTAAGAGGCTCATCGGCGACATTGAACTGGTGGATACCAAGCTTCACAGCTTGGCTCATCGCCGCAAGGTTGCCTGCTTGTCGGTCTTCTACAGACTGTATTTCGGTGAGTGTGCTCAAGAACTCCACGACCTCATACCACCAGCCCCCTTCTACCATCGGACATCTAGACGCACTGCAAGTTACCATCCTTACCTTGTTGCCATTCCACCAATTCGCACCAAGCGCTTCCAAACATCCTTCATAATGCGCACAGCGAATGAATGGAACTCACTACCTGCGTCTGTGTTTCCGAACGCATTCAACCCGAATCTCTTCAAAGTTAGAGTAAACAGGCTCCTTCTGGGTAAGCTCACTCCATCGTCGACCTGTCTCTGTCACCTATGACTTAGACTAGAGTCAAGAGCAAACCCATCTCAAATAAAAAAAAAAAAAAAAACTGAAAAAAAATGTGTGAGCATGATTTGCTCGCACATTTTTAGCTCGTTTTTAGGGTTTCGTAGTCAACAAGGAACTCTTATAGTTTCACCATGTCCGTCTGTCCGTCCGTCCGTCCGCAGCTTAGCAAAGACAATCTTAGTACTAGAAAGCTATAATTTAGCATGGCTATACATATTTATCACGCCGACAAAGTGGTAAAATAAAACCACGTTTTTTTTTAGCTCCTTTACATGTGAAGTGAGGATGTTTTATTTTATCGTCTTTACTATGGTGTAGGGTATTATTGGATAGGCTATTAAAAAATATTACGGGTCTGTGACAACCATTTTTAGATTCAGAGATCCGTTTGCGTAAAATTAAGCTTTAACTGGCAAATTTTTGTTAGAGTCAAGTGTCCCCTCCACTGCCAGCTAAGGGTTGCTTTTGGATATGTGAAAAAAAATCAATTGACTTACTTGACTTAATGTCCTACGTCCCCTGGATGGGGCAAAGGGCGTCCACAGTAGTTCTTCATCGCGATCGGTCTAGAGCTTCACGCTTCACCTCCACGTCATACCGATGCTTGTCGCTTCCGCCAACACGGTGCGACGCCAGGTTTGACGGGGACGGCCACGCTTTCTTTTGCCTTGGGGATTCCAATCCAGCGCTTGCTTTGGTATATGATCAGAATCATTTCGCAGCGTGTGGCCAATCCAACTATATTTGCGCCGCTTAACCTGGCGGTCGATCGGGCTCTCGCCTTGCTCCAACAGCTCTAGGTTGGTGATGGTCTCGGGCCAGTAAATGCCGAGTATGCGACGAAGACAGCGGTTGAAGACGTCTTGGATCTGGCATGAAACGTCTTTTGTGACCTTCCACGTTTCGCACCCATAAAATAACACGAATTTGACCCGAAGATTTTGAGTTTAATCCTTCGGGTTCGTTTCCGCGATTGCCAAACACGTCTCAGCTGCGCGAAGGTAGCTCGTGCTTTGGCGATCCTTGAAGCGATGTCCTCTTCACTACCTCCAGTTTCTGACAGTGTCTGACACGACGCTCCCGAGGTAATTGAACTCTAACAGCTATAGGCTTTACAAGTTCACGAGTTATAATCTACCAACGTATAAAATGTACTTGGAAAAGTTAATGAATTGTATATTGATGTATGTGGACAGCATTTCGGACTAACGTCTCCATATTGCGAGAACTCAAAATCTCCTCGCGGCTGTCATCCGAGTAGACGCGCAGAGTTCTAGAATACTTCGGCCACATTGCAAGGAAAGAAGGTTCCAACCTCGAGAGGCTCATCGTGACCGGCAAAGTGGATGGGAAAAGGCCTAGTGGTCGCAGCCCTATAAGTTGGTCTGATCAGATCCGCAATGCTCTTGACTCTACAGTTTACAACGCCCTCCTCACCACCAGAGACAGAAACAGATGGAGAAAGATCGTTAGAGAGAAGGTGATGCAGAAGGGTGGTCACGACGCTCAATACTGAGGAATACGACGCAAGGAGGAGGAGGTATGTGGACAACAGTTTTCGAACGGAAAAGTTAATTTGTCCCTTCATTAGAGCAATGTTCGGTGCTTTCAATGTTTATGAACGTTAGTAATGTTACTTATTTATTTTGGTAACTGTTTATACGGAACCCTCTGTGCCCGAGTCAGACTCGCACTTGGCTGGTTTTTTGTAATTTACTTTGTACTCGTATTACCGTGTTATCACACTGAGATATAATAATGCGCACAGCGAATGAATGTAACTCACTACCTGCGTCTGTGTTTCCGAACGCATTCAACCCGAATCTCTTCAAAGTTAGAGTAAACAGGCTCCTTCTGGGTAAGCTCACTCCATCGTCGACTCTGTCTCTGTCACCTATGACTTAGACTAGAGTCAAGAGCAAACCCATCTCAAATAAAAAAACGTAAAAAAATAATATATTATTTTATACCCTTTGATGTTTTAATCCTTTTAAAAGGTAAACATGCGCAAAAAATATTGTTATATTCGCAGATAAATTCCTTTTTCCGGTATCGTGCATACTTTATGAACTCGTGGCCTAATTGTCTAATTAAATACCATGGCATAGGGGGAAAATATATTTAAAAATAACTAACTGCCACCCGTGGCTTTGCCCACGTGGATTTCTACAAAGTATCTTTATACATTTTTATTATTCTGATGTATAGTCTATATTACAGTAAAGTTTTATCAAAATCCGTCGTTTTTGCACGAAAGAGTAACAGACAGTTTAATAGTAGTAGTATGTTTGAAAGTTAAAGTTTCGCCTTACTCGCCGAAGTTTACTAACAGATCTTACTGGCAATATCGTTACGGTAAGATTTTAAGATAAACTCGCTGCCTATAATTTTTGATCCGACAATAAGTCTATTCTAGCGAAAATATTTCTTACTGAGTATTCAGAAACGATAACAGTACGAAGATATCGAATCCATAAATCACACTACCGAATAAGATAAAGCTCGATTAAGAAAACCTCAGGAGGCCGGAGTTTAACACGTCAGCAGCAAAAACAGCCTAGTCGACCGCGACGTATCTAAATCTAAGACCGAAGAAAGCTAACCTTACCTATCTCTAAACTAAAAACCAGAATCAATCAATCAGGTTAGTTTATCGCAATCTCTAGACCAGTGGTCCCCAACCTTTTATTGACCTAGGACCACTTTTATTCGTTTCGTAAGCCCAGAAGGGAAATCATCTGTGTCAATCTAAAATAAACTTATGACATAAATTCAAAACTTGTAGCATAATTATTCTTTAAATATTAGGAAACAACATTTCTGATAGAATCATGAAATCACGTTATTTTTTATTTGAATAGTTTGAAATTTTAAATATTTCGCGGACCATATTTTAACTATTGCGGAACACCAGTGAGTGGCCCCTGTGGACCGCAGGTTGGGCACTAATGCTCTAGAGTCTAGACTAATGCACCAGGTTGCGCAATCGTCTGGCCGTCTACCACAATTAGTCTTAGAACAAATCTGGTCTGTAGGCTAAATTTACATGAAAAAACGAAATCAGCGATACAGAAGTGGTTTGATGAATAATTGAAGGTACAGCCGTAGTTCCATATATTACTGAATTTAGATTATAAGCATATATGTCTTGGTTTAATGGTCGCAAGTGCTACTAATACATAAACTGAGTCAAGAAATCAGTTTTTTCGTGGACCATATGCGGACCACAGTTTGGGAACCAATGCTCTAGACTAATGTCCCTGCTAGGTTGGGCTAGGTTCGACTAACGTCATTAGAGAGAACGTGGGTGGAATTACGTTTGGAGCCTAAATTCACACGTGAAAAGACGAATTTAGCGATATGGAAGTAGTTCCACAATATTACTGATGTGCGTTATGAATACTTGTGTCTTGATCTAGTGGACGTAAGTGCTACTTATCGATTATCCTTGGTCCTGGGTTCAATTCCCGAGTCGGACAGTGTTTTTGTTTTTTTTTTATCCGCTCTCTTTAGATGGGGATCACACTATATTTCTAATATAATAAATGTGAAATTTTGGATGGATGTGTGTGTGGATGTATGTTTGTTACTCAATCAGAATGGCTGCACGGATCTGGATGAAATTTCGAATAGCACATAAGCTACTTTTCATCACTGTATACTGTTCCTCTGGGATAAAAATAACACTTTTCACGCGGGCGAAGCCAGTGTTGTTATATTATGTCTTTTAATAACTAGACCAGGTATGACTATTTGCATAGTTCACTTGCTTCAATATAGGTAAATAAATAACCTCTTAACACATTTATCCCTTCGAATGCCTTCAAAAGTTTAAATCCCTATTTAGATTGGCCATCCATCTTGCTGGACCTTTCACAACAATTAATAGTCCCACGTCACAAGAGCACATTGTTTGCTATTGAAACAATTGAATTACAAACTTGAATAGGTACATCCTCCAATTGTTCGTATCCCCAAATCTATCTAACTTTTAACGAATTCAACATGACAATCAATTTTAGAATAGAATAGAAATTCTCTTTGTAATAGAATAAGCAGAAAAGTTGTTTACGCGTGCCATAAAAATAAAAAATAAAAATAAAAGAAAACCTTTAACTTTAATCAAGTTGCCATGACTCTAAAATAGTTAGTAAAAGTTACGACTATGTTAGTAACACCATACATAAACATACTGTCACTACACAAACATCATCATCATCTTCCTGCACTTATCCCATGTTATCTGAGGTCGGCGCAACACGTTTTCTTCTTCCATACCGTCCTGTCACACCATTACTGACTCCCTTTTCTTTCATATCAATCCTAGCAAAGCCATAATAAAGCTGACCAAGCTTATCAATGCTGCATTTATCTTAAAATATGTACCTGAGCCATGGAAGGTCGCTGAAGTCATTATGATTGCGAAGCCTGGAAAACCACCCCATGCATCATCATATAGACCTATTTCTCTGTTGCCTGTGTTATCAAAGCTATTCGAAAAACTGTTATTGAAACGATTAAAACCAATAATAGAAGATAAAGACCTCATTCCAAATCATCAATTTGGCTTTAGGGAAAAACACTCAAAAATAGACCAGGTACATAGAATAACCAATATCATTGAAAAAACACTTGAAAATAAGGGAGTCTGCCGTGTTTTTAGATGTCGCGCAAGCTTTTGACAAAGTTTGGCATAAGGGTCTAATATTCAAGCTAAGACGTATGCTACCAGAATTTGCAGATATTCTAGAGTCGTATATAACTAATATAATGTTTAGAATACGGCAAGAAGACGCAAATTCCGAGCTAAAAGCTATTAAAGCTGGGGTACCTCAAGGAAGTGTGCTAGGCCCAATTCTGTACTTGTTATACACATGTGACATCCCAGAACTGGAAAACAACACCATTGCGAACTTTGCAGATGATACTGCAATTATGGCTACTGGATCAAGCCACAGAGAAGCAGTAGAAAAAGTTCAACTAGCTGTGAACAAAGTTTATGACTGGACACAAAAATGGAAGATCAAACTGAATGAGTCAAAATCAATTCACATTGACTTCACAAATAAAATCTTGGACTATCACCCAATCTACATAAATGGCATGCAAGTGCCTTATGCTAATACAGACAAATACCTTGGCATAAGCTCTCGACGCCAAGTTGCGTTGGAAAGCTCATGTCAAAAAGAAAAGACAGGAACTTGACATACGTTATAAAAGTATGTATTGGTTACTCGGAAGGAAATCCTGTCTATCAATACATAATAAACTAACCATATACTGATGCCAATTTGGACGTATGGTATCCAACTTTGGGGCTGTACTAAACAAAGCAATGTCAAATTAATCCAACAATTCCAAAATAGCTCAGGGATGCTGTGAATGCACCCTGGTACATAAGAAATGACGATCTTCACCGTGACCTTAAAATGGAATTCGTCACCACCATCATCCAAAAATTTGCTGAAGCCCACGAACACAGACTTCATCGACACGTGAATGTTGAGGCTATCCAGCTGCTAGACAAGTCAGATTTAGTGCGTAGGCTAAAAAGAACTAAACCTTTTGAATTTTGTTCTTTTTAATAAAGTATAAAAAAAAAACAATCCTCGCACAGTCCATCCACCATCTTTTCTTTGACACTACATAAAACAAACTATACAGCAAAATAACAGTGGATCACCGGTGTGACAACCCATGAGAGATAACACAACAGCAACTTACACCTATATACAGTCTAGCCGACTCGCAATCATTTTTAGGCCCGCTTGCGCCACCCAGGGTTATTTTATTATTCCGAGTTAGTAGCTAGCACGGCCAATTATGTATGACATATTTGTTATATAACCTCGTGTTAGCAACAAACTATGAGTTAAGTTTTTCGCGTAAGTAGTCCTTGGTGGAGCTTTTATATTACCTGTATCAAGTCTAACAAAATGTAGAACAACACATGTTTCGTCTCAAAATGGCGCCGAAAATGAGCTACCTAAGTGGAAAGAAAGTGCTGTGTTACCTTGGTACTTTCAACAATGAGTTATGTGGTTACTTTTGTCACTGCTATTGAAACTTTGTACCTAAACGCGTTTAGCTAAGACAAAATACTTATTCCTTAGAGCCCCCCTGCTGTATAGTTGTTGTAAGGATAATACTAGTTTTTTCTGATGGCTTCGCTCGCGTACCAAACCCATTAGAAACGTTTATTTTTCTGAGTTGAGAAGGACGTACGCAAAACAGCTGCCAATAAAAATGGAACTGGGCGTGCCATATCTGCCGCAAGCCACAAGAGAACTGGGGGGAAAGGCCATAAATTCGATCCCAAAGATCAGGAACAGGCGACGCGGTAGGCTTAGAAAGAGATACCACCAAGTAGAATTGAAGATTGACAAACATGGATAGAATGAAGGAGGACCTTTGGTCTGAAGAGGGACGTTACATTATGGCCTCATAATAGTAACAAAATAAAAAGCAGCCAATGAAACGCGATAGTGTAGCTTAGTATTCTTTTAGTGAAATAATTCTAATCAGATCTGTTTACCTTTTAAACACATACAAAGTAACCCAAAATAATGTAGCTAATAAAGTTACCTACATTATTTCAAATGTAGTTAGTTTCGTAATGGACAAGAAATCGTCTGGGATCGCATAAATAAAGTTAACACTCTTTGTTTGCTTAAGTAAAAGAAATTTTCTCAAAAATGGTATGTAATATTGCCATAACATCTCTAAAAAGTCTCCAGAAAGTGAATTCTTCCGGAGACTTATTCACAACTGTCCAGTAAGAAGCGAGATTTTAAATTTGGAATCTCCTACTGTCCAGTAAGTAAGTATGTAATTTACTTACTGGACAGTAGTAGGGATAGGTCCGATATATCAAAACGTAACTTATATCGGATATGTGTTAGATATCATATCATATCGATATCTATATCAAAATAACCGATATTATATAAACTATATCTAATATAACTGTACTACTAATACCGATATCTGAAAACCGAACCCAACCATTTACTTTTCAAAGTCAATGACGAACAACGAACAAAAATAATTATGCCCGCGTTAGCCTTTTTATTCGCGCGATTTTTCGCCCATTCTGCGGCCTATGGAAATGTATGAAGCTGCACGCATTGCGGTAAAAAACTACATACATCCGCGCAAATAAAATCGCAGTGCCTGTTAAGCCTTAAAGTCACTGACCTCTATCATACATTGTACACTGGACTTCATATTATCGATGACAAAATGAAGACATTTGATATTCGCCATTTTGGCGCTGATAGCAACGTGAATTAACGTGAGAGTCGCATGGAACTAATATTAGAGATGGGACACAGCTTTCGGTAAAATACTTTTATGGGTTTTATCGATCGTGAGAATAATTTAATACGTAAGAGAAAAAAAAACCAGTTATTTTTATTATGATTAATTTTTAAGTAATAGAATAATTGCTGTAAAGGTTACTAAAAATATTTTCAGTCAAATTGCAAGCTATAAACTAGTGGATAGCGTGCTAGTTAAGTTATAGCGCATTACTGTCAGATCAGGGAGATTTAAATATGGGGTTAGGCTAACAACTTATCCTAAAAACTACCACATTTGAGCAAGTATCTCCTCGCTCAAGTACACTAGTTGTACGCCCATCGGATTCGTGAAGGGAACATCATTTATATAATAATAATAATAAATGAGATGGATAATCATTTACAACGGACGTATTTCACGCTATCATCGCTGAGATCCTGTCTCTGTAGTGTTAAGGTGCAAATAAGAGTGGTATCGCATTCCAGCAAGGTGAAGACTTTAGCTCTGTTTCAGATGCAGATAATAAATTATTTGACTTCAAAACATTTGTTAATATAATTATAACTATCATGATATTATTCCAGCATGAATTCCAGGCTCAGGAACGTGGTGATTGGTACAAGAGAGAGGTCTGTGCTCAGCAGTGGGCGAAGTCGGGCTGTGGATGATCATGATCATGATTCCAGAATTTAGTATTACACATCGCTTTTGAACATATTATTACTGATTATTAGGCATTCATATACCTAACATTCATCACCAATACCAATATGAGATATTTAGTTCCAACATACTACGAGCAATACAGTAAATGAGTGATACGCCTTGCCAAGACTACTATTTCGATATTAGTGTAATTTAAAAATATCACTAATACTGATATATTAGTTACAATATTATAATATTTCCAGTCAAATATATTAGTATTACCTAATTTTTAGAAATATCGGTAGTATCCTATCTCTAAATGTGTCAATTTTAGTTCCTGATACGCTCGTGCGGGGCGCTTTGAATCAGCACAAAAATCAACTGTCATTTCATATAGTATGTTTAGTCCAGCGTACTTGTTTAATAGAGGTCAGTGCTTAAAGTGTTCATTTGTTTTTTTTTTTATTCTATTAGCAAGCCAGTTCGAAATTTAAATAAAACCTTTGATAAGTAACCTCCTTGGTTGCCATGTTTCGGTGAAAAAGATCGTTCCATTTTTAAATTACACGACAGATATGAGTTTACTATGTAATTTATTTGGCCGCTACACACGGCAGATATGGATTTTCATACAACTTTTGCCGGCCGCTGCTCTCATGTATTTGGTCTGTACTGCAATTTCGATTTTTCTCGAAGAAGGTTGTCAAAATAATGCTTATGGGCGGCTAGGTGTCGTAATAAAACGATTACAGTTCATGCCACGATAAACACTTTTAATACACAACACTTTGTACATAAATGTTCTTACGAGCTAACTGCAGTATAACACAAACTATTCGTACGACTAAACTTAAAGCTACGACAATAGTTATGACGGAAACGAGCTAGGACCGTGGAATACTCGATCTATCTAGCATGCGCGACTCGAACCGAATGTCTACTGATTACTACTGGTCAGCGGGTCTGCGGGCCCGGGGCCCGCGTGGGCGCGAGGCGGGGTGCGTTTGGCACATCTGGTGACCATCTGTTAGCATGGTCTTACTACCTGGGGCTACTCTGACCGTTAGCGTCCACACTGAGCGTTACATGCTTAAATTTCCAAGCATGTTTGAGAATACATAAATAAATGCCCCCGGTAAATCGATCACAATATCTATCAGTAATTTTAAATTAAATTTTAGGTTACATTCATATTAGGGCACCTAATATGAATGTAACCTAAAATATTTATTAAACGAATTTGTTGTTAAACTTTCTTTAATTTTTGAGAAAAGCATTATACAAGCCTAAACCAGTAAGAAAGACATCCTGGCCTCGTATATAACCGGACCTCATCTGCGGTTCGGTCCGGTTAACTCATACTTGGCCAGGAAGTCTTACTTACTGGATTCTGCAGTAATGTACTAAAACTTTGTGCCTTACTGTAATGTAGCTTTGGCTGTTGCTACTCTATTCCACAAACCTAATGAGGTTTGTCTCGTTTTAGCTGTAGAAACATGTGGTGGTAATCTCAATATTTTATGACCACTCAGTGCTGCTGACAGGCTAGGATGGACCTTGGGCTTGAGACTAGACTTAGGGTGTGGCTACACGCTCAATCCCATTTGCGCAAATTCTTGTTTGGACATGCAAAACTGTACAATAAGACGCCAAAACGGTATACCGCATTTGAGCAATGGCAGACGCCCATACAATGTTTGAGCTGAGATTAAATTCCTACGTATTTAAATGAAAAATATCTGGTTTAACTCAGGTTCATGTTCTGAATTTGGTTGTGCATGAATTTTAGTTTGAGAATGCCCAGAATAATAGATGAACCTTTGTAGGTTATGTCTGGGTAACTTTTAATAATATGTTTAATTGGTAATATTGTTTCATTTTGTGGACATAATAAAAATAAATCCCTTACCTAGTTATTTCAGCATGAAATGTAAAATATACTCTTAGGCAAGAGGGTTGTGATGACAACTAGTCACACTAGCTATGTCGTCCCTATCCTTAGAGGTCACTTTCACTGATACGTCCCTTTGTACATGTAGTCAGCTTCCCAATTTGTCTCAAGCCGTATTACGTCTCTTTCCCAACTCGTCCGACGCTTATGTACACTTAAGCACAAAATATTTAAACATTTTCATCACAGCAATATTTTATTAAAAATACTAATATTACTTTTTAGTAAGTAGGTAATCTTAAATTGTAAACTGTAAATTCGTTTTGATAAAAAAAAAATAGGAAGAAATAAAAAAGAAAGAATAAAATGACATCAGCGAAAAACAAAATATGAAATTTAATGACATAATCCAGCTTTTTTTATTGATAATAAGGCCAATAGGCAACCAACCTCTTCTTTTTCTCATTTTGTACCTTAGAGTACATTGAACAAAGCGTCGGACGAGTTGGGAAAGAGACGAAATACGGCTTGAGACAAATTGGGAAGCTGACTACCTGTACAAAGTGACGTATTAGTGAAAGTGACCTCTTAAGGATAGGGACGACATAGCTAGTGTGACTAGTTGTCATCACAACCGGCAAGAGTATGTTTATTTAAACTAAGCGACTTTTACGTGTATCAAAAGGTCGTCGTCAACCAAGCTATATTTCATTTAGACTTGGATACTAGTCATTTTGCGTATCATTAAGCAAGTATTTTTTTTTTATTTACACTACACTACAGTGTTCTTACCTACCTGCAAGGAAGACCTTCACTTAGACATAAACTGTATTGTTAATTCATTTACTACACAGTCAATACTTGTCACTTGGCAGAATAAGTGTAAAATAGCAACACTAAATGGTTACAAGTTTGTGTGCTGCAGTGTCTGTGACATCCAAGTTTGTGGTGTCAGTGAAGTGGTTGTTCGTGTTTGAGTATCTGTCTGTGGCAACATAGCTCCTAAAAAGATGAACCGATTTTGATGTTGTTTTTTTTTAAAGATGACTTTATCGAGAGTGTTCTTAGCTATGTTTGATGAAATCGGTTCAGCCAAATCGGGGTAAGATATTGTGACATAATTAAGTGTTCGAAGCGTGTCTGCAACTAGATAAATTATGTCCTAGCATGAAATATATAATAATATTTACTTGTGTAGTTTTTGACAATCGTATATTATTTCTGATAAAATGCCTCTATATCTAGGGCCTCTGCTCCTACTTTTGTTTATGCTGATGTCAATACAGAGTTGTTTTGATAAATTACTGGTATGTTAAATACAGGTATTTGGGTCCCAAGCCAGGAGCTCACGCCGGGGCCCATAGCAGTGTTGGGATTCCTGGACCCTGTCTGAACCTGTATCCCACGAAACTGCCGTAACGCAGCAGTGGAAAGCTAGGGAGTTCGTTCCTTATTGAGAGATATACTGGTTCCTACTACGGGTGTAAGATGTCATAAGGGTTGGCCGGTACCATTCTATTCACTTACCTGGGATTCCTGCGGTAGGCTTCTGGGGGTCGATCAACACCCTGCCGTGAGATTAAGGATAGGAGAATATACATAATATTAGGACAATAAGGGATAGACTGACGGCTGTCTGGACCGAAGGCTCCGGCGTCCACCAGGCAGCACACGTTTCCCGCAAAATCACTTCATTGTGCGTGAAATATATTCAAAACCGACTTACACTGGGACTTACAATGGGCGAGTTATAGCTCGATTAGCTTATAACTCCACAAGCCACCGAATTTCTCGTGTCCGTAACAAATTATTCCGGCAGGGCGTTGAGAGGCTGACCAATCAAAAAATGACCAGGGATCAAAACTTCTAGGTCATTTGGGCCTGAGGAGATCGGACAGAGGGGTCGTGAATTGAGAACGGCTCGATTTTACAAAATACCGTAGCATGTTCCTCAAAGGTCAAAATTCTTTCACCAGTAACACGGCGGAGATGCGTTTTTGCCACTTTTACAACGGCCTCAAAAATGCCATCCCAATGTGGGCAAACTGGGGGGTCAAATTGCCAATTCATTCCCATTTGCGCCATGGCAAATCTCAAATTCTGTTTATCCTTATTTAGATAATTACAAATATCATTTAAAAATCTATCATCGCCCTTATAATTAGTACCGTTATCAGAACGGATCAAAGATGGTAGTCCTCGGCGGGAAACAAATCTACCTAGCGCTGCAACAAACGCATCTGTGCTGAGGGCAGTTATAAGTTCTTAGTGAACCGCCTTGGAGGCCAGACAAACGAACACACAGGTAGGCCTTGAAAGCCTTGACGTTCCGAAGTTGAGAAGTCTTCACCAATAAGGGACTAGCGAAATCGGTTCCGACCGAAGCAAATGGTCTGCTCTCCGTCACTCGGTTGGATGGCAAATCACCCATTATGGGTTGAGTGGGAGCAGCCTTCAACTTACAGCACTGCATACATTTAAAGATGATGCCACGAATAGTGCGTCTGGCCAACAAAATCCATAATTCACGCTGCAAAATGGCTACGAGGGCGTTGCAACCGGCGTGTGCGTTATTAATGTGTCGATCGGACACCAACAATTTTACCAACGACCCTCCTTTAGGAAGCAACAAAGGATGGCGAGCACCATAAGGCAAATTCGAATTCCGCAGTCCCAGACATGTCTCATGTCTCTAGAACTCCGCAGACTTCGCGTCCCGTGGTTGCGAGGCTCCTGCCCTTGTTAACCATTCTCTTTGGTGGGGACCAGACTGGTTGTCGCATCTCGAGTCGTCCTGGCCCCAGAATAGGTTCTCCACTCCAGAGGTTCTGCCAGGCTTGCTTATTGGAATTGTGGAAACGCAACCTGCATATAATTTGGATTATCTTTTGGACAGATACAGTTCTTTGTCGAAATTGATAAACAAAAGTAGGAGCAGAGGCCCTAGATATAGAGGCATTTTATCAGAAATAATAAACGATTGTCAAAAACTACACAAGTAAATATTATTATATATTTCATGCTAGGACATAATTTATCTAGTTGCAGACACGCTTCGAACACTTAATTATGTCACAATATCTTACCCCGATTCTCGATCTTGCTTCTGAAGGCGGGTGGAAAACCGGTCCTTAGGGCCCTTCAGAAGCTGTTTGATTCCGTCATACTCGAGGGCAAAACGCCACGGACATGGTGCAGGGGTGTGGTGGTACTCTTCTTCAAGAAGGGCGACAATGCCCGGTTGAAGAACTATAGGCCCATCTCACTTCTTAGCCATGTCTACAAGTTGTTTTCAAGAGTCATCACGAATCGTCTCGCGCGCAGGTTTGACGATTTCCAGCCCCCCGAACAAGCCGGATTCCGAAAAGGCTTTAGCACCGTAGACCACATACATACGCTGCGGCAGGTTATACAGAAGATCGAAGAGTATAACCTGCCTCTCTGTTTAGCGTTTGTGGACTACGAGAAAGCCTTCGGTTCGATAGAGACTTGGGCTGTACTGCAGTCTCTCCAACGGTGCCAGATCGACTACCGGTACATTGAGGTGTTGAAGTGTTTGTACAAAAACGCCACCATGTCAGTCCGTCTTCAGGATCAGACCTCGAAACCAATCCTTCTCCAGCGCGGCGTGAGACAGGGAGACGTCATTTCTCCGAAACTGTTCACTACTGCGCTGGAGGATGTCTTCAAGGTTCTGGACTGGAGGGGGCTGGGCATCAACGTTAATGGCGAGTACATTACTCACCTTCGGTTTGCCGACGACATAGTGGTCATGGCTGAGACCATGGAGAGCCTCAGTAAAATGCTCGATGACCTCAGTAGAGCTTCCGAAAGAGTGGGTCTTAAAATGAACATGGACAAAACCAAGATCATGGTGAATGCTCATGTAACACCCACTCCTATCAAGGTCGGATACTCTACTCTCGAAGTTGTAGACGATTATGTCTACCTGGGACAAACGGTCCAGTTGGGTAGGTCCAATTTCGAAAAAGAGGTCAACCGTCGAATCCGACTCGGCTGGGCGGCGTTCGGGAAGTTGCGTGGTATCTTCTCGTCCAATTTACCGCAGTGTCTCAAGACAAAAGTCTATGACCAGTGTGTGTTGCCAGTGATCACCTATGGGACCGAGACGTGGTCGCTCACAATGGGCCTTATCAGAAAGCTCAAAGTCACCCAAAGGGCAATGGAGAGGGCTATGCTCGGAATTTCCTTGCGTGATCACGTCAGGCATGATGATATCCGCAGGAGAACCAAAGTTACCGACATAGCCCGAAGAATTGCCAAACTTAAGTGGCAGTGGGCAGGGCACATTGCTCGCAGAACGGATGGCCGATGGGGCCGAAAGGTTTTGGAATGGCGACCGCGAACCGGAAGACGATACGTTGGAAGGCCACCCATTAGGTGGACTGATGACCTGGTTAAGGTTGCGGGAAGGCGCTGGATGCGAGACGCACGGGATCGGTCAATGTGGCGACGCCTGGGGGAGGCCTATGTCCAGCAGTGGACGTCTTTCGGCTGAAATGATGATGATGATGATGATCTTACCCCGATTTCATCAAACATAGCTAAGAACACTCTCGATAAAGTCACCTTTAAAAAAAACAACATCAAAATCGGTTCATCTTTTTAGGAGCTATGTTGCCACAGACAGATACTCAAACACGAACAACCACTTCACTGACACCACAAACTAGGATGTCACAGACACTGCAGCACACAAACTTGTAACCATTTAGTGTTGCCATTTTACACTTATTCTGCCAAGTGACAAGTATTGACTGTGTAGTAAATGAATTAACAATACAGTTTATGTCTAAGTGAAGGTCTTCCTTGCAGGTAGGTAAGAACACTGTAGTGTAGTGTAAATAAAAAAAATACTTGCAATTAATGATACGCAAAATGACTAGTATCCAAGTCTAAATAAAATATAGCTTGGTTGCTGACGACGACCTTTTGATACAAGTAAAAGTCGCTTAGTTTAAATAAACATAATCTTGCCGGTTGTGATGACAACTAGTCACACTAGCTATGTCGTCCCTATCCTTAAGAGGTCACTTTCACTAATACGTCACTTTGTACAGGTAGTCTAAAGGTAACTAAAGCTATAATTTAATTTCAAAAAAATAAGAGATCCTCATGAAAATTTTAATAATGTAACCCAAGGTAGCAAAATGTTGCCTGTAAAATACATTATTTGGCGTGCGCTGAGAAAACTATTCATGATAGATAAAAAATTGTCGGTAGGGTAGGTATTGTAGGCAGGGTAGGCAGGTAAGCTGGGTAGGGGCAGGGTAGGTTGATAGGTAGCCAGTTGACGGGAGCGAAGCCCCGAGGGTCAGCTAGTTATTCATAAAAATATAAATGGTTCCATTGATGCGCCATTGATAAATTATTTTAACTTTAGGATTAGCCAACGTAGTATGCGTCAGCATCATATATTTGATATCCCATCCTCAACTTTAAATACCTCATTTAATAGCCCCCTTTCACGCATGGCAAGACTGTACTATGAAAGGTCCACCTCTTTGGACAGTCCTATTGATGTCTTTTCAATGAAGTTCATAACATTCAGACGCTTATTAGGTAATGAGCATTAAGAGTTTGACTGAAGCTCTTAATGTTCATTACCCTTAACTGATATATTGTGATAAATGTTTACCTAGTTTAGTTGTAGGCTTAATTTTGAATTTTGTAAATGTCATGCATACCTATAATGTGTGTGGTTCCTATGTAATTTTCACTTTAAATGTATTCTTTTTTTGGATGGTTTTATGCAGTTGTACTGTTGGTGTGCTTAACTTAATAAAATAAAATAAAATACTTACCGTAAGCTTTTCACCGTTTATTGTTGAGTCACTGAAGACTAAAATTAATTCTTATATGTATATAAGAATTAATTTTAGTCTTCATAAAAGTAAAGAAGTTAACAAGATCACAAAATACCTATATGACAAATCTTTTTGTATTTTTCTTCGACGGAAATCCGTAAAAGTTTTTAAACCCTAATGTGAAGATATTGCCAACTAAGGCAACAAGTTGAGAACGATTACTTAGATAACTCTCAAACCTTCGCAACAGGCAACCGTGAATGCCAGCATGTTTCTATTTTATAAAAAGAATTGAATGATCAACCCGATCAAAAGCCTTTGCAAAGTCTGTATATACAGCATCAACCTGACCCCTAGCCTCAAAGGTGTTAGTAATATAAGTGGTTTATTTAAGTAAGTTGGACAAAGTAGAACGGTTGGTAACAAAACCATGTTGCCTTGGACTAATTATACGACGGAAATGGGAGTAGACTGCACTATAAATGAGACCCTCCAACATCTTAGCAAATTGAGATATAAAAGATATCGGTCTATAGTTAGTTACTTCATTCAAACTACCCGATTTATATATGGGAAGAATATGTGCGATTTTCCACAAATCAGGGAATACGCCTTCTATAAGGGATCTATTGTATATTATGTGTAGTGGTTTCACAAGAGCATCAATACAGAGGCGAATAAAAACAGGTGGCAGTCCGTCCGGACCAGCTCCATTATATAAATCCAGGTTTTCATGCTTTTTTATGTCATCTTCAGTAATGCATATAGAAGAGAGAGAGTAATTAGACGTGGTAAGATTAGAAAAGAAATTTACTAGGTGGTTGATTGACGCTGTACACAGAGGCAAAGTAATCTGCAAATAGATCTACCACTTCACTGCCTCCATTTCCTACACGATCACGATAAGAAACCCGGTCCGGAATACCTTTATACGTTTATTTCGATTTGATATATCGCCAAAATGATTTTACATTAGATTTCAATTCATTTTCAATTTTTGCAATATAATGTCTGAAGCAGTCTTCAAAGGCTTTTTTGACCCTCGTGCGTAGGCAATCAAAAGGATAATAATCCCGAGGGTTATTATATTTTTTATACCGAGTCCTATATTTGTGCTTTTCTTTAAGTATTTTAATCAATGAGGGTGAAAACCAAACAGGGTAACCGGTTTTTTTTTTGGTTTTCCTTTCGGAGTGTATTTATCGATCGTTTCCCATAAAACATTATAAAATCTTTGAAGAAACTGATTACAACTCAGACAGTCACAATCCTCCCAATTCACTAGGCGTAGATCACGAACACATGCCTCATAGTCCATTTTGTTAAAAATGTATTTAGTCTGTAAAATTTTATAATTCAAATTAGATCCTGAAGATTTGACCACAATTAATTCCAGTGGCGGATGGTGAACATCTGGCTTACTGAGTGCAGGTGCATTGGCAACAGAACCAATAAAGCTCTCATCCATCATGACCAAGTCCAGTATATTATTATTCTTATTGCAAATATTGTTCAATTGACTATAACCCGTGATACTTAGGAAATCTCTCAACGCTAAACACTTTGAATCGCTAATGCCCAGACTGAAACCATTTGACATCAGGAAGATTTAAATCACAGAGAAACAATGTGCTACACTCGGTGTGGCTTAAACAAATTTCTTCAGCTCTGGTCAAGAATTGTCTAAAGACATGGCAAGGTATGTAAGATGGTAAATAAACCAAACAGAGATTAACACAGACACTATCAACATTTATATATATCTATATGCCTTCTACAGATGTTTGCCAATCAATTTTATTCACAAAACTAAATTTATTATTAACAGCTACCATTATCCCACCACCATAAGACTTAGAATACATTTTTTTTAATTGATCACTGCGATCACGGCGCACAACAGTATATCTTTGGCCAAATACTCAGAAGACTGAAACAAGTCATCTAACCAAGTCTCTGTTATACATATTATGTCATAATCAGAGTTTAAAATGGACTTCAAAAACTCATGTGACTTAGTTTTCAATCGTCTTGCATTCTGATAAAAAACTGAAATATTAGGCATCAGAACAACAGAAAAGAACAACTGTGTTTGTCAAACATGACATAAAAGAAATTTTATTTATAGCACCTACGATACCAACTAAACAATTTTATCTAGACACTGTTCATCCTTAATTAGTATGCTCCCCGAGTTCTCACTTTTACATACAAAAAAATCACTCAATCTTGCCATAGCGAACCCAGGCAAACTTGTAGGGTTTTTCTTTGGCCTTTAGTTGTGCAGCAGCGTGTATGGATTTATACATCGGAGAGAGATGCTCGGACACATAAATTGGTTCCTTGCCGCCACTGTAGCTCAAGAGGGATGTATCTAGCTTGTCATTACTGTGAGATTTATTGTATCTGGTGATAGCAGAGTACAACTCGTCACGACATCTTGGACTACGCAATTTCACAATCACAGTACGCCGTGGGCGTGACTTATTATTGCTTATACTGGCTATCCTAGTGCTTTTCATTATATCGCAATCCTTGAGCCCTTATGATAAAACTTTAGATATTTGTATTATTATGTTAGGTAACACCTCATTCCTATTTTCCGGTAAGCCATGAATTCCCAAATTCGCCTGCCGCATATTTTGATCCAGGGTATTTAATTGAGTTTTCAGCTAAACAATTGTATTTTTCATGCAGGAGTTCTGTGAACGAAGATCAGTATTCTCGCTTTGCATCTTCCGAAATTCAGCAGTTAAATCGTTAACTTTAGAAATATCGTAGGCTCCAGATAACTTTAAATCCTCAAGTTGTTTTCTCATATCATCCATTTCTGATCTTAATTCGCGAATCATGCATTTCACTTCCATTCGCATCGTGTTTCTTATTTTTTGCTATCCTCGCCATCAGAACTTTCTTCCATGTCAGACACAGGCTTATTTGGTTAATGTTTACACATACAACTCGGTCAGATCCATGTTGAACGTGCGATTTTACTGAGTCTTTTAATATTTACGATTACGGCCCACCCCCTCTCATATAGAGGAAGGCCGGTGTCTGGACTTAAACTTTGCACACACATTTATTTCTCGTGAGAATGTGGTATTAATTATTAGAAACATTTCTTCAGCACAATATTCACAGTTACATTTATTTTCATTAGAGGGGATCATATACGTATAAGAATCAAATTCAACATTGAAACAAGTAGCTCTCAAAATAACTTTTGATTACAGTACGTTTTGACACTGTTTACCAGAAATATTGAAACAAACAGTTCTCAAAAGAACCTTTTTAGTTTACGTTTTGACAATCACCAGTTCTGAAAAGAACTCATCTGAGATCCCGAAGGAACTCATTTGTAAAGTAACAGGACACGAACAACCGTCGCACTGGACATGTCTGTCAAATCATTCAAACAAATGATAAGGTATTTAGTCAAAAGAGAAACTTTTTATAAATGTCCCAGTTAGCTTACCAGTTCCAGAGTTTCACCATTATTTATGGTAGATTATAAAACAATTAATTTGCAATAATATCAAAACATTTAGCAAGATTTGCCCCAAGAAGGGACACGTTGTTTGTAGAATTGATAAGGTCTTTCAAGGAGATGTAACTACGTAATAGTAGCTTTATGCCTAAGATGGGGATGATGGATAAGGGTTATTTCCTAGATTTTTCTATACGTTAATGAACATGCCCTGTGCCCGATGGGATTACCCATCGAAAAAAAGACGAAAGTCCAAATAAACTTTCAATCTCTATTAAACCCTTTCGAAGAAAACATAACTAACACACAAATACTTATTTTCTCATCCTTAGAAGTGTCTGTGTCAGGACGGCTAATGCGTGAAAAAGATACTGGTCTTTTAGGGAATTAATGAAAAGAAAAGAAATAAACATGTACATTATAAGAAAATATAATGTATATGTTTATTTTAATACATAATGCCAGTTCTTACATACGGGTGCCAGACTTGGGTTAGAAGGCTGTCAAAATGCCATGGAAAGAAGTATCCTCGGGAAAAGGGGATGGATAAAATGAAAAACGAAACACTCAGAAGACGCACAAAAATATAAAATGTTGCAATTAAATTAAAGAAATTAAAATAGAGATGGACAGGACACACAGTAAGGGGAAAGGAGAAATGGAGTAGAACGTTGATGAATTGGTTACCAAAATACAATAAACGAAAGAGGGGGAGACCGTTCAAAAGGTGGGAGGACGAACTAAAGTATATCGCAGGAAAAACATGGACAAGGACGGCGAGAGACAGAGAGGGGTGGAAGAGTTTGGAGGAGATTTTTGCCGAAAATGGAGAAACAGTTATTATAAGTGTTAATTTTATGTAAAATAAGATAAGATAATATATTTATTTTGCATATATGGGTACAAAAAAAAACAGGGTGACATAAACAATACAATTAGGAACAGCCATATTTAACCAGAAGGCATGCAAAAGTTCAAAATACAGTAGAGATGCTAAGTACATAATAATAAAGATAAAAAATGTCAATATAAAGATTAATTAAATATAATTACAATTTAATTATGAAGTATTTATTAGTAATAGTTATTTACATTATACACAATTCTTCTGCAGTCAACTTATTTCGTATTGGAGTTAAATAAAAAATTAAATTAAATAAAAATTAAATGTCATATTATTCAAATTTATAATCATTATCAAAAGCAATCAAGAAATGTCTTTCGCCATTAAAAAATCCGTCACGCTATAATACGCTTTGTCTACTAAAAAATTTCGAAGTTTTTTTTTAAATAACATCAAGTTTTATTCTTTCCAACTCCTCGGTAATTTATTATAAACGACTGGCGCCATGTAGCAGACACTTTTGCGCATTAAAGTCTTTTTTTTTTTTTTTTTTTTTTTTTTATTATCAATAGGCTCGCGCTTGACCACTATCTCACCTGATGGAAAGCGATGATGTGGTCGACGGTGAAGCACGCTTGCCTAGAAAAAACCTATTCACTCTTGACTTAAAGACCCCTAGATTGTAGCTATCGGGAAACACAGACTCCGGCAGGGAATTCCACTCCTTAGCTGTACGCATAATAAAAGTGTCCCCAAAACGTTTTGTGCGTATGGGTGGGATGTCCACCATGTACCGATGACGCATCACCGTGCGTCTGGTTGTCCGATGATGGAACGGGCACTTCTTTCTCGCACTAGGGAGACATAGCCTACTATTATCACGCCTATTTCGTGGAAATACATCATCTATGCGGTCAAAACGTTCAGGGTTCAGCTTTACAAACACTACCATTTCTAAAATATATAAGCATGGTAAAGTTAATATTTTATTCTGTTTAAAATATGGCACGCAATCAGTAGTTTGCAGTTTTAAAAATGACCATATGCATCTTTTCTTTGCTTTGAAAGCAGTTTCTCTTTCAGTGGAGTTGCCCCAAAAAATAACGCCGTATCGTAGGTGGCATTCGACTAAACCATGGTGTGCAGACAGAAGTGCGTCTAGATTTACAATAGACGACAAAGTATGTAAAGCGTAGGCTGAAGTGCTTAGTTTTTTGCAAAGTGACTCTATGTGTTGTTTCCAACTTTGTTTTTATCTATTTCTAGCCCTAGAAATTTAGTACTTATTACATTGTTATCTGTATCATTATTATATTGCACATGCAGATTGCTCTTATCTGACATGCGTTGGTTAAAATGCATTATCTTTGTTTTGGTTGTATTTATTCTTAAGTTATTTTCGTCTAACCATTTTATAATTGATTTTAAAGATATATTAATGTCATTTTCGTATGTATCTACACTTTTCAAAGTTATTGTCACGGTACTGTCATCTGCAAATAGGGTCAATGGTTGTTCAATGCATTCCGGTAAGTCATTTATATATAATATAATTAGCAGAGGACCCAACACTCTCCCCTGCAGTACCCCGTAACTAACTATTCGCTCGTCTGATCTAAATATCTCGTATTGTTTATAAACTATATTATTTCTATTAATTTCAGTTATTTGTCGTCTATAGTCGAAATAGGTCCAGAACATTACCCCTTATACCATATCCTTCGAGTTTCTTCAGAAGTGTAGGATGGTGAACATAATCAAACGCCTGCGTCATGTCACAGAAAATGGCGCAGATAGGTTTTCGTTTATCTATATTATTAATAACATCTATATATATAAAAGGCAATGTCCCGACTGACATATCAACGCCTAGCCTAAACCACTAATGATAGAAGTTTGAAATTTTGGGAGGATGTTGATTTTATACTATAGGCGTCATTTAAGGAAGGATTTCTGGAAATTCATCCCCTAAAGGGGTGAAATAGGGGATTATAGTTTGTATGAAACTCTGTAATTTTTAATTTGAAATGAATGAAATGTGGTATTTAGCGTTTAAATTTAAAATAATAAAATACGTCTTTGAGGAATTTTTGAATTTCATCCCTTAAAGGGTTAAAAAGGGGTGTTAAAGTTTGATTGATAAATAACTTATTTGTTATCAAACTACTGCACAAAAATATTATAGAGGCTACTGTGATTACTGGATGTACTCGAGGGAATCAGTTTTTATACCTCGAATACCATTGGTAACTTCTGACTATGTCTTTGAGTTAAAACGATTACAATCGAGGTCTACTTTGCAATGATCATAAATAAAACTCAGGGTCAGTCATTAAGGCAAAGATTTAAAGGAAATTACTTCCCACGCGGGCAATTCTACTTTGCCTGTTCCAGAGTCAGTACTAATAGCAGCCTGTTCATTTCGGGACCAGACAGAAAAACCACCTATGCAGAATACAAAGAAGTGTTTAATTCAATTCTAACTTCCTGATGGTGACTTACTTAGCGTGAGCTAATTGGAGTACCCATATCAAGACTGTACAGGATCGCGCGAAACTCATCACTCTATTGGCAGATGCTATAATTTTTGCATATGGCGGAAAAAATTAAGTTCTGCTTCAACATTTGTGAAATAAACTTATACAAAAAACTTTTCTACAAAAAAATACATTTGACCTCCTAATAAAAATACTACAAAGTGAAAGTAACATTTCATTTCGGCAGTCTTTGTGCCTGGTTTTGTTTCTTCGTTAAAGGGATACCCCTCTGTGTACCCCTTTAAAGCGTACTGGCGTGATGTATTATTATGAAATGGCGTAAACAATAAACAGATATGCAATTGCTGCAACCTCGATAGATTTGCCATTGTTTATTGAAGAGTTATTTATTTATTTATTTATTTATTTAAACTTCATGTACAATGGTGATACATAGGCGGACTTAATGCAGCAAGGCATTCTCTACCAGTCAACCTTTGGGTTAAAAAGGACAAACAGGTGGTAGGAGTACAAAATAAAAATGAACAATAATTAAAGTCGGATATTAATAAACTATCTAACAAATAAAATACATAAATAATTTCTAAAACAATAGACTAATAAATATTATAATAAATATCATATTCTAAATGAAACAGAAATTAAACATAATAACTAAGACGAAGACCGAGCTATGTAAGAGAGGACAAGTAATAGTTCCGGATTCTACGCTTAAATGAAAATTTACTCTCAGTTTTTTTTATGTCAAGGGGAAGGACGTTCCAGAGTTTTATAGTAGAGACAGCGTAAGAATTAGATATAAACCCAGTGCGGTGAGAAGGAATTTGGAGAAGTAAGTTTTTGGAAGCTCGAAGGTTAAGATCGTGAGAACTGCCCAACACTTTAAAATATTGTTTTAAATAATCAGGAGTACAAGGATCGTTCATGATGTTGAAGAGCATGCAGAGGGATCTTAGGGATCTCCTCTGACGGATAGGCAGCCATTTAAGCTGAGAACGGAAGGTAGAAATGTGATCATATTTACGAAGCCCGAAAATAAAGCGAATACAGTTGTTAAGAAGTCGATCCATTTTGTTAAGAAGTTCTTGAGATAGATCAGAATAACAAACATCAGCATAGTCGATTATAGGCAATACGAGAGCTTGAACCAAGGTGGTTTTGGTGCTGGACGGAAGAAAATGTTTGAATCTATAGAGAGACCGCAGTGAGAAAGTGACTCTCTGGCTAATCTGAGCGACCTGCTTATTCCAGCTTAATCTGTCATCAATATATAGGCCCAAGTCTTTAACGTGAGGCGAGAGAGGGATAACAGTATTGCCGAACTTAAGCGGCATTAGAAGACTAGTGTCCAAGGTTCGTAGATAATACGAACTACCAATAAGGATAGCCTGACATTTACTGACATTGACAGTAACGCCAAATCTGCTAGACCAGTCAGCGATTGCTTGAAGATCAGCATTCAACAGCGAGATGCAGTCATCCAGATTGAGTATGTCAGCTTGCGCGTAGAGCTGCAGGTCGTCAGCATACAGATGGTAGGAGCATTTGAGAATAGTAGTGATAGAGTTAATAAATAAAGAAAATAAGAGTGGAGAGAGTATACCGCCTTGTGGGACGCCTGTTTCTAGCGCGCACCAATCAGAGAATTTCTGATCAGCACGTACCGCCTGCTGGCGACCACGAAGATATGATGAAAACCAAGCCCGTGCCAACGAAGAAACCCCAATTTGAGACAGGATGGCCAGGAGAATGTCGTGATCGACGATATTAAATGCATTGGAGAAATCTATTAAAACCAACACCGTCAACCTCGAACTCTCCAAGCCGTTCCTGACGTCTTCAGTAACTTTAAGCAAGGCTGTGGCTGTACTATGGCCGGGCCGAAAACCAGATTGGAAAGGGGACAATAGGTTATTCCGGGACACGAAGGAGGATATTTGGTTCAGAGCAACTGCTTCCAGGATCTTAGATAGGAAAGGGAGAATGGAGATTGGTCTGTAGTGATTAGATAAGGTGGGGTTGGAAATTTTTGGAAGAGGAATAATGAATGCCTTACGCCAGGTTGTAGGAAACTCACCAGCCTGCAGTGAGAAGTTGATGATGTGTGTGATAATGGGAAGGATACTTTTGAAAATGAGGGACAACATGGATCTGCTCACTCCATCACAGCCGACAGCCTTGGACTTAATTGCATTGAACGTTTTGAGGATCTCAGCGTCGGTCACCGGGGAAAACGAAAAAGATTCGGGAGTTACAATTGGCATGGAAGTAATATCACGAATAGTATTATTCTTAACAACAGCCGAGAGCATTGCTGACGATGAAAAGTGATTATTTAAATCATTCAGAGACATATGAGATGATACAGTATGAGAGGATGATTGCGTGATTCCAATTGATTTGAGAAACTTCCATATGTCAGCCGGTGAAGAATTAAGGACATTTTCACAAATGTATCGGCGTTTTGAAGCTCTTACCATCTGATTACAGCGGTTTCTAGCCAACTTGTACAGGCTCCAGTTCTCCTCACTGCGATCCCTTCTATATCGCCGAAAAGCCCTGTCACGCCGTCTCATCGCCAAACGAACTCCAGGACTAATCCATGGAGCCGGCGGGCGCTTAACACGGACAGCCCTGAGTGGCGCATGCGCATCGAAAAGCTGAAGCACGGACCTGTTGAACAAATCCACTTTCTCATCCACAGTTGATGCCTGAGCAACATCGACCCAATCAATAGCTTTGGAATCACCATTGAGTTTGTCCCTGTTCAACCTCGCAAAATTCCGAAGAAACATAATGGCAGGCCGCTGTTTAGGTGGCTTAATTTTGTACGACAGGTAAATCAAATCATGTCTAGATAGCCCAGGGGCCGCAATCTGGCCATGGTTAGCAACTAGATTCTCGGAAGACGCAAGTATGAGATCAAGCCAGGTATCGCTTGAGTCAGGATTAAGATGAGTCGGATTGAGCGTGAGAAGTGACAGACTCGTCGATTCCAGGATTGCTCTCAATCTGCGCGATCTTATGTTATCCTTCGAGAGGTCGGTGTTGAAATCGCCCATGACTACGAGATGTTTGTACTCCGAGGAAAAAGATTCAAAGAGTGATTCGAGAATAGAGAAATAATCAATAGCAGGTGGGCAGTAAACTACTCCGAGAACGGCCTTAACCCCTTTGACATCAATTTCAAGGACTAAGAATTCGGGATTGCCGCTATATGTTGTCGGAGAAGATGATAGAATTTTGAAGGGGATGTCACTGCGCAAGTATATGGCAACACCACCGCCCCTTTTTGCCGTGCGATCATTGCGAATTAAGATAAAACCGGGTAAGCTATAATGTTCAGAGGGAAGTTCGGGCTTGAGCCAACTTTCTGACACCAGGACAGCGTGTAACGCCACATCACAAAATAACTCCAGCATCTCAGAGTGGTGTTGAGGGATACTCTGAGCGTTCACATGACATACATTAAAACAGTTATTAAAACGCTGGCACTCACCACTTAAGAAACTGTTAACTGAGAGAGAATCGTCTAAAGAAGAAAAAGACGTAGAGGAACTACGGCAAGAATAAAACGAGTCGTCGTCAGACTTAATCATTATAAAGCGTAAATAGATATATAATAGATAAAATAAAATTATATAGATTATAGGAATGTGAAGATAAAATTCACATAATAGTTGCATAACCTGCCGGCAGACTGTTCACAAACAAAATTATACATAATTACTAATGCGTGCATCCGAACGCAGACGTAATTCGCAAGAAGTAAAATACGTGGCATAGACAAGATTTATATAAATGAAAAAAAAAAGAAAACTATGACAGTGACAGGTGACTCTGACAGCACTTGTCAACAAAAACAAAATAAACAAAATATGGTGCCGGTAAACCGAACAAAAAACTGTAATGTTCTATTGTGCGTGCTTATCGTATTTATACGAAAATAACAAGCACAGACAGAAAACAAAGTGGACGAAATAAAGACTGTAAACATCCAATACATAAATCGTACAATAAATATTATTTCTTCTTTGCTATCCGCCTTGAGCGAGATGAAGACTGTGCCGACGCGAGTTTATGCTGGCTAGCATTGGGAACCAGAGGAACCTCCTGTTCCAGCAATTTACCATGCTCCGCTCCAAGCGCGACGACCTCCTCCACACTGATCACCCGGCGCCGCTTGCCGTCCGGAAGCTTGACGTTGATGTTGCCGTCCCTGGTCCAAACGTTCGTCACACCGAAGAGCTTGCGAGCTGTTATAAACGTAGACTGCCGCTGTCGAGTAAGGAATTCAGACACCACATAAGGAGATCCCTTCAGTTTCGTCTTGGTTCTCCAGATCTCGCTTCTGACAGCTGAGTCCGCGAGCCGAAGCAGGATTGGTCTAGCATGACCTTCCGAAGCAGCACCTAGTCTGTGGCATACAGTCAGCGACGAGTGGACCAGATCTGTTAAGCCGAGCTTAGTCTGCAGAATGGTCGCCACGGTTTCAGAAACTTTCTCACCTGGATTTTCAGGAACGCCACCAAGCAACAGAAACTTTTTTCTGTGCCGCATCTCTATAATGTCTACACTCCTGTTCAGCTCAGCAATCTGCTGCTGCAATGCACTGAGGACACTCCAAACATGCTCCTTGAAGGACGAAAAGTCTTTGTGGAGGCCGCTCAGGTCAGCTCCAGGTGGTGACGCTTTCAAGTGCGCCTCAAAATCAGCCATCCGCTGGTTCAGTGAAGTGATAGCCATTCGCTGGGTCTCTGCAATCTCAGCCATAGTGGTCATGGTATCAGCCTTATGTTCAGAAGTCTGAGCCAAGTTAAAAAGTGACAGCTCCAGCCGACAAGTTTATGCAACTTGCACTTAGGACATATGAATGCTACTGCCCACACAATATATGCTTAATGGTAAGCAAATTATTTATAATCCGTAGGAATTTCGATTATAATTGTATAAAATACTAATTAAAAGTTAAAATTATTCAGAGCGTATGTGTATTTTTTTTATTCACCTACCCACAAAAAAAAAAAGCTATGTTGTATATCTCTGAAGTTCTTTATCAGATCTTCACCAAATGTGAATGGGACTAATTCGGGAAAATACAATTAAAAATAAATCTATATCGGTCCACAATTGACGAAAAATCGGTGAACAAACACAAAAAACAACAAACATACAGCTGAACATAGAACCTCCTCTTTTTTGCAAAGTCGGTTAAAAATATAGTTGGTAACCCCAAGCGCGTGTAATCTACATCTAGCCATTCTAAATCGTGACCACAAAGGAAGTAAGAAATATTTCATCGAAAATCATCACGAGCAAGCTCTGTGAATAGAATAAGGATAAAAATAAATGTTTTACAAAAAAATACTACCGACTTCCAAATAACAAAACTACAAAGTGAAAAATAACTTTATTTTTGGAAGTCGGTATCTTTGGTAGGTACCATTTTTTTGCGTTATGGACACCGATCTTCCAAAAATAAAGTTATTTTCACTTTGTAGTTTTGTTATTTGGAAGTCGGAAGTATTTTTTTGTAAAAAAGTTTTTTTTTTTCACTTTTTAGTTGTACACCTACCTAAACGGTAAATAGTTACGTAAGGTACCTATAATGCCAGTATAGATCACCCGAATATCATGAAACTGAACATAACCGGTGAAATGAGAGTGTACTGAGGTGAACTGTACACATCTGCGTGTGACCCCTGTAGAGGGTACTGGCGTGATGTTATGAAATGGTATAAACAATATACAGACATGCGATTGCAGCAATCCTGAGAGATCTGTCGTTATTTATTGAATAGTTCTGTTGTATATCGCCGAAGTTCTAAATCAGATCTTCAACAAATTAAAATGGGACCAATTTCGGAACATACTCTTTCAAACAAAAAAAGAATTTTCAAAATCGGTCCACTATTGACGGAGATGTCGGTGAACATACATAAAAAAAACATAAGCGAAGTCGAACATAAAACCTCCTCCTTTTTGGTAAGTCGGTTAAAAATTATCACTTCTGTGGCAACGAAAATCCGCGTATAATCCAGGTACAGTCAAACCCGCTCAAAGTTACTGCATGGTGTATTGTTGAGGCTGGAGGCGTTATCGGGCCACCAAACGAATACTATGGTTGACGAGGTCACAGAGCCATGATCAACGTCTTTCTCTATCCTTAAAAGGAATAAATTGGAACTGGAGAACAGGATAGAGCAACGGCGCTTACTGTATGAGCCACAACCAAAATTCTGAGGGCTGCATTACCAGGTCTTGCAATGGCCGGTAAGATAGCCTGATTTAACTGTGCCAGACTTCTTCCTGTGTTTCTTTTCATTGTCTATGTCAACTAGCTTCAGACTCTTGAAGCCTTCAAAGATAATATCCGCCAAGAAGTTCTGGCAAGAGTGATGGGAAATGCCCTAAATCGGGCCCAAATGTTTATCAATTATATTAATTTTCTATCGTGTCGGTAGCAGGATTCAAAAATTGAAAAGTAAGTGGTAAGTGGCTTTCCACTATTTGTAACTCTCCGTAGAAATCGATCCCAACAGACCACAAGAATGAAAGCCCAGCGCTCTCTATTAGAATACGAAGGCAGTTCAGTATATGCTCATTTTATATCAATTTATATGTAATTTTTATAATTCAATAAAATAATGAGATACAGAAAATTTTGTGGTCTAATATGTTTGGATAATAATTTGCAACATTCTGCGAAAACTGAAAAACGAATCAGCCAAAATTGTGTAGTCCATGCAGGCGAAACTGCGGGCGGAAAGCTAGTTCTGTATAAAATCAAATATCGCCATATTTATTGTTCTGCTGGGTCTAAATCCTTTTTGTTGTTCACACAAAATATTGTTCTTTTCTAAGTATTTGTATAGCTCCTTATAAATAAACTTCTCAAAATTTCTTGAAATATTGGGGATCAGTGAGATTGGCCTATAATTTTCCATTATCTCTCTATTTTCTCTCTTAAATATTAGTTTTATAATCGATTTTTTTAAAGCTTCTGGATATATGCCAGCATTTATACTAAGATTAAGTATGTAACTTAAATGTACACATATCTCACTAGCTACGGATTTAAAAATCTTTGTACAGAGGCCATCGTAACCTACGCTGTTTGTGTTTTTCAGTGACATTATTATTTTATATAAATCCTCTGGTACGCTTGGTGCCATGAACATTGACACCCTTCTCGTGTCTATTTTCCTACTTGCATTAGATTGGCTGCCGTTCATTAGTTTTGGCTGTATTTTATCAACAAAGTAGTTATTAAATGCATTAGAAATATTCTTTGGATTTGTTATAATTTTATTATTCAATTTAATTTTATCAATACGCTGGCTGGGAATATTCTATTTTTTGTGGTTTATAATTTGCCAGGTGGTTTTAGCCACGTTTCTGGCTTTCGTTATTTTATAATTATTTTGTGCCTTTTGTGTCAGGTTTATATTTTTTTTTATACAATTAACAATAGTTTTTAAACTTAGTTTTATTGACCTGACTAGGATTTAGTCTCAGTTGCAACAGAAGGTGTCTTTTTGTTCTGCTGCATAATTTAACAACTTTCGACAGCCACTTAGGCTTTTTTATAATATTAATTTTGACTCGGATAAGCGGGAAACACAAGTCATAAAACAACTTAAAAGTGTCGATAAATGCATTATAGGCAATATTAGGATCATTAGTCTCGTAGATCTCCGAAAAAGAAATATTATTTATACAGGCTTTGAACTTAGCTGTGTTCTCTATATTATAGTCTCTTCTGGTCGTGTACCAATAGTTAAAAGAACACGGGGCATTGAAGTAACTGTGCAGTGTGATCTGATACAGCAATCTCTATTACTTCGCCTTTACATGATTTATTATAATTGTGCGCAAAATTGTCTATACATGTCTGGCTGGTCATGCGTGTCGGCTGTTTAAATTCCAGTTTTAAATTAAAACTTAATAATTCAAGCGTAGCAGAAATCCTACTCGTATATCAATGTTAAAATCGCCAGCAATTACAATATTCTTACAGCTAGACTTTGATATCTCTTGTAAAAAAGTGTCTCAAGCTTATTCAAACATTCATCTAAATTATTTACATTTGGTACTCTATAAATACAAACGACAATTATCCTTTAGCTAATAAGCTCAATGGCACAGCACTCAAATACACCTGGAGAAGATAGTTTTGCTATTTTAGGCAGTTCTTTCCATTTGTGGCCGTTTTTAATAATAATTTAGTATTATTGTAATAATTAAATACTTTGGAATTATCTGAATAGAAAGGCTTAAATAAATAAATAATTTATTGGCGAGATTTTTTTAAAACAATACTTCCTGCTCACACTGTTATACCTATAAATAACTCTTGTACAATTATCAGCCAACAACAGACAACAACTTCTAACTGTTTCAATAATAATAGCATAAAGATTGGCATTCAAATTTTCCTCAACGCTTTCATCGTTGATAGACATCGTTAATTCCATTTTTCGGTAATTAGTTCTCGTAATTGCTTTGTCGTATTGTTTCCGAATGCAAAGTTTTTTATTTGGCAATAAAAAAAAAGGTTTTATTTTAAGTTTTCTCTGAAAGCTGGATTTTATGTTACTAGTCAGAGGCTCCGTCTGCGTGAATTACGGAAATTACTTGTACCAAGGGTACGGTCTCTCGAGATAATAAGAAGTATCCTATGTACTTTTCCATTCATCTTAATTAGTTCAGAAGTTTAGGCGTGAAAACGTAAACAAGAATCAGAGTTATATTCGCATCTTTGCGCAACTAGACAACCTACATAATGTACTACATACATACTTAACCTTTTTTCCATAGGGGTAAGCAGAAACAATAGAACGCCACCTGCTACGTTCCTTACATAATTCTTTTGCTTCACTCACGTTAATACATCTAATCATACACGCACGCTGGTTATGAGTACTGCGCACTTGGCCTTTCTGAGGATCATCACCAATAAGGTTTATGTATGTCTTTCAAGGACGTCCCCTCCCGGCGTTTCCATTCACGTCTGCCTTGTAAATACCTTTCGTTAGTCACCTTTCATTCATCCTCTCAACATGGCCAAACCATCTTAGCATACTCTTTTAAATTTTAGTCACTACATCTTCTTTTAAAGCACAACGTTGCCTTATTACATCATTCCTCAATCTATAATTTAAAGTAACAACACAATTACTTCGCAAGGAACGAATTTCTACTACATTAATCCTACTTTCATGTCTTTTTGCCATACACAACCTTCACTCCCATACATAAGTGGAGGCACCAGCATGCTGTTGTGAACGGCGAGTCTCCGGAATCATCGACTGGCTGATCACAACCGCATGTATAACACATTCACTTTATTTCCTGCATTCACTCTCCTTTCCACATCCTCTACAATCTTACCATCCCTTGTGAACATACTGCCCACATATGCAAACTCGTTCACTTGCTCCACACTCTTATTATTTATTTTCACTTCCCACTCCAATACATCGTTTTCTGACACTCTGTTTTATTTTAAGTACGTACCTATTTTACCGCTTATTATAATATCAATTCGCCAATCGGTCCCTCCTGGACCCCTTTAAGCGGACAATCTGTCTCCATCGATTCCGGTCTAAAGTTGCCATCACCACCTGTTGAAATTTGCTTGAGGACGTAGATTCTTTTACTTGGTCAGACCAACGTTTTGGCGACCGGCCTCATGCTCTCTTACCTTCGGTATTGCCAACAATGACCAGCTTTTCGAGACTGATATCTCTTCGAGCCTTCGCATTATGTGGCCAAAACCTGTTGGCATACTGGGGACAATCGGATTTTGACATCGAGTTGGGCAAGGACAGACACATTTGTGCGTTTGGCTGTCCATGGTAGGAGCATCCGCCTCCAGCACCACATTTAGAATGCGTTTATCCTCTGATTTTCGTTTACTCGCATTGTTCACGTCTCAACTCTATAGAGGAAAATCTGAAAACAAGTGGTCTGATTAATCGGGCTTTGGTTTTATAACATAAAACCCGATATTTTCAGATGATTTATTATAATATACTTTGATAATAATACATGTCTATGTAACTTAGATTGTTTGTAGACACAAACTACTAAGTTTAATAACTTTGGGTGACTTCAAACTTAGTTGTCACTTTTGTATAGGTCAATGGACTTATCCTACTTCTTTTGTAAAGGTTATCAAAGCCTTTGCCCTGCTAGGTATTTGATATTTCGTATGCGTGAATGGACGAGTGTTAGATCCGGGCAGCATGAATAGGCTGTGTGAAAGATTATGAAATGGCTAGATAAGGGTGACTGACGGGTACTGAGATGCCGTCTAATTGAGAAGTATGGAATAAAAATGTTAAATAAAAAAAACCCGACTGCTTAAGAAGCGAACTAAAAAGACAAAAGTAGAAGAATAGTAACAGTCGGGATTTTTGATTTTCGAATTAACATTTTTTGTTTTTGACTTTTTAGTTATCCTTTTTTTTTCGGAGTACTTTAAAGGTCCATCCACACATATCAGGGTCGTGTCCGGTAAGTGACAGGGCCGGGCCCAATCATTGAAGATTCGTCACTGGCCCGTGCACGGACGAGTGTTAACGAGTTCATATATTTTTACAACTATATTTTTTTGAGCCCCCGACGGGGCACGGTCCGTCCACGTCCCGGGCACGGCCCTGATATGTGTGGATAGACCTTTAAACATATAAGTTTTATATATTTTTGAAGGAACCTATTACAACCGTTTATGTTAGTAGCCAACACATCGAGTGTTTGGAATAAAAACTAATTAGGCTCTCCACAATATGGCACCTAAACGCCGCCATTTTTCGTTTTAAAATTTTAATGGAGCCAGTGACATTGACAAGGTTAAGACGAAACAATTGACGTAATAATCATCAAAATTGGCCTATGCGTTTGGTCTCTAGAACGCCACATAGGAACACACATACATACATAGAGTGATTAACACATTACCCTCCTTTGCGTCGCGTAGTTGGGTAAAAATAATACATGTTCCAGCGAACACAAATTAAGAGTGATAAGGGCAAGATAATATGTGGCAAGAGTAGGACCGGTCAATGTGGCGACACTTACAGCATGTGGACGTCTTTTGGCTAAAATGTTGATGATAAAAAGCAAACTAATAATGATGATGCATACGTGGGTAACTTAATAAAGGCATAAGTACTTACAATAGGGTATTCTACTCTGTTTGAAAAAGTACTTCAAAATGTTGATTTATTAATAAAATCCACAAAAATAAAATATTTCGGCAAAATAAACACGCTTTCTTACCAAAACCATTTTTATGGCCGTAAAAACCCTATATTTTTTTGGTGACGTAATACTGGTATGTAAACAGCACATTCGTGACGACCCGCACTCATTTAACATCAACCACTATTCGTTTTTGGTGATTATTGGAATATAAATTAATACTCGAAAATATACTTGATAGCTGAACTGATAGATGACAACTAATACAAACTAATAGTTTTTGCCTCTACAACGTCACGCCATGGCGGCTCGTGGTTTAGGTCACGTGTAATATAGATTAGAAAACTAATTAGATTTTTAATTTAAATATATTAAAACAATAATGTGGTTTTATGACTCAAAATCAGAATATTTAAGTATATTTCTACATAAATTTTCATAATTTATTTTTCACTGCCGAAAGTACCCTATCCTACACTTTCGTAATGTTAATTCTGTAACCAAGAAAACCAAAAACGTTGGTAAACAGCACTTATCCACACGTTTACCCTAAAGGCCAATTAGGTGTTGGGTTCTGTGACCCATTACAGCAGATTGCACACAACAATGTTATATTTATCCTACCTGCAAGCCTTCTTGACCTCGAAATCTGTAATAAACCTTCCCTTAGCTTTGTTATCCTAATAAATACTCCTTTACGAAATCGGACCCAAACCACGTTCGTGGTTGGTTAAAATTGCCCTGAAATGCCAACGACGCCGACGCGTTTACTTTGTTAAATTATCAAAGAGACATTTTAAGAGCCACATTTTATTCTGATTGCTTTTCAAATTAATTGATAATGGAAAATAATTAAATTGCCAGACGTAGGTTTTGGGGACCACTGGCAAATGTAATTAAAATACATTTTTTTTTGTTATATTATTAAACAAAACGATCTACATTTTCTTATTCCTTCATTTGAATTCTACTTATTTTTCGTGTCACTGGCACAACAGTAAATAGAGCCGTTCGCGCGTATGAAAGGACTTTTCAACTAGTATAGACATTAACTACGTTATTGTCTGGGTTGACGGACAAGGGTTTTAGAGATTGGCTACCTACCCATTTTCTTTCATCAAAACTAATATTATAAAGAGGAAAGACTTCTTTGTTTATTTGTAAAGAATGGGAATTTTACAAATTATTTCACCTCATAAAAGCTACATTATGCCAGAGTAATGATAAAATTTATTATTAAAAAAATAGAGATATTTACGAAAATTGCAAAAATGTTACCCAAAGTAGCAAAATTTTGCCTATAAAATTCATTATTTTGGGTGCACTGAGAAAACTATTGATGATACATAAAAAATATGTACTACACGATTAAAGTGCTCATTATTAACTACAAAATAGTCTGCAAAAGAATATATCTAACTACCATAGTTAAGTCACAATGGCGGCTTTTGTGTTCTAAAATTTAATTAAATCGCCGGTATAAACAAAAGTTGATTACATTCGTATTGTAGTATTAATTATTTTTTAACCGACTTCAAAAAAGGAGGTTTAAAAAATTTTTTTTTTTTTTATGTACGTTCCCCGATTACTCAAAGACCCCTGGACCGATTTCAAAAAATCTTCTTTTGTTTTGAAGGGTATACTTCCTAGTTGGTCCCATAGTCATCAGGTCAGGATCTGATGATGGGATCCTAGAGAAATCGAGGGAACTCCTCAAATATTATAGGCATTTATATAGTCATTTTGGTATTTTCACCAACAATCCAATCACTTGCACTCAGAAAGTATAATTTGGTGAAGTGGAACTGATGAAGAAGACCACAGATGGCCACTGAAACTCCTTAATGCTAAGTATGTCACGGGTATAAAATATCTCGAATAGTTAACCGACTATGATTAAGCAAATAATTATAAATGAATGGTACTGACGAAAATGGTACCATTGAACTGTTCTGATGATGAAGCCGGAAGGTAGGCACTGGAACTCTGAAATAAAACAATGTATCCTAGTCGTGCTTGGGCTTATTGGAATCGTCATGAGATGTACTTTGGCCATAAATGATTATCATGTTAATTGGATATATGTGTGTACCTACCAAAACTAAAAAGAGAAAAATAAAAAACTTTTTAACAAAAAATCAAACCGACTTCCTGAACAAAAAACTACAAACCAAAAAATAACTTTCTTTTCCGAAGTCGGTGTCGAAAAACTGAAAAAAATGGGTACAAAGACACCGACTTCGGAAAAGAAAGTTATTTTTTGGTTTGTAGTTTTTTGTTCAGGAAGTCGGTTTGATTTTCAAATAAATAGTTTAACGAATTGGTAGGTAGGTAGGAAAGTGGGGTAGGTGGGAGGTAGGTATGATTGGGTAAGTAGGGTATGTAGAGTAGGGTAGGGTAGGTAGGTAGGGTAGGGTAGATAGGTATGTAGGGTAGGGTAGGGTAGGTAAGTTGATAGGTAAGGCAGGTGAGTAGGTTGGTAGAAGGAAAAAACGTGGGTAGGTTAGTAGGGAAGGCAGGTGGTAGGTAAATAGGTAGTCAGTTAAAGGGGGCGAAGCCGCGGGGGTCAGCTAGTAAATAGATAAATAATTAATTCGGTACTAACAAAACTCGAACCGTCTTTTTGGAATAGCTGAAATCCCTTTAAATAAAATTAACAGAGGTATCACTGACTGAAACAAGCTTATTTAATTGAATTAAAGGCAAAGTAGGTGTAAATGAAAACCGTGAAATTCTGGGGCATCTCGGTACATATTTAACGTTTATATAAAATTGACGAGATTTAACGAAGCAAGAAAAATCAGAGTTCGTCCGTTTTACATAAACGTGGTTTCATTACAGGGAATATCAGGGGCGGATTTGGTCTTGACATGCTGCTTAGCATAAAGGGTTTATTTGAAAACTAGTTGTTGCCTGAGGTTTTACTCGAAACTTTCAGAGACTACACCTACTTTATTTATGTGTTTACATCCTATTTCAAAGCTCGTATGTCTTTCTTTGAAGCCTTATTAAGTCATGTGTTAAATATCGCTGTTTGTTCAGTAAATAATAGATAAAAATGCTTCACGTGCAAATAGCAGAAAAAAAAAACATAAAACGTATTTAACGATCGTAACAGGCGGCGTTTTGTAGTTAAGTGCATATGTATGTACATATTATTTAAGTAATAGTAAGATTTTTCTGTTTCAATCATTTACTTACAGAGTAAGTACCTCGGTGGCTTTTTAGTTTATTTTCACGCATAAGGTCACCTTTTTGGGTAACTGAAAAGAATTAAACTTGTATAATAATGTATCTGTCCATTTCTGGGCACCAAGCGATATGCGTTCAGCGAATTTCTGATATCCTCGCGTAGTAACTACCCCGCTCAAATAATTGTTCAGTACAGTGAAAACTCTAACCAATCGACTTGGGCTCTCGGTTGTCATGCTATGGGCAATAATGGGCCTGTGATACGGAAGTACGAGTGAAAGTGTCCTAAGGAAAATTTAAGTATGAATGTGGATGGATGGATAAAAGTAGGGGAAGACCTAGGAATAGGAAACGATGGATGGATTGCGTCTTTGTGTGAAGGATGATAATTATGTCCCTTTTTCTTTCATATTTATTATGAAAGAAAAAGGGATGATGCGCCGATACTTTGGTATATATAAATATAGTACCTGGGCGACCGAGCTCTGCTCGGATGAAAATAGAGAAAACGACGTTTCTTAAAAAATAAACCTAGCTAGATGCATTGCTCGTTTAAGGCGCTACCACGAGCAAAACGCCGCGCTAGCCGATTTTCGTGCAGTTTTTAGGAGCTATCTACTCATTATTGAAAATGAAATATCAACTAATAAAAATACATTAAATTTCTACATATTATTAATTCCAAAATTGTAGAATTCTTTTTTTTAATGTTGTATATGTTTCACTAATCTCCTTCCAACAAAACCATAAAAATGAGAAATAATGATTGATAGCATGCATCTCCTCGTAAAGTGTTCATTAATATTTTTTTGTACTAACACTAATGGATAGACAATTTGATAACGAACATTTTGGTAGAATTTTTTTTTTCAAAAGACCAGTGTTCGATTTTATAAAGAATTTATTTTAAAATTTGGGCGTATTCACTACTGTAATTCATGCGCCACCAGTGCCGCTAGGCCAATAGGAATGCTCAAATCTCATGCTGATTTTTTATGCTATATCCAATAACATTAAACAATCCCCAATTTTCGATGTGAACGGTATTGTTTGCTGAGCAACGATATTCAAGATTTGAGTGACCATTCAGTTTCACATTTCGATGACTTTCTCTTCAAACAGGTATTCAAGATCAATCCCAATAAAACAAATGCATATTTTTAAAGTGTAAAAGAAGTCAAGACCTAAATCTGCTCACCTATATACAAAAGAAATCAGGTAAACATTCAAGGATCTAGTCTACGTTATAAATAGAAAGGTCAAAAAGTTATTTGATGATATAAAGGTACATAATTACAAGACACAATGTATTTGAGTCGCACGGGCATCCCTTTGAATTCTCTGGAAACGTCCAACTCCACAACCATTCCTATTAAGTTAGGTACCTGTTTAATATTCGCTGGTTTTTGTAGATTGTTTAAATTGTGTTGTCAAAGAGCGTTTATTTTCTTTGAATATTTGAGCTTTAATAAAAACAAGACGCCTGCATTCCCCGGATGACTAAGTAGGAGTTATTTTTTCATTTCATTCTTTTGCTGGCACTGACAGTTTTTAATGAACATTTTCGTCATTCCAATTTTAAAATGTAAATTTGAAATATTCCTTCAGTTATAAGTCCTGTAACTGTCCCCTGCAGGGAAAATGTATCTTGTCATACAGAGAAGGCACAAGCATTGATCAGTCATAGTTAATAGTTTGTATCTAAGTACTTTTACTGTTTAGTGAAAAGTAATCGTCGAAGTACCTTCCTATGCGTCATAATAGGCTGACGCCTATTGCTATGCACATGCATCCATGCATGAATGCATGATGGAAAAAGTTGATTTCCTAATAGCTAATTTGAGTATGATACCCAAGATGAGTTATATTGTTTCATTTATGTAAAAGCAATATTATTATTGAGCCAGAATGCAATTGTGGAGCCACGTCCCGAGCAATAACTCACCTCTTGTTGTGCTCTCTGTGCAGAGAAAACACCTGCACCCTGAAAGAACTTTACGAAGCAAACGCTAACTCTGCCGACGTGACTGAATTCCGATTAAAATACATTTAATTTGGAATCATCGTCACGACGAAGAACAAATTTAAAAAACCTCCGACACATTTTTATTGCATGATAATTTATCTAGTAGTAGACGCGCTTCGATCGACAATCTATTGAAAACATAATTATGACACGATATCTTTCGAAAACATCTCGATTCAAGCAGTAAAACGCCCATAATTTTTGAACGGGCAAACTGATTTTCTTCAAACATAGCTACGAACACTTCCAATAAAGTCACCCTTCAAACAAAATAAACGAAATCATAATCGGTTCGTCCGTTTAAGAGCTATAATGCCACAGACAGATACGCAAATACACAGGTACGCACGTCTAACTTATAAATCCAACTAACTTATAACAACCCTCTTTTTCCTTCAGTGGTAAAAAAGAAGACCCAACTTTCTCATAATAATATATAAAAATTTATTCTTTGCTTAAAGAAAATCTCTGAAGAGAAATTCTCGCTGTTTTGTAAAGGATCAAATAGATAATCTTATCAACAGGTAGTCTTAAAGTCCCGAGCAACTTTAATCTGTTGAAAATGGTCAAAGTTAAAATGATATCTAGGCGAAAGTCAATTTTCTTTGACCAATTTCCTTAGACGGCTTCTTGATAAAGATAACGTAATTGGCTCAATCGAAAAAGGTTGTCGATTGTAAGAAACCTTTTATGTATGTGATTAAAGGTGTGTAAATTGAAGAGATTCTAGAAATTGTATTTAGAGAAGATGTAGGCAATTGGAGTCAGTTGGAAATGGTGATCACCACAAAATAACAAAAACCGAACTCGAGCAAGTAATGTCTACTACGCGCTAGCTTTGCGTCATTCGTGCCGGAGATTAACAAATGTTGGATAAAAATTCCATTCTGAGCCAAGATGACGGGAGCTGAAGTGAGCAAGCAAAGCGAGCGAGCACCGTCGACTTTCTTGCTTTAATAGTAATCGTAAAAACTTGAACCATGGATATCTCCATAAACATGGGGTTTCGTGGGGTGGGGTTGGTACAGGGGGGTAGCCAACCGCCCCCCTCTCCCCCTTCCACCATACCCGCGCCAAAAATCAACGGCCCATAATGGAAATTTTAACGCCGATGTTTGATGATTTCACGCCATTCTGATCTAATTTTTCGAGTAGTTAAATTCGAAGATAGTCTTAAATTACTAAAATAAAAAAAACATATAATATTATTTCTGTACTTGTAATATGTAATAATCGGAACATTATAGATTGAGATTTAAAACCCATATTGTTGTTATATATTCAATTTTCTCGTCAGGATTTTGTCTTAGTTTCGCCCATGTAGGAAATCGGAGCCAGGTGACTCCATTACCTGCATAGTGATCCACATTACCCACATTACCTGACTTCGATGACGGACGTACGAGCCAAGTAAACATGGTCTCGGTGCACTCCTTGTGGGTTTTGGGCTCATGCTGACTGTACTGGCTGCGATTCTGCTCGCAATTATGTGTGCGAATTGTGTTGATCTCCTTCTCATGCTGATCACCATTGTCACACATCACATGCTGATCACCATTGCCAACCGATGTTGACAATGTTGATCGTACCTGTTTTTTTATAAATCTTTATTGTTCCATAATTAATAAGCTGAAGTGATTAAAGTTGATCTTAATTAATAGTTACAAAAGTCAAGTTTATTATAAGAACAAAGTATTAAATAGCTGATATTTGGTTTTATTTCAATTCTCTCTTAGGTGATCCTCATTACCTACATCTCCCCCTACTGTGAGCAAGTATTCGATTTTATTACTTAGATTTGTATATTATGGCAATATATGTCGATTATTTTGCTTAACAAATATAATTATTATACCACCATTAACTGTTACTAATTCTACTATCTATAATTCTATACACCACTAGAGATACTGAATCATTCCATGCTAGCTTGTTTACGCAATATACAATAATATACTTAGCAAATATTGATACAAATTATTCGCCATTCATTCAAATATATAAGTTTTCAGTGCCGATTGAAAGCAACAACTAAACTACTTATGAGTACAGAACAAAACAAATTAAACAAAATTTTAAAGCTTTATTGTCTCAGTGCTGGGTATAGGTCTCCTCCAGAGCGTTACACTCTTCGCAATGTTTTGTGCGTTATTATTCTAAGGTTTTGCATATTAATAAAGTTAATTAAACCAAAAATATTTATATATATTTACGATTTCCGTTTTAATTATGTCCAACAAAAATAATAAGCTTTTCTTTAAAAATAATAGGCCGTTAAATTACAAGGAAGGAAGTTGATATCAGTGTTGCAAAAAGGTGACAGGGTCGAACTACCATGTGAGGGACTATTATCAGACAGCTAGGTTTCATTTCAAGGTTTGGGTGGAGGCTGGTAGGCCATTACAGGGATTGATTTTTGATAAAATGCGTAGTAGTCGTGCTATATTTAAAAATAAAATCAAATGGTGTCAGAAAAATGAAGAAAGTATAAAGATAAACATTTTGGCTTTGCACAGAAAAGAAAATCATTTTGTTAAATTTTGGAACGTAACTAAAAAGTTTAGTTTTAAACAGAGCCTACCAGTCTCTGTCGATGATTTGCAGGAGACGCGTCGGATAGCTGACTTGTTTGCCAGTAAATTTAAAATAGATCCAATGCATGCGGATTGCCAGCTCAGCGCTGAGACTGTCGCTACTGAGTCTCTGCCACCTTTTACGCTAGAAGATGTTATCTCTGCTGTAAGGAATATGAAGCGTGGTAAGTCACCGGGACACGACGGTCTCAGTGTAGAGCATCTTATTTGGTGTAGTGCCAAAGTGGTTCACCATTTGAGTGTGTTTTTAACCTATGTGTGAGGCACGGCTACTTGCCGGAATTTTTAATGAAGACTGTGGTGGTACCTGTCGTCAAAAATAGGACAGGCGATTTGAGTTCATCGAGCAACTACCGACCAATGTCGCTTGTACTGTTATAGGTAAAGTGCTGGAACGTCTCATACAGCCCGAATTGCAGAGGAATATAAAAATTGACGATGCTTAATTTGGTTTCCGACCCGCGGGCTTATTACGTAAGGAACAGCAAGTAGCGATAATTGTACAATTATTGCGCGATCAATTTAGTGACCTGGCTACTGAGGCCATTAAGTCAAGACTTTTTTTTTACACTCACTTTTAACAGAAGCTATTTTATCTGTCCGATGATTTATAAAATGTATCGTTTGATGAATTAACCAGCTTATGAAAGAGCAACACTTCGTGGTGGCTGTTTTTTTTTACAATAGTTATTTTGATTACTATTTATCTCCAATATTCCGATAAATTTATATTCGAAGATGTAAAGCATTTGTGTAAAAGTAAATATGGCAGTGAATATTGGATATTTTCATTTTATTTACATAATATAATAATTAATTTGAAAAATTGGATGACTAAAATGCCAATGTGTAAAATTGATTACAATTTCTTCGTAATAGTCGATTGTTATAAGAATTCGAATCGACAAACGCATTAGGACATCACTAAATAGACTACATCATCTCGTATTTGAGCTATGAAACGTAAAATAGATTTTTCCAATATATTTTAGACATTTGCAGAATAGTTGACATCGGTGCTTGCCATATAAAAAAAATATAATAGAAGATCTTTATAGCGGACTTATCACATTCTAATGTGTTTGTAAGTATTTAGTAGTAAACATATAAGCTTCGTTGAGGTAGCCAAAACTATAGTAAAAAAAAAACCTATTAACCGAGATCACATCTGTTTCAAAGATTCAACAATTAGTCCAGTTGTGTAGACATTAGAGACACAAAACAACACCAATTTGTCATTACAATATTCACTAGGAATTTGTTATTTCTATATTTACTTTTATATTATTATTCTTATTTGCGGACAATTTAAGTAGCCACAAAATAACACACGAAAAATGCCGCCAAAAATCAAAAACTTCTGTACCTACTCAGCCATCAGCGAGCGATTGGCAATCGAGCAACAACAAGGTAAAAAGTAATCGCAATTTGACAGCCACATTGCTCGCCGATGGCTGTCGCTCTGCTGTCAAAAACCATACGTAATACGAAATTATCGCGATCACCTTGCGATAAATGCATATTTTATTTACCAGATTTTTAATTGTTAGCAGTACTGTCGTAAAATTATTATGGTGTGACTATGGCTCATACATAATGCGGATTCGCGATTGAAGAGCAATTATTTCGCAAAAATAAGCCTTACGATTTTTTGACGTAAAGCGATAATCGCGCGATGATTGTACAATCTCTGCGCGATTATTGCTGATTGCTGTTTCATACGTAATAAGCCTGCCGGTCTCTAAACAGTCTCTGCAATTATAAGCCTAATGAGTACAATATCATACTACACACGCAAAAGAATTTCAGTGTACGCTTGCTTTTTAGACCTGAGTAAAGCTTTTGACCTAGTGAATTATGGAATCCTCTGGGACAAACTAAAAAAGTCACAAGTACCTCATCAAGTTGTAGATCTGTTGAGATACTAGTACGGGGGCCAAACCAATCAAGTGAAATGGGGTGACACTCTATCTAGTAGCTATAGGCTAGATTGTGGTGTTCGCCAAGGGGGGCTGACTTCTCCGGACCTTAACCTGTATGTGAATGATCTGATCGCGGAACTCAGAGGAACCAGAGTCAGCTGTCATTTAGGCAATGTCTGTATGAATAGCTTGAGCTACGCTGATGACATGGTTCTTCTGAGTCTCTCGATTAAAGGGTTGAGAAGATTGTTGTCGGTCGGTCAGCGTTATACTGATGCTCTCAAAACTGAAACCATGGCTTTCAAGTCTGGTGTTGGTCCGGAGAACATCCCCAGTCTTTATTTGAACGGGGCGACCATAAAGGTCGTAAAGCAGTTTAAATATTTAGGGCACATATTGACGGACAGACTCCAGGATGACTGCGATATAGAACGAGAGCGGAGAGCCCTCTCAGTAAAGAGTAACATGCTCACATGCAGATTTGTGGGGTGCACCAATGATGTCAAGAACACTCTTTTCAAAGCTTATTGCCTGTCGATGTACACTTGCCAATTTTGATGCAACTTCACAAAAAAGGTACAGTACATTAAGAGTTCAGTACAATAATGCTTACCGACTTCTTATGAAAATACCGAGATACTGCAGTGCTTCGAGCATGTTTGCAGAAGTGAGGGTCCCGGACTTCTACGCAATCATGAGGTCGAGAATTACGTCTTTTTGGCAAAGTTTGAGACGTTCCAGTAATAGTATTTTGAGGGCTGTCTCGTGCAACCTGGCTACTCCCATATTTAAAAACTGGATTTCTGTACACCTGAACGAGAACAAAAAATGACGTTAGACTATATATTTTTATAAGACTATGGGTACCTATACATACCTTCATATGTGTAAATTTTAATGTGGTTTTAATTTATTTATTTTTTATCTTTTAACGCTATTTTTGTTTATGGGTGTTTTACCTGCAATAAACGATGTTTTTTTTATCCTAATGGAAATTAAAGAAGCCAATTTTGCTTCGAAAATTTTTAGAACTAGCTTTTCTCCTATAATGCATTTTTTTTCTCATTGATACATTACCAGAAAAATAACAAAACATTGATCAAACATCTGAGATTGATTGACATTCAATTATAAAGTAGTCTTGAAACTGAATGTTGTCCTCTGAATCAATTACCAAACTACTAACAGACATTCAGTGAAAGATTTTCGTAATTGGCTAAGAAATGTCAGAGATTACCTCCTACATGGTACATGCCCTGCTCAGTACATGGTGACATCCCACCTCATCATCATCATCAACATCCACGGGTACTATCCCTATTTATATCCGTCTATGTTTGTCGCGGGAATGGTGGGCATCAACACGCTGGAACTGGGACGTAAGTGTGCACTGTTGATGCACTACTTCTTTGTGCTGAACAATAAGATCGACGACTCGTCCACGTTGGCTCGCTGTTCTCTGTTTGCTCCAGACCGAGTACGGGTGTCGCGCGCCTGTGCCCCGCGATGCCTGTTCGCGGCTCCTCCCTCGCGTACCCTGACAGCGCGATATGCACCTACAACCCAGGCACTCAATCTGCTGAACGCCTTAATTGCTCAGGAACCTGGCGTCGATATATTTATGTATAAGGATAAAGCTATGTTAAATGTTTGTGTAAAGTTCTTTAGTTTATAAGTGTTTATGTTTTTGGCTTGCTGTACGCTTTGGTGCAAACTGTTAGTACAGCAAGCAATTGTTATGAAATAAATAAATAAATCATCATCTTGCTGCCCTTGTCCCATGTTACTTGGGTTTGGCGCAACAGTTTTTTCTTCCATACCGTCCTGTCCCCCGACTGACTCCCTTTTATTTCATATCACTCCTCACACAGTCCATCCATCTTTTCTTTGGCCGCCCCCTCCCGCTTCATCCATCCACATTTATATTCATAACTCTTTTAATAACAATGCGTTTCATCCCTCCTCAACACATAACCATACCAGGTCAAACGGTTTCCTTTCAACTTTTCTGTCACTGGCACCACTTTCAAACTGCGTCTAAGATACTCATTTCTCACTTTATCCATTCTGGTCACTCGGTACATCCATCTCAACATTCTCATCTCTGCTACATGCAATCTCTTTTCATCCATCTTTTTCACATCCTAACACTCTGATACATGCAGTACGACAGGTATAATCACGGTCTTGTAATTTTTCCCTTTAACAGGATATCCCGTGGACATCCTACCTATCGCTCTCAACTTTTTGGGAATACTTTTATTATACTACAGATAAAGAGTGGAATTCCCTGCCGCAGTCTGTGTTTTTATAATCTGGGGCTACTTAAGTCAAGGCTGAATGGGTTACTTCTAGGCAAGCGTGATTCACCATAAACTTCATTGCTTACCATCAGGTGACATAGTGGCAAACGCGAGCCTGTCTATAATAAAAAAATCATACATCCATTTTTTTTGTTAAATTCCATAATAAAGTACTGTAGCAGAAAACCTAGTTTCTCTCAGCATTAAAATTGTTATACAGGCAAATGGTAGTTTCTTCTAATAAAATATTTTTTAACTGTGCGCTCTTACATTTTATTTGAGAAATTTCTTAAATGTCACGTATTTGCGCAGTATCCCCGCACCAGTGTTCAAATTTTACAAAAAAATCCTTTTAATACATTGTTTGTTGTTGGTACAGGTCAAAACCTAAATTAATAAAGGTTACATCACCATGTTATGAGTATAGTGCTCCTTTCCAAAACATGAATCACATGCTGGAATGTTCCAAGTGCCCATACAACTGCACTTGGATGACCTGTTGAACGCCACTGGCTAATATATCTATAGCTGGAATACAGGACTCCTCTCTGTGAAAGGGTTGGGTTGGTAAATGTCACATGTCTTCGAATGTTTAGATCTAGGACATCCCGGTTTCCGCTAGATGTTTTTCTTTAAAGTTTTGAATTACTGATTTATTTATTTCAAACATCTATTTGTTTCAGATATCGCATCGCATTTCAGGAGACGCTCCTCTGCAGAAAGTCTGTCGGTCGTCGAGATTCCCGCATCATCAATCTAGATCACACTATCTGTAGAGAAATCACAACCCTTCCCAGCGTCAACTCTACCAGCATCAAACGAGATCCAAGAATATCTTTCATTAGTAAAGTCGATTTTGTAAAGGATCCAACTCCATACTGCGTTGGGGATACAGAAGATAGAGATTGCGAAGAACCGGTCTTCAAAAGTTTCTAGAAAACGTAAAGGAATTTTTAAGGTGCCAAGGAAAGATATAAATAGTATATATATATAGATATATATAGTAGATGTAAATAGTATAAAACAAATTAATTTATTAGTATTTTAATATCAGATATATTACCAATTAATTTTCACATGTAAAATGGCTCTACACAAAGTGACATTATATCAGAATCAACGATTGTCAAAAATGCCCAACTAAAAATTAAAATACCCCCAACACGTATAAGTCATTAGTAGTAGACACGCTTCGATCGACAATTCATCGAACACGTGATTTTGTGAAAATACAAAAGAAGCTAAATCAAAATCGGTTATGGAGTTATGTTGCCACAGACAGATGCAGAAATACACAAACTCACAGATAAACACGTCAAACTTATAAAACCCCTCTTTTTCCTTTGGGGGTAAATAATAAAATGTTACATGGTCAATCCTAAACATGATTGATTTGTACAATCGTTATATGGCTGTTAGTATTTCGTTTTGTCTAGCGGCCGAAGTAAGATAAAAAAAATATTTCTAAGAAATTAACTTAATAAATGGTAAATTTAAGCTATTTATATTTCGAAGTTATTTTAAGAAGAACGAAAAACCCTTTCACATAATATAATTAAGATTACCATTACCAACAAAGTTAAAAAGCTAAATTTTAATTATCTAAATATTTCTTCCAAATTCTGTTAGTTATAAACTTTTCAGGAAATGTTTTTGTTTAACATCACAATTCGAAATGTTTTACTGCTGTAACTACGTGTACAAAAAATAATACAACAGATATCAAAGGAAAATAAAACTTAAGGAACTTCAACGAGATGTTTGTAAACGCACCCACGATACAGATAGAAATTCGAAAAATGTGGGACAAAGCGTTTTAAAAAATAATGTATGTAATATTTAAGGCCCCCGGAGACAGGAGCAACAAACGGTGGGAAAACCGTTTTTAAAAAACTAGCGGTTGCCATTACGCGTATTGTCAATTCAGCTGGTCGATTCTGTAGACATCTCACCTTGATGACTAAGGTGAAGTGAGCTTGCATTCCAACCAATGATAGGGATTGACAGCTCACCTCGAGTTTACTTCACCTTAGTCATCACGGTGACATTTTTGATAGAATAGCACTACTGATTGCCTTGTAGTGACATACAGGGTGTTTGGAAGGGAGCTGTACATACGCCTAGGGTAGAAACTAGGGATAGTCTGCTACCTACCCCCGCCCATTATATTGACCTTGGCCTCAAGGTTTTTTTTTAATTTATTATTATTTTTTATTTGACTTTTTTATGATTTTTTGACTAAAACTACCTGTAGCTCAAAATCTATCCATGGGACCGGTCGGCTAATGGTCTTGTTTTAATCGTTAGAGTCTTAGGGTCCTGCAAAAAATTATTTTACACCAGAAAATTGTGGAGAAGAAAAGTTATGGGGCCTGAAGTACCGTAGTAAGGTAAAGAAATAATTTTAAGGGCAACTTTCTATGGGGTTTAAAAAAATACTAACAGGGTTGGAGTTCTTCTGATTTTTTTAAAACATCCTCAGTCCATGCCCTTTCTAACGATATGCTAAAAGTGTAATTATCACTTTTAGTTTTAAAGTTATTAATTAATTTCCGCAACTAGGGCACTTCAAGCAAAAATTTCAACTAATGAAAATTAAATGTGTTCGATCGTAAAAGGATGGCAAATGAAACAAAAAATTTGGTAATGACTAATGTCATTAAATTACAAATTTTAATTAATTACTAATTTTAATTAATTACAAATTTTGTTCAAATTGATGACCATTGACCTGTAAACATGCTCGGCACCTCTTCCTCATCTCCACGGTCACCGTTCTAAGCAGCAGTTCCTCGCGCATTGTATCGAATGCGGCGTGGATCCTGTTAATTAGAACCTCCCTTGTTGGTACTTCTTCTGCGTACACCAACTCTTTCGCCCTTCCCCAGACGTAGAAGTCGAGTGGGGTAAGGTCAGGCGACCTTGGGGGCCAGGGAATTGGCCCACCCCGACCAATCCAAGAATTAGGAAAGCAGTTGTCCAGAAGCTCCCTCACTGCTAGGCTCCAATGAGCAGGACAGCCGTCGTGCTGGAAGACTATGGGCCGATCTTCGTCAAACACTTCTTCCGCTAAATCAGGCAAATCGTTTTCGAGGAAATCTAAGTAGTTTTGCCCGTTTAGGTTGTCTGGCAAAAAGTGCGGCCCTATCAACCGATTACCGATGACGCCTGCCCATACGTTCACGGAGAACCTTCGTTGAAAACCTCTGTGCCTCTTGACTCTCGGGTTTTGATCTCTGGGTGCCCAGTGATGGAGATTGTGGTAATTTACAATTCCTTCCTTGTCAAACTTGGACTCGTCAGTCCAGAGAATACTCCGTAAAAAATTAATATCTTCCACGTCCGTATGGAGCAAGTGGCGGCAAAACTCCACCCTTCTTGCATAGTCGTTATCCTCTAAGCCTAAAACAATAAAAATATCAACGTTAGCGGTTTCCTTATGAATTAGTAGCTATGTAACATTGATTGCTATCTCTGTCTTTCCATTTCTCTCTCTTTCACACACATGCTCATGTTAATTTAAAAATTGCCTATGAAATTCACATGCTAGTTCATTACATAAGAGCTAAAAACAAAAACTTTATGTAAAAAATTACCTTGAACAGGGGTGTAGTGGAAAGGATGACGTCCATTTTCGCGAAGAACCGACCAGACTTTCCACACGCTTAAACCAAGCGTCCGGGCTACGGTTCTTACGCTTCTGGTCGGATCTTCCTCAAATTCAGCCAATATGCGTTCTTCCGCAGCCAAATTTGGTTGAAATCTGTTCACGGCTGGTTCCCGGAAATTTAAATTTCCGGTTTCTCGCAGACGCCGATAAGTTGAGCCAAACGTTTGGTGGTTAGGCACTCGCCGGTTAGGATACCGTTCTTGATAAATCCTCCGTGCCTCGCGCCCATTGCAATCAGCCATTCCATACACCACCAGCATGTCGGTGTACTCTTCACTGGTAAATCCAGCCATTTTGCCAACAACAAGGTAACAAATAACAAAACTTAACAAAAACGAAGTAATAACAAACTCAACAAAATTAACGAAAACAGTGGAGCGTCGTAACGGCAAGTACGTAAGTTAGCTAAGATGGGTAAATCTCGACTGACTAACAAAGACCCCAACGAGTTACCTGCCCGGCCCCGTCGACCCAAGAGCGAAAGAGACATGACATGACATGTTTTGTCTCTTACATGTTGCTCTCGTGTAAGAGTGAGACAACAAATTTGCCAACTGTAGGCCAAACTGGTTTAAATTCTGGAAATTACATTTGTCTTACAAATGTCGACTCGTGGTGGTAAAAGTGCCCTAGTTGCGGAAATTAATTAATAACTTTAAAACTAAAAGTGATAAATACACTTTTAGCATATCGTTAGAAAGGGCATGGACTGAGGATGTTTTAAAAAAATCAGAAGAACTCCAACCCTGTTAGTTTTTTTTTAAACCCCATAGAAAGTTGCCCTTAAAATTATTTCTTTACCTTACTACGGTACTTCAGGCCCCATAACTTTTCTTCTCCACAATTTTCTGGTGTAAAATAATTTTTTGCAGGACCCTAAGACTCTAACGATTAAAACAAGACCATTAGCCGGCCGGTCCCATGGATAGATTTTGAGCTACAGGTAGTTTTAGTCAAAAAATCATAAAAAAGTCAAATAAAAAATAATAATAAATTAAAAAAAAACCTTGAGGCCAAGGTCAATATAATGGGCGGGGGTAGGTAGCAGACTATCCCTAGTTTCTACCCTAGGCGTATGTACAGCTCCCTTCCAAACACCCTGTATTATAGAAACAAAAGTATTTTCAAAAGCGGATGTCATATTTTACATGTTTGTTCTAATGGAGCAATGAACTTTTTTGCTATTTGTACAACAATATTTGACCAATGAAATGTCACCCCAATGAAACAAACATCTACTAGAACTGATTGTAAATATTTGAACAAGTTAATTAAGTATTTGACAAAAAAAAATAACACCTGGTCTAAAGAATTAGGAGAAATACTAGCCCAGAAAACTAATTAATACTGATGACAGTTTATGAAGGATACAATATGCGCTGTAAAAGGACCTTTAGGTTAGTTCATTAATGGTCAAACTAGGATTTAAGTCGAATTTAGGAGATTTGAGTATTAAATCTAGTTTTAAGTCTTATAAATTAAACTCTTCTTAAGACTGTACTATATATATTAATTAACAACTGGCCTGTAAGGTTTATATAATTATCATTCACGATTGTAATAGTAAGGTCTTATTAAGTAACTTAAAATAATGAATTTCATTTGAATATTTAACCGTACCTACTAATGAAATTGTTTTGTTTGCCCGACCCAATTTTAATGTATAACAGTATTTTCCGAAAGTAGGATGAAAAATGGGGGCGAATACGAAACAAATATTAACTCTCAATTTCTGGAATACGAGTTTGATATTCAGTATTCCTCAAAATTTCTACTTTAGCTTGAAAATATGTAAAAGTTTGGAATCCAACATGTTCTTAACTCCAAACATCAACTGAAATAATTTTTACTGAAATCATTTTCAGTAAAAATAAAATGTAGAATATTTACTTTAGTTGAAGAATTTTAATCAGCATTTTTTCGGTGTCATCTTACGACATTGAGTTTGCCATCCTCTTCTATTTCTTTCTTTCAAAGTTATTGTTATGATCAAAGTTGATACTTCAAGTTCAAAAGATATATAATACGTTTGTAGTTCTAAGAAACTTGTGTAGATACTGTGGTTTAGAGTGTATAAAGTATTGGTATCAAACGATCCGAATAATATTCTACTGACTTCTGCCATACAGGTCCGCTTGGTTCGGGAGTCAGAGGCTTTACAAATTATTGTAGAAAATATGTCAAGAAAGATTATTATTGAATAATTTGACAAGTAAAGATATATTTCTAAAAAACACTTGAATTACTAGAACCTACCTAGAATAAGTCGCTTAAGATTCTCTTCTACATCGGTCATACTTTAAGAGTCGATATAAGCTATCTAAGAAACTAATTTTGATATAAATGTAAATTGTCTATAAAATATAATATATAGTAAAATATCCTTGTTGTTTCATTTCCTAACCTTGAACTAGGCGTAACAAAAACACCCAAATTTATATAAATCTCGACGATATTTAGCAAATGCATTAAAACTGTTTAGACGGCTATATTTCCTCTCAATTTGAATTTAGAATCTGTTGAAGCATTCCATTTCTTATACCAATAAATAATGTGCGTGTGAACTGAGGGACCACACTGGTATCTCGCAAAATAAATATCGTAGGATTTAGTAGTAGACTTAAAACAATTGTAGAACAAATCTGGGAATTTGTAAATTAATATATTAAAAGCTACAGCCCTTAAAGTGTGGTCCCTCAATCCTCACATACCATTAGCCAGATCTCGGAAAGTATCTGATAAAATAAGGTTTTGTGACTACAGACATTTAGTAAAGAATTTGTAAAGATATTTACTAAATAACAAACCACAAAGCATCAAAGATAAAAAAAATATAACGACTAAACTGTGGTCCCTCAATCCTCACATCCACTGACATATGTGCATGTACTAGCTGCTAGACGAGAGCAATATCAGAAAGACTAGTGTACTTAACTTTTAGTAGAAAGTTTCTACTAAATAATAGTTATCTAAAACTGTGTATTTCTTACCTCTTAGCTGAGATAATATTATTTTTTAATCCTATAAAAATAGATAAGAGTAGTGTGACCACACAATGAAACAAAATGTAGACAGTACTATTATACTTCATTTAGTATAGCATTAAACGAAACGAAAACAATGTTGAACTGTTTATGTTTAATGAGTATCAGCTCAGTGGTTTTTACGTATGCATAGTGTTTATGGGGATAAACAAAACAGGAAACTGAGAACAAGTAATTACATTACGCTCAAGAAAGAAAAATGTATAAATGTAATTAAATATTTAAAAAAACGCCAAAAAAGTTCAATCTAATATTTCTACTGGATATTTTAATGCGACATTGAATCTAAAAACGATGACATTTATTTAATGAGGGCAAAAATTGCTTCACAATATTTTAGTCCATTAAGCGAGAAAGGAAACCATATTAGTTATGATTGCCAGTGTAATATCACATATACACACACTGGCAAAATTAGCGGAACAAGAAAAAAAATCACAAAACATTTTTTATCTTTGCGGGGTAGTTTTTCTTTTGTTTTACAATAAAAGCAATTATTTCTAATTGATAAAACAATTGAACTTCACTTTTCAACCGATTGTTTTAAGTTTATTCGTACTTACATCACTTTGAGAGAATTTTGCTTATTGCCACTTCATGGTTTTTATATAAAATTTTGTAAATATTTCATTAACAACCTGAGTTATTTGTTTCATTTTTAATGATTAGATCTTTTTCGAAGTTAAGGACATCATTGTGCCCAACTTTGAAGCCCAGGCCCAAACTGAGAGGCCTGAATGATGTGCATAATTTTTAATAATTATTTGTTGTAAAATTGCACCAAGTGCAACCCCATATTGTGTCCAGGCTGTCTCTTTCCATTCTTGGTTGCCTGGAAGAGATCGCGGTTCGCGATAAGGCCGCCTGTTGTATGTTTGTTTTTGTTATAAGATGTCTTTTTGATTAATTTTTATCTTGGTGTACAATAAAGTATATAATAAATAAAATAAATAAATAATTCATCGTTTATCTGTTTTAATCATTTGAGAACCAGGCAGGAATATCGAACTACCAACAGAAATAATGTTTTTATTTAGTTTCGCTTTCGAAAAAAACCCGCATTTAAAGCCTATTCAAGCCAAAAATGAGCTGGAGGAAGTTCCAGGTGCAGTAGAAACTGGTTTTAAAGAACGAAGGAGAATGAAAGAAGCTGTTTCTGGTTTGTTCGTCTCCGCCGCAGGTCCAAAACTTGAGCCACATCAACTTTGAAACAGAAACAATGTTTGCCCGGGAATATCAACTTTAGTACACAGACTAATGGAGGAAAATATTGTTCAGTGATGGTTATGGAATTAATTTAAATCGAATTGAGAGACGGCAATGAATGTGTGAACAAGAATAACATAATCTGTATTTTTTTTAAGCTACGGTGGCATATGGCAGAGGAACAATATTAGATTCAGTTAGGATGTGTTTGGGAGCTCGTACGGACTTGATGATGATCGATGGAGGGCAATCTTGTTGTACACCGCTATATAAGTGTTATTTAAGAATAAAACGCGGTATCATTTGCCCCTTTATCAGTGGTTACTTCGTTTTGATCTAGGAATATCCTCGGCTGCATACCACTTTTCAAATCCAGCCTATCTTAATAATGTCAATATCGCAGTTTTGGCGGCGCCGGCGAGATCACCAGACATGCATCCGATAGAACACGTCTAGGAACTGCTAAAACGAAGAGTAAAATTCATACTCCCTACACTTATCAATGTGGGTAAACTGCGAAGCGCCATTGTATAGGAATGATAAAAACTACCACAAGATACAATGAATAACATTATTCTCAACATGTCTAGGCAGATGAAAATTTTATTAAGACCAAGTGGAGAAAACACGCAATATAATGTGATATTATTTTATTGTAAAAATGATTTTTTTAATTAACTTTTATTAACTTTCCTTGGTAACCTTAAAAAATCAACAATGTCCAGTTTTCCCATGAAGTCATATTACTCACAAAAATTTACTAAATGAGACTTAATTTTTATTTTAAAAGGTGTATTTTTAAGTAAGGAAAAATGTCTTAATATAAGTTTTTTAAATTAATTCTTATTTAATATAAAAATCGTAATTTTTATTTTGTTCCGCAAATTTTGCCGGTGTATGTATATTTGAACATATACTTCTAAGATAATTTTTCAGTGCAACTTTTACAAAAATGTGTTTAAATACGTCCTGCCAATCAAACTTAATCAATAGAGATGTTGCGTTTTTGCCCTTAAATATAAATATTATTGAAATATTTGGCATAGATAATTTGGAAGAGGCAATTAACATCTATGAAGGAAACAGGAACTGTACCACTTGTAATGACCAAGTTAGTTACAATTACGAGCTTTCAAAAATAATATAATTCGATTTGAATGGCACTGAAAAAAGTTATCTGAATTATGTTCCAGTTACCATAATAGTAAAGAACAAAAGCTAGAAAATCATGGGTGCATCTGAATTCATTCCATCATTAATACCAGGCGGTCTTGGTCATTACCGATGCCACTTTTATATGAATGAGCGTTTCTTTTGCTATGATGATCAACAACTCAAAATTATTGAAAGTACTGATCAACAAATATTCTTACATTCATTAAGCTACATGCAATTTCACTTACTTAGATAAATGTATTAATGTTATTTTTATTATATACTTTTTATTAAAGACACCTATGCCGTGTAATGTAAAATTAAATTAACAGTTCAACATTGTTTTCGTTTCGTTTAATGCTGCACTAAATGAAGTATAATAGTACTGTCTACATTTTGTTTCATTGTGTGGTCACACTACTCTTATCTATTTTTATAGGATTAAAAAATAATATTATCTCAGCTAAGAGGTAAGAAATACACAGTTTTAGATAACTATTATTTAGTAGAAACTTTCTACTAAAAGTTAAGTACACTAGTCTTTCTGATATTAATCTCGTCTAGCAGCTAGTACATGCACATATGTCAGTGGATGTGAGGATTGAGGGACCACAGTTTAGTCGTTATATATTTTTTATCTTTGATGCTTTGTGGTCTGTTATTTAGTAAATATCTTTACAAATTCGTTACTAAATGCCTAGTCTTTCTGATACTCCTTTCGTATAGCAGCTAGTACATGCACATATGTCAGTGAATGTGAGGATTGAGGGACCACAGTTTAGTCGTTATATATTTTTTATATTTGATGCTTCGTGGTTTGTTATTTGGTAAATATCTTTACAAATTCTTTACTAAATGTCTGTAGTCACAAAACCTTATTTTATCAGATACTTTCCGAGATCTGGCTAATGGTATGTGAGGATTGAGGGACCACACTTTAAGGGCTGTAGCTTTTAATATATTAATTTACAAATTCCCAGATTTGTTCTACAATTATTTTAAGTCTACTACTAAATCCTACGATATTTATTTTGCGAGATACCAGTGTGGTCCCTCAGTTCACACGCACATAATAAATATAGGTATTCGTAATTGAATTCTTTAAGGATATTAAATAACTTTTCATTATATTTGTCTCGATGGCAGTACTTCAACCTCTGACTTTGTTTCATTTCGATTATCCTTTTTCTAAACATAGAGATTAAAAATTTAATGAACGAATTTAAACAAAGTCCAATGGTTTTACGATAAATATATAATTGGAACGAATATATTAGTCTGGAATTTCCTTTGACTGACCAAATGTGAAAACTTCTAATTTTAATTGGACTGTTTAAGGATATTAAGAAACATTTCCTTAATTTTGACCCGATGACAGTACTTGAACCTTTGACTTCGTTTCATTGTTGTTGTGGATATACGAGAAACTGGGCATGAGAAATGGTTCGATTAACTTTTTGACTGCCCAGTCAATATATTGTAAAAGGAAAATCTCGATTATAATATTGGAATCATTTAAATGACTCCGGTGTCTCACAGGGCAACATGATCGGCCCTATACTGGCATGTTGTACACGGACATTTCAATGAGCAATCCTGAACAGTTCGCTAGAGTATTAGAAGTAGAATTATAAGTAAACAACAACATGACTTCACGTATAAAATTCTTAATTCTGAAAAATATCTTATTTTCGTGTCTGTAACTATACCTACCTGAAGTCTTATGTCTATTTGATTGATTCACTTCAGAAACCATCAACCAAGTCAGTCTATCGCAGCCCATTGCTGCCAAAGACTTTATTTCAAACGAATTTAGCAAGTACTAACACATAGTTTTTGCTTTTGGTGAAGGGCACGTCAATTTTACTTCATGTGGGTAGTACCCTAAATAAATACTGTAGGAACGTGTGTATTTAAGCTGTAACTATTCTGTACACAATTAAATTTGGCTTGATTGCTATGAAACCTCTAGGATGTGGCTTCAATACCCACACATGGACAATGCCTGTAAGATCCTTATAGCGTCTGTTTCTGAATCGAGAATTCGGAGTTAGGAATTATTCAGCTATATTTTAACCAGTTGAATGCCTTAATTACCGAAACAATTAAAAAGCCATTGTGTCTCGCGTGGATTCACGTTTCGGGCATTCAAGGCGTGAATGCCAAAGTAAGGCAGATTCAAGTACAGGTTTATTTTTATTTTTTCAGGTTGACAGATACGCCACTTCAAATTCCTAATTCAAAAATTGGGAGATAGTGGTGTGTTTGAAAAGCATTACCCTGATATCTCAAATTTAATAATTTATCAGCCGTACGATAGCTCACTGAACTCAGTATTCAAATTGTTAATTCAACGACTTACTGCCAGCCACCCTGGGGATATCGATGATATCGTCGATGACTTTTATATAATGTTACATTGTAACGTAGGATCGGTTCGGGAACAATAATACGCCAAATACTGGAATGACAGTTTATTCGCGGTACCCCCAAAACACGTCACAATAATAAATTTAGTAAATGAAGGGTCGCTGGTTGCAGTTGGCTGGTCAAACTTTTTATACTAAAGGTTGAGGGTGGACTAATAAAAATCAAAGACAGTAGGCCTGTTCCTCTGCACGCCGTAGCATAGCCAGCCAACTCCACTCGTGTTGCGTGCTGTGCACTGCAAGATTGGACTACCAATAAAGGAAAGAATGTCATGCTACGACAGTCTGCTCATCTTTCCACTTATCATGCACTTATAGGTCGACATAAAGATATTGCAAAGTAAACACTCACCTGGGGTCTTCTTGGACCTCCTAGAAACTCGTAGCTCCTACCTTGTCTTGCGACCACCTTTCTGCTCACTTCTCATACTTGTCTGAATGGCAGCCACCTTTCCCGCCATGCCTCTAGCACAGTACCAACATAAAGTTAGTCAAAGCCAAGAGTGGTGTTGTCACAATATAAAATATAGATTGACATTACTAATGTTGATACATACCCATTGTTAAATGGCGAATCGCGCAATGCTGCGCGACACTCCCACAAGCAGAAAGAGTGTTATTGCAGTAGTGTTAGAAGGTGACGCGTCCATTTCAGTATTTTCTCTCTGGCCCGAATAGCTGCTTCTCAAATTCTGGATTAGTTGGTAACGGTGGTTGCATGTTATCCACTCGACTTGGGCCCTTATCCAGATCCAAGAACTCGATTGGTGCATCTAGAAGTGGTGCTGTCACTTCCTCCTCAGTTCTTCCGGACTGTGCAGAGTTGTCCCGCTCAGTTTCTAGCGGATAGAGATGACCTACAGATCGAGTCAATATAGAGTCTTTAACTTTGACCTTAGCTATTCTATGTTTACCATCTGCACCCTTTATCAGATCCGCTATCTTCCCGACTTTCCACAACTCACGGTTTTTTCAGTCCTCTTTTCCAGCTCTCTATCAAATTTGTCTTTAGTTTGGAGCCGTCCACCGGATAAACATTGTAAGTTGCTGGGGTCAAGGTAAGGCATTTTCCTAAGCTTAGGAAATCAGCTGGTCTCAATATGTGGATCACCTCAGTTCCAACCTTTGTAAGCGGTCTTGAGTTGACAACAGCTTCTACTTCTTTGAGCACTGTTAATAGTTTGCTGTCTCCAAGTAGGTGCTTTTCGAGAGTGCGTTTTAGGGAATGCTTCACTACACCTATCAGCCGTTCATAATATCCGCCATGCCACGGAGCGAGCTGAGATATGAATCTCCATTCGATTCCTCTCTCAATACAGTAAGGTTTACTGACGACTTCAGATGTATGTTTGAAACACGTAGCATTATCAGAATACATCCGCTTTGGTGTATTTCTAGTGGCAGCAAATCGTCTAAGTGCCAGGAGACATTCTTCTGCCGTCAAGTCGTTTACTATTTCTAAATGAATAGCGCGCACAGCAAGACATGTAAATAGAACTACCCATCTCTTTTGTTTTCCATTTGGTGTATTCACATATAGTGGTCCAAAATAATCTACGCCACAGTATGTGTAAGGCGTGCTGTAGTTCACTCTTTCATTGGGTAAGTCAGGCACTGCTGGCAAGCGATATGGGCCACCTCCATGTTTAATGCACTGCTGACATTTTGAAATCACTTGTTCTACCCGACGTTTCCCTTGTGGTATCCAATACTTTTCTCTAATGAGGCTAAGTGTATGGGTAGCACCAACATGGTAATTTTCTTCATGAGTATCCTTGATAATCTTATTTGTAAATTCGCAATCTCGAGGCAATAATATGGGATGTTTCATGTCGTAATTCCATGTGGTGTTTACCATTCGTCCTTGGCATCTCAGGATTCCATCCACATCTAGAAATAGACCGAGGTTTCTAGTCAGGTGTGTCCTCTTTCCTGGAATCTCATCAGCAAAATGATGTTTTTGAAGTTCCTTTATTTTTGCGATAGTGCCAGCTGACTTTGATGGAATTAGACTTTGCTGTACTGGCTCAATTTCCATGATATCGCCATTCCCATTCTCATTCACTGGGTTATCGTTTACATCGTCAATTTCCATTTGTTGGTTTGCATCTATCAGCTGATTCCCTGGACCATCATCTGCTTCTGGAGTCTTTCTGTAATTACTTTGGTCCAGGCCCTCCCCGACAGAAAGGACTGTCATGTGGTTCAAGTAATATCTATTTGCAGGCCACACTGATTCATCCTCTTTTAGGAATGTGGGACCGTTGAACCAAAGTTCTTTAGACTGACTCCATCTGTCAGGTCTTGTTGCAACATCAGCTGGGTTCATCTTTGTATTAATATAGTATATTTCTGCTTGAATTTGGTTTTTCTTAATTTCCTCTACCCTATTGGATACAAAGGGTGGTAGTAATTTGTTGGAACGCATCCACCCGTGCATAACCAAACTATCTGTCCACAATGTTTCCTTGCTTATTGGTAGTGACAGATTCTCTCTTACATATTTTAGAAGTCTACTCGCTATTAGCAGACCCAAGAGTTCTAATTTCGGGATATGAAGTTCAATTGAGTCTTCATTTTTGCCTATTCTTGACTTTCCCATTAGGAATGAGACTGATGTTCCTTGTTGATTTTGTGATGACTGCAGCATACCCAGCCTTTGAAGCATCAGAAAAACAGTTCAATTGGTATGTTGTCTCAAACTCTGGAACAGCATTTGTTATGCATCTCTGCAGTTCTATGTGTGCCGCTGTTTCTATTACATCCAAGACTTCCTGCACAGACTGTATCAAATCGTCTGGCAAGACGGTGTCCCATTTATGTTTTTGTTCACAGATGTGTCGAAACAAGATCTTCAATGGCAGTGTTAATGGACAAATAAGGCCACAAGGGTCATAGATCCGGGCTAAAGTTCGAAGTACCTTCCTTTTCGTATTGGCTGGAGTATCTTTATTGAAGTGTTGATCAGTTATTTTCAGTTTTAATGTGACTCTTGCCACATTCCACGTCAAGCCAAGGACTTTTACTGTGCTTTCGTGTTTTGCTTGTTTCTCTGTAGGTACAAGGTCAAGAAATTCCTTTTCATTTGACAACCAGTCTCTTATATTCATGGAAATCTGTTCAAAGGATTCCTTTGTCTTCTCGTATATTTCTTGAGCTTCTTGTATAGAGTTGGCTCCTGTTACTAAATTGTCAACATAGCAATTATTGGCAAAATCCTTTAGTAGGGTTATATCAGTCTGCATCATGTGGTATCTAATAGTTGCTGCGAGAAGAAATGGGCTTGCAATTATTCCGAAAGCTACACGACGAAATCGGAAATACAACAGGTTTTCTTCAGTTGGGCCCTTTGTGATGTCCTTTACCCACAGGAATCTCGTGACATCACGGTCCTTTTCTTGGAGCCCAACCTGCAAGAATGCTTTCTCTACATCGGCTACAATCGCTATCTTCTTTGTTCTGAATCTCAGCAGAAGAACCGTGAGATCCTCCAGCATGGAAGGTCCACTATAAAGACATTCATTCAAAGTCTTCTTACCCGTTGCTCTCGCTGAAGCATCATAAACGATTCTACCGCGTTTCCCTTTAGTTTTTACAATATGATGAGCTAAATAATGTACAGGATGTTAAGTACTATGCGGTTTAACAATTTCAATGATGTTTCCACTTAATTGCTCCTTAAGAATGTCATCATATTCTTGTAGTTTTGTCTTATCCAATCTGTTGATCAAACTCTTCAGTCTTCCCAATGCCATGCCAAAATTAACTGGTAGTTGAGGTGGATATTCAATCCATGGCCATGTTACTTCATAACGTCCATTTTTGTATTGAACAGTATCATTAAAATGTTTGACTGCTTCATCTTGTCTTGTAGCTTTAGGAGAATTGATTATGCCAATGCACTCAAGTGACCACAAAAATTTGATGTCAATATTTCTAAGAGGTAAGTCAGGTTCAGTAAAATAAGGGCAGCTTGAATTGTGACAGTGGCAGTAAGTAGTTACAGTTAATACATTTTCCTGTTTCGCGATGGGATCTTGGTCTACATTTCCAGATAACAGCCAACCGAAGTCAGAATCCACTAAGTACATATCATTCTGAATCTTCTGTTTTGTTTCACGCATGAAGCCTGCAAAATAATCGTTCCCTATTAAAAGGTCTATATTTTCTCCAATAGAATCATCATCAGCCACTAAATCAACCGTGGAACAATCAAATTTAGCTACTGGTAACCTCTCTGTAATATGTGGAACAATATTGAATCTTACTTGTTTTTGGATGCCACGTTTGGTCTCTAAGACAATGTCTACAGATGGGCTTGACATCTCTTTCGGATCAGTTGCTCCAAACGTATACACCAAGAGTTGGTCTTCATTGTCAGGGGTGAGCTGTAATCTGGATGCAGCCTTAGTGCTTATATAGCTACGTTGCGAACCACTGCCCAAGACAAGTCTGCATTTATGCCTCATTGTTGTATTGCCGGGATTTGTGATTAGCGCCACCGCTGTCTGTAAGAAAGTAAAGTTCCTTGTCATATAACATTTGACTATAGCACGATCGCCCTTGTTAACAGTTGCCTCACCCCGAGGTTTGGAACACAGCATTTGGAGATGTCCATCACCACACCGGAAGCAAGTAACCTTTCGATGGCACTGTTCAGTCTTGTGATTTATTTTTAGGCACTTGTGACATCTGTCCCCCAACTGCTGTCGAGCCTCAATGTTGTTATATTTTTTACAGTCTGCACTACCGTGGTTATTTAATTTGCAGAAGATACATGGTAGCTTATTACACTTTCTAGGTGGGTTATTTAATTTATTATTTGCCTTTCGTTTCAAATTTATCCTTTCTGGTTTGTTGCTGGCAGTGCTCCTTATTGGATATTCACGTTTTAGTTCCGATTTTGTTTGAAGTACTTCAGTTGTAATGACTTCTTGCTGTGTGGCTAATCCCTTTGATATTGGTGTTACCTGAGCCTTCTCCAATGCCACTACAATGTCTAGTAAAATCTGTCTAACATTAGTTGTTGAATTATCCTTGGAATGCAGCTTTGGCATCAAGTGATACTGATGGAGAACTTGCTCCGGGAACTTACTCAGTATAGTAGCACGCAGATGGTTTCCATTTATGTCCTCACCTAATTTCTCTAAGACTCTTAAATGTCTTTCAATGCCATCCAGAATTTGTCTGCAGCTGGGAGCTGTATATTCAGCTCTCTCCAAGTCCGTCAATGCTGTGTAGTATGCGTCTACTAATGTATCATTAGATCCGTACCTGGACTTTAAGGCTTCAATAGCGATGGTATAGTTGTGGTTAGTGATGGCTAAGCCTGCTACCGCTTCCAGAGCCTTGCCCTCGAGGCTACTAATTAAATAAGTCAGTTTGTCAGCCTCTGCCATAGGTTGGCTGTCTATGTTTGAGCTGAACCGGTCCCAAAATTCGAACCATTTAAGACCTTCTCCGTTAAATTTAGTTATATCTAATTTCGGTAATCGAATACTTAATTGGTGACTGGTATACTGTTCAGTAGGTACACTCCGTGAGGAAGCCTCAATTGCTTCCATCGAGGATTCGATGTCTGTGAGGAAATCCTCACCCTGAAGCTGTAATTCCATTGCCTCGGTGACAATATTTATTTGAGGGTTTGTTGAGGAAGACGTGTAATGCCGCATTTGTTCCTGTAGCCTGTATAATAGCTGCTTTAATTGTGCTACAGTACTTGACGCCGTTGAAAGTACCATTTTCCCCGACTCATAATCAGTTTTAGCTCGTTCCAAGCATTCTTCAAGTTTGCTTCTTCGCATTTGTAACATTCTTATAAGAATTTCTTCCATTGTTTTCACAGTATAACTTACGTCGTGAACTTTGATTCAGCTGTACCGTCCGTTATTTCGACACGTCTTCACTAGGAAACGAAAATATATCCAGCCCACAAACACTTAGTTTACATATTATAGTAATTTTCTCGCAGTAAAACTTTTTAACTCCACCGACCGAAAGGCGCCAAACCAAAAAAAAACGACAATGCTACCAACTGCAGCCCGTAGTGTTGTCACGCAGAAACCAAATTACCGATTTTATGTAGCTTGTTACAATCTGCTAAAAAAGTTTTACACCTCGATAATATGTAATTTTATTACAAACATAATATAATTGGAATGCTTACCCGGATAACTGCTAATGCTTATTTATAAAAAATAAAATAAAACATCTCTCTAGAATACATTAGTTTAATAAAAACGCCTGCGTACACATCGAATCGATTAATACCGATTACTATAGTGCCGAACTAGACCATAGACATTGTTCAAGCGTATCCACATGATTGCTTGTCGAAACGTCGAACCGACTCATATGCCTTGCATACAATTTTAAAAACGTGTTCACAATTATTACATAAACATCATTAACATTACATAAATTGAAGTTTATTTTATTGTACTCAAATTTATAATCAATCATATAAAATATCTGCATAAAGAGATATGTCTCTTTTTTTCCATTTTAGTTTGAAGGATTATTGATGCAAATATGTCACACAAATAGCCCATTAGTATCATATCCCAGCATTTCCACCAAAATGTCGTCCCTCCTATAGTGTATTTGAACTACTATATGCTTGCTTCACATTATGTACAGACGACATGAGGATACATAAATACACATTTATCATGAGAGTGGAAAGATGAGTCGACCTGTTTTATGCCACTCCTATTATTACATAATTATATGCATATACTTATATGGTGAGGTCTAGCCTCTCTCGTATGGCTGTGTCACTCACATGCATTAGCTGGTTTTACCAAGTGTCTTGCCATACTCTTGTTACCTCTTCGTGCTTGCACTCCCACGTACTCTATAGAGGTATCTCATGACTGTTATTTGACTGCAGTTCACATATGGCTATACACCTCTATTACCTAGCTGGGCATCGGTCGACTTGCTCCGTTCTAAACAGGGTACACCCCTGGTGACTCTGATCATGTTTGCTTATTAGTCACTTAGCCGGACAGGGGCCTATGGCTCCTTGGAGGCCTCCACCATCCCTATAGCCTCGCCATGGTTGCTCCAGCTCAGTCGACCGTGCCAGTGTGTTTCCGGATCACACTACCAATATATGGGAGCTCCAGGCTTCCCTGTCCAATGTCCTTGACTACCAAGCGTGCTGTGCACTGCAAGATTGGACTACCAATAAAGGAAAGAATGTCATGCTACGGCAGTCTGCTCATCTTTCCACTTATCATGCACTTATAGGTCGACATAAAGATATTGCAAAGTAAACACTCACCTGGGGTCTTCTTGGACCTCCTAGAAACTCGTAGCTCCTACCTTGTCTTGCGACCACCTTTCTGCTCACTTCTCATACTTGTCTGAATGGCAGCCACCTTTCCCGCCATGCCTCTAGCACAGTACCAACATAAAGTTAGTCAAAGCCAAGAGTGGTGTTGTCACAATATAAAATATAGATTGACATTACTAATGTTGATACATACCGATTGTTAAATGGCGAATCGCGCAATGCTGCGCGACATGAGTAGTGTTATCATATACTAGGAAAGCACTTACTCGTACTTGCTAACTTGGACTTCTTAATTTTCAATCAACACCATCAGTAACGTCTGAGACGTCTGCAAGGCTCTTGCTCTATTGAGTACATGTCAAGCTGAAGAATCATATGCCAAACTCGATAGTTTTGATTGCTTGGTAAGTGCGGGCAGCTATTAAAACTAAAGGAAAGGAAATAAAACTTGCTATAAACATAGAGTAAGCACTGTAATTACTGCATGCTTTTCTTAGGTTCGAAAGTACCACCAGACTTTAAAATACAGTTTTCAAACACACAATGGCTTTGTTTTCGTCTTAAAGAATTTAGTAGTAAACGCTTTTACTTTTAGCTTGTTGAGGATGTTTTTCTGCTTTATTTGTTCCAGGATATATAGATAATGTTATAGCATTATTAAACTCCTACCTACGTATATACATAAATTACCACCATTTTTTCCATTGGGGTAGGCAGAAACTACAGAAAGCAATCTGCTACGATCCTTAGAGATTGCATTTGCTGCATTTACGTTCATACATCCAGTCACATATTCGCACGACGGTTATGAGTAACTACTGCGCACCTGGCCTATCTGAGGAACAAATATATAGACAGAAAACAAAAAAATACTTCAACAAAATATAAACTGACTGTTCCGTCCCGATTTTTAGTATTTACTTGCAACACCGTTACGGTGAGCTGTCAACGATTTTGACAACTGACACTAAACAGTCGGAAGAGAAAATTTGTAATATGAACACGCGGAAGTCGGGTTTTTGTAGAAACATATCGAATCGGGATGTGTTTCACTCATTGTATTTGTTAAACGCGCCCGCCGTTCGCAATCGGCGTTGTGGGGCGCCCCTAAAGTGGGTTTAGAGTATATTTTCACGCGCAGCGAAGTGCTTTTGCGGGAAACGTGCTGCCTGGTGGACGCCGGCCGGATTCTTAGGTCCAGACAGCCGTCATTCTATCCCTTATTGTCCTTTATTATATATACATATTCTTCTATCCCTAACCTCACGGCACGAAATCGATCGACGCCCAGGAGTCTACCGCAGGAATCTAAGGTAAGTCATATTGACTATACTACTACCGGCCAACCCTTGTGCCACCTTATAACCGTGGTAGGAACCAGTATATCTCCCAACGGGGAGCAAATCCCTAGCTTTCCACTGCCGCAAACCGCGTTTTCGTGGGATACGGTTCTGATTGGATCCAGGAGTGACACGCTGCTAATGGGCCCCAGTGATGAGCTCCTGGCTTTGGATCCGCAGTACTGTATTTAACACTGACTTCCAAAGCAAAACACTAACAAGTAGTTTCAAAATTTAAAAACCCCGACACATTTTTATTTCATGCTACATAATTTATCTAGTACATAGTAGATACGCTTCGATCGGCAATCTATTGAACACGTAATTATGACACGATATCTTGCGAAAACACCCCGATTCAAACAGTGAAGCCCATAACATTTTGAACGGCTGAACCGATTTTATTCAAAACATAACTATGAACACTCTCGACAAAAATTTTGTCATAGAAATATATGAAATAAATATTTTTTCTAAGAAACCTCTTGAGAGATAAAATTTATTTATTCAATTCCAGGAGCTTCCTATAGTGCGGTACTATGACGACTTTAGTTCATTAAATTTTTCTATATTCTTGAATAATGTAATCTTTTATCATAAAAGGTAACTTTTAGGATAATGTAAGTAAAGGTCAGTCACCTTTAAAGTTAACTTACCTATCTTCCTACTTTCTTGTACCCACTTACAATCGTTTGCCGTTAAGAGATATTTAACTTCAATTGAATTGCTACTCTGACGTTACTAACGAAGTTTTCACTCTCAGATTGAAATGTAGCAAAACAATTAAAGAAAATCGTTTATTTACATTAGAGAATAAAACGACTTTTGTGCAGGTTCGGTAACATTTTCACACCCTTGGAATGTATTGGGAAGTAGGTATGTTATAAATATGTTTCACATTTAAACATATAAGTGGTATATATTTTTGTAATCACCTCTAAAAATCCTTCATTTTATATTTCGAAGAAAAACAAATTGAGTGCCCCTCAATATGGCGCACAAAATCCGCCATTTTTGTTTTTTTTTAACGTCACATATCTAAGAACACTTGGGCGGCCAAGCCCTATCTAATGTTGTATTAATTATAAAAATCCGTCTAGCGGTTTGCAAGATAAGAGGTAATAAAGAATATTACATACATCAAACATACAAGCATACAAGATACGCGCGAAAAACATAAATCTTTCCTTGCAGCCGGGTTATTATACTTAAACCAACATCTGCCCGGCAAGCTTATAACGTTTCTTGCAAGAGCAAAACGGTAACTGTTTGCGCAATAATTGCTCTTCAATACAGAGATTTTGGGGGTTTTATTTTAGAAATAAGTACATTTTACAAACAGCGAGCGATTAGCGAACGATTTTGTTGGACTTACCATACCTACACTGTAGGTAATTCCGACTTTTCGACATAAAGCGTTTGATCACGCGATGATTGCTGATTGCTATTTCTTGCGTATATATATAGCCTGCGAGGCTTCGCCCGCGCGCAATGTGTTTTATTATACCAAGGGATCATTATACCGAGTTTATCGGATTAAAAAGTATTCTTTGTGTTAATCCAGGTTATAAATTATATCTGTGCATAATTTCATCCAAATCCGTTCAGACATTTTGCGTGAAATGCGTGATTGAAATTCAAACATCACAAACATACAAACTTTTACATTCTACTACTATTATAAACGTGAAAGTTTGTGAGGATGGATAGGTGGATGTTTGTAACTCTTACACGCAAACACTACTAAACGGATTTTGATGAAACTTTACACAAATAAAGCTTATACAACAGAATAACACATAGGATATAATTTATAAAAATATTGGGCGAATTACTAATACCACGCGGGCGGAGCCGCAGGCGGCCACTTTTTTTGTAATATTACCAGGATCCACAGACAATCAGCGCACAGCCTTCACCGCTGGGTAAATACGAGCAGCATGAACAGCTAGAAACATTAATATTTTTTGCTTAAGAAATCCCTGCATCCTACAAGAGCCCCAAGAAAGTATTTTTGAAAATTCGTCCCCTAATAGGGAATGAAAATTTAAATGGGACTATCTATTTTATATCAAATCAAATCAAAATATTTATTTGCCAGGCAATACATTGTTTAACAAGGAAAGATCTTAAAGACTAAAAGTTATGGTATTCTTTCAATAATAAACTCATTATGTCAGTAGACATCATAACCAAAACATCTCTAGTGAATGTCTACATATCTACCAACGTAATTTCCATCTGTGACCGTATTTGGCAGATATCCAGCTTCAAATAAAAATCTTGCAGGAGAAAATATTGTGCTATGATTTAAAAAGTTTATTTAGATTTACTAGATACGGTATAATAAACTTTACTGTTGTAAATTTATTAATTACTAGCGGACGCCTCGCGGTTCACTCGCGTAGTTCCCGTTCCCGTGGGAATACAGGAATAAAAAGTATATATCACCCGGGGATAGCGTAGCTTCCCAACGGTGGAATTATTGAAATCGGTCCAGTAGTAAAAACTACTGGTTTATTCGTTACATACAATAATACAAATCTTTCCTGTTTGATTCCGTCATACTCGACGGGAGGACACCACAGGCATGGTGCAAGGGTGTGGTGGTAATCGGCTCAGGACCAAATTTTTGACGTAATCGCACAACGAAAAATGTAAATAGTTGTAAGATTTTAGGTAAGTAAATAGCATATCCACTTACCTTAAATCTTACAACCATTTACACACACCCTAATAATTCTATTGTACTACATTTATTTTCCAGTGTGACACATTTTCCGCTATACGATTACGTCTAAAATTGGGTTTTGACCCAAATTTCTTCTTCAAGAAGGGTGACAATGCCCTACTGAAGAACTAAAGGTCCGTCTCACTTTTTGGCCATGTTTACAAGCTGTTTTCAAGAACAATCACGAATTGTCTCGCGCGCATTTTTGACGATTTCCAGCCTCCCGAACAAGCCGGATTCCCTAAAGGCTTCAGCACCGTAGGCCAGCTACATACACTGCGGCCGGTTATACAGACGACCGAAGAGTACAACCAGCCTCTCTGTTAAGCGTTAGTGGACTACGAGAAAGCCTTCGATTCGATCGAGACTTGGGCTGTACTGCAGTCTCTCCAACGGTGCCAAATTGACTACCAGTTCATCGAAGTGTTGAAATGTTTATAAAAAAATGTCACAATGTCAGTTTGACTTCAGGATCGGACCCGTCCATCTGCAGTGAGGTGTGAGACAGGGAGACATCTTATCTCCGAAGCTGTTTCAACACAGCGTTGCAACCTTGAAGACATCCGCCAGTGCCCGCTGCACTGGCGGATGTCTTCAAGGTTCTGGACTGGAGAGCTAGGCACCAACGTCAATGGTGAGTACATCACTCACCTTCGGATTGCCGACGATATAGTGGTTATGGCTGAGACCATGGAGGACCTCAGTACAATGCTCGACGACCTCAGTTTAATGCTCGACGACCTCAGTAGAGCTTCCGATAGAGTGGGTTTTAGGATGAACATGGACAAAAGCAATTTGATGCTGAATGCCCATGTTACACCCACTCCTATCAAGGTCAGAGACTCTTCACTCGGAGTTGTGGCGAAATCGTGACCAAGTTTTACAAATAACGCAAACTGTGATATTCATTAGGTATGTGTAAAGTGCGTAAATTGTGAAAATTACCCGTGATCGATAATTTAAGAAAAACATATAATCACAATGGAAGGTAGTCCGTTCAGCCCTCTGAACGGACTACCTTCTGCTCCTGCCTCTCAGGAGCCTCAACAAAAAACAAATGATGCCCTTGAAATAAGCTCGACGCCAGAAATTCAGAACTGGATGGTGACCATCGAGCAGAACCTGAAGGAGATGTGCACTATTGTAGCCGACGGTAAAATGAATACGGAACAGAAGCTACGTATAAATGCCTTATGCCGTAAAGTATGTCATGGCAAATCGCAAATGGCCGTACACTAACAGTACATCAAAGCGAGAGCTGTCCAATACCACCACGCTATGCAAAGCCTTGAGAAGCAACTTGATCTATCGAAGCAACAGAACCTTAGCAGAGTATCGGAGAATTTATGAGACCTGCTCAGGGAACTTCTTTTTCGGACATGGTAAAAAAAGGAGCCATCTATCCTAATGACAAATTGAAGACCAGCGATGAGACAAAATCTCTTGTCCAAAAAATTATCCATCCTGAACAGATGAAGCTCCACGTGAGAGGCCTGCGCAAGACGAGGAACGGGGGTGTTATTATCAGCACTGAGACGAAGGAAGACATCGAGAAGCTGAGACAATCGGTGCAGCTAACGAAGTCGGGCCTAATAGTCAACGAGCCCTATAAAAGGAAGCCTAGGGTGGTTATTATAAGAGTGCCGACATCCATGCCAGAAAAAGAGGTTTTTACTTGTTTGTACCATCAAAATCTAGGAAAGAAACTACAGGACAGCAGCCTTGAGACGTTTTTGACCTCAATTAAGTTGAGCCACAAGTCAGGTAAGAAGGACGCTGAGACCTGTAACTATGTTGTAGAAGTGTCTGCAGTCATACGCAAAGCCCTGATGTCAAAAGACCGCGTGTTTGTGAATTGGTCATCATGCCCTGTTAGAGATTTTACTCTGGTCACACGGTGTTATAAGTGCCAGCTGTATGGACATGCTGCCAAGTCATGTCGGCAGGCATCCTACACCTGTGGGCACTGTGGCGATCAAGGTCACTCTATAAAAGAATTTCCAAAGAAGGCAGATGATCCAAAATGCGCTACTTGCTTGCATTACAAAAAGCCCGACAAACACAACAGAGGTTCTGCTGACTGCCCCGCGAAACAAATGGCTGAAAAAAGGTACATCAATTCCATCGATTATGGAGGCGCCTAAGAGCGCCGTAAATTGGTTATTTTTCGGGCCTTTTTAGTTTTTTTTTCTTTTCTTTCTTTATACCCGGCTGCAAGGAAAGGGTTATGTTTACGTTATATATTTGATTTTTTAAATGTTATTTTGTTATTCTGATGTCATAAATATGATTAATAATTTAATTGATGATCTAGATAATTTCTCTATGTCCGAGTCTATGATTTGTGAAGCTGAAAACTGCAAACAATATCTATACAGCTACAAAAATCCGTTAACTATACTAACACGAAATATTCGCAGTATTTTTAAGAATTTTGATAAAATTAGTACATTTCAGCAACGGCAAAACATAAATTGTGACATTATTGTTTTAACTGAATGCTGGCTTGCAAAGCAATATAACATCCCACTAATTCCGGGGTATAATATGTATAGAAGTAATATAAATTATAATCAAAACGACGGAGTTATAGTTTATGCAAGAAATCATCAGAATGTCTCTGTTGAAATATGCACGACTGTAACAGATTGTTAATTAAAATTGAGTCTGAATTTGCTATACTAGCGCTATATCATCGACCGCCCTCTTTTAAAAATACCACCAGTTTTACTGACTCTCTGAACGACACCTTGCAAATCCTATCATCCTTCAAAAACACTATTTTAATTGGCGATATTAATACCAATAAACATAGAGATAAACTGCATTTGATTGAGATTGAGAAAAACAGGTGATTTGGCGTTCCCCAGGGAATTGTTTTAGGCCTACTCTGTTTTTGTATACATAAATGACCTTTGTAATCTAAAGCTAGAACACGGCATAATTGTATCTTACGCTGACGACACTGCTCTACTTTTTTCGGCTGAATAAGAAAATGAAGTGTACAAACTTGCGCAACATGGATTCAATATTGTAAATAATTGGCTTCAACATAACTCACTAACACTAAATGCAGATAAGACTAACTACATTAGATTTTCGATGCGCAAACAGACAACTAATATTGCCCCAACGTTGTATGCTCATTGTGGTGCGGACTCTACCGATAGCCAGTGTGAGTGTCCCTATATCAAAGACAAAGACTAAGATATTTTATTTCAACTAGGCCACCAAGCGGCACTTTTGAACGTTAATGCATAAAAAATTAAAAGGAATAAAAATTGATTCTACCGTGCATTCGGAAAGTAGCTTGTTATGGAGAAGAACGCACAAGAAACTCCATACTAACTCTTTTAAAAAAAATATGTTTTTTTACAATATTTAGGTACATAAGTACATAAATTAATAAATTCATATGTGTGAGGACAATGCACCCAGAATCACTACATACTATACTACGTACAGGTACAAAGTATTAAAAGCACCTACACATGTACCGTGAAGTTACACAATAGGTACTAGAAAAACACTAGCATCCGAAGCAGTTAAGTTAAGACCAATCCCAACTGACGGCGCCCGTTCACGAACATGACGCATGAATCGGCACCACCCAGCTCAACCATCATGAAGGGAATCGAATGATCCAACACACGCGCCACCATCAGAGAGACATTTGAGAGAGCATGACACACTCAACTGCCAGGGCACACATAAGTCAAAGAACGACACAAAGGTACAGCAAATGGTAGATCTACAGTTGGGTACATAGTACTCACACACGTGCTGCGCAGTTACACAATACTAAAATAAATTGAGTGTATATAATACAAATATATTCATACAGTCTTCAGCAGGTCCAACAATACTTTAAAAACAATAATGTTCTGCATATCACTTGTTTTTGCGCCCTAGTGTTTGTGGAGCAAGACTAGAATTGAGCCAAGCATTTTTATCAGTGATGTAATCCCCCAACTTATAATATGCCTGCCTGCATAGTGTGCGTTTTATACAAGTTTTAAATTTCGTCTCATTCAGTTCTAGAATGTGGGGAGGAATTTTATTGTAACATTTTGTACAGTACCCCATGAAAGATGAGGCTACTTTAGCCAGTCTGAAACCTGGTTGAACTAATAGGTCCCTATTTCTAGTAATGTAATTATGTCTATCGCCGTTTTTACTAAAAAGATGTAAATTCTTTCTGACGTACATGATGTTTTCATAAATATATTGACAAGGAACCGTCATGATGTTAATTCCCTTAAACAGTTCCCTTAGAGAATCGCGCCGGCGAAGATTGTATATCGCTCTGATGGCTCGTTTTTGCAGAATAAAAATTGACTCAATGTCTGCAGCCCTTCCCCATAGTAAAATACCGTAAGACATTATACTATGAAAGTAACTAAAATAGACCAGCCTAGCGGTATCTACATCACTAAATTGACGAATCTTTCTAACAGCATAAGCTGCCAAACTTAGTCGCCCTGCAAGTGATATTATATGAGGACCCCATTGTAACCTTGAGTCTAGCGTGATCCCCAGGAAAACCGTTTTATCGACGAATTATAGCTTCTCCTTGTTTAATATAATGTCACAATCAGTACTTTTGACATTCGGCAAGGAAAATTTAATGCACTTGGTTTTTTTACCATTTAAAACTAAATTATTGGCAGTGAACCAATCCTGAACCTGCCGTAGCGCGTTATTTACGTCGTCAACCTGACAAGTACGTCTACTTATTTTAAAAATTAAAGACGTGTCATCAGCAAATAACACCATGTTTAGTTAGTTTCCCAATAAACGGGGTAAATCGTTTATCTATATTAAAAATAAGAAAGGACCTAAAATTGAGCCCTGGGGTACCCCCATTTTCACGTTTAACCCCGACGAATTCACACCGTTTATTTGAACTAATTGCTGTCTATCATTCAAATAAGATTGAACCAAACTTAACGCTGATTGACCTAGCCCGTAATGCTCAAGTTTCAGAAGTAATGTTTCATGATTAACGCATTCAAACGCCTTCGACAGGTCACAGAATATACCTATGGCATCCTGCGACTTTTCCCACGCATTAAAAATGTGTTTTAATAGGGTGACACCAGCGTCAGTTGTACAACGTCCTTTGGTGAAACCATACTGTTTATCATGCAAGATGTTATTCGTATTAAAATGAATGAGCATTTGATTAAGCATTATCTTCTCAAATACTTTGCTGAAAACCGGCAACACGGATACTGGTCTATAATTATTTGTGTCTTTACTGTCCCCGGATTTAAAAAGTGGTATAACCTTACTATATTTCATTAGATCCGGAAAAACTCCTTGATCCACACACAAATTGAAAATTAAAGCTAAGTACGGCGCTATAGTCTGAATAATGGAGGTACAAGCTTTGATGGACATTCCCCACAGATCTTCAGTCGGTTTGATCTTGATTTGCTTAAAAGCTTTTATTACTGTTATGGGGTTTATATGTGATAAGTTAAATACATTCGGGCAGGCTGAAACGTTCGCGTTTAATAATCCAAAAGCAAGCGAGGGCGAAGAATTTAAGGTTTCAGTAGTTTTAATTGGGATGCTGGTAAAGAAATTTACAAATTCTTGCGCAACTTTTTTGTTATCTCTAATAAGTCCGTGTGTGGTCTCGAGGGTGTAATCAGTATGATTTATTTTATTCCTGTTCGTTTCATTATTTATAATTTTCCAAACCGTCTTGATTTTATTTTCTGCTAATTTAACCTTATTTCTAATGTACAAGGCCTTAGCTGCCTTACATGTATTTTTAAAAATTCTTGAGTAAGTAGCAACATACTTATTAAACGTTTCAGTGTTAACACAAGGCTTAAGGCCATATAGCTCGTAAAGTCTTTCCCTACTTTTTCTAAGTCCTGTAGTCGCCCAGTCACTGAATAAAAACTCTTATCAATATGGCTAATAAAATAAAATACCTGGGTATCATCATAGATGAAACCCTTTCCTTTAAACAGCACATAGAAGCTTTAAATAATAGAATTCGTAAGCTTATTTTCGTATTTAAAAAGCTACGATATATTGCAGACCCACGACTAATTAGGCAAGTTTACTTTGCTCTATGTCAGTCAATTTTGACTTACTGCATTACCTCATGGGATGGAGTTGGCAAAACTTTATAACCCATCGAGAGAGCGCAGAGAGCGAGCAGAGGTGTCTACTTTCCGCCCGTTCCTATTTCCCACTAACCTCTATAAATCTTGTGAAGTACTAAAAGACAACAATTATTCAAAATGAGCATCGTATTAAAACAGCCCTTCCCTATCGCAATGAATATACTATAAAAAGACGGAGGGATGTAGTTTGCTTTCAAAAAAGTACGAAACATGCATTCACAGACAAATTTTACCTGTTCCTCGGACCACTACTCTACAATAGACTAAACGTAACAGCAAACATTTATTCCCTAAATTATTGTAATTGTAAGAAAATTCTCAAAGAAACTCTACAGTGTACCTATATGCTATGAAGACACAGAGAAGTTATTACTTATATAGGTATTGTGCGTATTTTATGTATTTTAGTACCTAAGATGTTAGAAAATAAGAATTTTATTATGTTATTAACACTCTTAAAAAAATTACCTAAGACTACCATATTTGATTTTCAGTGATTATTTAGAAAAAAATATGTTCTCTTTTCGCCTGAAACACAGTATTACCTAGTTCAGGCACATAACACGTGTGAACTTGACATAGATTTAAACAAAAATTGTAATTATTGTATTACTTAATGATTTTAAATAAACTTTATTATTATTATTATATTTTTCTGGTCGAGGGATTATTTGGTAAAACCCATGCGTCATCAAAAACGGGGATCATAGATATAGGGTAAAAGTCTGCCAGATTAAAACAGGATTAGGTGGGTCACATTACCCGCATCCACAGTGACCAAATAAACTCCACAAAGTGGGTGTCAGAGGATGGACAGCGCTGCCAACTCTGGGTTAAGAAGAGTTGGCGGGCAGATATACCTAGACGCCTACGTCCGTAGGCGTCTAGTCCGTCTCGACCCATTTCTAGCCCTTAGCCAAACGTTTCGAGGTGGCTCTTAGAAATACCTTAAAAGATTTGAGGGAGGCCTTTCTCAGCAATGGGCTAGTTAGGCTAAATATTATGCTCTTTAAATTCACTACACATACAATGGACGATGAAAAAAAACCGGAACATCTACAGTCAGCTTCATCAGTATATTGCAGTTTGGCCATTTATTTTCATTTGCAAAAAGGACGCTGCTGGTTAATCTTTTCACGTATAAATCATGTACACAATCATTTCGTCGGAGATTATTTCTTGTTCAGCACCGTGGCAGTGTACACAGTTTGTGTGTACGACACGATTTCTTGATCCACATGCTATGGTTTCCTCAGACAGTAGCGTAGCGGAGCGACAACGATTTTTCCTAAAAAGATCTAATCGGTAGAACCATTATTTCTATCAAAACGCCTTGTCGCCTAGTCACCTCACGGCTGTCTGAGTGCCTTAAAATAAATAAATATGTACCAAGTTCAATATTCACACGTCAATGGCTTACTTCCAAGTAACGAAAATGATTCAATATTCCGTTCGTTCGTCCCTGATTGATATTTAATGGAAACCTATCAGAGCGAAAAGCAATAAAATTATACTTGCCCAGTATTTTTACCAAAGTAATAATATTTTTGTGAACTGATTTGTGAATACCCAAAAGAGCGAAGTCGTAGAATTTATTTTTGTCGTCAGAACGCAGGCGCCGGCTGGATGGAATGCCACACAAGTTAGTATGAGTTAATATTACGACCACCCACGATATTTACGAGTGTTATAATCCTACTTTTAGTACCCTTTCACTCAATGGATTTGGATGAAATTTGGCACACAGATAGTTTAAAAACTGGATTAACCCATAGAGAACCTGAAACGCGGATTCACGATACAGGCGACCGCCAGGCACTGAGGCACCGTGCCTCGGTTGAGCGTCGCAGTCTCGGGGGTTGTGTTCGCGCGCGAGACTAAAGGTAGAATTCGGTTCTTAGCGACCGCGACGTGCGACTGCGACCATTCAACTACATCGCCGACATCGCAACTCTTCACGCAGTTTATATGGATGACGGTTGTGTTCTATTGCAGTACGATATGTCGCACAATTTATCCGCAGCTAGGAAAAAAGTTATTCAGCAACTATTGGAGGATGAAGAAGATGATGATATTCTTATGTCATTATCTATGCCACAGGAAAAAAAGGATGCAGATTGACTCAATTTTCACATCACGAGAAAAAGAGGGTTGCTTTCAAACACTAATAAAACGACATTTAGATTATAGAGAAGAAATGTACAGAAAATATTGTATTTTGATGTGTTTCCCGCCTGCGTCGCGTGAAAGCACTGCTCCCGAAGCGACCGAGTCGCGGTCACCACGCCGCTCTCTAGCCACGCCCACCGGTCGCGCAACGCGGTCGCTAGATTTGTTTAGTACTCCATATAAATCCATACTAAGCTGTGGGCCGCGCGACCCGATCGCGGTCGCGGGTCGCGGTCGCGCGTCGCTGTCGCTAATCCTGCCCTCGGTCACGCGTCGCGCGGTGAACTCGCAGCATAGCGAAATGCAGCTAAATAGCAGTATTTTACATGAGGTGAATGCATGTATTCCCTCTAAAACTGGTTACTACCTCTTGTTAAGGCTGGTCGTTAGAATTTTCGGCTTCTGATTATCCGAAACAACTGTCAAAGATCTACAAATAACAGCAGGGACCAACGTGTTTCCCGAAACACGGAGAGGTCTGAGAATAAGGACCGACCTCAGCAAGCCAAACCTTGAAGATCGACCCGTGCGGCTGACATTGTTTAGCCAAGAGCTATAGCGTGATTTATTTTGTTACAAAGTGCAGCCTACGAGTGGGGACGGATCAGCTTTTTTCTTAGAACATTTTAACACTTTAAATTTTATACGATACTAGCTTCTGCCCGCGGCTTCTCCCACGTTAATAGTGTTATAATATCCTAAGAGAATATAAACTATCCTATGTTCTTCCCAAGGTCAAACTATCAAAATCAGTTCAGTTGAACCAGAGATTACCCCCTACAACCTCACAAATTTTATCTCTTTATAATATTATATAGTTTATATAGTATAGACTAGCTGATCCGATAGAACGCCCGTCCAAATCTCTGAGTTTATTCAACAATTCTATTAGAATCACTTTTAGTTGCCCGTTTTTCCAATTTTCGGTCAAGTTGCCCAAGTTTTTCTACCTTAAAGAACCTTAATCGGACTTTTACGATTTTTAAAAAACATAACAATATCGGTCTGGCCGTTCTCAATGTATGCTTACCAATCAACAGCATTTTATTTTTATTTATGTCGTGCATCGAAATATATTAAATCGGAAATGCATGTAGATTGTTGTATTTGTATTGCTCATTTAAATATTCATGACCTAATCCACTGAAAACATCTGTTAAGATCCTGCCAAATTATGTCATCTCAATAATTTGGGCAAATTTATTATTAATTAAAGAAATAATAATATAATTTAGGACAATCTAGGGACAACTGTATAGAGTTGGGGTTGGTGATTAATTGCTTAAGTTTGGATGAGTAATTTCAATATTCTGGTATTTCTGAATTTATGAATGAACGAGTACCCGGAATTTAAAAAACCATCTCCAACATACAGGTTGCAACAACAGGTCTCCAACATATCACTGGAAACCGTAAGCGATTTTATCTACCTGGGTGCAAGTATCAGCAACTCAGGGTCATGTGAGAAAGATATCAAGAGGCGTATAGGGATGGCCAAAAATGCAATGACCCAGCTGCAAAGAGTATGGAGACACCGTAACATTTCAAGGAAGACGAAGGTGAAACTGGTCAGCTCTCTGGTGTTCTCCATCTTCAGTTACGGGTCCGAGACGTGGACTCTGAAGAAGGCCGACCGTGTCCGAATCGAAGCTTTTGAAATGTGGTGCTGGAGGAAGATGTTGCAAATCCCCTGGACTGCCTATCGCACCAATGATTCTATCCTCCGGGAACTAAATATAAATAACAGACTGTCCACGGTCTTCGTAGGGTTCTGGAGTTTTTTGGTCACATTGCCAGGAAGGACGGACACAACCTCGAACAGCTGATGGTTACTGGCAAGATCGAAGGGAAACGTCCGAGGGGTCAAAGTCCAGTCAGATGGTCAGACCAAGTCCGCACATCGTTAAATACCAGGCTGCACGATGCTCTCCACGACGCCAAAGATAGAAGCAGATGGCGCAAATAGGTGAAGGAGAAGTTTTTTCCACGAAGACCAGGGAATCACGACCCTCAGTAATGAGGAATACAATGCGAGGAGGACCAGGAATTTATAGAATTGTATAAATGCCAAGCCGTAGTTTCTACCTACTCCAATGAGAAATTAAAGGCAAGAGATTTTGTTCTTTGTTTTGAAAAGATAGAAGAGTTCTTATAAATGCTAAAAATAACTTAAAAGTACAAAAGCTCATGTCACCCTTCCTTCAGTGTCACCTATACCAAGGTTATAAGTAAAATTTAATAATTAAAAATGCGCCCGTCACATTTTTATTTCATACATTTTTAACTACATAATTTATCTAGAAGTAGACACGCTTTGATCAACAATCTATTAAAAACGTAATTATGACATAATATCTTGCGAAAGCACCCCAATTCAAACAGTCAAACGCCTATAAATTTTGAACGGTTGAACCGATTTTATCAAACAAAGCTAAGAATATTTTCAATAAAGTCACCTTTCAAACAAAAAATCTGATTTATGAATTACTGTCAGACTTCTAGAGATTATCCTTTGAAACAATATACACATACAATTTTTCCTCTTTATAATATTAGTTTAGGTAGATAGGGCAAAGTACGGCCCGCCATATTTGATAAACTTTTCTTGTGCTCGTGTCGATTGACTACTCAATTTCTGATATGCCAGTATGTGGCTACTTGGACAGCTCTGTCACTTGGCAGGTTCGATTCCTGGAATGTGCATAACGGCCAATAAAAAAGGTGGGGCATTTCCCAAAACTGTTTTCACGTCAAGGTATATTTTAGGCTATAAATCTACTTACAGTAAATTGCATCATTAAAACAACACTGTTATTCTGTCCAACTTGCAATTTTCTAAGGTTTTCGGGCCCCTGGTGAAATTGTTTGACCACACGTGATATCACATAATATGATATCTATGGAGACTCTTTCGAAGCTGTACCACCTGATAAGGTCTCTAAAGGGAATAAGTTTCTATTAAATCATGGGCTTCTAAATTGCCGCCAATATAGTTGTTGCTATTACTTAGGTTCAAATTGATTGGGTAATTTCATTTCATTTAGGGCTGATTTTTGTTTTAAATCATGAGAAAATCTCGTCCTAGTTACTCATTTGCCGGGAAAAAATAAAATCATGCCAACACGATTTTACTTTTTTTTATTAAAATAATGTACTGTAATTTTCTTCTATCAAATCAAAATCTCGTCTAATATATGTATTTTCGTTCGTTTTGCCTTTATTCAATAAATTTTCTTATTATCTACATTTTTACATATTTTACTGTATCGGGAACAGGGTCAAAGCTACCGGCGGTCAGGTGTCCAGAGAGAGGAACCTCCTAACAAAAAGAACCGTGTACAGAAGTACTCAAACATCAAAATCATTTTTTTATTTCGCATAGGCCTATATGGGCACTTATAAAAGGTCGACAAAAGGTGCACGGTTCGGGTTGCTCGTTTTCTAAGGAGAAGAACCGGAAAGAAACTCCATGGTTACTCTTTTAACAACTGGTTTGGTTTTACAATATTTCCATATTACAGTATTAGTACCTAGATATGGGGGGACAACGTAGCCCCAGTCGTAAGAAACTAAAAAAAAAAGATTTTATATTATATAAACAAAAGAAAAAAACGAGATAAAAAGTTAACAAATGTTATCAAGAAATCTAGAAGGCCTACAATGTTCACACATTCATAAAACAATCGGTAAAAGAATCTATACAAAGGTAAAAAAAATGCCTTCTGGAGCAAGCCCTTGTCCCACCTCCTGACACGACTATCGGACAATGATCGCTGAGTCCACATCCCACATCTCGGTAACCGCATTTAGCACTTGTATAGAGCCTCTTGTCGAATTTTGTTGGCATTTTCTTTCTTTGTGTTCAAAAGTTAAAAGACTACTTCGGGCCCTCATCAATAACCTAATCGTTAAGGCAAAGACATAAACGAGGGATCAGCGTTATAGGCTTAAGGACAGTTGAAAGTGCAATATTGTAAACTATTTACCTTCCATTCAAGATTGGTTGGGATCAACTTCTATTCATATAGGATCCGTATGTAAATGACGCTTGCTGTGACGAGGGTCACTTCTTATTACATTGACGATGTCGTGATACCAAGAATGCCCTTGTAGCTAAATTTAATCAAATATAAATTGCCAGTGAATAGTTATTATGATGTTGACATAATATACGAAAGGTTTTTCAAAATAATAACGACTATCTCATCTATTTAGTGATAAAATAGGTAGTAAACTGACACTAATGAGGTGAAAGTATTTCTTTGTTTATTGCTCTCGGAGTAGGTAGGATTAGGATGATATGATTACAAAAATACTTGCAATAGAAAGCTTCAATTATCGTGTCTTACTAAATTATATTTTTTATAAAATAATAAGAAACACGCGGTGAAGTTGCAGGCAGAAGTAAGTTGCAATAAATAATAATAAGGGAAGCCACAAAAGACGTTTTGTAATGCCAATAAATCATTGGACAACCAATAAATCATTGGACAACTTGAAAACAGCATAATTTTATTGTCATATCACTCATGGTGCACTAAGGATGTTTTAAAATGATAAATAAACTGTGGGCGCACGGTTGGCGCAGTGGTGGAGCGATTGACTTCTGCGCTGCGTGTCGCGGGTTCGATTCCCGCACGGCATCCATTTTTTTTTGTTTGTATGACCTACAGATAGTTGTTCCGACTCTAGGTGTTGTGTATGTGAGTTTATATGTTTGTAAACGCACCCATACAGGAAGAAATTCCTAGTTACAATTTGGTATTAAATCCCTTATGTGGGGTCTTTTATCGATAAAATTATTGTATTTTACGGCCTTAAAGTTTTATTACAACACGTCTGGACAGATTGTATACGTAATGTTTGCTTAAAATAGTTTGAGTTCTTCATTGGTTTTATTCTAGTAATTTTCAAAGTTCAATCATCATCATCATCATTTCAGCCGAAAGACGTCCACTGCTGGACATAGGCCTCCCCCAGGCGTCGCCACATTGACCGATCCCGTGCGTCTCGCATCCCGCGCCTTCCCGCAACCTTAACCAGGTCATCAGTCCACCTAGTGGGAGGCCTTCCAACGTATCGTCTTCCGGTTCGCGGTCGCCATTCCAGAACTTTTCGGCCCCACCGGCCATCCGTTCTGCGAGCAATGTGCCCTGCCCACTTCTTCTTCTTCTTTTCGTGTCGATAATCTCAAATTTTACTCAACTAAACTCATATTTTGTCTGACCAGTATGTAGCCACCTGTACCGCTCTGTTATTTGCCACGTTCAGGTCCTGAAAGGTGCAGGTGGCTGGGCACGAAGGGCAGATAAGGAGGTGGGGCATATCCTGCGACGGGGCCCCACACTGGCACTGTGTTTGCGATGGGACTATGAGTGTTGAGAAACTAGAGTTGGCGGGTGGAGTTGCCGTCGAGTTTGGCACTGGTAATTGCCTTTGTAATTGGTTTTGAGTTTGAGTTTGACTTTGAGTCATCGTGGTGAAAGGATTAGTCAGCTAGACCCTGCGTTACCGGGTGCTAGCTGTCCAGGGTGCGCCGGGCGTTTAGGATCGCAAGAGGATATGTTTAACGCCGCTCGGGGAGGCTCCTTTCATGCACTGCCACTTAATTTTGGGAATTCTTCGGGCTATGTCGGTAACTTTGGTTCTCCTGCGGATGTCATCATTTCTGACGTGATCACGCAAGGAAATTCCGAGCATAGCCCTCTCCATTGCCCTTTGGGCGACTTTGAGCTTTCTGATAATGCCCATTGTGAGCGACCACGTCTCGGTCCCATTGGTGATCACTAGCAACACATACTGGTCATAGACTATTGTCTTGAGACACTGCGGTAAATTGGACGAGAAGATACCACGCAACTTCCCGAACGCCGCCCAGCCGAGTCGGATTCGACGGTTGATCTCTTTCTCGAAATTGGACCTACCCCACTGGACCGTTTGTCCCAGGTAGACATAATCATCTGCAACTTCGAGTGTAGAGTCTCCGATTAATTTCAATACGATCTCAAAACTATGCCTCCCTGATGTATGTCAGAATCCCCGGCTAAAGTAGTAAGTTATATAGTTACAATGACATTGACATTTGACTTTGCCCGGTGTGTTCCGTTTCTAACACATCATCCCCTTTAAAAAGAAAATTAATATAGTAGTAATAAGTAACTATTTACAAATTAAGTTCATTATACCTTACTACCAAATTAGTCTAAAACAATCTTTAAAATCCCATTAAACATTGCTCGGAGCTTTCTTGCGAGATCAAGTCAGAAATGTAGAGATCCGCAAGAGAACCAGGGTTACCCACATAGTCCGAAGAATTGCCAAACTTAAATGGCAGTGAGCAGGGCACATTACTCGCAGAACGAATGTCCGATGGGGCAAAATTTCTTGAGTACAGACCGCGAATCGTATGACGTTGCGTTGGAAGGCCTGTCACCAGGTGGACCGACGACTTGGTGAAGATGCGAGACGCAAGGGACCGTTCAATGTGGCGACGCTTTGGGGAGCTCTATGTCCAGCAGTGGACGTCATTCGGCTGATTTGATGATGATGATGATGAACCAGTCATCTTGTTTCCAATGCTGGGTCACAGGCCTCCTCCCTGTGAGAGGCAGAACGCTGTAATCCACCACGCGGGCACAGTGCGGGATAGATGTCTCATGTCTTCAAAGTTTTAGTTCTAGGTCATGCCGGTTTCATCACGATGTTTTCGTTCACAGTTTTGAATGCAGAAACATTGTTTACTTGTAACAATGTTATCATTTAACTGTTCAATTTTATTATTAAAGCTTCATCTAAATCACTTTGTTGAAACCCATCAAGTCATTAAGAACTTTAGCCCAATTATTTATAGCCCAATTAATCATACCCTTTACAACTGTGTTCACCTTCCATTGCTTATTGATGATAGTACGAGATCCCACCGCAAAAATCTGTTGTAAATGTATTTGAAGTTTGTTTTTGATTTAACTTAATTTTCATGAAAGCTATTTGATATATGTCTCTCAAAACTCATCTAGTGATCTCAAAACGGTTAAGGAAAACATCGTAAGAAAACCGGCATGTCCTAGATCTAAAAATTCGCTATGAAACACACCACGTCACTACAGCGGGCGGACGCGCTTATTATTATTTTTTAATTCACACCGGCCGTTTATACACTCATTTATACACTCACAAGACCGCAGTATTTTTTTCTTAATTATGTTAGATTTTTTTACAGCCGACTGCCTAACCAAATTTAGTTCTATTTGTTTTTTTTCTCTTGGCTCGCGCTTGAGCACTATCTCACCTGATGGAAAGCGATGATGTGGTCGACGGTGAAGCACGCTTGCCTAGTAAAAATCCATTCACTCTTGACTTAAAGACCCCTAGATTGTAGCTATCGGGAAACACAGACTCCGGCAAGGAATTCCACTCCTTAGCTGTACGCATAATAAAAGTGTCCCTAAAACGTTTTGTGCGTATGGGTGGGATGTACACCATGTACCGATGACTTATTCCTCCCGGAAGCAATTACTATGAGTCTTTCCCGCCCAAAGGTAGGAGGTTAGAGGATAAACACTGCTTTCCGAGTATGACATATGAAAAATAACTTTCAAAGTCTGTGTGCCCGCCATAAGCGGCAGAGGAGGACACCATGGAGTTTTAGTGGATTGAGGTCCTACATAACTGCACCATTTCCCCGTGGTAGCGTAAGCATGAGCATGTATGAAAGCTAAACAAAAAAATGCGTTGTGAAAATGCACCTCTTTGCACTACCGTCGCTCATGTCAGTAAGCTAAGATAATTTCGATGGCCACAGCAAACTAATCATTGACAAATAAACATTACTTTTTTGCTAGCACTCTTTGGAGACCCATGATTTCTGTCGAGATTGAATATGTAATGAAGTAGAATACGTGTCAACAGCACTCAGGGGGATTCGTGGAACATTTCACAGTAATTTTTCATCTCTTCTTTGGAACTTGAAATTGGACGAAGCGAAAACAAATGTCCCTCTCACCAAGGTGATTTGAAGGCGTTCTCTGAAGACAGAACCATAACTTAAACATTCTCTTCTTTTTAACTGACTTCCCAAAAAAGAGGATGTTTTTAATTCGGCTGTTTTTTTTTTGAATGTGTGTTACCTCAGAACTTGTTACTGGGTGAACCGATTTTGATCGATGATTGTTTTTTTATTTGAAAGTCATGTGGTTCCATTTAATTTTCATCAAGATCTGATGAAGAACTTCGGAGATATACATCATAACTCTTCAATAAATGACGGCAAATCACTCGGGATAGCTGCAATCGCATTTCTGTTTATTGTTTACACCATTTCATAGCATATCATCACACTATTACGCTCTAAAGGGGTACGCAGGTGTAAACAGTTCAGCTTGGTATACTCTTATTTCACCGGTTTTGTTTGAGTTTTATGCTATTGTGTTAATCTATTCTGGCTTCACTTTGGGCATTATTGGTACCTAGCCTATATAACTGGTCCATTATATATCACAACTAAAAAGAGAAAACTAAAAAAAGCTTTTTACAAAAAATACAATTAACTTCCAAATCAAAACACTACAAAGTTTTTTTTTTCCCAACTGTAAGGAAAGGGTTATGTTTTTATTATTAACGCGTATCTTGTATGTATGTATGTTTGTATTGTATGTAATATTCGTTACACCCAGGATGTGCAACTGGCAAATGCCCCCCGCATTCTCGGGGAGTTTAACCAAAGTGGAAGTCAGTTTTTTTTTTAAATTTGGTAGCTTGGAATTGCGTTTTTAGCCTATTTTGATACTTAAAAATATATGTTAGACACAATCTTTTAATAAGGGTAATAATTATATGCGTTGATATAATAATTATATTTCGTAGAGCAAGATAAATTTATCTTAAATCTATATAGAATATTTTATAAAAAAATTGGTAAAGCAAGCCAGTGTTTTTAGGATTCTGCGTGCGCCACTGATGGTACAACACTACGAAAATCACTCCAAGGTACCTCAAACGTATACAAATTGTACCACCAATATGCAGATGACTCGTATTTTTTTGTTTTAGTGGTCACTTAAAATTCAGTGTAGAGGCCTAATCACTTAGGTCATACTCAAGTTTTAGCACCCTAGAGATGAATAACCCTATGCTACCCGTACTATATTTCAATCAAATTTGTATCTTCAAATATTTCAGAAAAATAATCACTGAGAGGAGACCTGTGTCCCAGCAGTAGGAACATTAAAAGTCTGGTGATGATGACGAATCAAAGAAGAAAGAAAGAAATACTACAAAAAATACCAGACGTAGTTTTGAGGAGTGCCAATGGTTTCGGGCTCGCTGCGTTTGCTCTACCATCCTCGTTCCTCCTCATATTGCCCTAACTGTTCTGCATAAGGCGAAAAAGTGACTCCTATTTTGTTTGTATGAAAGGAAAATATGTAATCGAACCAATACATGGAGTTAAAATAAACGATTAAAATCAATGTTGACATTTCTCAATAATATGAAAAATATATAACTTTTCTTCAAAAAAAGGTGGCAACACTAGATCGAACCCATGCCCTAGCCAAATTGTAAGGTAGTATTTTCACCCTACTCACCAGCTAACTCAGGGTTAAGTGATCAGGATGAGACAATTGCAGGGATGATTTCGCATGAGGGTCGACAGAAGTAAAAGTCTTTTGATTTGGTCAACTAATTTATTTTACACTTCGGCAGCATTAAAGCTTCATGATGTATTGATATGATACATTTACAACTTACTTGTATATGGGCTATATCGAATGGATCACCGTCTAGCCTTAGTTAGCCAATGTGCTTAGATTTTTACGCATTAAACCCTAGTTTAGTGTTGACACCTTTTTGCGCAAGTCTGTGCCCTTGAACAAAATATGCTAAACTTTTCATTAGCTTTTTTTTAATTAATGTATCTTTCTGGCATCGTTATATAATATTCGAGGACAGGTAAAAGATATCGAAACCTTTAAAATAGTGGCAGATATTTTTCCAAAGAATATAAAATCGCGAAAGTTAATTAAAAACATAACCATGAAGTCGTAGAAGACGAAGATTTTCAGAACAGTAATTTTTCTGTTTCTTTCATGTTCATATACTTTATAGGTCGTACACAAAACATAAATTTATAAATACAGTAGAACAGCTTATGTATATACAAAGGCGAGCTTATCCCATAATTGGGTTATCTGGTTCTGTTACAGCAAACCTCAGTGTCATAGAGATTTTTTATTAAATGAGGATAGTATACTCAAATGCACATTCAAACTTAAGACGATATATACGCCCCAATGTAACGCAGTACTGGCCGTGCGCCCGCTCGATGCCAAAATATCAAAATTGAACCTCCTTTTGAACAGTTTTGTTTGCAAAATATTATTTGATTTACATATGCTATGTTAGGTATGAAGTAATTCCAGCCATCATTTTTTCTGTATAAAAATATTTTTAAACATCCAAGTCGTTTTGGAGAAGTTTCCAAAAGTTGCGAAAAAATATCGTGTTGTTAATATTTTTTTTTAAGGAAAACTATTAGTTACACGAAAAAACCTTGTGTTCAAAATTATGTACATGAATCAATAATAAATATTTTTATTTTTCAAACCTTTTAACCTAGCTGTTACTGAGGAGTATGCTTTAGAAAGTTACCGTTTTACGGCACTAAAGCCTATGTAGGCCCTTAACATTTAAATTCTTACTAATAAAATAAACATATACGTCTACAGCACACAATGCAAAACATAATACGTACGTAATATAACTAAAATCATAAATTAATAAATACATAGACATACCCATTTATTTGTCATGTTGACAAAAAATGTTCCTTTCAACATGACGAATTCATTTCTTGAAAATTCCCAGCGTAGGGCTGTCCCGTATGGAGTGAGGGCGGTTATTCCAGAGGCGGACAGCACAAAATGAACGTAACGATTTGAGAAGTGGGGAGGAAAAGTAAGGAGAAGAGATGATGAGGAATATTATTTCGAACGTTAAACCGGTATTAAACTTTTGCGTTAGAGGTTTCTAAGTATAGCAGTCCCGAGTGTGGATTTGTTTCTGGTCGATGCTATAAGTTCGCCCGTAGTGTACGTGTCTGCCTATCCCATTTTGGTGTAATATAGGCGTGTTTTTATGTAATGTTTCGTGTCCTTGATTCATTAGTCGATACTTTTTAACCGACTTTCCAAAAAGGAGGAGGTTCTATGTTCGACTTTAGGTTTTTTTGTATGTTCACCGATCTCCGTAAAATGTTTACCGATTTTAAAAATTATTTTTTTGTTTCAAAGAGTATGTGCCGAAATTGGTTCGATTTTAATTTTTTGAAGATTGATGAAGAACTTCGAAGATATACAACAGAACTCTTCAATAAATAAAGTAAAATCTCTCGGGATTGCCGCAATCGTATGTATGTTTATTGTTTATACCGTTTCATAACATAACATCACACCAGTAGGCTCTAAAGGGGTACGCAGATGTGTACAAGTTCACCTTGGTACACTCTCATTTCAACGGTTATGTTTAAGTTGCATGATATTCGGTTAATCTATTTTGGCATTATAGGTACCTTACTAAACAACTTGCCTATTAGATAGGTACAACTAAAAAGTGAAAAATAATATAATATTTGGAAGTCGGTAGTATTTTTTTGTAAGTTTTTTTATCTATAAGATATCGGTTTCATCTCCGCTTATGTCGGAGAGCAAACATCTATGTTGATGTTACGTATGGTATGTATCAAAGTCTTAAATCAGATGAGATAAAGCTAGAGGTATTTCATTTATGAAATAGCTCTTCGACTTGAAGGAAAGTCTTTTACGCTCCTGTGCATTTCTATTATGATCTAAGCTTCTTAGAACGCTTGACTTTTACCTACTTATAACAGAATAGAGAAGTTGACTAAAAATATATTTTTGTCCGTCAGGTAGATTACTTTGCCGTCCTTTTACACCCCCTTAGGGGTAGAATTTCGGTAAATCCTTTCTTATCAAGTGCCTACGTCATACAAATAACACACTGTCCAAGTTTCAGGTCTCTAAGATCAGCGGTTTAGGCTGTGCGTTGATCTGTCAGTCAGTCAGTTCAGAATCGGATTGATACAAAAATTAAATTACTTGTGACCGGGACGGGCTTAGTACGGCCGTTTTTCCAAATGCGTACAGTGTGGCTGTTTGTAACAATTGAACGGCATTCGCGTAGGAATAGGGGTTTGTGTACGTCGTGCAATGTAGGTACACAGGAAATGGTTTTCTCACTGCCGATCCCAAAGACTCACAGGATCGATGAAGTCTAAAGGTGTCTTGGCCACAGTGAGAGGAGTCATCAATCTGGAGTCGAGTTTGGTTTATCTCTCCATAACTTTTGAAGAGATGATTTAAACTTCGTCAGCAAATTCCGTCTGTTACCGTAGGTCTCCTTGTAACAGACTTACCGCACGTAAAACCAACGTAACTTGTTTTGTATGTTAGGTTAGGACGTTAGGATAACTAGGGTGCTAGGTAATTGCTATAGGGCTAGGTTTGCAGTCAGTAGGGTCTTATGTAACTCATATGTACCAGGCTCAATTGTTACAAACATAGACACACTGAACGCATTTGTAATAACGACCGTACTAAGCTGTAATTACCGGTGCGTACATGAATTTTGTCTTACTGAAATTATACCTAAGTAGGTAGATATCCAGTCGTCATTGTTTTGACCTTTCCTCAATTTATTTGGGATTTACGCAAAATGTCTTCATGTCATGTGTTCATGTTATCCATAGTTGTTTATTCGTCGCCATCTCTTTACAGCCACACCATCATTCCCCTACTCTTAAAGTAATATAATTACAAAAGCTGAACCCAAATTAAAGCCTACTTTCCTAACCATTAGTAACGAATCACCTACCTAATTTAGTTAAGTAGAGGCACTTGTTGATACCTATTATTACGAAGCTCCCTTCAAGTTCACATTGCCTAGGATCCCACTGCTAAAATCTGCAGGTATTTTTGTTTTTGATAAAACCTAATTTTCTTGTATGATACAATAGTATAGTTGAATAGATAACTTCAGGATTACCTGGCAATATCTAGCTGCAATAACCTTAATTAAAGAAATTGTAATTTCTGTTTGATAGTTTTTATAAAAGCTTTTCAAGTAAATTCAAAGTCGTTTGAAAGAAAGTAATGTAGAAAATAGGAACAAAAAAGGTTGCCATTTCTCAGTAAGCCGCAATCTATGCGTTGCTAGTATGCTTGTTTTGACCTGTAAATTGTGGCTAACTGAAAGCTGGTTGGTGTTGCAATCGTATCCGCATACAGGATAAATTCTTAGTGTAGGGCAAAGTTAAAATAAGCATAAAGTTTAAAAATTGTAACAATTAATACGGTTTTCTTAACTGTAACACGACTACGGGTTTTTTTTACCCTGGCCATAATAATGAATCAATTGACAACTTATTCATCAAAATCGGATGAATAGTGTAGGCGCTACGGAGGAACATACGTAGACACAAACATACATACATTCATAGACTCTAAAATCATAACCCTTCCTTTTGGCTTCGCCGTAGTCAGGTAAAATATAAAAAAATAATTTCGTCTAGATATTGTCAGGCAGGCCACCTGTAATATATTCTTCTGTCAAGTATCTTTAATAAATAATAAGTTTCATCAAAAACAATATGACTGCAGATTTTTCTGGTGGGATCTCGTACCATAATCTTCGTTTAACGAGGCAAGTTTCTCTAAGTAATCCATGAAATAAGATACAATTACCACGTAAAAATAGGTACCTTAACTGGGGCAAATATAATAATAGTAGATATACTAGCTAGACAAAACACGACCACAAATGTTGAGAAAATTGTTGAAGAAATTTTTCAATCTTTGTTTTGTTTTTTTTTTAAACAATATTGCGATGGCAAACGCTGGCGTATAAAGGTATCAATTAGGTTTAATAAATGATGATGCATTGTTAGGCAGTAAAAAAGAGCAAAAGCTCGCTTTCAAACATGAGAAGTGTTAAAAAACTTTAACGAGTACATCTGGATTGTACTTACTTAAATATATTTATTAATAATTCCGGAGTTGTTCCCATAAAGAAAAATGTTTTTTGCCCTTCTCCATCGAGTGGGTATTCATTGAGTAGATAAATACTGTATTTTTTATATTGGCAAACAAAGGAATGAGAAGCCATCAAAGTCATTTATTTTTGGCAAATTTGTGTTCCGATGAATTTTTTAACTACCCTTTGACCCATGAACTTGAAATTTGGTGATAATATTTATTATAACGTATATTTTTTTCTAATAGATACCAATATATTAATAAATCATATTTTTTCTTTGAAAGTCTGACACGCTCTTGACTGATATTTCCTATTGCAACCAACTTAATTTTGCGGTTTAGTACGGAACCCTAAATGTGCGAAGTCCGACACGTGTTTGGCCGGTTTTTTTTGTTTATATTATTAAGGCTAGGTAATAACAGGCACACGGGTCGATCTTCATAGCCAAGCAACCCTTACCGGAGTTGGTCCCAGAGAGGTCTCAGTCTTTTAGAGTCGTTATGAGTAGTCAGAAGTCGTGAAACCAGTGGGTATCAGTATGCCGATAAAATACTGGTACAGTCTAACCCGAAGCAGTGGCTGCTTCGGGTTAGACTGGCAGCGGAAATCAACACCATCGGCATGATTTTAATTAAATGATTTGAAGTCAAATTGACACAGGGAAACGTAAATATGCGATAATTTTAAACAGTATGTAAATTTTCTCGCTCATGAATACCAAATAAATATTAATATTGGCCACAGATAATATAATACTAGCTTACAGATTCCTCATCCCATACAAAGAAAGCGATTTTTCTTCTGATTATACTGATAATTTAAAAAAATACTTAGATTGTATTTGGTTCCGTTCCACGGCTATAATTAATGGTGTCGCTGCTTGCAAGTAAAAGAGATTTATCGGTTTGTGACTATTTTTTTCTTTAAATACAGGGACGATTTGTTTTATACTATTTTTTTCCACGTTTTTACAGTTTCATTGTATCAAAGTGTGTATGTACTATTCACCATTGCATTTCTGCCCTTTGGAAATACATTCATATTTATTTAATTTATTTGATCGCCAAAACATGAATCTTTGGTTGTTATGAGCTTGTAGGAACGCTGACACATTAATCTTGTATTCGTGTACGTATACGCAGCGATTTGAGCGATTGGCGACGCTACTTCGCCCACAACCACCACCCGCTATAGACGCACTCACTAAATAAGTAATTCCATTGCATTCCATCCACACTTTTCGTGAGTAAAGAAATATCCAAATATTTAATCGTTTAATTTCTACCCACATACACACACTCCTGGAACATTATACACGCAAGCTTTTGTGTTGCCAGGTCTAATTTCGTACTCTAGCTGTGGGCTGCGTACTAAATTTGCGTAGGATGCATATCTATAATCCGTTTATACATTCCCACTATGTAAAATGACATTATGATACGGACTCGTATGTAGGTGGTGGAAATGTTTTCGGTAGAAAAGCTGCTTTGGGAAATAGAGCGAATCAAAATTCAGCGATGTGAATTCTCTTCAAATATGTTGCAGTCATTTAGATATCATCAACCCGCCTTGAGCAAGCCTGGTGATTAATGCTGGTGCCTTCTCTGTATGAGAAGAGGCCTCTTCCCTGAAGTGGAACAGTTGAAGGCATAAACTAGCTTTATATCATGGATTCACTGCCATGGCTTGTCCCGTAAAAAGTGTGTAATGTTCCGCGATTAAAAATACGAAATAATAGTGCAGCTTTCTATCAGTGAAAGCATTTTCAAAGAGTAACTTTTACAAACATACAGTTTCACCTTTTTGTTATATTAGTTAAGATTAACCTGTTGAGCTGTAAAGTTGGTTACATTCCCATGGCTAGCCCCACATGAATTCAGTATTTAAAAAGTTGGTAAGTAAAGCGATAGACTAGTCTTCCATCAAAGTAAAAATTTCGCACAAAATTTTACAAATCCTAATTTTAAATAATCTACCTCAATACAAGTCACCAACCCGCCTTTAGGAAACGTGCTGATCTATGCTCGTGCCTTATCTGTTTGAGAAAACATCAACATATGTGAATGGCTAGACACTAATTATCCTAATTAGTGGGTCGGAAGAGGTGGACTAAGGCCGTGGCCAGCTAGAAGTCCAGACCTGACCCCCATCGATTTTTATGTGTGGGGACACATGAAGAGTTTGGTTTACAGCGAACCTAATCCAATCACATCTGTTGATGTTTTATGACAGAGAATAATCGATGCGGCAAATGAAATAGGAAGGGGTTAAGCAACTGGTGTAGTAAAAAGTGGATTAAGACACAGAATGAGAGTATGTGTGCGAAACAGAGATGGACACGTGGAATATGAATTGTAATCGTAGACTTTCTGTAAAAATAGTAGATAATAAATGTCATTTTGTACCTGGATTTGTCCTTGGATTGTTTTATTTTGTTTTCTGACCCAAATGATAAATTTGACGCTCAAGTACCGTTATTTTTAACTACTACCTGGGTGCCATTCAACAAAGTTTGTTTTTAAGAATTCTGATAATACACTTGCTTGTCATAACTAACATAGATATTTTTAAGCATATCTGCAGCATGACTGTCATAGATATTTTTTTAAATATTCTGGACGATAAATTATTATTTCATTTAAAACTATCAATCGTCTACTACGACCCAGTTGGTTCAGTTAACTGCAGTTTTAGCGTTGAGATTAATAAAGCAACTTATCGAATACACAAAAATCGTAAACACAAATAAATTCTCAAAATTATTTGTGTTTACTATTTTTGTGTCTATTGGCCTATTTTTTTTTTGGTTTTGGTAGAGGCTCAAAACCAAAAAAATAAATATATAAACAATAGCCAGAAATCGGTAATTAAAAAAAAAAAACAATGTCCAATATCTTGAAAACGGGGGTACGGTGTTTCTTAGTCAATTCACTCAGGAATGAAGGAAACTACAACCTCTTTAAGGATCTAGGTCGACTTACCCTGTAGCCCTGTACCTACCTATACATATCTAACAAAATCTATTTTGTGCAAGAAAGCTAATTGATCTTATTTTCATCAAACTTGTTGCAGGCGACTCCGTCGGCGTCGAACTGAGGTAGCGCAAATGTCAATTGGTAATTTCCTTACTGCCGGGTGTGGCACAGAATTTTTCAATTTATTTTTAGATTTCAAGAACACCTTATAACTTTTTCCGATTATTTCCAAAAAGGCAAGGTTCTTATGAGTCAGACCACGAGTAGCGTGTTTGTGCGAGCAAAGCCATGGGAAAACATAATTCAGAAAAAATAAACACTTTTCACAAATATAAATAGAAGTCGGTTTATTTTTTGTGAAAAATTATTAATGATAGCTAAAGAACTGACGAAAAATACCCATAATAACTCAATTTACACATTCGTGCTGTTATTCGTTAAGAGTTCAGTTAAATGTTCCATATCTTGACAACTGCTGAAACGATTTTGAAGAAACTTGTAATATTCAATAAAAATAATTATCACAATCCAATTACCGGTTTCGGCGAAATACGTGGACAAACATACAAACATGCAAACATGCAAACATACAAACATGTAAACAATCAAACATTCAAACATACACACTAGAAATTTGGCACACGTGAATAGATGCCCACATATGTGAGTATTGTGCAAATCCAATAATATTACTTAAATACGGGTCGAATTGATTACCTCTTTTTTATAAGCCAGTAGTAAAAAAAGAAATGGAACCAACGTCAACCAACAAACTAAACGTTATCTTTTGACTGTGAACCTTAAAATCCCGACAATACGGGTACAAAAATTGTTCGAGCGATGAAACAAATGGACACAATTATATTTGGCTCCGTTCCAAATATTCCTCACACATTACCCGTGTCTTAACCCCGAGTGAGAACGCTTCAGAATCTTATATTTCTCTTGAGAACCAAGTGTTAGCGGTTTTTGCACATTCTCTAAAGAACTTTTCAAATGCTTTTATTTTACTTTATTTCGTATCTGGTCTTTCTTTTGTTTTTTGTCTGTATCTTTATTGTGTAAATTCCGGTAATCTGCTGCCGCTTTCTTAGTATTGAATCTTGTGAGGAAAAGTGAATTCGTGGCACTTTTATGATGTTCTTTGGGCATTTTTTGTTTTTGTTTCTACATAGCGTTTAGCATCCTAGCAACATTACTCTGATTCTTGGTCGGAATCCTTGATAGTTCTGGATAAAAACCTCATCATCGAAGCCAACTCTTTCACAACTGTTGTCGGCTTGCAGTTGCCGGATGCAGCCAGAATATCAGTATTACGTTTGAGATAAAAAGAGAGAAAAAAAAAGATGATTAAACTACACCTGAATAAAAGCCTGCTATAAGTAAATCCAAATTAAAGTCTGTAGTTTTAGAAAGAAAAGAAAGAAAGAAACAATAAAATTGAAAATTTCCAAAACCCTGACTATTTTTCTTTTTTCTTACTTTTTAATCTACACTGTTTATCTAGTAGTAGACATACTTCGATCACAAACATCTAAAGAATCTATCGTAACCCGTATTATGACACGATATCGTGCCTTTGCTTTGAAAATACCCCGATTGAAGCAGTAAAACGCTAAGTCAAACATAGCTAATAACACTACCGATAGTGTCAACTATGAAACAAAAATACTAAATCAAGATCGGTTCAACCGTTTAGGAGATATGATGCCACAGACAGGTACACAAACACACAAGTACACACGTCAAACTTATAACACCCCTCTTTTTCTGTAAACGATATATAAAAGTCACGAGAATGAGACAGTCAGTATTATTTTAATATCTTTAACTTTCTGTCTCTGCGAAAGATTGTAATTATCTCACATCGTAACAATAATGAAAAATGACTGATGTGTCAAGTGAGTTTATTTTTTTCTAAACACACCCACGAGACAGGAGTAATTCCTACAGTCAACAATACAGTTATTCCGTCACAGGTCACATTAGCATGTCGCTGTCGCAAACCCATAAGTTTTGCCCTTGCCAAAAATCGATGAACGAGGCTAATGCCCAGTTTACATTATTCCAGTCCAGTGATCCTTTGAGAATCCAGTCCAGTGCTGGATCTGTAACGTCTACATTATTCCAGTTATTTAGAAGCCGTTGAAGTGTGAACACTACAGTGACAATGATTTCAAGAAGAGATCAGTTTCGAAAATGTTTCAAACGTGCTCAATTACTCTTGCTACAAGAAGTTATTATTGAGGTTGATAAGGAAAAAAGAAAAAAGGAACGGATTTGGGTGAGAAATTGGATCAGCGAAAGAGATCAAAAAGGAGGGTCAGTGATGCTTTTGCAACAACTTAAGTTCCCACTGAATATAGACTGGCATTGAGAATGACAGCAGAAAATTTTCAGGAACTGTTATCATTAGTTTCAATTAATATCCAACGTAACAATACATTGTTCAGAGATGCTATACCTGCGAAAATAAAATTAGAAGTTACTCTTTCTCATAAACAAGGATTTTCTCTGTATAAACTGACAAACTTTAAAATTTGATCTCAAGATAACTTCTTCACCATTTTTAAATCTTTTCTTCGCCGCAGTAAAACAACTAAAACGTGTTTACTGTCTCAGCACTGGAATGGTAATGGATTGGCCGTCTACATTATTCCAGTTGCACTGGATTGGTCGCACTGGATTCAAAAGTAGACCGCCAATCCAGTTCCTGGACTGGAATGCTGACTGGATTCAGTGCATTCCAGTGCCGGTTTACATTTTTCCAGTAAGCAATCCAGCGCTGGATTCGATCGCTGGACTGGAATAATGTAAACCGGGCATAAAGAAGATTCACTTCAAAAAACTTACAGATATTCACATTTATTTTATTAGTCGGCAGGAGTAGGCAGGATATAATAATTAACTACCGCCTAGTTGCTCGCCTCATAATTCCCATAAATAAGCAATATTCTTGGTCCTAATAATAATGACCGTATCACTCAAATTACAAAGTATGTGGAATATTTTGTTAGACTACATCGGATCATTTTTCTTATTTCTTCCCTAGTTTTGGTTTTATGGGATAAGTAAACAAAAAACATGATTGATGTCTATAAAATAAATTTATTTCGATTAATTAGATCTAGTCAAAGTAAAATAATGTAAAACAGAAGTTTGTTTTAATAATGGAATAGAATAGAACAGAAACATATTTATTAGACACAGATGCAACACAACAGCAACAAAAATAACTAACAACAAGAAAAAAAAAACCCGTCATATTTTTATTTCGTTTTATCTAGTAGTAGACACCTTTTTAGACCCTTTTTCAAAGGAGACGACGGGAGCTCCTTCTCCTCCTGTTTGGTTACTTTAGACCCTGCAGACAGAAATAGGTTGGCGGGACCGTCGACTTTGTTGCTTAAATAGTAATCGTACTTGGCCGGGCATTATAAATAATGCCGTATTAATCACTTGGTCCATACCATATGAACGAAATTATGATCTTCGCCACATTTTATTTAACATCACTCCGACACCAAAGGACACGGGGCACTTCACACAAATAAAAAAAAAATACATTTGTTAAAGATTGTCATAATAAAAAATACAAATAAAATCGAGCACTTTCTTGTAACACAATATTTTCTAGGACCTGTTAAACTCATAAATCTAACAGCATTTTCTTGGCAACCATATAAAAAGCTCGTCAGTTTTAATTCGCTTCATATTTCACGAAGAAGGGCTTATTCAGACCTTGTTGTCAGTTTCCATTTGTTGAACATTTTCTGTTCTTTTCATTAAGTGCTGATATAAAATTGTATTTTCTGCATCCTTTTATTTAAGTTGCCTTGTTAGTTAGTTAGTATGTATGGGCACGGGCACCCAACGCGAAGAAATAAAATTTGGTTCAAATAAATTGCAACTAGATGGCGTGATAAATTTCGATTTGTTATTGAGTTTTGTGAAATATTTAGATTTTCTAGAGAAAATCTAAAAGATGTATGTTCTTGTTTAATTTACTCCCCTAAGCACAAAATTAAGGAATATTGGGCTTTAATTCACATTACAAAGATTATTTGAATGGATCATTTAAAATTGATTCCAATAGATGGCGCGGTTTTAAATTTCTTTATAAAATAGTAGATAGTTTATAAAAGAAAACCTAAATCAAAAAAATGCTACTTCCAAGGACAGTAAAATGTCCTCTAACCGCTTTATAAAAAAAAATAGCTTTATTCATTCCATACATGCATTTCATTTTCTTAAAGTTATCACTTGTTGGATTGGTAAAAATAAATAGTAATAATAAAATCAGTCTTTCATGTGCCCTGATTGCAATCAATTAGCCAATAAAAATAATTCAACCATTCAAATGTTGCTATTATGTCAAGAGATATGAATCGAATATAAAAGTTAAATCTGGAAGTATCAAATCAAATTAAATACTAAATCTTAAATCATAGCATTAAATTAATGTTTTGATCTATAAATTAGATATCTATTGTACATTGGTTATTAAATTGGATATTAGAATTGATTGCTAAATTAAATAAATATAAGTTTAATCAAATTAGATATTGGAAATTGATTATCAAATTACACATTACAATTGATTATTAGATTAGATTTTGAAGTTGATTATTAAATTAGATATTATGATTGGATATAAATTATTTATTAAAGATTATTGAATTAAAATACATATTCAAGTCACAAGCATGGACCCCTCTCGGGTAAAAGCCTCCTCCAAAGAGTGCCAAATGTCCCTGTCTTTTGCTTTCTCAAACCAGTTTCTGCCCGCAATTGCCTTTATCTCATCTTGCCACCTGGAGCATGGTCTATCTCTGCTTCTGGTTCCCTATGGTCCATTCCATGTTGTTATCCTTATTGTCCATCTATCGTCAGTGTACCTAGCTACATGGCCAGCCCATTTCCATTTTTGTCTCAGGGCGAAGATTAAAGTGTCAGTTATCTTAGTCCTGCTACGTATCTTTGACGTAGCTTTGACTCTGTCTCTCAAGGTGATTCCTAGACAACTTCTCTCCATTGCTCTCTGTGTGGTTTGAATTTTAAACTTTGCTTCTATTGCAAATGTCCATGTTTGGCAGCCATAGGTTAGACATGGTAGTATAGCTGAGTCCATAACAAGCTTCTTCAGTTTCATTGGGAGCTGAGATTTCAATATCTCTCTGTGGGCCCAAAACTTCTTCCACGTTGAGGCTATTCGTCTGTTTATTTCGTCTAAATTTATTTTCTCTTTGAAAGACAGTTGTTTTCCAAGGTAGACATATTCCTGAACATATTCCAGTGGCTCATTGTTTACCGAGATGGGTACCAGTTTATCATTAGTCATAATTTTCGTTTTAGTTAGGTTCATCTCTAGTCCCACCCGGTTGCGTGCAGCCTCTAGATAGTTTATCATAACGTTTAGTTTTTCTGGATTATCCGAAAACAGGACTATATCATCTGCAAACCTTAGGTGGCTCATGAACTTTCCATCCATCCTGATTCCCTGCATTGACCAAGGCAGATCCTTCATAATATTCTGCAGTACCGCTATAAATAGTTTAGGTGATATAGGCTCGTCCTGTCTCACCCCTCTATTGATTTCTATGCATTCGCCTGTCTTCTCTAACCTGACTCTGCTTGTGCTTTTGTTGTAGATATTTTTCAGGATGTTTATATATTTGGTATCTATATTTTGACAAGTAAGAGCCTCCCAGATGCTGTGGTGAGAAATAGAATAAAAGCTTTTTGTAATCTATGAATGCTAAATACAGCGGTCTTCGGAACTCCATGTACTTTTCTATTGCCTGTTCCACCACATGGATGTGATCAATTGTACTGAAGCCTGATCTGAAACCGGCTTGCTCGCAGGGTTGGTGTTCATCTATGTCGAGGGATATCCTACTCAGTAGACATAATGCGAACAACTTGTAGAGACAAGACATAAGGTTTAGTGGGCGATAGTTTGCTATGTCTGCCGGGTCACCTTTTTTGTAAAGTAAGACAATTTCTGACTCAGTCTAGCCCTCTGGCACTTGTTCTTCCGTGAGGATCTTATTAAATAGACACGTCAGTGGGGCAAGCAATAATCCCTTTGCATGTTTAATATGCTCGTTTCTGATGCCATCTGGTCCTGGGCATTTTTCCAACTTTAGTTTTAATATGTTTTTCAAGACCTTCAAACATTCATTCTTCAAACATTTCAACATTGGATTGTGTATTTCTTACTTCTTTGTGCGTCTGTATTGAATTTGGTTGCCCATATAGCTTAGCATAGAAATCAGTTGCTAGGTTGATAACTAACCTAACCGCTTTAGTAGCCACTAAATAAAAATACTGGTTGAAAAGAAAAGATACGTGCGTCGGTTGAATTAAAATCGTTTTATCCCGATACCCTTGTTACTCCTACAATCCTATGTTAGGCGTTCAGTATCAGTTGGGTACTTCTGAGTAATCATTTATCATTGAATGTCCACCCAAAGAATTTATTCGTACCCGTCCTAATGTGTACTGTAAGTGATTTGACAGCTTGGCAAGTCACAGCTAAATGGACACATGTGTGAAAAGATAGAAAAAGATTGGACATGGACATATTTATTTTATTTATTTATTTATTTATTAAAACTTTATGCACAAGTACAAAGGCGGACTTAATGCCTTAGGCATTTTCTACCAGTCGACCTTAGGGTGGTGCAGAGATAAAATAAGGCAGGTGCAACTAAATTAAGGGATAAATTGAGAAAAAAACCATATATAAAAAAATACATACAAATATATACTTAGATACATACATACAAAAACAATGCTATAGAGAAACCGAAACCAACAAATCAATTCTGTAATGATTCTGCAAATTTCTTGCGAATGTGCTCACGTGCCTTCAATTTGAAAGATAACCGACTGTTTGCCATCCTGATATTCTGAGGGAGCGCATTCCAAAGAGAGATAGCCTGGACAAAAAAGGACGAGTGGATAAACCCAGAGCGGTGAGAAGGACATTGTAGAAGACGATTATTGGTGGAGCGAAGATTTTTACTGTGAGCAGAGCAAAGGAATTGAACATGAGAAGTCAGATAAGAAGGAGAAGAGGGTTTATCAATAAAAGAAAACAGGGTAGTCAAGGCCCTCAGCGCTCTACGCTGACGAATGGGTAACCATTTTAAAAGTGATCGATGAGTGGATACATGATCATACTTACGGAGGTTGAAGACAAATCGAATGCAGTTATTTAGAAGGCGGTCAAGTTTATTGAGTAGATCTGCATTCAGGTCATAGTAGCACACATCACCATAGTCAATAATGGGAAAGATTATGGACTGTACAAGCATGGCCTTTATGTGAGCTGGGAGAAGATTTTTTAGCCGATACAGTGAACGCAACGTTCCGGTGACCTTTTGGCTGACACTCGTAACCTGTTTGCGCCAGTCAAGGCAAGTGTCGATGAGCAGACCAAGATCCTTAACCTCGGAACTAAACGGGATTGGTACGTTGTCGAAGGTTATGGGTGGAACAGTTAAGCTATCGAGCTTTCTCAAGCTATGGGGGCTCCCAAGTATGATAGCCTGGCATTTTGCAGGGTTAACCGCCACACCGAATCGGTCCGACCAGCCTTTAATCATAATTAAATCCCGGTTTAGCCCCTCGATAGCTTCCGATATGTTGTCAACACGCGCCTGACAGTAGAGCTGTAAATCGTCAGCGTAGAGATGATACGCACACTGAAGCTCGGTGGTTATTAGATTTATGAAAATTGAGAACAGAAGAGGAGATAAGATACCGCCTTGAGGGACGCCAGCTGCAAGGTCACACCACCCAGAAGACAAGTCTCCAGTACGAACTGATTGCTGACGCCCCCGAAGATAAGAGGAAAACCATTCCAGCACCTCGTGAGAGACATTACGATAAGAAAGGATAGACAAAAGGATATCGTGATTGACAGTATTAAAGGCGTTGGAGAAGTCGATTAACACTAAAATAGTAACTTTAGTGTCCTCCATTCCCCGCCTTATATCGTCAGTCACTTTAAGGAGAGCTGACACGGTACTGTGCCCGGGCCTGAAACCGGATTGAAACGGGCTGATGAGGGAGTTGTGGTAAATAAAGTAGGACAGGTGTTTATGAACACAGGCCTCGAGCACTTTGGACAGGAAAGGAAGGATAGAAATTGGGCGAAAGTGACCAGAAAGATTGGGATTGGGAATCTTAGGCAGGGCTCGAACGCCACAAGGAAGGGAAAACACCGGAGTAAAGAGAGAAGTTAACAATGTGGGAGATTACAGGAAGAAGTTGATCCAAAGCCGACACGATCATATGACGACTGATGTTATCGCAGCCCACAGCTTTGGATTTAATGGATAGGATTATTTTTTTGATCTCTACTGGGTCGACTGGGGTGAAGACAAAGGGGGCAATATTAGGACGCGTCAGACCAGCAAGGTAGTCGATAGTTTGACGTTTGGTTAGACTGTCTATCATAGGCACAGTAGAGAAAAACTGGTTTAGATTGTCCAAGTCAATTTTGTTAGGAAGGTCTGAATGTTGCGATTTGCCGATACCTAGGGTCCCAAGGAATTTCCAGATATCGGCAGAAGAAGAAGAATAAATATTATTTAGAATGTGGCGGCGTTTAGAGTTGCGTATCATCTGATTACACCGATTCCTAGCTGACTTGAACAAGGTCCAATTGTCCTCCGAGCGATCTTTTTTGAATACCCGAAACGCGCGGTCCCTCCGTCGCATTGCCATCCGGATTCCCCTATTCATCCATGGAGCAGGTGGACGCTTCAACTTGACTCTCCTGATAGGAGCATGATTATCATACAGTTTGGTCACAGCACTGTTGAACACACAAACTTTGTCATCCACAGTCGCAGCTTCATGTAGGAGTGTCCAGTCAATATTCGAAGCATCTTTTTGTAGTTGCTCACTATCCATACGTGCAAAGGCACGCCTGTACTGGAACGTTGGTTTAGGCTTTGGAGGTTTAAGGACATAGGACAGGTAAATAAGGTCGTGATGGGAAAAGCCAGGGGCAACATGTTGACCATGTGAGGAAACTAGGGAAGGATTAGAGGTGAGGATAAGGTCGAGCCAGGTATCATCGCCGATTGTATTATGATGAGTCGGTTGGAGAGGCAATACGTGAAGACTGGCTGACTCGACAATATGCAGGAGTTTACGGGACCGAGGGGAATTGTGAGCAAGGAGGTTGGTGTTAAAATCACCCATGATGATGTGATGTGCATACTCTGAACCCAAAGACTCAAGTACCGATTCGAATTCGGTGAAATAATCAAGGGAAGGGGGGCAGTACACAACACCTAAAACGGTTTTAGCTCCTTTGACACAAACCTCTATAAAAAGAAACTCGGCAGAATCATTTGAAACAGAATTGGTAAGAATTTTAAATGGAAGATCACCACGAAGATAAATTGCTACACCACCCCCTCTCTTACCAATCCGATCATTCCGAAGAAGAACAAAACCAGGAAGAGAGTAGTTGGTAGATGAAAGTTCAGGTTTGAGCCAGGACTCAGAAATCAGGACGGCGTGAACATTATTATTGAAAAAGTATCGTACAATTCGCTATGGTGGCTCGGAATGCTTTGAGCGTTAATGTGGCAAACGTTAAACAGTCGGTCAGGGTTTTGGCTGAACCTTTGACGCAAAAGATCGCCAAGGGTGTCCGAAAGAGAGTTTAAGCTAACATCAGAAGAAGAGGCAGTTGATGCGTTGGCAGAATAAAAAGATTCGTTTTCAGATAACATCATATGAAAGTAAATATATAAATAAAATATATACCAAAATTACAAACAAGTCACACAAACAAAAACACTACACGAAAGGCTGGCGCTTGCATCTCTGCACCACCCGCCAGCTAACATCATAATTTATAATAGAACAAACACTACATACAAATAATATTGAAGGAAGTACAAAGGGAACGATGAAAGTTTACATAAAATAGAAAGTGATATAAAATATGCAATAATAATGGTACTCGAAACGCACCTTGCCAAACGATCATGAACGTATCCGATTAAAGTCAGGTAACATTACGAATTGACGGTAGTTGAACAATAATAATTACTCTGATTGACATATGAGGCATAAAAAAAAATGAGGGTAAACACTGTAAAGTTATTATAAATACTCGAAATTACAGAGCTCTAAGCGGCAACTACGTATTACATTAGTAAAACAAAACAAACTATGCAACAAAGTGATAAGAAGAAAAGTAAATAAAGTGATAGCTAAGAACATAATAATATCATAAAATAACGACAAGATTTCTATGGTAAGTAAAACCTTACTACTATTGGGTATGTGTACACATTATTAATGAAAATAAGTAAATAAATACCATTAACGCGCCTTACTTTGCAGGTTATCGCCTCCCTGGACCTTCGGATACTTCGCTAGGAGTGGACTCAGTTCGTCGATTGAAGTTATCTTATGTTTACTCCCGTCAGGGGCCTTCACCACAATAACACCGTCCTGAGTCCAAGAAGATCTCATCCCGAAGTGAAGCCGCGCCTTCCCAAAGATGTTCTGCCGTGTCCTTGTCAAGAACTCCTTGACTGAGATGGAGGAACCATTTAAGCCTGTCTTAGCTTTCCAGACCGCTGATTTGTCATCATAGGTAGAAAACTTCACCAGGATTGGCCTATGAAGATCTTTATTAGTTACACCGAGTCTATGACAGAACTTTATGGAGGTTGCAGCCAATGGTTTGGGGGCCAGCTTCTTGTTGATGATGTCCAGGATGACTGTGCTGCTGACTTCACCGTCAACCTCTGGAATGCCCTGGAAAATCAGCGCCTTTCGCCGATGTCTGGTCTCCATCACGTCAACCTGTCTGGCGCACTCGCCAATCTGTCCTCGGAGCAGGCTAAGCATGCTGAAGACCAGCTCTCTGAAGGTGCGAAATTCTTCGGCAATCCTCGCCACAGTGTCTTTGGCGGGCCCCGCGCATTGGTTCTGCGCCTCCAACTCTCCCATCTTCCGGATGAAGCTGTCCTCGAGGGTTTTTTGTGCAGATACAATTTCGTCAAGTTGTGACATTGTGATCCTCTAAACCAGTGAAGTGTAGTGCGCAGTGAAAGTGATGTCGGTGATTGTACAGATGCTATTCTGGCAGGTGGTGCAAAATACTTGCTGGGAGTCACCTAAAAGTGCTGCAAACGTGAGTACCCGTGTAGTGGATGTTTTACTTTAATTATTTGTATAAATTAACAACTTTTAATATGTATTTCTATTTTTTATATTAAATTACTTTGGAAGTACGTCTATTGTTATTTACACCTACCCACGTCGATCCAGTGTCTGATTTATCTGAGGCAGGTTTACACTAGGAGAGTTTCTCACCTTCTGAATGTGTTATTGAAATAACTTTTTCAAAAAAATACTACCGACTTCCAAATACAAAACTACAAAGTGAAAAATAATTTAATTTTTTGTAGTCGGTGTCTTTCGTAGGCCAATATTTTTTTTGCGTTATTATTATTTCGGAATATACTTTTTCAATCATAAAAAGAATTTTCAAAATCGGTCCTCAATTGACGGAGATATCGGAAAAAAAACACAAAAAAAAATACAAACAATGTCGAACATAGAACCTCCTCCTTTTTGGGAAGCCGGTTAAAAAGGACTAGTAAGATAGCTTGTGTACATGGAAAATTTAAAGCGTCTGATTCGAGAAAAAGAAAATATTTCGAATCACAGTTGTTAGAGGAAATCTTCCGGCATGTCCACGAGTCTCGATACATAACTATGTATTTATTTAGTCATGGTTCCGAACTTCTAACTTCCTTGGAGAATAGAAAGTAGACGAAGTGATATTTTAGTAGTGCCAAAATATTATCATCACACAAGTCACATGTGAGATATTTTAAATTTTTGACAATAATTTTCGCAGATAGAATGTTGATATAACTAGATCCTAATGTTATTCTCGCCGTCTCGGGGAGCGAAAATATCTCTTTGTGTAAAAGAAAAGATATTTTCGATCACAAAAAGACCAAGAATTTCGTGTCTCTTTTATATTATTTTTATCGTCAAAGTGTACGAGACTTTGGTCATAGACAACCAGAATTCTTTCTGATCATTTCTCTCTTCCATCTATGTTTTATTGGAACTGTATCTAATCTGATGTGATTTTACAAGGAAGCTACTATTTTATTTTCAACACACTTGCTCATAAAGTGGCTCTAATTTCACCGCAATTAGGCACATAATGACACCTGTTATCAAACTGTGACTTTTTCATTACTATTACTCACAAGTGAGATAAAGAGTTCTTTTTTAAATTTATTGGTTGAGTTGCTTTGTTCTTAAAAAAGTTTCGATACAAAAAAGATCGTGCTCAATAGTACAAATGTAACACATTTCATGCAACTTCGTATTTAAATAGATAATTTCAACATGTACGTGTTTAATAAATAAAACTTTCATTTAAATATAACTTTTGTTTTTGTCTGTAAAAAAGAAAACTTGAAATTCCCCATTATGTATTTGGCTAAAACGCTATCCACGAAAAACCAAAAAAAAGATAACTCATTATTTTTAATCTATGGCCGATCGCCATTGTTAGATGCGCGCGCATAGGAAAACTGATTAATTTTGCCCACCATTGCGAAAAAAAATTCACAACTCGTTTTACTGTTGGAAATGATTTTTTTGTATTATTTTCTTCACAAGTGTGTTGAAAAACGTCGTATGATACACGTGTGTATTGATGATTACCGTCCTCGGCTCTCTTAAGACCCCCACATAACGGCTCGTATGTTAGAACATTTAGTCGCCGTCTGAGAGTTGCATGCTTTGTCCTTTATTTTATAATCTGATTCGTTTTATATTGTTTCCAAGAGCTCTTTAATGTTTCACCTTTAGTACATTTCATTTTTCACCATCCCAGACAATAACGAAATTTTGGGACAACTAGTAGGTACTCATATGTATTTATTTACAGACTGTGTTGCTCCAATGAACCCTATAAGCCTGCCTCCATTTTCTTTTAATGCTATCGTCTTGATTTGTGAGAGCACGAAAAGTTTGCAACATACTTCGACATTTATCTACTTATAAACAATATTATATAATGTAAAGAACACCAAATATCTTAATCTATATATATAAAATACTTTGTCCTGAATGACTGACTGACGGATCAACGCACAGCCTAAACCGCTGATCGTAGAGACCTGAAACTTGGAGGGTGTGTTCTTTTTATGACGAAGGCATCCGATAAGAAAGGATTTTTGGAAATTCCTCCCCTAAGGGGGTCGGCCGAAATTCTTGATACTTGGTTCAAATAGTAATCTAAGTAAATGATAAAGGTTGTCATAATTAGATTTTCGAAACTACCCCCAACTGGTGATTAAGCGGGTGTTGAAGTTTGTTTGGCAGAATCTGATTTCTTGGGTCATAAAACTTGGCACAAATACTATCCTAAATGAATATAAAGGTTGTTATTATATTTTTTTTCAAACCCAAAAGACAATTTAGGGGTGTTAAAGTTTTATTGAAGAATGTTAATACTTCAGTTAATAAACTTAAAACTTGACATAAATACCAACCTAAATAAACAACAAAGGTTTTCATTATTCGTTTTAAGAAATTACCCCCAAAAGATTGTTTCGGAGCTTTTTTTTTTTTTGAAAAATCGTATTTCTTGGGTTATTAAACATGAAACTTGTCATAAATGCCAAACTAAACAAACAATATGGGCTATCATTATTATTATTAAATAAAAATAATCTTAAGACGATAGGGGGTGGTAAAGTGTTTATGTTGTAATTGGTGGTTGATCTCCTACCGTGCTATAGTCAATTTAGTAGGTATGGAATATAGGGAAATATTCAAATGAAACAAAAACCATGTTATACAAATACAATTATTATTAAATCAAGTAGACGGGTATACCCATCCAATAGATGGTTGAATATTCCCAAACCCTATAAACGTCACACAAGGCCTAAAGTTCCTGCCCAGAACTTGTCTCCGGTTCCAAGCTGAACAGGTTACATGAGATCAATGTTGCATGTACACATACATACAAATTCAGGGTCGTTCTAGTATTTATCGGCTTCGTGAGATGACCAATTAGAAACTCTCTTTGCAGCTCAATCATATACGTAGATTAAGGACGCTGTTACATTTTCGACGAACTCAAATTTAGGTATCTAGTAGCACACAACAACATTACGCGCACGCACTCATTGAAACTACTGAGCGCTCGATTTTATACATCACTCAAATAATATTGGTCCTTGTTATTATTTTTTAATTTTATTGAAGTTGATTCAGGAAGGTTAGTTGGCACTTTGGAAATGCATTTGGTAACTATTACAAACCGTCGTCGTTAAAAGTAGGTTCTATTTTCAACCGACTTCAAAAAAAGGAGGTGCTCTATCTATTCGACCCGTATGTATCCGCGATTTTCTTTAAAACTACTTATCCGATACTATCGGGTTTACGTCGATTAATGTATGTGTTTTCAGGGAAGGTTTTATTGTATAATATATTAGGATATGATAAAGATCTTCGGAGATAGACAATGGAACTCTTCAATAACAAATAGCAAATGACCTGCGATTAGTGTGATCGTATAGTTATGTTTTGTTTTCACCATACCATAATATAAAATCACGCTTGTACGTTTTTAGGGGGTTAACAGATTTATTTAGTATACCTACCCAATATGGGGTACCAACAAAAACTAAAAAGAGAAAAATAATAACTTTTCCGTGTCGAAAAACGAAAAACAATAGATACCGACACCGACTTTCGATAAGAGAAGCTTTCACTTTATTGTAGTAAGTAGGTATTTTTAAAAATACGTAACGTAAAATAAGTAGATACCTAAAACGAAATAATTTCCGGTCACAAGGATTAAAAAACCGGCCAAGTGTGAGTCGGACTCGCGCACGACGGGTTCCGTACCATTATTGCAAACAACGGCAAAAAAACACGTTTTTTGTATGGGAGCCCCAATATTTATTTTATTCTGTTTTAGTATTTGTTGTTATAGCGGCAACAGAAATACATAATCTGTGAAAATTTCAACTGCCTAGCTATCACGGTTCATGAGATACAGCCTGGTGATAGACAGACAGACAGACGGACCGCGGAGTCTTATTAATATGGGAAACCCTAAAAATGACTTGAACATTTTGCATTACATATTATATAAAATATTACCATCAAATTTTTTTGGAGTATTACTTAATGAGCATTAGCTAATGTCATACTACCCAAAAACCATGAAAATGTCACCCATGACGAAAAGATGTCAAATTTTCGTCGGCGCCATCTTGTATTTTGGTTTTGACCCCATATTAGATATAAGCGACGCCAAAAACCATGAAAATGACACCCATATCGAAAAGCGGTCAAATTTTCGTCGCCGCCATCTTGTATTTTGGTTTGACCCCGTATTCGATATAAGCGACGCCAAAAACCATGAAAATGACACCCATATCGAAAAGCGGTCAAATTTTCGTCGCCGCCATCTTGTATTTTGGTTTGACCCCGTATTCGTCATACATACAAACCGGTTCAAATCATAAATCTCCTGCCACCCATCCGCTTGCGTCATGGGTGTCATTGTCATGGATTTTGGGGTCGCTCATATCGAATACGGGGTGTATTCGATATGAGCGACCCCAAAATCCATGACAATGACACCCATGACGCAAAGATGTCAAATTTTCGTCGGCGCCATCTTGTATTTTGGTTTTGACCCCATATTAGATATAAGCGACGCCAAAAACCATGAAAATGACACCCATATCGAAAAGCGGTCAAATTTTCGTCGGCGCCATCTTGTATTTTGGTTTTGACCCCATATTCGATATAAGCGACGCCAAAAACCATGAAAATGACACCCATATCGAAAAGCGGTCAAATTTTCGTCGCCGCCATCTTGTATTTTGGTTTGACCCCGTATTCGTCATACATACAAACCGGTTCAAATCATAAATCTCCTGCCACCCATCCACTTCTAACCTTCACCGCCGCCAGCTTAACCTTACCCATCCAAATCCTAACCTTACTAAGAGCTGCTTAAACCCACCCATCCATTTCTCAACCTTATCAACAACTGCTTAACAATACCTATCCAAATCCCGATCATACCCAACATAATTTCTAAATCATATTCTAATAATAAAAGGAAACTCAAACATACTTTTATTTCGGTCCGGTAAAATATCAACTCCTTTCGATCACGACATACGACTCACGCATGCACACTACAATATTTTCTATTACTTTTATCGTATTTAGTTTTTGCAAAAAAGCGATACGCTCGTCCTTCCACGAGCGCTTCTGAGCGCGGAATGATACGCTTCGAGTGCAAAATGTATGAAGAAGTCGGCAAGTGTTTTTATTGTAGCTAATAATTAAAATATATATTGATTTGGGTAAAAAATAATTATCTGAACCTGTAAAGGACTATATATACCGCAATTTTTTTATAATTTTGAAGATAAAAAATGCTGTAAAATTAACAAAACTGGGACCTATTCGGACCCTACTTTTTTAATATTTTTGCGATTATCGTGATGGGCAAAACGTATTTGTGCGAAAATTTTGTATGATGTCATGCAATTTTTCTGATGCCAATCTGGAGCTGAATATATTATCTTTAAATTAAGACCATGATATCTTCACATCTGTGATTGCATATACCTTAAAATTGTACCTGAAAAGCACTGTTATTTGTAGAAAAATGTAATAGCGTCCTTAATAACGGATAGATCCAGTCGTGCTCAGTGCAGCATATAAAGTTATACTTAAAAAACATCCTGTAGTGACCGGTTCTATGAGGCAATTCACAGGCTCGTACACGCACTAAATGACCACTTTTCAACACGTCTACTCTGGCCAGCGGATCTCATATTACTGACGCGGTGCGCACGAGATTGTGATGTCTGTGTGGGGGTAAGTGGGGATGGCAAAGTGAACGTGCGAGTGAGATAGATACACTACATCCCTTCCTCGTTAATGATTTTATTAAGAATATATTTAATATTAATTAATTTAGTAATGATGTATTTTTGTTCTTCACGTGATAGATTCTTGTCTTTTTTTTACGCTCTCAACATCCCTTCAACCTCCTATTTTTCTTCAATTCAATGATAGGAAATAAAGTTATCACCAAAAACTACGAAAACTGTAAGTTTTCAGTGTTCAATTTATATAATTATTTTGTGAGTACGTGGACATTATTGTGTGTCATTAGCACTTGTTTCTGATTTTAGTTTTATACGTATTTTGTTATGTTTTCTAGAATGTCACTGTGAGATAGGAAAAAAAAAGATGTGAGTTCATGTATGTACGGAAATCTCTAATTTAATGGAAATCACAATTCCTCCAATTTAATGGCAGCAGCCACCCATCAATTTAATGGCAGCAGTCACCCATCAATTTAATGGCAGCAGCCACCCATCAATTTAATGGCAGTAGCCCACCAATTTAATGGCAGCAAAACCAACCAATTTAATGGCAGCAACCCACCAATTTAATAGCAGCAGCCCACCAATTTAATGGCAGCAAACAACCAATTAAATGGCAGCGACCCTCCAATTTAATGGAAGCAGCCCACCAATTTAATGGCAGCAACCCGCCAATTAAATGGCAGCAGACCACCAATTTAATGGCAGCAACCCACTAATTTAATGGCGGCGACCCACTTAATTTAATGGCAGCAGCCCACCAATTTAATGGCAGCAACCCACCAATTTAATGGCAGCAACCACCCACCAATTTAATGGCTGCAAATCCCACCAATTTAATGGTAGCAAATCCCACCAATTTAATGCTAGCAAAACCCACCAATTTACTGATAGCAAAACCCACCAATTTAATGGTAGCAAAATCCGCCAAATTAATGGCAGCAGCCCACCAATTTAATGGCAGCAACCCACCAATTTAATGGCAGCAACCCACCAATTTAATGGCAGCAGCCCACCAATTTAATGGCAGCAAACAACCAATTAAATGGCAGCGACCCTCCAATTTAATGGAAGCAGCCCACCAATTTAATGGCAGCAACCCGCCAATTAAATGGCAGCAGACCACCAATTTAATGGCAGCAACCCACTAATTTAATGGCAGCAACCCACTAATTTAATGGCGGCGACCCACTTAATTTAATGGCAGCAGCCCACCAATTTAATGGCAGCAACCCACCAATTTAATGGCAGCAACCACCCACCAATTTAATGGCTGCAAATCCCACCAATTAAATGGTAGCAAATCCCACCAATTTAATGATAGCAAAACCCACCAATTTAATGATAGCAAAACCCACCAATTTAATGGTAGCAAAATCCGCCAAATTAATGGCAGCAGCCCACCAATTTAATGGCAGCAACCCACCAATTTAATGGCAGCAAATCCCACCAATTTAATGGTAGCAAATCCCACCAATTTAATGATAGCAAAACCCACCAATTTAATGATAGCATAACCCACCAATTTATTGCGTCTTTTTACTCCACCTATTCCTATAAGCATAATCAGCCTATAATGCTCCATTCACCGGAAAGCAAACCCTCTCTTCTTTGCGACAGGGACAAGGACTCAATCCACCACACGTTCGCTTAGAACGTGTGGTGGATTGTGGTTGCCCGGCGGACGTCACACGTTCCGAACGAATCACCGGCTCTAGGACATACGGTTTCCTCACCATAAGTATGTTTATTTATAACTGAGTACTATTTCGTGACATTGAAAATCCGACAATCCTCCACACCAATCGAGTGTGGTCACCTACGAAACTGTTTATGTAGGTACCTTTATAGTTTTACAAAAACGGTTCAGTGTTAACGTTAACATTGCATATTATTTTCACAGCTAAATAACATCAAGGCTATCGATGTGGCACTTTGTTAAAAATGACATTTTGTTAGTTGTCTGGTCCCCGAGATATCATTTTACAACAGCAGTGCCCTTGGTAGTCTTAATAGATTTGCGCCCATATGGCTATTCTGATCCAGCGCACTCTCCAAACTGTACACCACTTTAAATGAAATCGGTATCTACGTTTATTAAGTTTAGCCTTCATTATACTCATTCTACATGAAATAGGCACTCTTTTACAACATGACCCGCCTCGAATCTAACCTAAATTGTTATGACTCGCCTGGTATCTAGCCATACCTTATGGCATCAGCCACCTCCTAACCTGGCATCACTCGCTTATGATGTAACCAACCATGTGCCATACGTTCTTTTGTTTTTCTTGAAATACGCTTAGCCTTCAGGCAAACCTTAGATAATTTAATGATGAGTGCTGATCGTTTACGTTTGACCATAAATAAACTTTTTTTGTCCATTTGACGTTAATGAAGAACTAATACTCAAACTATATATTTGTAAATCATACATACATAGATGTAAAGAAAAGTACAGAGATCGCTATTGCTCATCGTATCTTCTCTGATTCAGGCGCCCTGCTTTAAATACCCAGAACACTGTAAGTGTATATTCTGTGTTGTATTATTGTATAGTGGCGCGAATCTTAGTGTCACGACACTTCTATTTAAATTTTCAATTAAAATAATTATTTTGCAATGACGCAATATAATTTTATGTACAATCAACAAGATTGAAACGTGACCCACCCGATACTAATTATTACGGGTATTCTAACCCAATTAGGTCTAATCTTGTTTAAATATATATTTTCTCAGCAACAATTTGCCATCGATTTAATAAGACAGTCATAGACTAATATATTATAGAGTGAAAGTCAGTGACAATTAGTTTACCAATCTCGCTATCATTTCAATGATATTTGCAGGTTGAATATTTACTCTAAATCTTGATACTTAGCATTTTTCTTTGAATTCAAAATAAACTCATAAATAGTAGTACTCTAAATACTACTCTAATTTTTTTGTATTTATTTTATCAAATTTTTATCTTCTTTCTATAACTATTTTTTATGCGCGACGATAGTTAATTCAAATTTCTGCTTTATCATTTTTTTTTTTCGTTTAATAAACTTACTGCATTGAACAAAATGGTCAAAGTAGTTTCGCGACCAGATGCCTGTATTGACACAGTTTATATATTTTTGAAATGTTTTAAATCCACTATGAGATGAATGGTATATAGTAAGAAAACTCTAATGTTTTGAAGTTTACAAACGGATGGGTCAAAAATCAAACAGTCTAACTGTATATTGGGTATTGTTATGTACGTAGTATATTTTTGATTTATTTTATTCCTTCTCGTAGTTAGTTTGCCTTTTTACACCTGACTACCTCTACCCTCTTTTACAAACTCTCTCCATCACTCAAAAGTTTGGTAGTAGAAAACCGAATCCAGAGGTAAACTCGCTTTTGTCCAAATATTTTTTATGTCCTGTGTACAAAATTCAAAGAATGTTCCAAATGCAATGATGTAAATCTGTTTTTATGACTACTACACTCTTAAAAATGTACATACCTGATAGGGTCAGCAGCTCAAACCCTTTTGAAGAATAGTAGGCAACTGTCAGTTCAGACAGATCCAAAACCTTACTAATATTATAAATGCGAAAGTACGGATGGACGGATGCATGTCCGCCACCCAACCACGCCAGAACTGCCGAACGAATCCGGCTAAAACTCGACACAGAGACCGATCACAGTCCGGAACAGCACATAGGCCACTTACCCTGGTGTAATGTTAACTAGGGATAAATTTCGACCTGCACGGGGGCGAAACCGCTGGAAAAAGTTAGTTAATAAATATGTTTTCGTGACCAGAATGTAATAAGTTTAATATATTGTTCCAAAGCATACTGTATATGATACGTAGGCAATGAACAAACAACAAGATCTTGAAAAGATTATTTAAAAGTTAACACGAATTTGTTAACTAATAGTGTAAGTTAACTAACTTTATCTTTTTATAAATCAATCATTCCTTTCCTTTTTAGGTTTAATCAGCCCTAAAACTTCGTAACTAAAACCCGTATTTTATATAGCTCTGTTGTTGCATGAGTCACCGCTGTTTACAGCAGGAATTTTTGAACTCATATGCATGGCTTATGTAACCAAAACATTACTGCTTGACCTTAGGATGCTTGCAAATATTTACATGCCCATTACGAGCTTTTTAGAATCTGCGTGGCTTGACGTAATCCAATTTAATCTTGAGACCTTCGTTTGAGCAGTTATGGCTACAAATATGGACATTTAATTTCATATTGTATTGGTCATTAAGATGTACACAATTTTTTTTTTGCCCAAACCACCTTTGGTGATATTAAAAGTTACTGTTTATCATCATTAACATTTTAATCGGTAGACGATTAAATTTTAACCCGTTAATTTTAATGGTTAGGCTCGATAAACAATGAATAAATACGTAGGCATTTAGGTATATATATACCTACAATGTACATATTCACATAAACAACGCGTGTATACCTACGTTTTAAGTCCTTTCATTAAGATTTTTGTCGTGGTTGTAACTGCAAACTTCACTAGAGTGATTATAATCTTTGAGTTTACTGCTTGATTTCGAATGTCATATGCCCGATGGCTAATTCCCCGAAGTCATCAAATCAAACATCCGAATTTCCAAAATTCCATAGCATCGATGTACCACAATTTCGAATAGTGTTCAAATGTGTCCTAATCGAAACGAAATCACATATAATCAAACAAAACGTTTTTCTCGATCTTTGGAAACCCCTATTTGAATTATGAACGGTAACCAGAAAATTATTCCATTAAATAGGGTAGACTCTCGATTGTCTGTGGAAAGATTTCAATGATACCCGCGTTGCAGAGGCAGTAGTTCGGTTTCAAAATAACAATGTACTGTAACAATGTAATGTAATTACAGAAATAAAATCATTTATCAATATATAGGTAATTTTTCATTTTTATCACGTAGGACCTGCTTAAATATCTTATTTTCATAACGGAATGTGGGCGCCTAAACGATAACAAATTAATGTGTGTTATGTCATGCATTATCTACTTACCCCAATCCTTCGTCTTTTTATTTAAACCAATGTTTTTTCTTACTTTATCCTCGTCGTCATTTGTAGTGACCGGTTCTATGGGGCAATTCACAGGCTCGTACACGCACTAAATGACCACTTTTCAACACGTCTACTCTGGCCAGCGGATCTCGTATTACTGACGCGGTGCGCACGAGATTGTGTATGTGTGTGTGGGGGTAAGTGGGGATGGCAAAGTGAACGTGCGAATGAGATAGATACACTACACATCCTACACTTCAACATCATAACAACCACTCAAAACTAGATCTACCTATCTATAAATGAACCTATGAGGGTCACTAACTCTCTCAAAATATAACGCTGTACGCTGATGTAAAATAAACATTACTTGTACTTGGATTGCTGGTTAACTGGTTAGGTGGTTAGCGGAACACGAGCCCCTTGGTATCGGTTCAACGTGCCCAGCACGAGAACCACATGGCGAAGCGCGTCCTACGGGGACAATATCGGAACAGAATCTCCAGTCAGGAACAGACAATAGCGAAGGACTTTTGTACCTTGGTGATCTTCCTCGAACAAGGACGAAAGCGGCGTATGCTACCTCTGCAATGGGTCGGCCACGCTGTCCGCACACTCGTCGGGTCCGTCAACACACACCAAACGGTCGCCCACTAGTCCATCTACAGCCTAGCCTAAAGGAGCCAGAACTGTAACAATATCCCCCCTCATAAGGAAAAACGAAGCCAACAAAACACGAGAGGAGAAAGAACAAGGAATCCTTGTGCGACTTACCACGGCAAATCCAGGAATGGAACCTGGAAATCAGCTTGCGAAACTCCGTCAATCTGTGGCGTCTGTGCAGCAAGAGGTATCGTTCTGTTGTTCCGCTAGTGCCAGGCGGAACGCGGCCACATCCAGTATCTCTCTGGCGCGATCTCTCCAACCCATGTCTCCAACGAATCCCTTAGTCATGATGGTCTCCGAATTTCAATTTCAAAGACACAAATTCCATCGACCATAGACTAAATAGTGTTGATTTGTTAGAATTTAGTCGAGTTGTTGTCAATAGTGATATATTGAGTGGATAAGCACAGAGATGTCATCACTAGACTACAAAATGATTTTGCAACGTCACAATGTGGAATCATATGTCTTGGGTTAATAAATTTGAAAGTTGACATAAATACCAACAAAATTAAACATTAAAGGGTGTCACAATTAGTTATTCGAATCTACCCCCAAAAGACGATTTAGGCTAACTAACTATGGCGCTTTTGCCATACCTATTATTGGAATCAAATATAACAGCTCACAATGTTAGGACCCATTAATATTAATGCTAATTTTTATCCGTGGTGCTAGGCAACTGGGCTTATCCCAGTTGTAAACGACCCTTTGTGCCTATTGGTCTTGTTTGTTCTGTCTCCTGCTTGATATGGAGGGAAGCGGAAATTTGTATTTTTCTTACTCGTCCATTTTCTTTTCTGATTAATTTCGTTGCGGGATCCAAGACAGTTAAATTCATTCTCCGGGACTTCGTCGAGCTTTATTGCCTCGGCGCTTTTCTGGTGGTCGCCACTGTTGATTCTGGCTTTCAGGAGTTGCAGTGGTTTGGGAATAGTGCGGTGGGATTGTCCCAAAAAAAGACGATTTAGGGAGTGCTAAAGTTTTTTTGAAGAATCTTATTTCTTGGGCTAATACAGTTGAAGCTTGACATTAATACCAACCTAAATAAACAATAAAGGTTGTCATTATTAGTACTACTACTACCTACCCCCAAAAGGTTATTTATGGGGTATTAAAGTGTTTTTGAAGAATCTTATTTCTTGGGTAAATAATTTTGAAAGTTGACTTAAATACCAACCTAAGTAAATAAATTTGTTTGCATAAAAAAATCAAATTCCTTGGGGATAAAATAAATAATCGAAAATTACATGACATTTATCCTCCAAGTAAGTCTATCTGAAATCTCCTACCCGTCTTGAACAAGCGAGTTTATTATTAATGCTTTTGCTTTTTCTATATGAGAAAATACCTTAGCCCAGCAGAGGGACGGTAATGAACTGGTGTGATCATATTATTTTTAAGTACCTATATAAGAGTACTTTTTAACCGACTTTCCAAAAAGGAGAGGTTCTATGTACGACTGTGAATATTTTTTTATGTATTTTCTCCGTCAATTCTGAAAATTCTTCTTGTGTTTGAAAGGATTCTTCCCAAGGTCCTATATAAATTTAGTGAAGATCTGATAAAAACTTTGGAGAAATACAACAGAACTCTTAAATAAATGACGGAAAATCTCTCTGGTTTGCTACAATCGCATATCTGATTATTGTAACTACAAAGTGTAAAAAAAACTAATTAACAAGCAACTGCCAAGCCTTTTCAGGAAGTCGGTTGTATTTTTTTAAGTGACAAAAAAGAAGCAGGAGGTTGTCAATTCAACAAATATATTTTTATGTACCATGCATAACTTTTTATAGTGGTCCGATTTAAAAAATCTTTATTGGAAAATTTTATTGGTAAGATTATACCCTAAAGTTGGTCACATTTAAATATAGAAAAATAAAATCCGCTTCTAAAGGTAGAAAAAATTATTTATTGATATTTTTCCACAAAATTTTCAATTTTGTTCAAATCAAATAACCTAAAAAGCGAACAAATATAGGACTTAGGACAGACTTTGCATGCACCTTCCTGTCAACTCAACGGAAGGGTAGGGGCCAATTTTTTTTTTTTTTGTTAATAAGTTGGTACGGCTAAGCTAGCCTACTTCCGGCAGAGACACAACCCCTTTCTTTATTTACATAATGTTTCTGGTTGGTATCCGATTTCATTAAAGTCACTTATACATTTCGTGTCAGACCCATGTCTCCATGTTAACCTAAAATGCCAGATTTTATTAACAGACCGGATTTTTTCGGAAAAGCCGGATGTTATGGGCTTTATCCTTATTATTTCCAGTAGCCGAATGTTTTACGATGTTATTTTGTTTATTTTATACTGATGGCCACACATGTGAAGGAAGGCTTTTGTGTTATGGTATCTCGATATACTTGCAGTTACAATATAAGTTGCATTACATTTGCTGTCTAACTTTTTTAACGATTAACAATTTTATAACGTTATTTATCTGATATGTTCCCACATATGCACTCCCGCCCTTAGCAATAAATAGGTACATATAAAAATCCTTGGCCCAAAACAAAAAGTTACATTTGTCGGAATGCCAAAATTAGAGAGCGCATGTCAATCTCATAATGGATTTTATCAATTGTTACGATGATAGGTGGACCGATGACCTGGGTTGTGGGATTCCGCTGGACGCGAGACACACAGGACTGGTCAATGTGGCGAGACTTGGAATGAATGACTGGACAAAGAATGCTTCAATACTCTAGTGCAAAAATACAATTAACATTTTTCTCACTCAGCGATGTGAGTTCGAGCATTTAGAAGAGGGCCTTGTGCGAGACAGGATCGTGTGTATGAGACGGCAAGCTGCGCAATCAACTACTCAGGGCAGATGATCTCACTCTGGCAGAAGCTGTAAAAGTCTGTCAAGCTAACGAGGTGTCCATGGAGGAGCAGATGCAGATAGAGGGCACCAAGACTCGGGTGGTAGCAGTGGACGCAATGTACGCTCGCGGAGGCGCAGCGAGAGTCGGTGCAGGCACAGCGGTAGCGGCCAGTCGTAGTCGCGGCGGCGGCAGCGGCGAGGCCGGTGCGCGCCATCCACAGCGCGTGGGGCTCCCGCCCAGCAGCGCATGCCTGGAAAAGTGTTGTGTGCTGCTTGCGGTATAGGTAGTTGTGATAACTATAAATAAACCACCCCGATGATGCACCCCGGTGATCACCATCAGCACATGGAACTCCGTGGCATGAGCACCCCGCAATTTCCTTTGTGCAACGCCTGTTACACATCCCTGGGGAGACTGAAAAGGACAGAAGAGAAAATATACATTGCAATAATGTGGCTAAACGTGAAATATTTTGTCGAAGACTGATAGTACAAATGGCCGTCTGCCAACTCTTTTTTTATGTCCAGTATAACATTGTTCTAGAAAGAAATCAAAAGATTTTATTTGCGCCGAAAGTGATATTTTTCTTTCCGCTTGTAAATAATATGCCTATAATAAAAGTTTTAGATCAAGAGAGGCTTTAGTCTAGGCAAAGCATTATTACATAAGAGATAGAGATGGTCATCATCATCTTCCTGCCCTTGTCCCATGTTACTTGGGTCGGCTCAAGATGTTTTCTTCTTCTATACCGTCCTGACCCTGAACCTGACTTTTCTTTCATATATCTCCTTCTCCTCCCTCTCCATCCATCCACATGAATTTTCAGTACTCTTTTAATAACTTGAATTTCATCCCTCCTCATTACATGACCGTACCAGAACAAACGGTTTCCTTTCATCTTTTCTGTCACTGGTGCTACTTTCAAACACCCACTAAAGGTGCTCCCTCACTTGGAGCATTCCACTGTAATGTAACGTTACAGAGCCGAACTGATTTAATTTGTGAGGTAGGAAAACGAGCATTAAATTTCGCAACCTGTAATGCTCGGTGCTGTATGCACCTGCAATTTGAGCATTACAAAATCAAAATTATTTCAAAATCGAATCTAAAATGTTACATACAGGCGAATGCTCGTCAGATCAGGGAGGCAGTATTGTAATGTAGTGATCAAAATAGAATCTATAATCTTACATTACAGACGAACGCTCCAGGTGAGGGGGCAATTTAATATATTCATTTATCACTTTATCCGATGGTCGAAATAAAAAATGTAATGTAATCACGTGACATTTCGATTGGTTTGCCAATCCTATATTTTTTTTACGTTTATTCATTCGCTATTGAGACGCTTTTGTACGCATGAAAATAATAACTGCCACATACCGATCGAACTTTAAGGTTAAGTAACGCTTCATCTTTACTACATAGCGAGTTTCTTCCGTGCCTTGGAAAGCACATTAAGCCGTTGGTCTCGGCTGTCAATTGAAGATCTTTGATAGTCGTTACGGGTAGTCAGAAGCTTGACATCTGACACCATTCTTGTCAAGGTAATTCGTGTTACCCAGTTACTGGGTTGTGAAGGTCAGATAAACAGTCGCTCCATGTAAAACACTGGTACTCAGCTGAATCTGGTTAGACTGGAAGCCGACCCCAACATATTTGTCATAAAAGGCTAGGCATATTGATTCTTGAGACGCTTTTGTAGATAGAATGCTTCCAGAGGCTTAAAGCCAGCCTTGCCTTATTTAAACAATACCAATCCATTTATAGAAAAAAAGTTAAAGTAAAAAAGAATAAAAACCCGTCTGCTTAAGAAGTGAACTAAAAATACGTAAATAAAAAATGCATGCTGTACAGTCGGAGGATACTTAATGGTTTTGTTCTACTGAACTGCTCGCAATTATGTATCCTCCAACTGCACAGCATGATTTTCTTCTTGCTTACATCTTTTTAGATTAACTTTTAATTTACAACTTATTAGTTTTTTTTTTTTTCAAATTCCTTTTAAACGTATAAGTAAGATAATGATTTATTTCTCACCACAATATAGGTACATTTAGAGAGGTATCAATACAAAAGGTACATCACAGCAATAATTATACTGTGGGAGACTGATGCCTAAACTAGCCGTGAGGTCTGTATTTCAGGAAAAAAAAATGTCTCCACCCGTTGGGTAGTGCTTACATTTTCATTTTGTTTACAATAATTGGTGCGGCAAGAATTTCTAAAAGCATAGGCTTTCAAGTTTAAAATACATTAAAACAAAAGGGAAATGATATCAATTATTGGTGCTTGGTGTTAGTAGGTATGTTTATTAGGTCTGAAAGTGTGTTTGTGAGTGAGTACGGTGTATATGTGGGTGAATATGTGGGGGTAGTGTGGCGTGTGGGGTGGGGGGAATAGTATGTATTAAATTGGCTATTTTCGGACAGCAAGTAGTTCTTCTGTTTCCTCATAGTTCAGCTGACGGAGCCATTGCTTAGTTTAATTTTGCATTTGGTTTTGGTGAGGTTATAAATTGGGAGTATCCTATTTATTTTATTATAAAGAAAGCCTAAATATCTCGGTTGGTAGCAAAAGAAGTGATGAGAGGAAGTAGTCGAGAGCCGGACGTGATGGCGGACTATGGGATCGAATCGTCTTCTTCTGATGGAGATTGAGTGGTTGAAGGTAGTGAGGCCATGCTATGTTTTGCTGGCGAGCAACGGCTCGAACAGCTTTGCTTCCTTATATAACACTAGCTGACCCTCGGGGCTTCGCTCCCGTCAACTGGCTACCTATCTACCTACCCTGCCTAACCTGCCTACCGTGCCTACCCTGCCTAACCTGCCTACCGTGCCAACCCGGGCTACACCGGCTAACCTGGCTACCCTGGCTACACTGACTACCCTGCCTACCCTGCCTATCCAGCCTACCCTGCCTACCCTGCCTATCCTGGCTACACTGGCTAACCTGGCTACCCTGGCTACCCTGCCTATCCTGCCTATCCTGGCTACACTGGCTAACCTGGCTACCCTGGCTACCCTGGCTACCCTGGCTACCCTGGCTACCCTGCCTTACCCTGCCTACCCTGGCTACACTGGCTAACCTGGCTACCCTGGCTACCCTGGCTACCCTGCCTACCCTGCCTATCCTGCCTATCCTGGCACACTGGCTAACCTGCCTACCCTGCCTACCCTGACTACCCTGCCTACCCTGACTACCCTGTCTACCCTGCCTACCCTGGCTACACTGGCTAACCTGGCTTCCCTGGCTACCCTGCCTACCTTGGCTACACCGGCTAACCTGGCTACGCTGGCTAAACTGCCTACCCTGCCTACCCTGCCTATCCTTTCTAACCTGCCTACCCTGCCTACCCTGGCTACTCTGCCTACCCTGCCTACCCTGCCTATCCTTTCTAACCTGCCTACCCTGGCTACCCTGCCTAACCTGCCTTTTTTTTTTTTTTATTTGATCTCGCTGGGAAAAATGCATTACGCATACCCGCCCATTGCGGGAGTGGGCGGGCTATGTGGGACTCACCGGGTAAGCCCGGTATACCCACTAAAATAACCCAGCGGCACTCCCGCATCGTCTGAATGGAGGAGGACTGGGAAAGTGGCACAGCCTTTACGTCCAGTCCTCCGCCGACGACCGCCCGCCTTTTAGGGCAGGCCATTCACGCCCCTCCCTCAGTGGAGGGGCCCGGGAACGACCGCGAGTACTCGGCCGTTCCCGCCCGAGGGTGGTGATTGTGCAATGCAGACAAGAGGCGCCCCCGCACCTGTCGCCCGCTAATCACCACCAGGAGGTGGGAGGAGACGATCGCACAACCGCCTTCTCCCACCCCTTCTCCGCATGCGGAGCGGCGGTGCGAGAGTATCGTCCTCCCGCGCCCGCTCCTTTTGCGACTTGCTCGCAAAAGGAGCGTGCGCATGCTGGAACAGATGTTGTCTCACTTCAATTCAAATGGGATACTGCATAGTCAACAGTTTGGTTTCACGAAAGGTAGGTCGACAACGGACGCGGGAGTAAAACTCATCAGCCACATCTTGGAGGCTTGGGAGAGGTCCCAGGATGCCATTGGCATTTTCTGTGATCTCTCAAAAGCTTTCGACTGCGTCGACCACAACACACTGATCTGTAAATTACACCACTACGGAATTCGTGAAAAATCTGCTGATCTCGTGCTTTCCTATTTATCAAACAGACAGCAAAAAGTAAATGTTAATGGGGCGACGTCCTCCGGGTCTCTAGTCAAGATGGGCGTGCCCCAAGGTTCAATTCTCGGCCCTTTCCTTTTTCTTGTTTACATTAATGATCTCCCTTTTATGATGGCCAAATTATCGGATATAATTCTATTTGCTGATGAAACTTCGCTAATTTTTAAAATAGATAGGCAAGATACGGATGTCATAAATGTCAACGAAAGTCTAATTGTTCTCTCAAAATGGTTCGCAGCTAACAATCTTTTACTGAATGCTAAAAAAAACAAAATGTCTAAAGTTCTCTTTACCAAATGTACCACAGCATGACCTAAACTTAAATCTTGACGGCAAAAATCTTGAAGTTATAACGGAAACTGTATTCTTAGGGATTACTATCGATTCAAAATTGCAGTGGGGCGCGTACATTAGAACTCTTTCGGATAGGTTAAGTTCGGCTGCATATGCAGTAAGGAAAATAAGGCAGCTAACCGATGAAGCTACAGCTAGGTTAGTATACTATGTTTATTTTTACAGTATTATGTCTTATGGCATTCTGCTGTGGGGATCAGCAGCAGACGTTGACTCAATTTTCATCCTACAAAAGAGGGCAATCCGCGCAATCTATAAAATGGGTCCTCGCGAGTCCCTCAGAGAAAAATTTAAAGAGATCGATATACTGACTCTACCTTCACTTTATATTTTGGAATGTATTTTGTATGTCCGTAAAAATCGGGGGCTTTTCGAAACTAGAAGCGACTTCCATAATTTAAATACACGCAGTAAGCACGAAATTGTAATACCCAAATTCAGATTAACGAAAACTAGCAAGTCTTTTCTTATAAACAGTATACGCTTTTATAACAAGTTGCCAAAGTCAGTTATAGAACTGACCGATGGAAGGTTCAAAAACTACATCAAACGTATCCTTGTTAAAAAGCATATTATAAAATCAAGGACTACGTTGAAGATAAAAACATTTGGCCTTAGCTCCTTCTGCGCATGCAGCTTCCCTGGTAACTAGTAAACGGCACAAATATGTGGATGTCTCTAACTATTCTCAATCTCATTTTTCTTTCCTTCTTTTAATTAGACTTTTTACAATGGTTTTCAATCATCTTTAAAGCCCTTTGCTAAGAATAGTTACAGCACTGATAACAAAATTTGTGCAACATGTTAAATTTAGTCTTGTTATACTTATTTTTATTATTTTTTACCTTTGTATAGATTCTTTTACCGATTGTTTTGCGAATGTGTGAACATTGTAGGCCTTCTAGATGCTAGTTAACATTTGTTAACTTTTTTATATAATCTTTTCTTTTTTTTTTTGTTTTCTTACGACTTATTGTCATAATTCGGGCCTACCTTGTCCCCCCATATCTAAGTACTAATGCTGTAACATGGAAATATTGTAAAAACAAACCATTTTTAAAAGAGTAACCATGGAGTTTCTTGCCGGTTCTTCTCCATAGGAAACGACCAACCCGAACCGTACACATTTTGTCGACGTTTTATAAGTGCCCATGTAGGCCTATGTGAAATAAATAAATTGATTTTGATTTTGATTTATAACAAGTTGCCGAAGTCAGTTATAAAATGTTACATAGTGCATGTATAAGAATATTAGGAAAAAATACCAACCGACAATGTTAAAATTTTATTCACATAGATAAAACAGTTTCGTACTAAATAGTTCTAATATTAATATGACAAATTATATTTTTTGCCTTGAACTATCCGTCCGAAGTTTGGAATAAAGTTGGTACAGGATATTGTTAGATGTTCATCGGTAAGACTACTCTGAAATTTTACTGTACTTTTAATTTATGGTCCACACAAAATAGGTCGGCGGTTCGGATCCCGATTTTGTACCCCCGCCTTAGACAAAAGCACTACTGATTAGCAGATTATTAGAGAACTTGAGTTTAGATCTTCCCTATAACCTCAGATCATCATCATTATCATCGTCATCATTTCAGCCGAAAGACCTCCACTCCACTGCTGGACATTGGCCTCCTCCAAGCGTCGCCACACTGTCATGAATTTTCATGAATGTGATATCATATTGATAGTTGTATAGATTGTTTCAGAGTATAAGTAACTTCTATAACCAAATCATACAGTAACCTCAGATTATAGTGGTACCTATTTGCAACTAGCTCGTAAAATTAGCCACGGATTTAGAGCAAAAAGTATGCAGACAAATAAGAACCTAATCAGAGTATTTTACACAAAGTCTGAAAGAGACAAGATAAGAGTAGGCTTTCTACAATTTTTTTATCTTTTTGATTATCTGCCTAAATAAATACCTAGGCGATTGCAAGAACAAAAACGCTTGACTAAAAGATCTTACTAAATAAGAATGAAAAAAGTTATATAATTACTCAGCACTTTTTTATTCTCTGCAAACCTAAATTAAAGACGTTTGTGTTAGTAGTCCTTAGTTTATCTAGTATTCGAAATATCTTTATTTAAAGCGCAAGCAAGATCTTTTGTATATTTTATTGCAAGGAAAATAGCCGTTTTAAGACTTATACAATTATAGAAACATAAGGTTTCGGAGTTTTAACAAGCTATTTTGTTACAATCCAAAAACTTTTTGAATAGGTGAAACTTTGTTAATCATCAATCTACAAGTTCTTAACTTCAATCCAATTTTCAGTTTGAAATTAACAGTTATTAAACATTTCCTAACAAGGGTCCTATCGTGTAACTCTGTAGGTAATTGGGTTGTGGAGATCAAGGACAGTCCAAGTTAAAAAAATTAAAACCACCGACACATTTTCATTTCAGGCTTTTTAAACTACTAAATTTATCTAGTAGTAGACGCGTTTCGATCGACAAACTATACACTATAACGCGTGATCATGCATAACACGATATCTTGAGAAAATATCCCGATTCAAACAGTAATACGCCCATGACTTGAACGGTCAAACCGATTATCTCTTTTCCGTCGGAGGTTAAAAATATAAAATATTTCAACAAAAAAAAAATACCTAAAAAAGACTTTACAGCGTAGACCGCAATTTCCGCCACATTTTTTATGACGCTGCTCAGTAACCAGCCTAGTGTTATTAAAGGCAAAGGGGCTGTAAGGCGAGGAGACGTTATAATCATGATATAACGTCATCTCGCCTTACAGCTCCTTTGAGAAGTTATCTATAATATATAAGCGAAAGTGCTAACTAAAGTAGAGATGAATGGGGAAATGAAAATGTTCAGTCGGTTTTGTTTTGTCTCAGCTAGTATTATGAAATGGTAAAATTATTGGTTTGTACAGTGTAGTATCTGGAATATCGAAACGATTATGAAAATGAGGGCTATCGGTTTGCAGCTAGGGGCGCTGGTGTAAAGTGAGGTCTACAAAATGTCAAATATCATAGTTTTGGCTATTAGCGTGAGTAAATAATACTAACTAGTTTTTAATTGTTGTGAATATTTTCCAAATCAGGTTGTTTAAGATAGATACGGATTTTACCAACCCCTGCTTTAATAGAGTTTTATGTTTTATTTTTATGTTTCAGAAAATGTTATCCTCCTTTTTTTGAAAAAAGCGGCTGCGCGAAACTACAGCATAGGTACTCGATTTTATATTTAATCGCACTTCTACGGCATTAGCAGAGATTTTAATTAAAACTTTGCTTCTGCGCGCGTAATAACAATGTTTAACAGATATATTTAAGGCCCTTACTCGCCAGTGGCGCCAACTGGTGAGCACAAAAATGGAAGCCATCATTCTTGCCCTGAATGAAAGCTGACTATCATAGGATATTATTACCCTTCCATCCCGTAGCTAAATGCACGAATCCTGATTTCTATGGAATAATTCAAGAAAGCCAAACTACGGGCAAAGCTTCTTAAAACAATGTGAGTAAATAAAGATTAATATTTTAAATTCACTCATTAATTTAAATGCAGCAACTAACATTTCTTTTGTGACAAATATATTGCACTTGATGACTGTTTGGTTAGGTTCTGTTAGCTGACATTATTACCGAAGGAAGAACAATGAAGACTACCATTCAGACCTGTGCAGTATTTTGCAATGTAGTCGGATTACGTACATCGGTCAACCATTTAATATTTATGGAGAAATAGGAGTATAAAAGATTACTGTAACAAACGCAATCTGCGCATCTACACAACTATTAACGTATACAGCTTTTAAGACTCGCCGCTTTTATTTGCAAAGTTTGAAGTGGATCCCAGTGCTTACATAGACACCAACTGGACGAGATTAAAACAGATGGTGCTCCAATCACGGACAGAAGCTAAATGTCAGGACACAGATCGTCGAAAAAAGACGTGGGTTTTTGACGAGATATTGACGGCGATCAAGGAAAGAAAACAGCTACTGACAGCCAGAGACGAATCAGACCGTGCTCAATATCAGCTCCTTTCAGCAAAGGTACAGTGTTTATGCCGCAGAGACTACAACCAATACCTGAATTCAATATGTCAGGATATTGAGGAGCAGGCGCAGACTATGCATACAAAATATCTGTTTTTGAAAGTGAAGAGTATTATCCGGGACTTCAAGCCGAAGACTATTCAAGATGATCAGGGCCACTTACTGACGGAAATATACCAGATTACGGAGAGATGGCGTCTGTATTGTGAGAGCCTATACAAAGACATAGGGAGATCTGATGAGCCGGTAATCCAGTTTAAAGATCTCTTCTTAGAGCTGGAGATCCTGGAATCTGAAGTGGAAAGTGCGCTGACATACCTAAGATCTGATAAGTCAGCTGGAAGAGACAGCATTTTCGCCGAAGAGCTGAAGTGTCTTGGAGACATAGGTGTTAAGCTTTTGCGGGAGCTGTGTAACCAGCTTTGGAGAACGGGTAGATGACCTAAAGACAGGAAGGAGTCTCTCTTGCTAACGCTGCACAAGAAGGAGTCAACCAAGAAATGCGAGAACTATCGAACAGTAGCATTCATATCACATGCTAGCAAGATATTGCTCTACATAATTAACGGACGGCTCCAATCATATCTACAGCGACAAATACCAAGTGAGCAGGCTGGTTGGGATCGCTTTTTTTCGCATAAAGTTCATTATCCTAATATACTTCGTCATAACTGTTTTGGCACAATTTGTTTTGCCATAATAATTCATTGTCATATTTTTTTTTGGAATACAGTTTATTTTGGCCTAATTATCTTAAAGGCTAATTTGTTTCGGCATAATTTTAATTCGCATAATGTTACTAGCCCTAATAACTATTAGCATAATAGTATTAAGGCATACACAATAATAGAAATAACGGAAACAAATTTGAGTTATTTTTACGTATTTTGCTACAAATTTGCAAAAGTACGTATTCGTACGCGAATCAGCTTCTTACTGCTCATCACAGCATCTATCTATTTCGCACGTGTTGTCGGATGAGATAGCATGCATTTTAACCCTGCTCACAAAATAGTTCGTGCCGTCGACTAGGGTAACCGTAAATGTAAGTCTGATATCGCCAACCCGTATTGAGCAAGCGTGGTGATCAATGCTCGTGCCGTCTCTCTCTGAGAAGAGGCCTTTGCCCTGCAATGGGACAGTTACTGGCTGGTATTATGAAGTTTATAGTTATACGTAAATGGGTAATTTAGTTTCAACAAGCAGTCTAATGAGTTGAGTTGTGTAGACTTTTAAAATAATCCTCAAAGCCTTTTCTAGAATCTTAATGAAATAATTTTCACGGAAAACCTTTTCATAATTACTTTAATATCTTGCCAACCTTTTGAAATTTTCTTTAGAAAAAAAGGTTTAAATAACGCTGAAAAAGTCTCAATTCATAAACCTTAATGATCTTTACAGTCTTTGATATATATTTATAAAATTCTGAGAAATAAAAATGTTTTAAATTATATATTTCATTTTGTGTTTTTTTTTCCTCTTCGCAACACAGCCAATTAAAAACAGTAAAAGCGGCTGAACAAGGTCGACTTGGAGAGGGTGAATAATAAAACACTGGACTTTATAATTAAGCGCGTATAATATAAGTACCACAGTGCTTGCTGCTCACACCAAAAAAAAATAATTTTACACGCAACCCCACCAAATGCAGGTAACAAAACCATAGCGACTTCTAATTAGATGTCAACGCCATCTATCGAGCTAAGCGGAACTAATGCTAAATATTTTATTGATTCGCTATGGTTTCGCTTAGACATACCGCCCACCAAGGACATATTGCCCAATGTCCTTTAATACCGCCCACCGTGCCAAAAAGATTTCAATTGTTTGGAAATATGCTGTCAATGTCATTGGTGGAGGTTTAAACCAATTTAACAACCAAATTAATTATATCTAGACTTATAAACTATACTAGCATACTAACACAAAATATAAGAAAAATGTTAAAACAAATTGTTACATAAAAGGTACAAGTTCAATCTGTTACAGGTAGCACACACAATTTAGATGTCGGTCTTTTTATAGTAGACGACTGTGTACGTAACGTTACGACCCGGGTAACCCCATCTGCTCCCGGATGTTTAATTGCAATCCTACCTAACAACCACTTGCCAGGGGGCAAATTATCTTCTTTTACTAAAACCACTTCACCAATAGATGGTTCCGGTGTTTTGTAGGCCCACTTATGCCGCTGTAAAAATTGGTGAAGGTAGTCCTGTGACCATCGACGCCAGAAATCCTGCATCATTCTCTGGTAGAGTTGCCACCGCTTTAAACTGTGTACATTACACCCTTCATAATTCGAGTCCGGGGGTACAACAAGTGATTCCCCAACCAGAAAATGACCTGGAGTTAAAATAATAAACTTATCCAGATCTTCCATGTAGGATAGTGGTCTAGAATTGAGGCATGCCTCTATTTGAGCCAACACCGTCGCAATTTCCTCAAAGGTTAACGTTGAATCTCCTATCACCCTCTTAAGGTGATACTTAGTGGACTTTATCCCTGCCTCCCAAAGGCCTCCAAAGTTTGGCGAGTGAGGAGGAATAAAGTGCCACTCAGTACCATTGGTGGCAAGTTCCTCTGCTAACTCGGAGAAAGCTAACCTTTCCTCTTTAAATAAATTTTGCAATTCACGTGCGGCACCCACAAAATTAGTGCCGTTGTCACTATGTAATTCTGCACACCGACCTCGCCTAGCAACAAACCGTTTGAAAGCCGCAAGGAAACCTCTAGAACTTAGGTCGCTAACAGCCTCTAAGTGCACGGCCCGAGTAGCCATGCAGATGAATAAAGCGATGTATCCCTTATAAGATTTGTTACCTCGACCCTTTGACACCCGTAAATTTATTGGGCCGGCGTAATCCACACCGCTACATAAAAAGGGGTTGTTCGGTGTAACACGAGCTGCTGGAAGTTGCCCCATAAGTTGTGTTCTAGCCTTGGCTGTGTACCGAAAACACCGCACACAGCTTCTAACATGTTTTTTAGTTAATAATTTGACTCCCATGATCCAATACTTTGATCGCAAATAGGTGATCATCAGTTGAGGCCCACCATGCATAGTTTTGACATGAGCGTCTGCTATCAGCAATTTCGTTAAAAGCGACTCCTTTGGAATTAAAATAGGATGTATTCTATGGTAATTTATCTTGGACATTTCCAGCCTGCCTCCGACTCTAATAATCCCCTTGGTATCCAAAAATATATTCAATGATTTCAGATTGCCTTTCATCTGATCTACCTGATTCTCATTCAATAATTCCAACTCATTTGCGAATCCTTCTTCTTGACATTTCTTTATGCATATCTCTGTTGCTTCATCTAGTTCTTGTTTCATCAAATGTTTTGACCTAAATTTTTGCCGTTGTGACCTTAAAAATCGACGACAATAAGCTACTACTCGTATCATTTTCGACAGTGTCGAAAATCTGTTCCAGATTGTCACATCCAACGTAGAAGTATGTGCTTTAACTTCTTCTAAATGCGTAGCGAGATGTTTTGGTCTTTTGTACTCGATTACCGATTCCCTTAGGAAACTCGGTCCTTCCCACCATATAACCATATCTACAAGCTCTGAAGGAGAAACACCTCGAGACGCACAATCTGCTGGATTTTGCTTAGTGGGTACATGTGCCCAGTGATACGTATCTAATGTTGTCAAAATATCGGAAGTTCGATTGGCCACAAAGGTTTTCCAACGACATGGATGACCATTTAACCATGCCAACACTACCTCGCTGTCGGTCCATGCATGCCAATTTGTTTTTGGTATACCCATAACTTCAACTACTTCCGCTATTAATTTACTAACAAGAACTGCGCCACAGAGTTCCAGTCTTGGAATGGACACTTGTTTAATAGGTGCCACCTTTGTTTTGGATGTAATTAGCGACGTATGGACATTTCCCAAATTATCCACTACTCTAAGGTAAACCACTGCCGCATACGCTAGCTTCGAGGCGTCTGAAAACCCGTGTAGCTCTGACTTCGTGGTATCAGAACCCGTGTGTAACCATCGAGGGATTCTAATATGAACCAGAGAAGCTAAGCTGTGATGGTAAGTACTCCATTCTTGCTCCAAATTGCTTGGGATGACTTGATCCCAATCCAACCCTGCTAACCACAATTTCTGTATATATATTTTTGCTAAAATTATGCTAGGTGCTAACCATCCCAGAGGGTCGAACAAACGCGATATCTCGGAAATTATTTTTCTTTTTGTTACAGGTCCAGTTATCTGCTGAAGTACCAGAGAGTATTGGAAGCAATCGTCGCGCGAATTCCAGGTAAGTCCTAAGATTTTTGTTACATCGTCTATTTTTATCTGTAATGCTTCATCATTCCTTTCCTTAATGCTTTTTAATAAGTCTTCGCTATTGCTTTTCCATTTTTGTAGTTGAAATCCGCCCTTAGCTAGCACCTTTGTTATTTCCGTATAGATTTTTAACGCATCTTCTTTAGTTTCAGCTCCTGACATTAAATCGTCCATATAAAAATCATTTACGATTATTTTAGCTATATCTACATTATCCCCGCATTCGTCAACTGCAAGCTGTTGAAGAGCCCGTACAGCTAAGTATGGTGCCGAGGCTGTCCCGAATGTAACGGTTATCAATTCGTACTCCTTTATTTCCCTTTCAGGACTATCCCGCCAAAGGATTCGTTGCATTGGAGTATCTTGCCTATTCACTAAAACTTGCCGGTACATTTTTATAATATCAGCCACTATACAAATCTTATGCGCCCTCCAACGCATAATAATATGACGAAGTTCGTCTTGCAAAGACGGACCCACCATTAGGTCATCGTTAAGTGACCTCCCGTTACTGCGCTTGCAGGACGCATTGAACACAACACGCACTTTGGTTGTATCTTTATCCTCCCGGACGACAGCGTGATGAGGTAAGTAAACACCCTTTTTATTATCCTTATCCATTTCTTTTATTTCTACCATGTGGTTAAGGCTTAAATATTCCTGTATGACCTTAGCGTAGTCGGCCTTTAATTTATCATTTTTTGCTAACCTTGTTTCTAACCCTTTAAGTCTTTTTTCAGCTATCCCTTTGGATTCACCGCCATTAACAACCAGGTTGGTATCCCGTACTGGCAATCTTACTACATACCTGCCGTCTTTATTTCTTGTCGTTGTAGTTTTAAACAATTCTTCGCATTCCATTTCCTCTTCTGTAAGCATCCTTTTTGTTCCAGATGTTTCTTCCGGTTCCCAGAATTTTCTCAATAATTCATCATCCTGGACGCTGGTATGCATCACAGTTATTTTTGAGGGAGAACTTATGCCTTGGTCAACTTCAAACGCACCCGACAATACCCATCCTAATGTGGTTTCTTGCGCCAGCAGAGTCCCGTTTGCATTCTTCTTAACACCGTGCTGAATGACCTGACTGTATACTTCAGCGCCCAATAAAATATCAATTTTATTAGGTCTGAAGTAATCCGGATCAGCCAAATCATTTTCGTTCAATTCTACCCATTCTACTCTAGCTACTTTAGAGGATGGGAGAAGAGACGTTACTGACTTCAAAACATAGGCATTCACCTTTATTTTAAAAGAAGGATTTACTCTTGACCGAAGATTTATAACCACTATAGCCGTCGACGTTGTACCTTTGTCTCCCACACCGAGCACCGTATTTTTTGAAGCTCTTTTCTTTAACCCCAGATACTGAACCAGGGATTCCGTAACAAAGGAACCCTGTGATCCCTGATCCAGCAATGCCCTAACCACGTGGTAAGTTCCATTCTTTGATTCCGCATTAACTAACGCCGTCGTTAGTAATACCGTTTTCCTACTCCCTTTCGCAAGACATGAGATTACCGGCGTATTGGACCCCTCTACTTGATTAGCGGCTGTATTTTCCCCATTCGATGAGGTTTCCGAGCGAGCAGCACTACTGCCAGTAGGTTAGAATTGGGGGTTCTGAATCACATGTTCTCGCTGCGCTCGAACCGTGATTCAGAACCTCCAATTCTAAAAGCCATGATTCAGAACACCTCCATTAATTTTTCAATCATCATCTCAACCAATGTTGGACTAAGGTTTTCCTTTGAAAAAATAAAAATAAAATAGAAATAAAATAAATTTATTCTTTAACTTAGGACTAGATTACATAGCAAGTAAAAGTGAGACAGGTTATACTAGGAATAACATTCAGACCTGTAGAGTAGAACTAAAACGATGATGACCCAATTTATATGAAACACATTTCGTTTCCCGATAGTATCTGATAGCTATCAATATCTTCTAATGCAGGTAAAATTAACTCATGTGCTGTATCACTCTCCTGATCAAATAAATCACCTGTTGCTGCCGATATACCACTCCCACTAATATTCGATTTTTCATGATCAGCCTGATTGTTGCTAACTCGTACGAATGTGCGAAGATCCTCTCCAGGTTCGCTTTTGAGTTTTAGGTAGTGAATATTTTTCAAGTTAGATTTCACAAAATCTTCCAACTTCTGGTAAAATAAATCATTATCCTGGTATTTTATTTCACCTGTGTTCGATATCTTTTTTCTAGGGGGCATATCTTGAATATATATTATCTCACCCCTAGCATTCTTGAAAATCATTTTACGAATGCCATCTAAATTAAATTTGGCTGAGTGAAACATTATAGATAATTAATATAAATTTAATTATTTATTTAAGAAATAAATTTAAAATTGAACCAGTGCACTGTAATGTTCAGACTTAAATTGCGATGATGCATGGTGCCTCTATAATATATACAGATTTACATATTTTTTTTTTTAGTGCAGTATGTCATCGTATACATATACATTCTAATAGGGTAAGTATTTCAAACATTTTTTTTTTGTAATGTAGCTTTATTCCCTTCACCACGTTTATTGTGATCCAAGGATCAAAGTAAATCTCTCAATATTCTATAACACCTCCACATGATAAACATGAGAAGAAAAGTTGTTGTTGCCTCATGATTAGCAAATGACAAAATGCACACCTTATACTTGTTATACTCGGTATTTATTACAGTTGTAGATTTAATATTGATAACATAAAATATATTTTTTCTTGTTTTTCCAATAAAATATTTTGGAGTTCAATTTATATTAGTCATATTCAATGTTAATATGAAAGACCCGATATGCCTGGTCTCTAGAATTTCATGATGGTTAAACCCATTTGTACACAAGTACATGCGATTACCTTATAAAAATTTCGTCTCAGTTTTCAGCGACAGCGCGGCGCCGTTTAATATATCCTCCTAAAATGGTAAGTTAGGGCAACGTTACAATTGAGTATGAATGATGATTAAGAAATAAATAATTATAAATCTTATGTGTAATGCGCATAGGGATTATAATTATATGCCAATATTGACGCCTAATTTAAAATAAACTATATCTAACAAAGATTATTTAAGTGTGTATACCGTTTTACAATGTATGAATATAAAAGCAGCGTCATCTGGCAATTATCTCACAGAATATTGTTCAATCAATCAGTGCATCGTGCAGTGATCTTCGTATAACTTAACATCGTTTAATTCGTGTGTTTCACAAATAAAACAGCAAGTATGTACGTATCATTTTAACTCTATTAATTTTGTTATCAGTGTAAGGGCGGGTGTGCGGTTATGTGTGGAGGTGGGGGATGTGGGACTGTGCGTTTCTTTTTATTTTTCAAATTTTATTTTAGGTCTTATGCTATGATCAATATGATCGAAGGTATGGCAGGTTCAGAGGTCACTATTGAGAGTGAGTTTATAAGTTAGATTTTCTTACAGGCAAATAGCTAGGCGTGACAGGAACCTAAGTATCATGAATGAACTATGTGATAAAAGTTGTAAATAAACGTATGAATGTTTGTAAGTAGACCTGTTTTACAAAATGTTATAATCTTGTTTTGTTTTCAGGTTTTCCAATCCATTTGACTCTGACACTGAAGTGATTCCTATATCACAAAAGAAGAAGCCAAGTAAGCCTTTAACACCCAAACCCTCGAAGCCAAAAGGGAAAAATAAAAAACTACTCCAAGAACAGCCGATCGGTAGCGGATCTGAGTCAGAGGCCGACCCTTCAACCGCATCTGCATTTGCGTCTACATCAGCTAAAAAGAAACGAAAACTTTGCATCTACCCTGATTCCGAGGTAAGTTGAGATAAAATTGGCAATTATTAATTATATTTTGACGGCTCGGCTGGTGCAGGGCCTGCGCGATTGTCAGCTGCGCTGTGTGTCGTGGGTTCGATGCCGTCATGAAATAAATATTTAATGGCCTATAGACCCAGGTTTAGTGGTGCTGTAAGCATACTGATTACTGATTATTATAAAGTCCTATATTCAATTCTTAGGTCTATCGATCTAATTCTCAGGTCTGACCAAGTGTAGATAATTGTGTCAATTTTGATTAATGTTATAGTAGGCAGTATCGCGGAGTGTTAGCGCTCGAAAAATACAGGCATGATGTTATGTATGTTATAAATAAAAGTTAACGTTTACTTAGTAAACATTAACTCGTGATTGTGTGAAGGGATTGAATTAAAAAAAAATACATGAAGACTACGTAGGCACGTCTTAAGATATTGTTGTGATGGTACCTATAATAATAGCAAAGGGGTGATAGATGGCTGATGATCATTGTGAATCATCGGATTATAATGATGATATAATAACGATTAAAACTATTTTTTTTTTGTTTTTTCAGGATGAAGAGCAACGTGAATCAATTCGAGCATCAAAACTGAAGAGCTACCTAACGCGTCGAGTTGGTTCTGGATATACTACGCAAAGCAATCCCACAAGGCGCGGCGAATATTATATTGAGCTTCGAATATCGAATAGTCAGGAGTTGGAGGCCATAACAACCGATCGCTGGAAACATTCACTGGTGTGTTTCAAAACAGCAGTGAATGACGATAGTCCAACTTGGAAGGCGGTTACTCAATTGGTTGCAGCAGTTAAAGAGGATTACTCCTCTATCCAGCCAATTTTGTACCCCCGTAATTATTCGTAAATATTTTTATCAATATTTTAAAACATTACTTAACTTTTATTAAATTGCATAACTTTACTTAATTTCAATATTAAACTTGGTTTAATCCTTTATAATATTGGGTATAATATACATACATATAATCGATATTAGCATCCATGTTTTAAAAATATTTTTAATTTGGCTTGGTATCTATAACTAACTTATATGTTTTTATTGTTCTCTTACAGAATCTACTTAGTAGATAAAACAAAAAGCTAAATAAAAATCTGAATAAAAATCTAAAATTGAAAATACAACAATATTCATAATATAATCATTACCTCATAAATATAATTATAATCGATATACCTGTTTTAATAATATTTTTTAATTTGATTAAATATCTAGCAACCATGTAACTTATATTTTTAATTGTTCTCTTACAGAATCTACTTAGTAGATAAAATAAAAAGCTAAATAAAAATCTAAATAAAAATCTGAATGAAAATCAAAAATTGAAAATAGAACAATGCTCATAATAATTATAATCATAATATAACATCTCATAAATATAATTATAATCGATATACCTATGTTATAAAAAATATTTTTTAATTTGATTAAATATCAACCAAAAAAAAAAAAAAAGCTAAATAAAAATCTGTATGAAAATTGAAAATACAACAATATTCATAATATAATCATTATCTCATAAATATAATTATAATCGATATACCTATGTTTTAAAAATATTTTTTAATTTGATTAAAAATATACCAAAAAAAAAAAAGAAGCTAAATAAAAACCTAAAATTGAAATAATACAATATACATAGATCAAATTTAACTATATGCAAAATGGTTTTCTGTCAAGCTTGTAACATTGACGTTCACAATTATCCTTACCACAAAAAAACTAACATCCATAAATCTAATAACCTTATAAAAACTCAATTTGATAACGTTCGTATAATAGCTTGTGCTTTTAAAAACAAAATAGTCAGTTACAAAATAAATCCTCAAAGTTTTACTATTATGCCTGAAAAGTTTTTAATTGAAGTTTTAGATACTTGTTGCTATCTAATTAAAGAATTATTAAAACAACACGTTTCTTTGAAAGTCAATTTCGAACTTTTTGTTTCCTACACTTTACCTAAAAATAACGAAATTAGTCTTAAATCTTTTAACACAAAATATGTAATTATACTTCAAAGTACAGATATATTATCCACATATCATGCATTTATAGAAAAAATCTTAAATAAATGTTCCGAGTTCGAACTAAGTGAGTCAGGGTGGGCCATCGAATCAATAAGTCATTTAGAAATTAATTTCGTTAAATATAGTCCTTTGAGAGCAGGTTCTTATTTAGAATTACCTAAACGAATTCAAAATACGAAATCGTGTCTAAACATAGTCAATAAAGATAATCACTGTTTTCTTTGGAGCATTGTGGCATATTTGTATCCAGCAAAGAATAACTTCAATAGAGTTACATCATATCCGCACTATTCCAAAGTGTTAAACATTACGAACATGACATTTCCCCCCAGTTTAGACGATATAAAATTATTTGAAGATTTAAATCCAAATATAAGTATTAACGTCTATGGTCTGGAGCAGAATTATGATGTAACAGGGCCGTTATATAAAACGTTAAAAAGAAAACTTTATCACGTAAATTTACTTTATTTCAATAATAATGGTAAAAGTCATTATTGCTATATTAAAAATTTCAGTAAGCTTGTACACCGACAACTTACAAAACATAAGTCTAAGATATATTTATGTGACGAATGTTTTGTGTATTTTGACTCACCAGAAAAACAATTAAATCATAGCTGTGCAAGAGTGCAGACTATACTCCCCGAAGAAAACTCAAAACTTTGTTTTTCAAATTTTAATAGGACTCAAAGAGTTCCAATTGTTATTTTTGGCGATTTTGAAAGTCTATTACATGAATATTCAGACAAAAATAAATCCACATGTGTCGAAAATATACAAATCCATGTGGCAAGTTGTTATGGTTATTATATTTTTTGCCAGTCTAAACCTGAATTAAATGAGTTTAGATCCTATAGAGGGCCAGACTGCTCAAAAAAGTTCGTTGAATCTATTAGTCAAGATGTAATAAGACTTCATAGACTTATGTCAGAGATAAAACCCATAATAATTAGTAAAGATCAGCAAATGTCTTTAAAAAACGCTAAACAATGTCATTTATGCAGGAAAACATTTTCTGATACTGACCTCGTTGTTGCTGATCATGATCATTTCACAGGAATGTATAGAGGACCAGCCCATAGTACATGTAATTTAAATGCAAACTCTTGTCCATTTATACCTGTCATATTTCATAATCTTTCTGGTTATGATTGTCATTTGTTTATAAAGGAACTTTCAGCTCTTTGCGGTCGCATAAATCTTATTCCCAAAAACAAAGAAAAATATATATCTTTCACAAAATTCGTCCCGATTGACAAAAAAAATGTAGCTCAGTTAAAGTTTATCGATTCTTTTAATTTTTTAAGTTCAAGTCTAGATAATTTAATAAAAACGATGAAAACGGAAGATTTTAAAAATTTACGAAAGTTTTTTAATGATGATTATTTATTTAATTTAGCATGCAAGAAGGGTATATACTGCTATGATTACATTGATTCATGGGATCGTTATAAAGATACTAAATTGCCAGATTCATCTAAATTTTATAATAAACTCACATCCCAATCTATTTCGGATGAAGATTATAATCATGCTTTAAATGTCTGGAATGCCTTTGGTATTTCTAATTTAGGGGAGTACACAGACTTATATTTGAAATGTGATGTCCTACTTTTATGTGATGTTTTTGAAAAATTTAGAACAATGAGTTTAAAATATTATAACCTTGATCCCTGTTATTATGTATCATCTCCTTCGCTGAGTTGGGATGCAATGTTATTATATACTCAAATTAACTTAGACTTAATTTCAGATATTGATATGTATCAAATGTTAGAACAAGGCATTAGGGGAGGACTTGCCCAATGTTCTTTAAGATATGCGAAGGCAAATAATAAATATCTGCCAAATTATAACAATAAGGAACCTGACAGCTATTTAATTTATCTTGATTGTGTAAATTTATATGGCCATGCCATGATGCAACCGCTTCCTACTCGAAACTTTAGGTTTTTAAACGAAGATGAAATAAATAATTTTAATGTAATGTGTATTTTAAATGATAGTGACACAGGATTTATTTTAGAAGTTGACTTATGTTATCCTCATAAAATTCACGAAGCTCATTCAGATTTACCATTTGCCGCTGAAAGGTTTGCTCCACCAGGTAGTAAAAATGTTAAATTAATTGCTAACCTGTATGACAAACATAAATATATCATTCACTATGTTCATCTTAAAGAATGTGTAAAAAACGGACTTCTATTACTTAAGATATATAGAATACTAGCGTTTGAACAAAGTTCATTTTTGGCTCCGTATATCTTGTTGAATACTACTCTTAGACAAAAAGCTTCTTCCGATTTTGAAAGAGACTTTTTAAAAAAACAAAATAATTCTATTTTTGGCAAAACTATCGAAAACAAAAGAAAACAAGTTGATGTCAAACTAGTTAATGTATGGAAAGATATTCATAATAAAACTAACAAAATTTGTGGAGCTGAAAAATATGTAAGTGCTCCAAACTTCAAAGATTTATCTATATTTTCTGATACTTTAGTAGCAATCCAGTTAAAACAAACGAAAATTGTTCTTGATAGACCAATTTATATTGGCTTCACAATATTGGAATTGGCTAAGAGTCATTTGTATCGTTTTCATTACTCTGTGATGAAACGTCTATACGAAAATGATATTCAACTTTGTTATACTGACACTGACAGCCTTTTGTATTTAATATATACAGAAGATTTCTATGAGGATATGAAACAGAATATAAAATACTTTGATACGAGCAACTTTCAAACTGGAAATCAATTTAATATACATAAAGCAAATTGTAAAATACCAGGTTTTTTTAAAGATGAATTGGGTGGTGATATTATATCTGAATTTGTAGGTTTAAGAGCGAAATTGTATTGTATAGACTCGTTAGCTTCTTCAATCATCAGAGCAAAAGGTGTAAAAAAATCAGCTGTGAAAAAACTCGATATTAAAAAATATAAACGAGCTTTACGGTACAATGAATGCATAAGAGATGACATGTGTATTGTAAAGTCAAAAAATCATAAGATTTTTACTCAGAAGATTAATAAGCTGATTCTTAGTAGGGATGATGATAAAAGACAAATAATGGGAGATGGTTGTAATACTTTGCCTTGGGGGCATCATAAAACTGTATTTTAATTAAGTGTTGGATGAGATTACAATTAAGGTATATAGTAAGGCTAATTTAAGGTATGTATCAAAAATTAATAAAGTAAAATGTATTGATTGAAATATTATATAATATGAAATAAATCATTTATAATTAAATAAGTGTGTTTAAATGTGATATACCCACTTCCTATTTAAACTAAGTAAACAAAGAAAAATGAAACCCAGCATAGTTGATAGTCATAACATTTATTTAATTTACACAGAAATGTTTTTGTTTTTTTATCATAATTATTGTATAGATCATTCACAGTATAAAATAATAATCTAATCTAAAAACAATAATAAGTATAATAATAATAATAATAAGTGACAAAATACCTACTATTATCTTATTAACTAAAGTACACATATTTTGACAGTACAAACTATTTATAATTAACTAATACAAAAATAGTCTAAAACTGTTCTGGGTCACTCAATTTTTTTCCAATTTTTTTAATAAGGGTCTCTGCTGCTTCCATCACGTCGTCATAAGTTTCATGCACCACGTATTGCACCGTTATACATGCGTTGTCACTATCACTATAATCATTTTCATTCTTAGAGTCTTTAAGTTTATGCACTTCTAATTTAATTAAATGCCCGCGATTTTCGCTTTCTCCTCGGCGAACAATGTATGATGATGATGATCCTAATGGGCATTTTCTCTTTTTTGAAGACTTTTTAGAAGTTTGTGCTTGTTCATCTCCAGTGTGCAGCTTTTCAACTTTAGCGCTCTGATTTAAAGCTTCAAAATAAGGTTCGTAGTTGCCCTGAGAGTAAAAAAATGAGCTCATAACAGGATTTCCATTGAGGACCTCAGAGTTCCACTGCGAAAAAAAAAAAAACGATATTAGCATGACTGTGAAAAAATAACAGTAGCGTAAGAAAAAAGAGAAACAACTCCTATGAAATATTAAAGCAAAGATTACCTCATGAAAACTGGGTTGTTCCTGTTCTGCAGAAATCACGTTTTCATTGTCCAATATGCTAGGGCTGTAGGATGATGGTGGTGGCGATGCTTGAGACATTATTCTGAAATAAAAAATACTGTCTATAAATAAACTATAAACAAATATTGTATTTATAATTTCTTGTTTGATTGGTTATCATTCAAAAACTTACCTTTAGACAAAAAACAATAATTAAATCGCGAACAACAGCCTATAGTCCTACTTCAAATCAGCTACTGCAATGAAGTGTAATGTTTAATTACTTTGGCATACCTAGAATATTCCCCTTTCAGCTATTAGTCATAAATACATTTATACCGTAAGACGAGAACATCAGTTTGATAACGACACAAGTCCAAACCTGTTGTTTAAATACTGCACTCACTTATTCATATATAAAGGTTAGTAAGTAATGAAAATAAATATTAGGCAAGATGAAGTTGATCAAACAACCCATATCCCTGAACGTGAATAATATCAATTTCAATGACTCTGCTCGACAGATAAGGCATAGTGCTCTATTGCCTAATACGATTCGTTGCATAATATGTGGACCCTCGAACTGTGGCAAAACAAACGCTATGATCAGTTTATTGCTGCATGAAAATGGTCTTAAATTTCAAAATCTTTATCTTTACTCAAAAACCACTTTCCAACCAAAATATCGTTTCTTAAGTGAAGTATTAAGAAGAGTGCCTCAGATTAACTTCATTGAGTTCAATGACAATACAGAAGTCATATCTCCCGATGAAGCTTTACCAAATTCTATATTTATATTTGATGATGTTGCCTGTGAAAAACAAATAAATATTCGTAATTATTTTTCTATGGGTAGACATAAACAAATTGATTGCTTTTATTTATCGCAAACCTATTCAAAAATACCGAAACAGTTGCTACGGGATAACACCAATTTTCTTATAATATTTAAACAAGATGATGTAAACTTAAAGCACATCTATGGAGAACATGTCAACTCCGATCTGCCATGGAATCAGTTCAAAGATATTTGTGCAACTGTTTGGAGTAATCCATATCAATTTCTTCTTATTAGCAAAGAATCACCATTGAATAATGGGAGGTACAGACAGAATTTCGATATTTTTTTTAAATTTGACTGACTGTGTATATAAGTAAATAACACACAAAAAGAAAAATTAGTATTATTTGTTCTTCAGCTGAACACAGTTGTTACAACATGGCGAAAAATATTAAAATAGAATTAATTAAGTCTGTAAACTCTATAAAGAATAAAATAAAACAAATGAAGAACCAGGAAAACTCAATGAACTTGTCACTCGATAAAATGCTAAAACCTGTCACAGATCCACTTAAAACTCTAGTTGATTCGAATAAATCTATGGAAAAAATAAAACATTTAGAAAATACAACACTCACTAATTCTGAAGGCAGTGAATTGGATGATATCAATACTAGCTCATTTACAAGTTTTGAGGATTGCTACGATCCAAAACTAAATTCTACCCAATCCCCTAAAAAGTCTAATAAAATAGAATTACCAGACGATTTAGAAATTTCATTAGAGGGCCGTGATATCCATGATATTTATGATGGTGTAAATATACCGTTTGGAATAAGAAGTGTAAACAAAACTTTATTGATGGGTAATTCAGCAGTATCATTTTCTAAAATTGATAGTTTAAATGATGATAGTGACCTTTTGATTAAAATCGATGACAAAACCTATAATTTAACTCCTGGCCTGAAGGAACTTTTACTTCGAAGAAAACCTGATTTAAAATTAGTTTCGAGCAAAGATAAACTTGTCTATAAGGATATGCTGCATTTTACAAATGCTCATAAGAGAGATTTTAATCCTAATGGTCAAATACGAGGTGATAAAGGAATAAAATATCGTGAAATAATCAAACCACTCTTTTCCGAATTGACAAACGCTAATAAACTTGTTCACACAAAACTTGGAGGAAACTTACCCATACTAAAAAAATACAAAAACAACACTGACTTAGTATATTGGGATGATCCTAACGAATTGGTTGAGAGATTGAAACTATTAGTTGCTTCAAGAGATGCTGGCAATACAAACCATGATAATGAAATTTTATCGATAATTGAAGAATTAAAAGAAGCTGACATAATTAAAGAATAAATAGTGATAATAATATGCTTTTAATTCAGTATTATAGATGCATTCAAGACAAATGTACTAAATTCTAAAAATGAGCAAAGCTGACGTAGTAAACGAAATACATAAAAATGTGAGGGTGAACTTTCCACGAAGACATGTTATTATGAAAGATGTAGATGACCTTTGGCAAGCAGACTTAATGGATATGCAATCAATTTCAAAAGAAAATAAAAATTACAGATTTATTCTTACCGTTATTGATACATTTTCGAAATATGCTTGGGCCTTCCCTCTGAAAAGTAAAACCAAAGATGATGTATGTAAATCTTTCAAAATGTTGCTGGCTACAGGACGTGTTTCGAAAAATCTCCAAACGGATAATGGTACAGAATTTTATAATAATACATTTCAAAAGCTTATGAAATCTAATCATATCAACCACTACTCAACCTTCTCAACAAAAAAGGCTTCAATAGTTGAAAGATTCATCAGAACATTGAAATCTAAACTGTATAAAGAATTTAGTTTAAAAGGCAACTATAATTGGATAGACAATACCCTTAATGATGTTATTCATAAATATAATCACACTTACCATCGGACAATTCAGGAAATCCCTGCTAATGTGAATAACATTAATAAAAAACGTATATTAGAAAGATATTTAAGGCTGGTAAAAAACGAAAGAATAAGAAGCAAGTATAAAGTTGGTGATTATGTCCGTATCAGTAAGTACAAAGGGACATTTGAAAAAGGATATACCCCCAACTGGTCGACGGAAATATTTAAAATTCGAAAAATACAAAATACAACTCCTATAACCTACTTAATTGAAGATACAATCAGAGGTCAGCCTATTTTAGGGGCATTTTACTTACAAGAGCTGCAAAAGACAAAACATCCCAATGTTTACCTAGTCGAAAAAGTTCTTAGAAGAAAAGGAAACAGGGTTTTAATAAAATGGCTAGGTTTGTCATCTGCTGAAAACAGTTGGATTGATCAATCGAATGTATTATTATAAATAAAATTAACTTTTCTAACTTATCAACGAATAAATTGATGAATCGAATAAGTATTTATTAAAGTGTTCAATCCAGAATCATTAGTCTTATGATGTGTATTGGAGAGAGTAGTCTTCTCAATTGGCTTATAAACAATTTACCGTTTGAATTACACTTACCAGGATACAATTATTGTGGCCCTGGTACGAAATTAATTAAAAGGCTTACACGCGGAGATAAAGGTATTAATAAATTAGACGAATATTGCAAAGAACACGACATTGCCTATCACAAATCAGCAAACTTAAAGGATCGTCACAAAGCTGATTTCATTTTGTTAAAAATGGCGAAAGAGCGAGCAGCTGCCTCGGATGCGAGTGTAAGCGAAAAACTCGCAGCACGCTTAGTAAGCAAGACAATGTCTACGAAAATTAAAAGTGGTTCTGGCCTAAAAAAAAGTAGCAAAAAGTGCTCTCAAAAAGTTACATCTGGAAAAGGATTAAAAAATAAATTTAAAAATGTTATTACTAAAACGAAAAAACACATAAAAAAATTAAAACCAAAATGCAAAAAAGTGGCAATAGAATTTGCTATGGCCGCAGCCAGAGAATTAGCTGATGATTTATCCATTAAACTTCCTCGAGTTATTCCTATACCAAAAACTGGCGGTGTATTACCTTTGATTCCTATTTTTGCTGGATTATCAGCGGTGGGAGCATTAGCGGGCGGTGCAGCTGGTATTGCCAAAACCATAAATGAATTCAAAATGGCTAGAAAGCTGTTGACCGAGTCGAAGAGACACAACGAGAAAATGGAAGCTCTCTGCATTGGGAAAGGACTACACCTTAAACCACATAAAAACGGTCTTGGAATTTTTGTATCGAATAAAAAAAACTAAAATATCGGCTACCCAAACGAGCCTTAACTAACTTTGACATTTTGAAGTATGGAAATAGTATTCCCTATTTTAGAGGAGTCTTTATGAGAGATGAGCTTCCTAAATGTCCGTATAAAAAAGAATGTGGAGTTATTAATTTAGATAGTTCTAAAGATCCTGGCTCTCATTGGGTAGCCTATGCAAAATATAACGATTATATTGAGTACTTTGACAGTTATGGGAATCTTAAGCCTCCAAAAGAATTTGTAAAATACATAGGTTCTCAAGTTTACTACAATTATGATAATATACAACGCAATCATCCTTTCAATTGCGGCCATCTCTGTTTGATTTTTTTAAAGAATTTTTGGAGTAGTCAAGGGATAAAATAAAGAGGATCTTCTTGAAGAGTTCAGTATGCAAGCATGTCTACTACGGTTACCATCTCTGGAAATAAATCTGAATTAGTGTCATACTTTCAACCATCTCTGCATTTAACCAATCAATACGAATGCGGTTTGTTATACTTTTCAGTGTTAAATTCAAGACCAAATGTGCCCATCAATAACAGCAGTCTATCTGTAATCAGAATCGAGTGTGATCTTGTACATGGTTCGTACTGCAACGGATTACCAACTCATTTTATTCATGAATTTATATTTGATACTGCTCCGAGTCATCAGTACATAGAAATACCGCGAAACGTTATTTACTTTCCAGTGAACAAAAATATAATTTCATCCATATCTGTTAGGATTGTTGACCAATTTGGTTATTGTATTAACTTTGGTGAAGAACTTAATATTCAACTACGTCTTCATTTAAGAAAAACAAAATGATAGTATATTATAAAAACACTCCTGTGAAAATAAAACGTCTTATTCCTTCTACGACCACTAAGGAGCATAGACGTAAGAAAAAAGTTAAGAAATTGACTGAAGGAAATAAAGATTTTCTTAGAGCCCTAGGTTTTAAAGTATGAATATACTACAGATTACTGAATTACCGCACTTCGATAGTTCGATCGAAAGTTATGAAATCCATTCATATAATCCCTACAATAACAGCTTTAGAGAAAACGATGAAATCAGAATCCCCATACATCAACAAGACATATACGTGCTACCATCAGCCAGTTCAATTTACATCGAAGGCCAAGCAAAGCTGCTCGGTAAAGATGGGAATCCGATCAAGAAAAATGTTTCGTTCACTAATAACCCTATTATGTCTTTGTTTCAAGACATCAGGTACGAAATGAATGGTATTGAAATAGATCGTATAAAAAATTCTGGAATAACGTCAACAATAAAATCATATATCTCATTAAATGAAGGTGAAAATAAAGTTGCTGCATTATGGGGCTGGAAGTTAAACGGATTCGAAAATGATGGTCATTTTAGTATTGTGTTACCATTAAATAAGATTTTAGGGTTTGCAGAGGATTACAATAAAATCGTTATAAATTGTAAACACGAGCTTATATTGAATAGAAGTAACTCTAACTTAAACAGCGTTATTCTTACTGATGATGTTGCTAATTTTCAAATAGATATGCAAAGAGTACAATGGAGGATGCCACACATAAAAGTGTCAGATCGAGAACGATTAACACTTTTAAAGCATTTAGAAAGAGATAAATCCATTCAGATGGCTTTTAGAAATTGGGATTTATATGAATATCCTTTACTTCCTAAAACTACAAAACATTCATGGTCAGTTAAGACTGCTTCACAATTAGAAAAACCTAGATATGTAATATTTTGCTTACAAACTAATAGAAAAAATAATAAAACTAAAGACAGTTCAGTATTCGATCATTGTGAAGTAACAAACGTCACGCTCTTTTTGAATTCTCAATATTATCCATACGAACCTTTAGGTTTAAAGTTTTCTGAGAACAAATATAGTATATTATACGAAATGTTTGTGAAATTTCGTCAGTCGTATTACAACTGTCCAGTAGACCCGTTGCTTGACCTAAAGGAGTTCAAAGAAAAAGCCCCTCTCTTTATCTTAGACTGCTCAAGACAAAACGATAGCCTGAAAACAGGTCCAGTGGATGTGAGGTTGGAAATTGAATGTTCTACAGCAATACCAGATAAGACGACTGCATATTGTTTGATTATAAACGATCGACTTGTGGAATACAAACCTCTCAGCAACATTGTACGCAGGTTATCATGATTGCTATTGTGGATATTCAAGGCTTTAAAACAGAGACAAATGAATTTATAATAAAAGAAATCGCTATATTGTATAATAAAACATTACAAGTTTTTTTAATTGAACCACCATTTCCATTTTCAAAATTAACTAAACAAGAAAAAAAACAAGTTAGTTGGATTGAACGAAACAGAAAGATACACTGGCGTGAAGGATTTTTACCCTATTCTAATTATCAGAATTTGGTTATAGATATTTTAAAAGATAAATGTATCTACGTTAAAGGTTCAGAAAAAGTGTTGTGGTTGAAGCATATTTTAGAAAATAATAATTGTAATATATTTAATTTAGAAGATAAAGGTTGTTCTAGTTTGATAAGTTTATACGATCAATATAAATATTCTCAAGATTTATATAACTGTATTTATCATGACTCTGTATGTGCTTTAAAAAATGTATTGTGTTTAAATAAATGGTGCTATGATAATAAAATTTTAAAATAATCATTTTCTTCTTTAATTTCTATACTACGGTAAAACGTTTCCTACCCCTCCCCATCACAAGGTCGTCAAATCAATAAAATCTGTTGTCTGTAGCTAGACGGCGTCATTATCCATTTATCTGTAAACGGATCATGTCTCAAAATAACTACAAACCTCGTTATGACATTTATAATACTTATAAAATGCGTGCATTTTCATTTAATTATTACTGGGCAACGGCAGATTCAAAGAAAAGATTAGTGATGGAAATGGCTGACTCTGGATTCTTTTATTGTGGAAACAGTATAAATGATAAAGCAGCGTGTTTCTCATGTGGAGGTGTTATAGAAGATTGGGAAATATATGACGATCCTTGGATGCAACATGCTATACATTTTCCACAATGTTTTTATTTAAATGCTGTGAAGGGAAGAGAGTTTATATTTAATACGCGACGAAAATTATAAATCAAGCACAAATTCATCATAACCTTAGGTCAGCGATACAGTGCAAGAAGATTTCATTGCTTATTTATCGATATAGAATTACGGTTCTGAATCACGTCTATAGAATTGGGGGGTTCGGGATCACGTCTATTCCCCCAATTCTAACCTACTCTGCCCTCACCAACTTCCGACCCTACACCACCCGGTGGGTGTAGCAATGAATGGTGGCGGCGTTTGCACACCTGGCACCTGAGAGTGTTTTTGCAAAACCTAACAGAGTGGTTACTAAGCAAGCAAACGAAACATAATTTTTTCTTGAGAACAAAGTCTCTCCGATTGTCAATACTTTCGTTAATGAATTTTTTACATGCACTTATTTTGTGTTCACCTGCACAAAATGCACAAGATCCCTTTCCATCTTTCATTACGTGTAGTGCCTGTGTCGTCCTTTGGACCCTTTCTATCTTAGTATCTAAATTTTCTAACCCCCTAAATCGATTAATCAAAAAATCTTTTAGTTGATCAAAGGTAGGAAGATCATCGCTTGGATCTGATGCTACCTTTAATTCCCAATCCCTTCTAGTGGCCTTATCCAGTTTTTCGGTTACAATATGAACAATTAAAAATGATGCAAGATCTATATCAAAATTTTTTATTGACTCTAGGCAATCGGTAGTTGTACTTAAAAGTTTTTTAATTTCCGATGCGGATTCTCCTGTTAATGTTCTTTGATTAAATAAAGATTTTACAATACCATTTGCTAAGAATCTTTTATTATTATACATAGAGTCTAATTTTTTCCAACTTGTACTATAATTTTCCGATGTCACTTTTACATTTTTTAATAACTGTTCTGCTTCCCCGGTTAAATACCCGTTTAAATAGTACAATTTTTGTGCATCCTCTAGGCTACTATTTTTGTGTATTAAACCAATAAACAAATCTCTAAAGGTTACCCACTCGTGATATTTACCAGAAAACATTGGTATTTTAACTTCTGGTAACCGAAAGTTATGGAAATCTTTGTTACCGCTAAGTCCCGGGCTACTACTATTCTCTCCACTAGATACAATTTTATCTTTCCTTAGTAGCTCTTTTAAAGTACTTTTTAACTGAATATATAATTCTTCAACCTCGTCATAAAAACAATCTTTATGGTAATTGGAACTATGTAATTCGGATTTTTTAACTTCGCTGATTATTCTAACATGCGTATTATAAAAAAGTTGCCATTGTTGTTCTAACCCTTCTAAACGTGTTTCAATATACGACACTGTAAGCCTATCTTTTGGGCATTTTTTTAAGTTAATCCAAGACTTTTCGATTTTTGTTTTCACATCTTCTTGGATATTGATAAATGAATCCATTTTGAAAACACGAATTATACGTAAACACACAAATCAATAATAAATTTCTATCTACAGCACAATAAACAAACAACTTTAAACAATAAAGAGAGGAAGAATATAATTCTAAACTTAATGTTCACTAAAGACAATCTTCTTGCACTCGTAAACACAACGAAAATTTTACAAGTCTTTGTAACGTTTATTTTCTATGGCAAATCGGGCATAGGTTCCCCGTTTGCTACCACTTTTCTTGAAAAAATTTACAAGTCCGAAATCACACACAAACAGCAAAGTTAATTTTTAAATGAGTATAAAGTTCAAATTCTAATGCACTTTTTCTATTAGATTCTTCCTGATTTAATAAGGTTGAAAGTACTCAGGATTGTTTCACCAGATACACTCACTGACACTGATGACGGCGACGTCACGTCGCGCTGTACTGCACCACACACAAGTGGCGCCCCCTGCCTGCTTGACCCCGAACTGTTGAGCTTCTGCTCCTCCCTTGCCTCGTCCCTCCGGCTGCTGCTGCCACCAGTAGTGCTGCACCACGCTCCACTGGTTGCTCCCTGCGCCAACCGGTCTTCCACCTTCAGCTCCTGGCACCTCTCACCTGGTACCCACTGAAGGGATGCTCTGGACAGCGATCCACTGCCCAGTAACGAAGCGAAGGGTGGTAATTTCTACCACCACCGGAAACCACCAAAACACTCCCGACCACACCCGGCTCTCGAAGGACCATGAACAAGGTCGACTTGGAGAGGGTGAATAATAAAACACTGGACTTTATAATTAAGCGCGTATAATATAAGTACCACAGTGCTTGCTGCTCACACCAAAAAAAAAATAATTTTACACGCAACCCCACCAAATGCAGGTAACAAAACCATAGCGACTTCTAATTAGATGTCAACGCCATCTATCGAGCTAAGCGGAACTAATGCTAAATATTTTATTGATTCGCTATGGTTTCGCTTAGACAGCGGCCATGCGACAACAATTCCAAATACGAATGACAGAATCTGGTATCTATATCAAAGGCTTGACAGCCATCCATAATAAATACCTTTTTTATAAAAGCGAGTACCTAAATTCTCCGAAACATTTATTTATTTGTTAGGTTTACACAAAAAATGGCGTACGAAATTGTCTTTTTGTGAATGTTTCAGCAAAAAAATCACATTTTACAAAATGGTCAAGAGGAAATTCACAGCATAACAAAACCAGTGAAATAGGGATGATGACTAAATATCAAATAAAAAACATTTAGTTTGTTTATCTAGGGAGCAAACAACAATTTTAAAGGCGAGAGTGTTTTTTTAAATCCAGAGCGGAGCGAACGATTCTAGAGTAGAACTGATCTTGAGCATAGCGAGGAATTCAAAGTACGTCACTCGAGCTTGAAATAGTGTTTCTCTCGAGGTGGACACCCTGCCTTTTATCACCCTCTATGAGAAAATAAGTGGGTGCAACTTATGAACAAGAACGTTACGTTTATTTATTTACATACAATTAGGAACCATAAGAAAGTACATTTTTAGGGTTCCGTACCCAAAGGATAAAAACGGGACCCTATTACTGAGACTCCGAGGTCCGTCTGTCTGTCACCAGGCTGTATCTCGTGATCCGTGATAGCTAGAAGGCTGAAATTTTCACAGATGGTGTATTTCTGTTGCCGCTATAACAACAAATACTATAAACAGAATAAAATAAATATTTGAGTGGGGCTCCCATACAAAAAACGTTAATTTTTTGCCGTTTTTTGTGATAATGGTACGGAACCCTTCGTGCGCGAGTCCGACTCGCACTTGACCGGTTTTTAGTTACATCATATAATAAAAATATTTTTAATAATTTTAAACTTACTAACCCTTTCCTCATAAATGCGTAGAGGTATTAAATTGAAATTCATATCAAATACTCAGGTCAATAATACCTTTAAGCTGAAGTTTGTACGAAACCCTCGGTGCGCGAGTCTGACTCGCACTTGGCCGGTGTTTTTTTTTAATTTTGCTCGCGCGCGGTTATCCTGCCAGTCACTTGTTCAATACAATGTTTCCTTGCGGTCTCAAATAGCATTACAATCGCTCATTAGCTATTCACCTCACACATTCGTCGTAATCGATTTTAGCGATGTAATTCTATTTTGGATTGTGATTCATCTCTTTGCTTATTGGAACATTTACTCACAATATCCACATTCCAAATGCAAATCACTTTTAGTCCCTAAGGATTAATGAGCTATTTTAGCCCCTGTTTACGAAGAATAAACTAGCTCTTTTTAAAAAGATCAGACAAAAAAATATTCTTTTGTTCAGGTAGTTTAAAAATAAAATTTGACACGTATATTTTCTTTTGTCACGTAAACAAAAAATTATGACTGTCATAGACTTAATACGTGTTGCTTGGTTACCGTTGTTGACTGGATATATGTCATTCATTATAATACTGCTATCTAGAAATAATATGTTTTAATTCATATATACCATCTGGCGACGATGCCGTTCGATGTAAAGAAAGCAAAACGTTCGCGAGCCATCCTACGCGGTGTGCTAACGAAAACTAATAACGCATTTCAAGCAGAACATGTATATACTCATGAAGAAATAGAAACACGATTACTGACCCTTCAAAATACATACCAAGGACTGCAAAACATACAATTACAGATAGAACAGGAGACCGAAGACGAATACCTGGAATCCGAAACCGATTACAGGTACGAAGTGGACGAACTTTATACAAATTTACGTACAAAAATGATTCGACTAATGAACACTTTCAAACTTCCTGAGCCGTTACCCAGCGTACCTTCCTCACAAGATGCCCACGAATTCACGAGCATTCATCGAGACGTACATCCCAGACTCAATTTCCAACCTTTTCAAGCAAACGAATCGTTTAAAAACTTTATAAAAAGACTGTCTGTTTACATGATGCTCAACAATATTACGGATCCCACAACGAAGGTCTACACACTGCTGTCCACTTTACCACCTGACATTCATGAAAGAATTTACGACCTGTGTTCACCCGACGACCCAATCAAGAAGACCTATGAAGAACTTACTGATATCTTGGACAATTTCATCGATCCAAAACCTAGCATATGGGCCTCACAGCACACCTTCATATCAAGGCTACAACAAGCGGATGAATCGAGCACTCTTTACGCGTCAGAACTGAAAAGACTGTCATCAAAATGTGATTTTAAGTGCTCACATTGTCTGAAACCCAATCTCGATTCATTTTTGTCGTTACAATTTATACGAGGCTTAAAAGATGGAGAAATTCGCACAAAAATTTTACAAGCAAAACAAACAGCGCCATTTTCTGAATTAGTTCGCACGGCCACATCTATGGAAATGGGAAAAATAGAAAATTCGACCATATCTACATCCATTCGTTCACCACCATTGGACACGATCAATATTGTTTCAAAAGTACATAATGAATTACAACACGCACAGAATAAAGCACGTTCAATTAAAAGACCGACTTCTATAAGAGAGCTTAAAGGTAAATGCTATCGCTGTGGCAAAGACGACCACAAAGCAAATGAATGTGGGGCCATTAAAAGTACATGCCGAAAGTGTCAAAAGGAAGGACACCTAGCGCGAGTCTGCCTTCAAGGATATAAACGCAATGAAACGAACTTGCTGAATGACGACTCTGCAAGCAGCGCCAGTACCGACAGCATCGCAGAAATCAACTTTGTAAAGAATGAAATCTCAGACAAATACATTATAACTATCGAAATTGAAGGAAAGAAAATAAGAATGGAATTTGACACGGGTGCAACACTCTCTACCATATCACTAAAGGATTTTATGAAGCTGAACATTAACAAAAGACTATTTCACACGAGCATCAAACTAAGAACTTATACAGGCGAAGTTTTTAAGCCCATCGGTGTAACGTTTGTTCGATGCAAATATAAAAACCAACTATTCTATGGAAAACTATACGTGATTAACAAAGACGTGAAACCCATCTTGGGTAGAAGCTGGATGAAGGAGTTTAACATTAAACTAACCGAAATAAATTTGGTTGATACATGCAAGAAGACACAAAATCTTGAACAATTGCTTAAAGAGTTCGAACCCACCGTCTTCACTACAAACCTAGGTGAAATTCCAAATGTTCGAGGCCACCTGACTCTTAAAGATAATGCGCAACCAATCTTTATTAAACCTCGGCGAATTCCATATGCGCTACGATCTAAAGTAGATGAAGAAATCGACCGACTTGAAAAATTGGGAATTATTACAAAGATTGATCACTCCGATTGGGGAACTCCCGTCGTCCCAATAGTAAAACCAAACGGAATCATCAGACTGTGCGCCGACTATAAAATTACTTTAAACAAAATGATAGAAGACGAAAAATATCCAATACCAATAATTGAAGATATTCTATCTGAAATGAACGGCGGACAATTTTTCTGCACCTTAGACATCACGCAAGCCTACCTGAACATGGTGATGGATGAAGAGAGCGCCCTGCTGCAAACTCTGAGTACACACAAAGGTACTTTTAAAGTGAACCGACTCATGTTTGGAGTCAAAGTAGCCCCAAGTCTCTGGCAAAAATACATGGACCAATTACTACTGGGCCTTGACGGTGTCAAGTGCTTCTTCGATGATATAATAATTCAAGGATCGACAGAAAAACAATTATTATCCAGATTGAAACAAGTTTTGCTTAAACTTCAAGACAGCAACCTTCGTGTTAATAAAGAATAGTGCCAATTCTTCAAAAGAAGTATCAATTATTTGGGACACACGATAGACAAAGAGGGTTTACATAAAAATCAGGACAAGATAAAAGCAATTTTAAATGCACAACGCCCTACTAATGTAAATGAACTAAGAACGTTACTAGGTATGGCAAATTATTACAACAAATTCATACCCAATCTGGCATCCATCACTGCCCCCTTAAATGAACTCTTGAAGAAAGGTGCAAAATTTACATGGTCTACAAAATGTGAAGAAAGCCTGAAAAACATAAAAAAAGAAATACTAAGCGAAAGAATTCTAATACACTTCGATCAGAATAAACCACTTATACTGGCCACAGACGCTTCACCTACAGGACTTGGTGCCGTGCTAAGTCACAAACTACCCGATGGCTCAGAAAGACCAATAGCATTTGCTTCTAGATCCCTAACCAGCAGCGAAAAGAAATACAGTCAAATTGATAAAGAGGCGACAGCTATTTTCTGGGGTTTAAAGAAATTCTTCCACTATTGTTACGGCCGGAAATTCACTCTAATTACAGACCATAAACCTCTTACATCAATTTTTCACCCGCACCAAACCTTACCAGCCTTGAGTACCATGAGGCTATTCCACTACGCACATTTTCTATCAGGATTTGACTACCATATCGAATATAGAAGTTCATCAAAGCACTTCAACGCCGACTACCTTTCACGTTTTCCCGTTGAGAAGATAAATGAGAATAAATATGACCAGCATTACATATTTCAGCTGAATCAGATAAACGCATTAAATATTTCACCAAAAATAATAGCAGAAGAAACAAGAGAAGGCCCAGAATTACAGAAATTACTTGAAACACTCCATTCAGGCACTACACTTAGGGAGTCCGGATATAAAGATAATGAACTAACTCTTCAGAATGACTGCATCTTAAAAGGCATGAGAGTTTTAATTCCACATAAACTACGCCCACGCATCTTAGATGAACTTCACGCGGGGCATGTGGGGATCTTGAAAATGAAACTTCTTGCGCGGAGTTTCGTATACTGGAAGAACATTGATAAAGATATCGAAAACAAAGTTAAATCGTGCAGAACCTGTCGATTAAACCAGAATGAACCGCCAAAAGCCCCTTTGCATCATTGGGAAGACCCTACTGGCCCTTGGCAAAGAATACACATCGATTTTGCAGGTCCAATATCGGGCTATCAACTTCTTATTGTCGTAGATGCATTTTCCAAATGGGTAGAAATAATCCCTACAAAAACTACGACGAGCGCATTCTGTATTCAGAAATTAGACGATTTATTTGACACCTTTGGATTACCCTACACGCTGGTGTCGGATAATGGAAGACAATTTGTCTCTCAAGAATTCCAGACGTTCTTAACTAGCAATGGCATTGTTCACAAAACGATAGCACCTTACCATCCCGCAACTAATGGACAAGCTGAAAGATTTGTTCAGACGGTTAAGAAATCACTGCACAAATTATAGGGGGAGAGTGGTGGAATACTACACAAGGTTCGTACAGTTAGTAGTCTTCTCCGGGCTACGCCAGTCATCTCAGGTGACTCGCCCTATATGCTCATGTTCGGAAGAGAGAGTAAGAACGAGATTGGTAGCCAAGATTAGAGCTCCACCAAAGGCACTATATAGGGGCAGAAGAGAAGGGGTGAGAGAGTTTGCAGTCGGAAGCAGAGTGCAAGCTCGCAATTACTCTGTATCAGGAAGGAAGTGGGAGTTTGGTACAGTGACCCGCCGACTGGGAAACCTCCACTATGAGATAGAGATTGACAGCGGATGCACATGGATGCGCCACCTCGACCAGCTGCTCCCGGCGCCTCTGATTCCTGGGAATCACGGCGGTGGTGTGTCATAGACTTAATACGTGTTGCTTGGTTACCGTTGTTGACTGGATATATGTCATTCATTATAATACTGCTATCTAGAAATAATATGTTTTAATTCATATATAACAATGACCATACAGTGCATTGACATATCCATTGACGTAAAGTTTTAGTTCTTACACTTTTTACTCAAAGGGTACGTCACAAGCCTCTATTCCTTAAATGCGCTTTATCTTTGAATTTTCTAATTGATTTGATAAAGCAAAAAATACGTGCTCAGTATTATTTGATAATCTCACTGACTAAATAGAATTATTATTTTTCTACCCAGGAATCATATATTTCTTTTGTTTTTTTTTATTTATCTCTCGTGTCTCCAGTGCGGGTCACAAATATACATATTTTCATTCTTTCTTACCTCTTTTTGTATGTAAAAACTTTCTGTTTATTGTTGAAAATCTCTAGACGAATTAAAGGTATTGTTTACCCTGCCAAGCTGTTTGGAATACACTTTAATTCCAAGACAGGAACTAAGATTGTTTTGCAGAAGATGAGGGCTTCATTTGATTATTTTAAGAAAGTTTGCTCAAGGTATATTGTAATTACTTTGGACAAGTTTAAAAGCTATATTTACGCTTATAAATAATTTTATTGAAGTAAGCCGCGTTGAGCGTTTTTTGTGTGGGTCCTACCATCTAAAATAAATTAATAGAATTAATGAAAAATGATACAATTAGAAACTTTAAAAATAAATTAGTGGCCTCCCTAACAGAAAAATGTTATTACTCGATTAATGATTTTTTAATGGACAAATCTTTTTAATCAGCAATGTGTATATTTTATTCTCAATTTTGTAATTTTTCAATATAATTTAATGTATGTATAATTATAATAATTTTGTAACATTTTAATTTGTATTTTTATTTTGTCATTTTTCAATATTAATTAATGTATGTATAATTGTAATAATTCTGTGACATTTTAATTTGTAATTTTATATTTTTGATACATAATTAAAAATTTTATGAATTTTTGTGTGCCTTTTTCTAGGCAGAATGTACATGGCTCACCCTTATTTACTCCACCTGTATATTAATTTAACCTACACTCGTTGCAAATAAATTATTTGATTTATTGATAAAAATTCCACCACCATTCATCATTAGCTCACATCTGGGTATTACAGGGCATACTGTGTCAATATTATTATATATATGTCATAATTTAACATATAGTAGTAATTTATTCCATTTAATTGACACTAACAATTATGTTGGTAATCACTTTTATTTGACAAAAGATTAATTTTTCATGGATAGGTACTTTCTTTCAAAGTATTATAAAAGACAGATAGCTGTGTCGCTATCATATTATTTTTCTATTACATCCAAGAATTTGGCTAAACAACTTGCTTCTATTGAGCAATGCCAAGGAATGTTATTTAATTCAGCCAATGATTTGGTATCAGAAATTGATATTGATAATAATTTAAATTAGAAATAAGGACAATAGGGGCAACCTCTTGCAAAAGTATACAGGATAAAAATTGCAAAATAAAATCAAATAAAAGTTTAAATTCGGTAAATAGTATTAACCTGGTGCATCAAAATATTCAAGGATTTATGAACAAAGATTTAGAAGTAGAATTATTTATGAACTTTAATAGTATTGATATTCTTTGTATAACAGAACATTGGCTTAAAAGCCACCAGTTATTGTTCAATTTTAATAATCACCAGGTTGGTAGTTCATTCAGCAGAGTTAATGCTATACATGGTGGCTCATTGATTTTAGTAAGTAACCAGCTTAAATTTAAAGACCGTAAGGATATTGTGCGCCTATCTGTTGAGCGGACAGTTGAAAAAGCTTGTATAGAATTGGAGCAGTTTATTGTATTAAGCGTATACAGACCGCCTTCAGGATTGTATGACTGCTTTGAAAAGGTAATGGATGAAGTGTTACACAAGATTTATTCGAGAAAATGTTAATATAAAAATAAGTCAATACTACGTAAAATAATAAGTCTGTTTCAGTCCTACAATCTTGTAAACCTATTTTTGGAGCCCACAAGAATAACCCCAACCAGTGCTACATGCTTAGATAATATTTATGCTAATGTTATACCAGTCCACAAAGAAATTATAAATTTACTAGATTCTGATCATTGCGGGCAGAGGATTACTATACCAAACCAAAACAACAAAGTGGCTAAAAAGGATATCACTGTTAACCCCAAAACTGCAAGTCGCTTGGCAGCTTTTAAAGTTAAACTCATTAATAAATTACCAAATTTTGTCAATTGATGCTGATCCTAATCATCTATATGATATTTTTTTTAGTATATACTTTAAACAATTTAATTCGACCTTTGTTCCAAAGACTATCTCCGTTAATAGTAACGCATCATTCAGTGATTGGGCTACCATTGGTATTGGTAGCTGTACAGTGAAAGGACTTATGTAAACACTGCTGAATTTAATTTATGTGTTAGAAATTATTCAAAATTATTTAAAAAAGTTTGTTGTTTGGCCAAGTCGCGTTATTTGAGCTCGAAGATTAAAAACAGTAGTAATGTTATTAAAACGACTTGGAATATTATTAATAGTGAAACGGGGAGATCTGGTAACCGAAATATTGACTACGGCCTGTCTATTAATGGCAACATCATAAAATCAGACTCACAAGTCGCTGTGGCCTTTGAAAATTTATTTTCAGATATTCCCATTTTAACTACTAAATCCTTAAACTCATCACCTTCTGTTGCTGAGTCTTTGCTAAAAGAAAATGTTAATATTTGCGATTCGGAATTTATTTTTGAACATATTACTTGTAAAGACATAATTAAAACATTCCACACTTTTAATGTTAAAAAGACTGCAGATCTGTGGGGTCATTCTGTAGAAGTTGCTAAGACTATTATTGACGTTGTCGCACCTAGTTTAGCTATTATCTTTAATAATTGTATCGACTGTGGGGAGTTGCCTGACCTTATGAAAAATAGTAAAATAATACCTTTGTTCAAATCAGGTAGTACATCAGACCCTACAAATTATAGACCTATTGCAGTACTACCTACGTTTAGCAAAATATTTGAGAAATTAATTTTAGAGCAATTGCAAAGATTTTTTAATAAACATAAATTATTACATAGCAAACAGTTCGGTTTTACAAGGTGTCGTTCAACTACTGATGCAGGTGTTGAGCTTTTAGGACATATTTATAATGCATGGGAAGATAAGTGCGATGCCTTGGGAATCTTTTGTGATTTGTCCAAAGCATTTGATTGTGTTTTTCATGAAACGCTAATCAGGAAACTCCGCCACTACGGGATCCGGAACAACGCTCTGGATCTTCTTACTTCATATTTGAGTAATAGGATTCAGACCGTTGACGTTAATGGAAAAAGATCTCCAGGATCTATGGTAACAATGGGAGTCCCGCAGGGCTCGATTCTTGGTCCTTTCTTGTTTCTTATTTATATTAATGACTTGCCTTACCTCATAAAGGATAACCATGATATAGTGTTGTTTGCGGATGATACTTCACTTTTGTTTAAACTTAAACGTCAGCAGCTGGTTACTGACGATGTAAATAGCGCGATCTCAAAAGTAGTTTACTGGTTCAATGTTAATAATTTACTTCTTAATGAAAAAAAAACCAAATGCATTAAGTTTACCCTACCTCATGTTAGGCAAGTGAAAACCGATGTGTTGATAAAGGGCGAAGAATTGAATCCTGAAAATAGCACAGTATTCTAAGGCTTAACTTTGGATGCTAAGCTTCAGTGGGGCCCACATATAAATAAATTGTCAAAGAAGCTAAGCTCCGCAGCATATGCTGTTAGAAAAAATCTTAATTTAACTGACATAGAGACAGCCCGTTTAGTATACTTTAGCTATTTTCATAGTGTAATGTCGTACGGTATTCTGTTGTGGGGAAATACCGCCGACATCCAGACTATCTTTGTTTTGCAGAAAAGAGCTGTTCGATCAATTTATAAATTAAGCCCGAGACACTCTCTCAGAGAGAAATTTAAGGAGATTAATGTAATGACTGTGTCTTCTCAGTATATTTATGAAAATCTTTTATATGCCCATAAAAATATAAAATTGTTTATAAAATACAGTGATATCCATAACATAAATACTAGAAACAAACACAAATTTGTAGTACCTACAACAAGGCTCAAGAAAATAGGTGGCTCGTTTAGATGTCAATGTGTACGCTTTTATAATAAGCTTCCAAGCCACGTACAAGATCTAAGTCTTAATAAATTCAAATCTTTTATTAAACGTAAGTTGTGCCAGAAAGCGTTTTATACAACAAAAGATTACATTGAGGACAAAAAGACTTGGGATTGAGCTGCTCCAATTAATTTTGTTTTTTTATTATATTTTGCACCATGCATTTTGTTATTATATTTTTTTGGTTTTCTTGCAATGACAAGAATATTTGCTTTTTAAAGTATTATATTATTTTATTTTAATTATTGTGAATGTGAAAACTATGTGGATCAACCTTTTTTTTTTCTCTTTCTGTTTTAATTTAAATTTATCTTAGTTTTTAATCATGGTCTGGCAGTTTGAGTAGTTTATGCGGCCTACCCGAATGTCCTTTCTTTGGCATTGTTCGTCGAATCGTTGAGCTCCTTAAATTATGAGTTGAGCTGATCGGTTATTGACAAATGCGTGCACTGACTGGACAGGTCCACTCAATCTGGCTGGTTCTTTTCTCAAAAGACCATTTCAGACATCAGTCTACATGGTCTTCACATGATCTAATCAAGATTTTGTCTGGACTTTAAAAGAGACTGTGACCTCTGAGTTTGTTTCGGCCTTTCTTCTCAGAGTAGTCAGATAGGAAACGCCGACCTCATCTAGTTTTAAAAATATGTTCGACATGTAAAAGTGCTTGTACAAACCAACTTACAGAAATAAAATCATTTATCAATATGTACCTTTGTCCTCTGAACATCTTTCCACTGGACGACCAGAGGGGCCTAACGAGTGAAAACAATCCTGGCTCAGGCCCACTGTTAGACAGAGACGGAATTATACAGAGCACTATCTCTTTTTCACAGCAGAATCATGATGACGTTGCCACGATATAGTACGGCCCCAGAATATACTTTGCATAACTATAAGGTTTTTAAAAAAACCGTTAAAACAAGAAACTCTTCTTTTTCGGGCGTTCAAACCAAAATAAAAACACCTCCTTGAATTTGACCTCTCCCAGTATTGTAGGCTGTAGAACTATTCCCCAAAGACCATGATTTCACAAGTCTGAAGTTTCTTATCCGATTAAATTATCATTATTCAATAAAGTAATTTATATTCAATATTAAAAACGCAAACACTCAATCTTCCTTAAGAGCCCCTACAAGTTTCACGAACTAAAAACTGAAAGCATCTACTTTTTCAGCGCAAATTTCTCAATAACTACAAGATATATGATAAATCTTTAAATGCAATTTTTTGTGTCACATAGTTATCTAGTAAATGTACCTAAAATATTTTTGGTAACTGCTCAAATTAAATTAGACAAAATAAATTCCTAACACACGTTTTTACGTAATCGCGAAACACCAGGCTTTTCAATTGCTTTTTCAGCTTACTGGTGGCGAATAATAATCTGCAAAAAATGGTATGGACATATAGTAAGACTAGTAAGCCACTAATTTTGTTTTTCAAAGGTTATTGTATTTGTACTTAAAAATAAATGTTGTCCACGCGGAAAAAGGCAATTTTATCATGTGCTAAAGCGTCGTCTACGCATAAGAATATGTTCAATATAAAAATAACTGATAAATAATTTGAAATTTGAGATGTTTATCAATCTAATTTAGGACCAAAAACTTGGTCAGGATAAATTTAGTAACTACGGAACCCTAAAAACAAACAAAGACCATTGTACCCATGTAATTAAGATTTTTATGTAAAAGAGATATGTAACTATTTTGGCTTACTATAAAGTGTTATTATTTTATTCTATTATTATTGTAACTGCCTTTAGAAGGCTGTTAAGAAATCAAAATTCCAACTGCACTAAATAGACGTACTAAACAAGAAGAAAATCATGCTGTGCAGTCGGAGGATACATCTGGTTTTGGTTAGTCAGCTCGCGAATATGTATCCTCCTATTACACAGCATGATTTTCTTCTTGTTAAAGTCTTTTTAGTTTGCTTCTTAAGCAGTCGGGCTTTTTGATTTATTTAATTATTATTTTTATTTCTAACTTTTTAGTTATCATATTTTTTTCGAATTACTTTTAAACATAGTGTGATATATTTTTGGAATCACCTTTTAAAACCCTTTACACCTCACGATGGGTTTAGAAGAAAAAAATATGAATGTAGCCAACGGCACTCGCAAGGTTAAGAGGAATCGATTGACGTAAAAATAATCAAAATCTACTTACGAGTCTGGTCTCCCAGAATGGCACATAGGAACAAACATAGACTGATAAACACATTATCTTCCTTTGCGTCACGCAGTCGGCTAAAAACAGTATGTATACAAAATGTGGTTGTTCATAAAAGTAAGGAGAGTTGATCTCTCCTTACTTTTATGAGGAGAGATCAAATAAACGATGGATTGACTGTGTGAAGGATGACACCTATATGTCTAGAAAAGGCATGCCGCTGAAATAACGACTTCTTTGTTTCTGTTTTAATTTATAGTTTTATTTTTTATTGCCTTTATTTTTTTGTGTACCTTTTAGTGTTAAATAAAAGTGTTTTCTTTCTTTCCTATTTTCTTAACAGAGAGGTATGCATGAGACCGATATGTTTGGATTGGGATAAGGGCAAAATAATGATGAGCTTTGCTATATTTATCTTAGATCTTCAAGTACATTTAATTGATTTTATACCAACAAAAGGATCACCTGTATGTTGACACAGATGATCCTTTTCAGAACCCTTTACAAAACAAACGACCTTTTCCTTAGATCAACATTTAAAACGTGAGTAGCCTTACAAAACCTACATTACTTTATTTGTCGTGTGAACTATAAGCCCTGAAGAGTAATAAAGGCAAAAAGAGGTCGCGAGGTAAACATCGAATGTACTAAAACTCGGGTATATAATGTAATTATGACGTAATATGCTGACACAGCTGTTTATAATGTTGCTGAAAGTATGATGTATGACATGACAGGAATGGATTACCAGGGTGTTTGCCAGTGAGTCTGCAGTTTGTGTCTTTTGAGATCTACTCGGGAACGCGTGAAGATTGGCTGTTGTTTGATGTTGTTAGAATTTTGAAAATGTCATATAATCACTTTAATAGAAAGTTGAAGCTATGATGACATTTCTGGAATCGTAATGCAATAAGAATGCGTGGTATGATACTATGAAACTTTCTTTAGACCCGTTTAATGAAAATTATTGCACAATAATTACAACTAATAGTCAAACGTGCGAGCTGCTATTACTGCAGCTCGCACATTTAGGGTAGTTGACAAAAAATATATATTCAGTCCGTCAGTTAGAAAAATATTGGACACGTATTTTTCTTTTCCTACGTAAACAAAAAAATAGAACGATACAGTGTATTGAAATATCGTGTGATGTCACGATGTGCTACACTTTATACTGACAAAGTGACGTCACAAGCCGCCACTCCTGAACTTTGATGCGCTTTAACTTTGTCAATTTTTATTTAGTTGATAAAGCAAAAAAATATGGGTCCAAGTTTATTTGATAATCTCACTTACTGACTAAATAGAATTATCATTTTTCTACACAGGAAACATCCCTACTAATTGAATTGATTTGATTTGATTTGATTTAAAAACAGCCAATCGCATCACTTGATTTTCGATTAATATGTGACCCGTCGAAAAATTTAATTGCAGAAACTGGATGGCTAAACTTTGATGAAAGTATAATGGCATCTATACTTAAGTCAAGGGTGCATTAACACATTCGCTAAAGTTGAATCTACAATTATTAGCTTCAGCTTGTAAGCTGAAGTTCAAGAAAGTTTTGCCACTGTATCTTTCTTTTTCTTTTTCAACACAAGGCAATATTCCCGTAATTCTCTGCTTACAAGAAGATTAATATGTCTCTTAAATGCGTCAGGTATGACATTGTTAGAAGCGACTGAAGTGACTTTGACTTTGTCAAGTAAAGTAACATAATTCACAATATTGTGGAAACATTCCACGTTATTTGTTGGATATGTCATGGACCAAGTTATTAATCAAGGCAATATTTATAATGCCCGGGTAATATGAAACAAGTCAAGTCAAATCGGGCAATGTAATGAATACTGATTTAAACTTCATTCATTATTTAATTTTCTGGTAATTCTGAATATTGCTACGTTATTATTGGGCCGTTCAATAGTTATGGATTTTTATTTTAAATTTTTTGGTCAGCAAGAAATATCTTCGAATAAATATTTTCACAGTAAAATTATATTACTCTTTCTCTCTCTCTCTTACTCTTGTTTCTTTATTTTATGTCTCTTAAAATTAGCAGCATCTTTGTGCTATTCTATCTTTATATGTTTTTTCTCTTTTAAGTGTTTTGTGTGTACATAAATTAATAAATTAATAAGTTGGTCAGTAGGATGAATCGGTTAACATAATATAATATTTGTATGCGGTGCCGCTATTATCAACGAATTAGTCCAAGAGTGAGTGAAGCGAGCTCGGGAGCTTAGGGCACCCCAACACGAATAGGTTAGGTTCGAAGGGGATCCATCGACTTAGTTGCTAAAATAGTAATTGTACTTACCTACCATACTGATTCTATATTAAAATCAATGTCAACATTTATATAATTTATTAAAACATATTTTTTTAGTCTGTCCAATAAGTGATGGGCATTATTCAGAAATCATTATAATAGTTTTCAGAGTCAATTTAATTATTATAATAGTTTTTAGCAAATTGCCTACTCATATTGGGCATTTTTCAAATTGTCTGGGCATTAAAAATAATGCCGTATTATTCACTTGGTTCTTAACAGATATATTAACGACTAACTCGGGATACCGACGTCTGAAATTGTACTTTTATTGCTTTTGTTGCAAACACAGTCATTATACTTCACGCCTCGTCCTCAAGATTAGTAGTTACATGTAGTATCGCATAGATGTCGCCACTTCAGCACTAGTTGAGAATATTCCTTTGAACTAGGGTTTCAAAATGTATTTTTTTTTGTTTTTTGTGGGTACTTATGTTACTCGGTGACCGCTATTACGCTGGTTCTTCATTCGCAGTTTAGTGCTCGGCCACTCAAAACACTATCGTCCTAATATAATATAAGTACCATTCTTTCGTGCCCATTATGCCGAAACGTAAAGTATCTAGGACGTGTGAAGAAGAGCTTGAACATTTAATGCGCAAATTGCGTAAACTAGAAAAGAAAATTCACACCAACAATACCGTGGAATTACCGGGAACCGCCTATACCGTTGAAACAGGTATATACTAACTAATATTTCTAAAAGTGTAAGTGATAACTTTACGCGTGTTGTTATGGGTACCTACATAATGCAAACCAGAATCAGCCATTGGGGCTATTTCACCGCACGCTTAGACATAATAAAACCGATTATCATAACCGATATTCGTGCTTATTTCTAGATCCGCCTGATGCACTAGAGCCACCTGATTGGCTGAGCGATGAACACGAACCGGAAACGTTCGAAATCATAGACACCAATGTCATTGAGCAATCATTACCAACTAATGATATCCAAAGCGACGTACTGGCTCCTCAAGAACAGCCTGGTACGTCCGCACCACCCATACAAGAGGAAGCCACAATCACAGCGCAGTCTAACACATGTTTAGACACTGAAGTTCTGGAAATCCTCGGTGAAGACCCATCACTAAGGGAAAAACATGGAGAGCATATCCATGAAGAAATAGCATCTCGATTTGGACATATAGCCTCAGAGGGGTTAAACAAAGACACCAGAAATGTAAAAAATGTTAAAATATCCGCCTCCTGGAAATTGTCTTCGTATTGACTCACCTAAAATAAATCCGGAAGTCAAAGCCGCTATGCAAGAAAGCTTCATAAAACGCGATAAAGGCATTGAAGCCAAACAAAAGCAGGTGGCAAGTGCAATATCATGCCTGGGTGTTATAATCACAACACAATTAAACGCCGAAAATAAAGACAAGGAGCTACTTCAAAAATTGATGGACATTGGCAGATTAATTTGCGACGTACAGCACGCTCACTCAGTGACAAGAAGAAACTTTATATTGTTTTCATTGAAAAAGGATATGTCGGAACATCTTTCAAGTACAAAGATTGACGCTTTTCTTTTTGGGGAAACGTTAGCTGACACGTTAAAGGCAGCCAAGTCAATAAATAAATCTGGGGTCGAGCTTAAAGCTGACCAACCCAACTCATCGAAGCGATCAAAATTCCCTAACCAGAGGAATTTAAACAGGAAGGCTCCCGGTCCGGCTTACAGGCAGTCGGGCCCTCCGCAGAGGAGCCGCCAGCCTGCACCGAAAGCACGCGCAGCCCCGCCGCCGCTCGCGCACTCATCGAGGCCGTGGCCGCGTCAGCAGCCGCCGCCGCCGCCACCGCCGCCCCCTGCTCAAACTCGCCGCCGCCTGTAAATACAGTTGAGTATGCCGGTCGCTTACACGTTTTTAAAACTCAATGGTCACTTATAACAGAGGACCGCACAGTCCTCTCTTGGATTGACGGTTATAAAATTCCCTTCTCAAGTCCACCAACTCAAAACTATATTCTGTCAACCCCAACACAGTCCAATGTAGAAAAAAGACAGTTCAATGAGGCAATAGGAGATTTATTACGTATAGGTGCGGTATCCCTATGTGAACCGTGCGAGGGCCAGTTTATATCAAACATTTTTCTTACCCCTAAACCTAATGGCAAATATAGATTTATTTTAAATCTCAAAAATCTTAACCGCTTCATAAAGACTGATCATTTTAAGCTGGAGGACCTCCGCACAGCTATTAAACTTATTACACAAGATTGTTGGATGACTACCCTCGACCTAAAGGATGCATACCTCTTGGTGAAAATTCATGAGGACTCCAAAAAATACCTTCGATTTATTTATGACCAGAAACTATACCAGTTTAACGTGCTACCATTCGGGCTTAATACAGCCCCGTTCGTATTCACGAAAATAACCAAACCAATAGTTAAATTACTCCGAACCGCTGGTTTGCTTTCAACTCTTTATTTAGATAATTGGCTTCTATTGGGGCGTACCTCTTCAGATTGTGTACTAAACCTTGACATTAACAAAAAATTACTGGTTTCACTTGGCTTCATTATCAATGAAGAAAAGAGTATTTTCGTACCTTCCATGAAATGTAAATTTTTAGGCATGATCATTAACTCCCATGAGCTTATCCTAAGCTTGCCCCAAGAAAAAAGGGCACGCATCAGTTCCGAATTACAAGCCTTTCAGAAGTTGCGTCACTGTTCAGTCAGGAAATTACCTCAATTAACGGGTCTACTTGTGTCAGCCTGCCCTGGCATAGAATACGGGCTTCTCCATACCAAGGAGCTGGAGCGCTGCAAATTTCTTAACCTGAAAAAAGATAATGATTATGAAAAAGTCATAAACATCCCCGACTCAATGCAGATAGATATTCAATGGTGGCTTAATCACATTTTGAATTCAGTACGTCACATAAGAAGTGACGACTATCACATTGAAATATTCTCTGACGCCTCAACGACGGGGTGGGGCGCAGCCTGTACGGGCAATACAGCTAGTGGTAGTTGGTCAAACATCGAGCGCAAAAAGCACATCAATTATCTTGAATTGTTGGCTGCTTTTATTGCTCTAAAAATCTTTGCAAAAGACTTGTCCGACTGCCAGATTCTTTTGCGCGTAGATAACTCAACTGCAGTTGCCTACATTAACCGGATGGGTGGTGTTCAGTACCAACACCTTACACAAATTACAAGAGAAATTTGGGAATGGTGCGAGGATCGAGGATTTTACATTAATGCATCTTATATAAAATCTAGTAATAATGTCGTGGCAGATGCAGAGTCACGCAGAAACCACCCAGACATTGAGTGGGAGTTAGACGATCGGGCCTTCGACCACATAACTCATTGTTTTGGCTTACCCAAGATTGACCTATTCGCAAGCCGCATCAACAAAAAATGTAAAGCCTATATCTCATGGCATAGGGACCCTGATGCAGTAGCTATAGACGCCTTCACAGTATCCCGGGCAAAAACGCATTTCTATGCTTTTCCGCCTTTCTCGATAATTTTGAAAGTTCTCGGGAAAATAATCGCCGAAAAATCTAAAGGTATTGTAGTTGTTCCGTCATGGCCCACCCAGCCGTGGTATCCAGTCTTTCGAGCCCTTACAGTCTCTAAAGTTTTATCCTTTCCACCTCACAAACGAGCTTTAATCTCGCATTCCAGCTCCAATCGAATACACCAGACGATTACCCTGGAGGCTGCTGTCTTATCCGGGAGGCACTATCAAGAAGAAGCGTACCACCATCTTCACTGGAAATAATGATGGCGTCATTATCGACCAACTCCCTCAAGCAATACGACACTTGCTTGAGAAAATGGTGGAACTACTGTATAAATACTCACACCAATGTGTTTATTGCGTCTATTCCTACTGTCTTACATTTTTTGACCCAACAATATCATCAAGGTGTGCAATATGGTACCCTCACTTCTTGTAGGTCAGCTCTCGCAATTATATTAGGATCAAACATATCTAAAGATGACAGAATACAGAGATTCTTCAAAGGCGTGTTTCGTCTTCGACCTTCTTTATCAAAGTATGGCTACACATGGGACACGAATTGCGTACTTGAACATCTTGGCACCTTGGCACCAATGGCACCCAAATGAAGAGCTGTCATTTGATAAATTAACTAGGAAAACAATCACATTACTGGCACTTACAACCACCCATAAATTACAAACGTTATCCAAAATAAATATAAAGAACATTACTGTTGCATCAAATCACATCAGTATTAGAATCCCAGATATCATCAAAACTTCTAAAGCAGGTTCTAAATAACCAATGCTTTACATTCCATTCTTTAATCAAAAACCTGCAATTTGTCCCGCTGCCACATTGCTCTGCTATACAAATAAATCGACGCTCTTAAGAAAATCTGACCTGTTGTTCGTAGGTTTAAAAAAGCCGCACAAAGCAGTCGGCACGCAAACACTCAGCCGCTGGGTAAAAACGACACTAAGTGAGTGCGGGATCGACACGTCCGTGTTCTCTGCGCACAGCACAAGGCACGCCAGCACGTCGCGCGCGCACTTACTCGGTGTAAGCGTCGATGCTATCCGCAACACAGCCGGCTGGAGTGGCAACTCAACTGTGTTTGCGAGGTTCTACAACAGAACGATTTTGAACAATGATTGTACATCTTTGGCTCATTCGATTATCAATAACTAAAAACACATTTCTTTATTTGTAGGAAAATATTAACATTAGGTACTATTTCGTAACTGTTACGATTATTATAAGAATTATTGTATTCATGTTATGTAAGGCAGAAGAAACTTAAATTTTTATGTTTAAATGATTATTAAATTTTTTACTTTGTAAAATTAAAAGAAGGAGGTTTATATACATAATCACTTTTTTGGAAAATAAACATTCGTTTACTTTTTCATCTAAAATGTTGTATCATTGAAGATATTTCCCTACACATACTCTCAAATTCTACATGTAACTACTAATCTTGAGGACGAGGCGTGAAGTATAATTGATGATTAAACGAACTTACCTGTAAGTGAAGTTCTATCATAATTATACGAAACGCCTCGTCCGAAGAGATTAGTAACCGCCCGCTCGCCCTATCTATCCCGTTACTAATATCTTAGGAAATACATCAATGATTTATGGATCTTACTCTAAACTAAATGAAGAACCAGCTTAATAGCGGTCACCGAGTAACATAAGTACCCACAAAAAAACAAAAAAAATATACATTTTAAAACCCTAGTTCAAAGGAATATTCTCAACTAGTGCTGAAGTGGCGACATCTATGCGATACTACATGTAACTACTAATCTCTTCGGACGAGGCGTTTCGTATAATTATGATAGACTAGCTTTTGCCCGCGGCTTCGCACGCGTAGACTACATGCTTCTCCTTACCATATTTTAACATTATGTAGAGAAAAAGTAAATGTCCCGAGCCTATCCCTTCACTATTTATGTGTTTATCCATGACTAATAATAAGTAATCATAAGTAAGTATAATTAAATTAAAGTATTTCCTTATAAACAACATTTTGAACCATTTTGGATGTCGGCGCCAATATCACCAGACTATTTGATGAGCTAACACGTGAACACGCTACATAGAACTGTCCAAGGGAAAAGCAATTCTCCCTTAAATCTACACCAGCATACTTCAGAGTTTGTCCTTGAGCCTTATTAATTGTCATGGCGAAGCAGACTTTCAAAGGAAACTGCAGTCTCTTGAATTCAAAGGGAAGATCATTAGGAATCAATGGAATTCGTGGTATGAACACAGTTTCGCCCTGAGAAGGTCCGGTCAAAATAGTGGCCACTACCACATTGCGCGACAAAGCTTTGACTTGTAGCCTAGTTCCGTTACAACGTTTAGGTGGTTTTAAATTTCTCAGCAACATTACTGGTGTACCAACACGCAGTAAAAGTTTATGGTATGGGAAACCTGATGGGTTTTGAGTGTTCAAGAACTCTACAGGATAATGGACAGCCTCGTCTGGATTTACTACAGTGTCAATCGAGCTGTAGAGCATTTCTTCGCCTTCAAATGATTTCAACAACATGTCATTAATTACTGCTGCTTGGTCATTTTTTGGGGTCAGAATTGCCCTTTCGCACAACCATTCCAAAGATTTGTATTGTATGTTAGCAACATCCGGATAAATTTTATCTATCAACTCTGGAACTGTTGTTACAACAGTGCAAAGGTCATCGGGTATATTCAACATACCATCATTTTCTGGATAAATACCATTTCCGATTTTTAGTAATAGTTCCGAAAACTGACCCGCAGCGACTTTGCCCTTTAGGTGTACTCTCATATTTTTGGACAGTTTAATTATTTGTACTGAAAACCACAGATATGACTTCTTAAGACACGCCTTAATTTCATCCGCACGTGTTCCTCGCGGAACAATTGGCAATGTTTGACGAAAATCACCCGCCAGTAATACTGTCATGCCACCCATCAAGTTCTTGTTACCCCTAATATCTTGTAGAGTCCTATTTAAAGCTTCAATGGCTTTTTTGTGAGCCATCGTACTTTCATCCCACACTATAATCTTAGCTTTCCTTACCAGTTCCGCCAGATTGCTCTGTTTCGAAATGTTACATAAAGGAGTATCTACATTCGTGAGATTAAGAGGCAATTTTAGTGCAGAGTGTGCAGTTCGACCCCCTTGCAATAGAGTAGCAGCTATCCCAGAAGAAGCAACTGCTATAGCAATATCGCGATTACTTCTAAATTTTGCAAGTAATAAATTTATTAGATAGGTTTTTCCGGTGCCCCCGGGGGCGTCCAAGAAAAATACTTCTCCTTTTCCATCATACACGCTTTTTGTTACTCGATCATAAACTGACTTTTGCTCTTGTGATAAAGAACCATAATTGTTAGTTACAAAAGTCTGCATATCTGTCACATCATAGTTAGTCTCCCTTAGATAATCTCTATTTTCTAAAGTTAGCGGTACAGTTGGTTGAGGCAAACCATATTCTTTTAGAAGGAGACCACCTAAGCTCAAAGAAGATTCCTCAATTTCAATCAAGCATTTATTTAGGACTTCATCTTTTAAATTGTCGATATTGCTGCCAACTTGCCTCTCTACTTGCCGTTTTATGTCTTCTGACAAGTCGTCTTTGAAATAATTCCACAGGCTCAAAGGATCGGATAAGTGACAAAAAACCAACATGGTTGTGAAGAGCTCTCTCATCATATACGGCGATCGACACAACGCTGACTCTTTGAGCGCTGCATGCCAATGTTCATCATCCTCAAGCAACCCCAACGTCTTGCAAGCTGATTGAAAAGTAGCATGCACAACCCCATTAATCGTTTTTAATGCCTCAAAAGATGTTGGACCTCGGATCTCATGAAGGAGCATTCTTAAATGGAAGCATTCCGTGTTATTAGGGTGTACAGTGTATACTCTACCCAGAGCATGATCTTTTTTTACACCAGGCCATCCATCTACATCTACTCATCTTTTCCTCCTTTCAAAGCGGTGCTTGTTCCATGTATAATATGCTGGTATTTGGAAATATAAAAGCATTTTCGCAAACTCGTCTGCTTTGCACAAATCAAAAAAGCCTAGAAGCGTGGTTTTTGGAGGTGAAATCAATTTATTTGCGAGATTTTGTGAATTAAAATATACTCTTTGGCCGTTTTCAAGGTGAACCGCAAGGTGAAGTACAGTAGGTAAACGTTCGTGAATAGAAAAACCTAATATTCGCCAAACCGCTTCGGAACTACTTATGTATCGCCCACTTTCGTATATTTTTACTTCATCATTTTTATTTTCTATAGCAAAAGTAGCTTGATCAGATCCTTTGTTGATGTATTTACAAATGTATTTTATGGACTTAACTGAGTTACAATACTCAACATTGATGTGGGCCTTAAATGTTCGTAAAAGAACGGGGTTGTATGGAACCACCCAGCGATTGTCAAGCTCTACTCCATTTATTTTACATGTAAAGCCGCCACTCTCTGGAGAACGTCGTCTGTAGTGAGGGTAACCGTCATCAGCGGTTTGCGTTTCATAGAGTAGAGGTTTGGGGTACCTTTTACTGCAAGTTTTCTCTTTCATGCAAGGTGAGTTATAATTAAAACTACCGCAAGGACCATGTATCATGTGCGATTTTACGTTTTCAAAAAGTTGGGTATCAAGTTCTGGGTCAGATATTTCGGCATATATAATTTTGTCGATATTATCCGGTGTGATACGAGTTACTAACCAAACTAAAATATGAACATGCGGAAGGCCACGTTTTTGCCACTCCGCTGAATACATATGGCATCGCACTTCACCGAACAACTTTCCTTTAATTAATAGATTCATCATTTTTTTTACTTTTAGGTGAAAAACTCTCGCAATAATATCGTGACGATCGTGTGATTTTTGGCCTGAAAACAAATTTTGTGTATTTTCTTCCCATTTAGGATTGCAGGTAAAAGTAATAAAAAGATCAGGACGACCATAGTGTCGAACATAGGTCATGGCGTCTTGTGTTCGCTCATGCATGTACCTGGGCCCTCCGGTAAACGAAGATGGTAACACGACCATCTGACCCATTTGATCGGCATCTTGCCTACCAATAGCATCCTTTAAATGAATGTAACTCTCTGCGCGTAGCTTTGATTGGTTATTTGTTATGAAAGTTAATCTTTCTGTTTCAATCTTGGCGTATTCGTCTACCAAAAATTGACTAAAAAGAGCACAAAAACGCATCAGGTGGTTATCTTCCCCTTCTCTGATCATTATACGGTATGAATAAAAACTTGCCGCTGAAACAGTCTTTTTCAAAGACTTATTGGTCTTTGGATCACGTTGTAATATGGCAATGGAATAACCATCTTCGCCGTAACAAAACAATAACGGATATTGCAAAGCATCATAAGACCTATGGGTTTCTTTTAATCGCTGTAAAGAATTAGAGCGACCTTCTATAACAATGTCTCGACGTTCAAATTGTTGGTCCGTCATCACCAGAGCCACTTCATTGACAGTTGGGGCGTTAAAACAACCTCTATGCCCTTCAGATGGCTTTTTATCAGCATGAATAACGACTTTGAATGAGTCATATGATGGAGGTACCTTGTCTATAGCAGTCTTCAAGTCCTTTATAAAAGGATTTACATCGTGAAGCATTTTCTGCAACTGCTTCACTAATCCCGGTTTTAAGTTGGGATGCCTAGAACACCTCAGGTTGGCTTCCCTTTCGTCTTCCCCAACAAAATAAACTTGTAGAAATTGTGCTTGGTGCCCTGGTTGTGGTAATAAGCTGCCCACTAAATGGTAAACTTGCCCTTGGACTTTAAAAGTTGGCATAAAACCATGCTCTATAATTTTTTTTGCTCCAAATGACGTCATTTGGAAGCAATTATTATATTTTCGTATGTTGCTTATAAAATGTTTATGATCGGGGTGCAGGTCCATAACTAAACTATAAAGGGGCTCAGGAAGACTGCGTAATACTTCTAGGTCCACTTTCCCACTACTACAGCACATCCCAGGTGTTTCATCTTTCCATTTTAATGCGTTGCACCACTGACACTTTTTATTCATATTACCTATACCGAGAACCTCATCACGTTCGTATCCAATCTCAGAACTGTAGGACATGCCTGACAGAAACTTGTTCATCCATTTTCTTGTAGCCACCTGCAGTCGTTGTCGAGATTGTGCAGCTCGATGCACCTCAGGGTGCGTTTGCTGGTACTCAGCTACAGCCTGCCTGTGCACCTCAGGGTGCGTTTGCTGGTACTCAGCAACAGCCTGCCTGTGAACCTCAGGGTGCGTTTGCTGGTACTCAGCAACAGCCTGCCTGTGCACCTCAGGGTGCGTTTGCTGGTACATAGCAACAGCCTGTCTGTTTACTTCAGGGTGTTTACGCTGGTATTCAGCAACAGCCTGCCTATGCTTCTCAGCGTTTTTCTTTAAATACTTTTGTTCTGCCTGTTTAACTTATTTCCTTCTCGTTTTGTTAGTAAATCTAGCTCTACGTTTCTTGTTTTTATTTTTGCAGGCCGAGCTAGTTTTCATTTCTATCGAAATGCCCGAATCAGTCGATGATAACGGTACAATATCAACGACCTCGGCGCGTCTCGAAGTAATTTTGCCAGCTTTTACTGAGATTGGATTGATTGTAGGATTTATTTCCACCCCAGAAAATTCATCTCCACCTGACACATATGCTTCAAAATGACCACCAGCTAGATCGCCTGAAAAGCGAAGGCGCTTAATTGGACAACCTTCAGAGCCAACTTTCACATACAACTTGCGATGGCGGTACACTTCAAAAACGAAGTTATATATTCTGCCTGCAGCGGTCAACTCACATATTGTGCCGTAAGTTGAAGACAGAATCATATGAGCACAATATTCTTCTAGGGTGCTGTAGTTGTCACCACATCCGTTGTCAATGAAACCAGAAAACTCATCCCAGTGCTCCTTTACGTACTGAACAATTTTTTCACGTACTTCGAATCCCATCTCTTCGTTACCGTACATTAAATAAGAAAGAGATCTAAAAAGGCAAGCTCCGTCCCCTTTTATCGGTACTATAAAATGGGTTACCATTTTACCTCCAATATTTAGAATTTCAACAACCATATTGTTGCCACTAAATTGTTTAGCCTAATAAAGAATACCTATCTAACGCAGGAAAATACTAATCTATATAGTATCTACCTAATACGGTCTATTCTATGAATGAAGAAAAACCTAATCTATACGGTACCTATGTATTCTAAAGAAGAAAAGATCCTAATCTACCTATACGTACCTACTTATACCTATCTATACTATTCCATGAAAAAACACAAATAACTACCACTAAACTACCTATTTGGTACAATACTATGCTATGCTACTTTCTATACCTATTATCAAAACAAAAACCTTCTAAACTAACAAAACTTTGCTACAAAACCAATGAAGAAAAGAAACTGTTCTCAGCAAAACAACAAAGTAGTCACGCATCAGTGGCGGCTGGTGGATCATAGAAGCAGTAGTGCACTTCACCAGCACACTATGTATTCGAATATGAAGTTGCGTTAGATTTACTAAAATTCACAGGAGCCTAAGTAAATCGGCAAACCATCTCGCTAGCGACTTCTAATTCAACGCCAACGCCATCTAGTTACGTCGTTGTACAACTTGACCAAAAATTCAAGTTGTAATAAATAACAACATTTTGCATATACATGAAACTTGGCACGTAGGTTCCTTTGGTAGTGTAGGTGAGCACTAATAAAGGATTTTTGGAAATTCCACCCCTGGGGGCGTGAAATAGGGGATGAAAGTTTGTATGAAAATCCGTCAGTATTAAAGCCAGGATCTTCATATTTTGGGTTTAGGCTGAAGATTAAAAAATAATTTACACCTGTCTTTACACAAACTTTCACCCCTTTAGGCATTCACAAAAATCCTTTCTTAGCGGATGCCTGCACAGTATAAAGTAAAAATTCCATGTCTCTAGACGATTTCCCTTTACACCCTCATGGGGGTGGAATCTTCAAAATCGCTGAGACAGGTGTAAATTATTTTTTAATCTTCAGCCTAAACCCAAAATATGAAGATACTGGCTTTAAAACTGACGGATTTTCATACAAACTTTCATCCCCTATTTCACGCTCTTAGGGGTGGAATATCCAAAAATCCTTTCTTAGTGCTCACCTACACTACCAAAGGAACCTACGTGCCAAGTTTCATGATTGAAGCTTCAGCCGTTTGGGCTGTGCGTTGATGGTCAGTGAGTGAGTCAGTCAGTCAGTCACTTTCTTCTTTTATATGTTTAGAAATTCACTTACAGGTAAGTTCGTTTAATCATCAAATATACCCCCAATTGTGTGGAAAGCACTTAAGAGTGCTCTTTAGCAGGGTGGGACTAGGTCAAGGTCCTAATTCGAAGGAAACTTCCGAGTTCAATGCTTCGGATCGAATCAAATTGAATGTGGTTACTTTTTATTCGCATAATGTAATACCTACCTACATACCTAAAGAGAATATTTGAACCGACTCATTTATATTTCAAGCTTTTTTAAACTACATAATTTATCTAGAGTCTGGCAAACGAAAGTAGAGACTGAAAAAGCGCGGCAAATTTAAAAAATATCAGCATAGCAACCCCAAAACTAGTATGAAATACCTGGAATAACCTAATTTGGTACTTTAGAATTATTTATTTTACTTCGTCTGAATAAAAGTACTGTACGGTGCAACCGCACATTCTGCAATTCAGAAGTTTACCCCACACATTCTTTTCTACTCATAATAATTAGTTCAATTCGCGTTGGGCTATCAAAACAGCCAGGCATCCTCGTAACAGCCAACAAGGGCCGCGTCACTCACTTCATTCTTCACACCATCAGTTCATTAAGCTCATTTAATCCTAAAAACCTTTTGGACAATACATCAGTGTTTTAATACTTAAAATTATTTTATTCCATTCATCTAAAGGCCTACCAAGGGATCATACAAATACTATAGGTTCTTTAGGTAGGTAAAACTTTAGCTATTATGTATCAATCTGAATAAATAAACAACAGTATTCTATAGTACTACCATAATCACTCATAATCACTACCATAATCAAAATCTGAATCTAAGACTTCCATGTGAAAAGATTCATAAAAGTCACAGGAATCACTGTTTCTTACATTAATAATGAAACTTTCTAATAGTACATTGTGTATTAAGGGCGGTAAGTAAGGAATTACGATCGAGACTCTAGTAGAAGCCCGAAGTCGAAGACTGAGGGCTTTCTGAGTCGAGGTTCGTAATTCCCGTACCGCCCGTGATACATACAATGTTTTTCATCACATTTGCGAGTAATAATTATGAATTATAGCTTTAATACACAAGTCAGCACAGCTGTTATTACGAAATACGTGAACTTTTTTTTAAGCGGTTTGCGAATTTTTGCCCACACCACAGATTATACAGTGTTTCGTTCAGAAACTTTAAGGGCAAATACTTACGTAGGTATACAGCCATGACGGAGTTTAAAAATAATTAAATAATTTCGACTTTTTCATACTATAACTATTAAAATCGATTATTAAGAACATTAGTTGAGTATTTAAGTAACATGTAGCGAGATTGCAAAGAAATTCCTGTTTTGATAACATTTTAAGACAATTTTTCAATTGCGTGAAAACTCCTTGGTTGAACTTGCATGACCTGTGTGCTGTGCCATAAATTAAAAAAATATTACTTACCGCCCTAGGGTTTCATGACAAAAAGAAAGCCCGAGGGTTTTATATGGGGCATTACGGCCAAGTTAACCTGTATGTTTAGATACTTTTTACGTGCAAGTGTGATGAAAATTATTTTCTGTGATTCTGTCCCTTTCTTTACATTTATTTTCAACATGTATGACATGATCAGTCATTTTTTTTCACTCCTCTGCTAGCTATTTCATCCAAGTACTGGTTCTGGGTTCTTATCTTTCTGCTCTAAATCCGTAAGATTTTCAATAGTTTTCACTAACTTTTTGTAACCTCTTCTAATTGTTGAGAGTGAAGTAAATAAAAGGTGAAGTTGGAGGTAAAACTTTGTGTCTTTATTTCACGGTCACTTTACAGTACTTTTCTAGACTATATACGACTATCCACTACACACTACAGGAGAACACTGCGCTCCCTGGCGGCGTGGCAACCGTGCTGAAAACCTAAAGTGCTATGTCATCGATAGTGCAACAATGTGTCACCACAGTATTCCCCCCCTATCTTTATAATTTGTTAAAATTATACAAAAATATTTGGGTACATTCTCCTTTACAATTTGTTTTTACATTAGTTAGTAACATAACGTCATTGTTTTCAATGTATTACTCCTACATACCTTCGCGTTACATGTTTATGTTTCTCTTATCAGCAAAAGTTCGCGCCGTCCGTCCGGCGTTACAAATAACTAAGCTTCGACTTATGACGACATTGACAATTTATATTTTACACATCATATGGACTTTTTACGTTTTCCTTACATTTATTGTTAAACATGACAATTTTTACATGAGAAACATAATCACAAAAACACATTCTAGTTACAATGCTCCTATATACCGTTACAAAAATGGTGCTTATGTGCTACACAATTTACCTTAATTACTAACACTAATAAGTATCGTTTTCTCGAGTAGAAGTTGCCCGTGGTGCGTTAAAGCCTTTATTTACCGCAGCCAATCCAATAACTTCTGCTTCTTTGCGGAACCAGTTCCGCACATGTTTTCTGCATTGGTGTCTGATTAACCATAATAACACGATGCCGAAAATGATGGCAAATGCTATCATAAACATTTCCACCGTACCGACTCGTTGTCCCATGACCTCATTTGACACACTTTGGGACACTGCCACATTATTCTGCTGTGGTTTAGCCTGGCTGTTACACATTTTTTTGTATTGTTTGTTTCGTATACTAACAACAACTGGCTTGCTCTTAATGTCTAAGTAAATTTACAAATATGATGTTATAAGGCATTCGGTTCGTTTAGTTGACCTACTGACGTATATGCTGACTTAACTAACTGGTTTTATATTACTGTTGCAACCTTACACTATACATTTTCTCAATAGTTGCAGTTTTGCTAAATGTTGTTACTACTAAATTACTTTTTTTATTACTACATTTTATAAAGGTATATACGGATGGCTTAACTAAATTACCTATAACTATTCTATTTGTCCGACTCCCAATGGACAGGGTCGATATTAAGTGATACATATCTTTTACGTATTTCTAAGGGTAGTGGGCATGTTCAATATTCTGCCATAAAAATAACCATCCCATTAGGATCCACAATATTTTGCATGCCCACGCCATACAAATGATATATAAAATAACCTTTTTTTGTTTTGCTTATTCTAAGGCGCATTCCTCTTACATATGGTACCTACTATGTTGTATTTATGCCTAGTTATTCATCAAAAAATCTTACCCTTTTGCTAACGCGACCGCTGCGAGTGACGATTTGTTCTTTAGTTAAGGGTCCTGCTGCGTTTGTTTTTGTTGTTTGCGGTTTTGTTTTAGTTACCTTTCTCGGCATGTCGTGCACGGTACTTTCTTGCCCGTCTTCTTTTTCATTGTCTGTTATTAAAAATGCTGGTTTTAATCGATCAATTGAAATACAAGCTTGTCTGTTATTTAATTCAATTATGTAATTTTTCTCCTTCCGACTTATGACGCGGTATGGGCCATCATAGGGCGGTTGCAGCGATTTACGCACTGTGTCATTGCGAACAAAAACATATTTACACGTTTCTAATTCTGGATGCACGAACGACGAGCGTCCCTTGTTTTCTCTTATATGCGGTATAAAATTCCCTATTGTTTTCTTAAGTTCCTCTACGTAGGAATTTATATCTTGGTTTTGTGTTAAATTGCTAGTAAAAAAATCTCCCGGTAGCCTTATTGTACGCCCGTATACTAACTCGGCGGCGCTGTATCCTGTATCGCTTCTAACGGCTACGCGCAGACCGAATAAAACGGTAGGTAACTCTCTTAACCACGATTCTGTTTTGATTCTGGTCATCAACGATGCTTTTAGTGACCTGTGCCATCTTTCCACCATGCCGTTGCTTTGGGGATGATAAGCTGTTGTCCTAATCTTTTCGATTCCTAATACTTTCATTAATTGATTGTATAAATTACTTTCAAACTGTCTTCCTTGGTCACTAGTGATTTTTACTGGACACCCATAGTGCGTGATCCAACAATCATATAGTGCCTTGGCTATATTTTCTGCTGTAATTTCTTTCAATGGTATGGCTTCCGGCCATCTAGTGAACCTATCAATTATAGTAAGACAATACCTATATCCCTCTGCTGTAACGGGCAACGGACCTATTATGTCTATGTGAATGTGTTCGAACTTGCCGCATTCCGAGTAAACGCCTAATTCTGATACTGTGTGTCTTTGTACTTTTGATTTTTGACATGCTATACATGATTTGGCCCATTTACCTATCTGTGAATTCATACCGGGCCAAAAATACTTTTGTGTGATTAACGTCTTTGTTGTCCTGACCCCGGGGTGACTTAAGTTATGAACGTTGTCAAAAACCATGCGTCTGAATTTTTCTGGTAAATATGGTCGGACGGTGTCTTTAGAAGTTTCACAATAAATCGGTTTATTGTCTGTGGGTCCGTGTATTTTCTTTAAGTTTACACTGCTCTTTTTGTTACTGTTATTTAATACTTGTGCTATATACTCGTCCGTTTCCTGTGCGGTCGCTAATTCTGCGAAACCTATGTTCGTTGGGCAATACAACTCCGCAACACGAGATAACGAGTCAGCAACAACGTTGTGTAGTCCGTCTATATGGCGAATATCGTTTGTGAATTCACTAATGAATAATAAATATCGTGTTCTTCTTGGTGTTTCTGAGTTACTGCTATTTAGTTTTGTAAGGGCATATGTTATTGGTTTATGGTCCGTATATATGGTTAATTCTCGCCCTTCGAATAACTTCCTGAAATACTGAATGGCTATATATATTGCTAACAATTCTCTATCATAGGTACAATACTTAGTTTGGGCCTGTGTGAGTTTCTTTGAAAAATATCCCAACGGTTCCCAACGGTTTTTAACTTGTTGTTGTAACACCGCGCCTACACACGTATCCGATGCGTCACACATCAGAGCCATAGGTACCCCGCTGTGTGGGTGTGACAATGTAACCGCTTTTTGTAAGCTAAGTTTACATTCTTCGAAAGCCTGGTTGGCTTTATCGTCCCACTGTACCAATGTCTTATCGCGTTTCTTGGACTGATGTATGAACTTATTGAGGCTCATTTGTGACTCTACTGCTTTTGGTATGTGGGGTCTATAAAAATTGACCATTCCGAGAAACCTTCTTAATTCCTCCACTGTTTTTGGTTTAGGAAATTCCATTATTGCTTGTGTTCTGGATTTTAGCGGTGTGATACCTTTTTTGCACACCTCAAACCCCAGGAAATCTACTTTATCTTTTCCAAACTGACATTTTGATGTATTAATGGTTATTCCGAATTGACTGAATCTTTCAAAAACTATTTTTAAATGTTCCTTATGTTGCTCATGGTCATGACTAGCTATGATGACATCATCGATGTATGAGAATAAGAAATCTAATCCCTGTAAAACTGTTGTACTCATGAAACGTTGGAATGTTTGGGCAGCGTTTCTCAACCCGAAACTCATTCTGGGGAATTCAAACAAACCAAAGGGCGTGATAATAGCCGTTTTTTCTACATCTTCTGGGTTTACGGGTATGAAATGATAAGCCCTATTAATGTCTAAATGTGTAAATACCTGTTTGTTCGCCAGCACATACGTAAACTCGTGTAACCTTGGGACTGGATACCTATCTGGTTTGGTAATTGCGTTTAATTGTCTGTAGTCACCACAGGGTCTAATGTCTCCATTCGATTTCGGTACCACATGTAAAGGGCTCGTCCACGGGCTTTTACTGGGCCTACATATTCCCATCTCCTGCATTATTCTAAATTCTTCTTTAACTTTAACATACCGGTCCGGTGGTAATGGCCTTGCACGCGAATGTACCGGTGGGCCGGTCGTTTCTATGTAATGTACTACTGAATGCTTAGGAGGATCTTTAAATGATGTAGGCCTAGTAATATCCGGGTATTTAGAAAGGATATCGTGGTAGGGATGGTCCATATTTAACATTTTCAATGATAGTTGAGAGCTACTTACTAGGGATGCCACTGTACTTAGCTCCGTTTCCTGGTCGACCAGTTTCCTTGAACTCACGTCCACTAGCAGGTTATGGTGTCCCAAAAAATCTGCACCGAGTATGGGTTGTTTCACGTCGGCTATTATAAAGTCCCATCTATAAACTCGTCGTAATTTCAGGTTCAACACTAATGTTTTTACACCGTATGTTTTGATTTCTGTTCCGTTCACTGCGTATAATTTATATTCACTTTCCGGATGTAATTGATTCTTTTTGTTTACTGGTATGACGGACACGTTTGCTCCTGTGTCTACTAGAAAGTTTAAACCCGTATTTATGTCTCTTACACTGAGGCGGTTCGCTGGACGTACGGAACAGATTTCCGCCTTTGGCTGTTCCGTTGTTAGTTTTCCGCTTTCTTCCACGCACATGGCTTTACACATTTCCGCGCTTTGCCTGCGTAACGGAAATGGTAGAAGCACAGCCAATCCGGATCCTCTTCTGAACGCCGTGCTCGTGAGCTGCTCCTGCTTCGCGTGCTAGGTGTCAGGTAACGATTTCTGCTGCGTGCCCTGTTTCCTCGGTTTTCCAGTTCATCAAAACGAGCACTTAACTTTGCTATTTCATTTAATATTGACCTCTCTGTTACGCTTGTCGTTGGTGTTGAGGGCTGTTGCGATACCGTTGCCACTACACTTGCTTTAGTAACTTCATTCACGTCATCGGCGATATTTCCCAATTTCTCTAAGTCTTTTGTTTCCGTGACGGTGAGTACTGCGCGTACTGTTGGTGGCAGAAGATTTTGCCATAAAACTTTTAATGTTCCGTCTGTTACTTTGTCTCGTGCGAGGGCTTTCATTTTTGCTAAAAGTTGTGACGGTTTCTGGTCTCCCAATTCCATTTCATTGATTAATTTTTCTATCTGTTTTGTTTGAGAGTCCTCGTATATTTTTATTAGTTTCTGTTTCAGCGCCTCGTATCTGCCTGTTTCTGGTGGATTTACTAAAAAATCCGTTAACTGACTTATGGTGTCGCTGTTGAGCTTTGATACCACAAGGTCAAATTTTGAGTGGTCTCCTAGCTTCTGTGGGGCCAACGTCGCTTCCGTTCTTATAAACCACACTCGAGGCTGGTTCGTCCAGAAATCGGAGATCCTTGACGTTAGTGAGAGTGCCGCAGTTTCTGGTAAAATAGGTGGCGTCGTCATTTTGAGGCCGTATTATTTCCGTATCTTTAAAGTTCTTTCACGTCGGGGTCACCACTTTTGTAACCTCTTCTAATTGTTGAGAGTGAAGTAAATAAAAGGTGAAGTTGGAGGTAAAACTTTGTGTCTTTATTTCACGGTCACTTTACAGTACTTTTCTAGACTATATACGACTATCCACTACACACTACAGGAGAACACTGCGCTCCCTGGCGGCGTGGCAACCGTGCTGAAAACCTAAAGTGCTATGTCATCGATAGTGCAACAATGTGTCACCACAAACTCATCAACCCCTGCTACATCCTCCAGATTTTCTGTAAAAGAAAAATTGGAGGAAATTACAATGCAACATTTATTATGGTATGATAAATAACCATAATGCATTATTATGCAGTTGTATAAGTTCTTATAAAATGAATGTGAATTAAAATTGAGGAAAAGATTTTACAAAAAGATAAATAGTGATTACGAATCAAAACAAAGTATCAACTTATTAGCGTCATACTAATTTTTGAAATCTAAAACCGCACGTAAACAATCTTGTTTTTGTTTGAATTTGGTGTCTTTCTCCTGTTGTTTTTCTTAATATTTAGAACTCATGCGAAACAAAATCTCCCGGAATCCACTTTCAATTGTTTTATTCATTTTTCACTTAATAAATTCAATCAATCAAGACCACACCAAAACAACAAAAACACGCCATATTCTTTCGGAAAATTGAGGTTGACATTAGTATAGCATTGCCATATAAAAAGTTTGCAAATAATTCGAGTGTCTACTTTCGTTTGCCAGACTCTAGTAACAGACACGTTTCGATCGAAAATCTATCGAACACGTATTTATGACATGATATCTTGCGATAATACACCGATTCAAGCAGTAAAACGCTTACCTATAACTTTTGTACGGCTGAACCGATTTTCATCAAACATAGCTAAGAAAACCTTCGATAAAGTCCATTGAAATAAAAAATCTACCAAGTGCGTATCGGACTTTGCACATATATAGGGTTCTATACGAAACCCAAAAGTCAAGTTGGTTGTAATAGGAAAAATTAAGGAATTTTAAAGAAAAAATCTAATTTATCTATATTATATTTGTTGGTAAAATATACATTGCCAACCCCAGCTCTTGTAACTTGGAGACCGTCAGCTGTGCAGTGTGAGGTCGCGTATTGTCGTGTAGGAGCAGCGGAGACGAGCGATTGACCAAAGCTGGTTGGAGATGGGCGAGCTTCTCCATCGTTGTGTTTAGTTCTTCAAAGTACATATCTGCAGTAATGCTCATCCCGTTTGGTAAGAAGCTGTGATGAATCATCAGGTCCTAGACCACCAAATAGTGACGATCACTTTTCTATGGGTACATTTTCGTTAAGGGCATTGTTTAGCAAGTTGGTTAGATCCTGGTTCAGCACGAACCAGTATCTAACCAACTTGCTGAGCGCTTGCGATTGTCAAACAGAATCCATTTTTCGCCGCAGGTAACAATGCGGTTCAAAATTCCTTAATTTTGTGCGCCTGTTGAACAGTGCAAGCCAAGTCTGGACGCGTACTTCACGCTGGCTATCATTGAGTTCGTGGGACACCACTTGTCAAGCATATTTTACCTTGCCAATTTGACGCAAATGGACAAATATTGTTTTGATGCTAACGTCGGAAGCTGCTGCTAAATCAGCCGTAGATTGTGCATCATCAGCTTCCACAATTGCCTTTAATTCGTTATTGTAGACCAAATTTTTCGGACGACTAAAAGGTTCATTTTTCAGGACGAAAATTCGAGAACGGAAGCGGGCAAACCAATAACAGGTGGTGCGTTCTTTTATAGTGTTCGCTCCGTAAACGTCCCGCTTGTGCCACGTTGCTGCCACGACGTTACTCATGTTCCATAATTACTCGAATTTTTAACGTATCGTTTAGCATTATACGACAGTTAATATGAGTTTACCTTTGATTATATACTTGTCTAGATAGAACAATGCAAACAAACGACGCGCTAAAACTCTCTCCAATTGCGTGATATGTGTGAGTACCGCTCGTGTAACTCTAACTCCGCTCGTGTCGTCAAACTGTCAATGTATGCGTGTTTAGGGATGCCTGCTCCAAACTATTAACCTACCTTTTCTGAATTGTTTAATATGATGAAAGTTAAACAAAACAGGTTAAATTATCAATAATTTTGTAGATTAGTGTATCATTTATTTTAGTAACAACAAAAAATACAATGAAAAATAAAGAGTAAAATATATAGATTAAAACCCATCTCTTTGTGTTTGTTCTCGGAATGTTTCTCTTTGATTTTATTGCCTGGGCTACGTTAAGGTAAGTTGTCATTTACTGATCACATATAATGTAATTTTTAAATAATAATGTTCTTCTGATCGAAAGATTATGTAATGCTATTTGTATTTTGTCTCCCATAGTTTCGTTAAATCTCCCTAGTAATAAACTGACAACACTGGCTAAATCAGACTAACCTACAAAGTAACGAATTAAAAATCGTGTGTTCTTATAATAATAGTGGTTAAATAACAAAAGGTACCGGTGAAAAGTGCTCTTGGTATTATAATACGGATTTCCCACATAATTTCTATACAGTCTGATGGCACAAACCAGCATAATTAATTATGTTTCGTGAACACGTTACCCTTAGGTGTTTCAAATGACACTGACATAAATAAGAAGCGAGTCTACCAATTTTAGTAGACTTTATTTGGGCCGTTTAGGTAGAGTCAATGTGGCATCTAGACAAGCATAAAATCAAAGGAGTTTACTATGTAATTTATTTGGCCGCTAAACACGACAGATATGGATTTTCATACAACTTTTGCCGGCCGCTGCATGCATGTATTTGGCCAGTACAGCAATTTCGTTTTATCTCGAAGAAGGTTTTCAAAATAATGCTCTAATTTCCAAGCATGTTTGAGAAAAAAATATTTTCATTTGTAATGGCCAGTACTGCAGAACGGCAATTGCATATGTAAAGACCAATGAGATTTTACTAATACAAACGTCATACTCATTATACAGAAATAAAATACATGGCGATATTTTACTGTAGCTACTATAGGACCTATGATACTTGGAACTTTATTTCTATCACTGACTAGGTTAAAAGATCACAGGACCCCGTTGTCAGAAAGAGATAGGCATAGTGTTCAAACGTACGTTCGTGTCGCGGCCAGACACAGGACGGACTGAGTTCACTCAAGCTGGTCAGCTTGTATTTGTATTGCCGCGCAGACGTCGGTAAAACGTATCCACCTCAGAATAACAACATTGGTAAAGACCTGTTTTTTATTAAGTTAGAAACTTTCAGCCCCTGCAGACCAGAGTCTGGACTTGAGTCGAGTATATGTCAGTAGGATCGCCCCCTATTACATCGAACTTAAACAAAGCTGGTGACATTTGGGTATACTATAAGACTATAAGTGCAAATCTGCCTAACCCTTTAGTGAACGACGTGATGTTATGTTTATGTAAACTTTTAGCATTAACGACGAGCTTAACTGAGATAGTGATCAGACCACCAACATCTAAAACAAATTTGACCGTCTGTATATTGCAGTATAAGTTATACACCAACTCCCACTTTGCGTGTGATATATCGTCCCAAACTGTTATTGAGTTATCCATTTTTTTCTTTTTCTTACAAAATGGCACTTAAGCCAAAGAAGGATCTAGCTATTTATTTAAATTGTCTTAGGTTCAGCTAGGCTCAGTTTAACCTTTTTATAAATCCTTGTTTGGAAATCTTGTTTTTAAAGAGTCTGTCTAAAAAGTTTAGTATGCAGACGAGACCCAATATATTATCGTTAGAAGAATTGACTACTAAGGGCATGCACCAAATATTTAAAAAATAACCTGTTAAATTGTTATTGGCCTGTATATCGATCTCTTTTGTTGGATAAACTTCAGGGGGGTGACCATAAACTCTTAGAGAAAGTAATTATGAATGTGCGTAATCTATAGTCATATACATCTGTCCCTTACACATATTCAAAATAACTTTACACTAAGAGCCCTAGCTATTAGCTTTTATTAGCACTATAGCCCTGTTTATTTGACAGTTCTGATATATTCGTTATTGAATCGTCATGGTCATGCACAAGCCATTTCTTTCGCCGTTGGATTCACGCCTCTTTTCTCATTCTCCTTTTTTATTGTAATTATTATATATAATTATATTTCTTCTTTTTCAGATTCCGGTAACATATCGTTGGATTCTGCATTCTGCGCGCTGATAGCACCGTCACCACTTCTGGAACTCAGCAGCATATTCTTCTTCTTCGTTCCTGCTATTCTCATTCTCTGCTTATACGCCAGAATGGGGTATCATATAAGGTATACATTGTTAGTATTGCTTTTAATTATTACCTATTTTTTAATTTAGTATAATTAATACTTAGATGCAGAATCGAAGCGAAAATCTAAAAATTTTAACAAATTGACCCCTATCTCCACAACGTAAATCACAAATTTATAAAATAAACGAGCGCATTTGAACTTTAAATTTTCGAACGCGATATTCTTTTTAACTGACTTCGAAAAGGAAGAGGTTCTCAATTCGACTGTATTTTTTATGTTTGTAACAAACATAAAAAATACAGTCGAATAAAACATAAAAAACTCAGAACTTTTTACTAGGCGAAATGATTTTAATGATTCTTTTTAATTTGAAAGCTGGTGCTTTATATGAAGAAACAATGACAGATACACCGACTTCCGAAAATGAAGGTATTGCCCACATGGTAGTGTTTTTTTTCGGAGTTCGGCTGTATTTTTCTTAATAATAAGTATGTTTTACCTTGGTCTCTAGACAATGACACTATCAGCGATGTCGTATGTCGAAATACCAAAAGATTTGAGATTGACCTCGTGACACTTCGCTAGTGCTTCTCATTCCCATACATTTTAAACTTACCGATTATCGTTGGTTGATTGTCACCTTGTCTAGGGCCTAATAGTTATTGTTGATAGAATTTTCCTTTGTATTCTTGGTCCCAATCTCATAACAAACACTAAGGCCGGTTACAATGCTCGACCGACCGTCAGTGCGTACGGTCCGTCCTGATGATACGCATAACCGACCGTCAGTATGCACCATTCAGTGCACTCCTGACCAAAGACCTGACCGGACTAGTACTCACTGTATGCATCCGTACGGTTGGTCCACTGATTGCTTCAGCACTGAAGCTAAACGCGTTCATTTGTTTACCATAGCACGTCGTTCGACCGACGGACGCACGCATGCGGACGCGCTCGACCGAGACTGTCCTCGTACGCATTGCGTAGCAATATATGCGTGCGTATGGTCAGTCCAGCACTGTAACGATTATGAATTTTCATATAAATAACAAGCGCGACTGATGTACGCACCGACGACGGACGATCGAGCACTATAACCGGCCTAAACCCTAAACCCCTTTTCAAACTACATGAATACGACAGGGATATTTCTACACTCTACATGGCCCTTAGCTAAGATATCCTTATCACCTTCGTGTCAATCATGTGTCTGGACAATAGATTGTAAGATGTTCAAGTGATTTGGGTTGTAGTTATTTGAATAACGATTAAGTAGCTTAAGCTATTGGTTTGATTCCTTATCATAACGCATGTGTTTATGTATGGTTTCATAAAAAGACTTTTGAAAAAGAGTAATTATACATTTTTAAAGTGATTATTTAAAGTGAAAACTTATTTAATCATACTAAGCCATTTTTAACCGATTTCAAAAAAAGGAGGAGGTTCTCAATTCGTCGGAAACTATTTTCTTTTAATGTTCCCTGGTTACTCAAAGAGGCCTGCACCGATTTGGCAAATTCTTCTTTTATTTGAAAAGTTATACTTTCCTGGTAGTCCCATGATCATCAGGTCAGGATCTGATGATGGGATCCTGGCGAAATCGGGGGAACTCCTCAAATTTTATAGGCATACACATAACGATTTTGGAATTTTCATCAACATAGCAAGCATTTGCATTCAGAAAGTATCATTTGGTGAAGTGGTACTTATGAAGAACACCACAGATGGCCACTAGAACTTTTCAATGATATGTATGTTTTGGGGATAAGATATCTCGAATAGTTAGATGACTGTGATGAAGCAAATTTAAATAAATGGTTCTAATGAAAATGGTACCATTGAACTGATCTGGTGATGAAGCCGGAAGGTATGCACTTGAACTCCATAATAAAACAATGTATCCCAGTCGAGTTTAGGTTGTTAGAATCGATATGAGAAGCCCTCTGGCTATAAATGATTTTCATGGTAGATAGAGCACCAAAACTAAAAATTAAAGATAATTATTTTTACACATAAAAATTAAACCGTCTGCCAAAATAAAACAAAGTGAAAATATACTTTGTTTTCGGCAGTTGGGGTAAAAAACGAAAAAAAAAATAGGTATCAAAGACACCGACTGCCGAAAAGAAAGTAATTTTTTCACTTGGTATTGTTTTGTTAAAAAGTTGTTGATAGGGCCAAAACTTATGGGTTCGTGTCACCGACATGCTAATTTGCCACCTCATTGACCTGTCACAAGAGGACCAAGGGTGCCATACACGGGGTCCTCTTGCACCCATGTGCTGGTTTGGTCCCTGGGGTGGTCACGGCGCACAGTGTATTCTGGTGCGCCGGTGATGAGGGGTACTCCCTAGAGGAGGGTCCGGTGACGGACACCCACGGCGGGTTCGCGGTGAGTCCTAACGCGTGCCCATGTTCCTGCCATAAGCGGCACAGGAGGACACCGTGGAGTTTTAGTGAGTTCGAGTCCCACATAACTGCGCTATCTCCTCGTGGTAGCGCATTATGCATGAGCATTTCTGCAAACTAAAAAAAAGGTATGTACATCACATACCATAAAAGATAACGGCAGTAAGCGTAACTTCACGACGTCATTACATGTTATCTAAATAATTTTCTGCCTGTGGTTGGATAGCAACATGCGCCCCAAAACTTTTTGCGAGAGTCCTTTCACCTAATGACCTTGGCCATTACACAGGACGATACTTAATCATACCGAAAAGAAAAAAATATTAAGGAACATTTTGAAACACCAATTCATCACATACATAGATAATATTTATTCCAAGAAATACTTAAGCATCAGTTTTTAATTACGCGGCATAGAAGACCCTTGTCGGGTTCCCGCTCCAGTGAATATTCGTTGGACAGTGAATTCCCCGACCATTGTGCTTGTAATTTGTCCGTGTCGGACATTCAAACATTTCCGAGATATCTGCTTAAGTTTCGTCAGCGGACGTTGATCTTTTATTGGATATATTTGAGGAAAGAAGGAACCAATCTGTTTTGCGTCATCGAATATCTACTTTATTTTATATTTGATTAATATAAGATGTGATTGGTAATTAGTATGTAGTTTGTTGCTACCGGTGTTTCCCTTTTGTATATTTATAAAGGCTATAAGACGCGACAAGATAATGCAATCGCATTATCTTGTCGCGTCTTTCTAGAGCAATTTAAACAAAATGTTTATAGCGCAATATCCACATGTTTTCAATTCCGTACCAACAAAGAGGCCTGGGTTGGATTTGATTGCTTTTTTAGGTAAAAAATAGTACTAACAATGCTTGCTATGCTAAAGACAACAAGCTAAAGAGGCTAATTAACGATACAGTAAGTAGTTAAGCAAAACACGCACGTACAAACGCCAGAAGAACTCTGTTTTGGTCTGCGTCTGGTATTTACAAAATATCCAATTTGCATGAAAAAAAAACACATATCGCAAACGACCAGAGCTGAACATAGTCTGCTATGATCAATGATATTCAAATAAACAGATACGTTATACACTCACAAAAAAATTGAAAAAAGTGTGCCGCATATAGCGGCAGCACACATACACACTTTTCATTCATCTAACATTAAAAAATATTTATTTTAATCAATAAATAAATAAATTACAAATACACACGATGGCATTTATTTTATTTTGTTTTTTTTTCAACAAAGTCTATGGCTCTTCGCCATGCGTGACATAAACTAAAGATTAAAGGTCACAATTTTGACCTATTCGTGTCTTCAAAATGCGCGCGCTCATAACATATCTGTTTATTTGAATATCATTGGCTATGATAATATGTCATGCATAAAAGCTTCAAATTTGCATTTTAAAACATTTATTTTCTTTTCAACAGAGTTACCATACAAAAATTGTTTTCTTTTTTTTTCAATATTCTCATTTTTATGGAAGCATCTAAACTAACTATACTGATCATAAAAACGCAAATTAGTTAAAACTTGGCGTTTATAACAGCCAGCTGTAAATAAAATTAAAATTACTAGAATTGTTCAGAATATTAAAACTTAAAAATACCTAAAAAATACTTTTGTAAGTTCTTTGGGAATTTTGATTTATAAAAATCGCATTACATTAACGACTTAAGGATTTTGGAAATTACCTCTGTATCTACACAGATGTGGAAAATTATATTTTTTGAACATTTCTCATTTTTTTGTTGGTTGGTAAATAATTGCAAAGTGGCGTCGTCATTAATTGCCAGCGGCTTTGCCCGCGTGAAAGTTGAATCAAAATGAAGCCTTTAATTTCATTCCTTTATCCCGGATATAGGGCATGGCCTAACCTTTTTACAGATTTAATTCTCATACCTGGCCGCCAGGGGCGTGACGCGTAGGTCTTTTTATTTTTAATGGTTTTAGTAATTTCTTTATTTTTTGTCGGTATTTCTTGTGCGAGTCACGAATCCATACTTATATTATAAATGCGAAACTCTTTGTTTGTTTGTCTATGTGTTTGTTCGTTTTTTGATTTGGTGGGATGATAAAACACTCTTTGCGCGGGTGAAACCGCGGGCAGAAGCTAGTATTAAAATAATTATTCTTCCTCTTTATTGTTTGTAGGATTCTTTGAGTCAGAGTGTTGGTAAAATTTAAACTTTCTTGTCGCGTAGACTAGTGAAGAATTTACGTCGACATTTTACGTTTTCTGAACTTTAAAGCTAAAGTTTATAGACAGCAATGAAACACGGTGTAATTATTGGCAATAGTGCTCTTGGAGATATTTAGGTTCCAAGAAATGGTATATTAACAAACAAAATATAACTATTTTGAGAGACCCTCGAAAAAGCAAAAGTGTAACAAACAAAATATAACTATTTTGAGAGACCCTCGAAAAAGCAAAAGTGTATTTACAGGGTAGCAATGAAACAAACTGTAGTTTTATCCTAGACGAGACTAGACTGTCAGACCCAAGTAAACAGAATAGTAATAAATTCTCCTTTTTGTTGGAAATAAACTAAAAGTTTTACATCAACGACCTCCCGCGCCAAATCCACCATCCCATGGTACTGTTTGCCGACGATAGTACAGTACTCTTAAAATGTGACAATAATGAAAATTATGAAAATGATATAAACCACACCATTAAAATTATAATAATTTGGCTAAATACTAACAACTTGCAAATAAACATACAAAAAAACAAAAATAATGCATTTTTACCAAAGACTATATTTATCAACGATTTAAATATTAATTATAATAGTCAAAATGTGGACAAAGTAGATGTTACAAAATTTCTAGGAATTTTAATTGACGGTCAACTGACATGGAAGGCACAAGCAGAAGAAATCTGTAAAAAACTTAGCGCATCTGCTTATGCACTTTATAATCTAAAAAAAAAAGTTAATATCAAAACAGTATTACTAGCGTACCATAGTCTTGTCGTTTCTATTTTTAAGGTTTGGTATTATATATTGGGGCAATTGTACCGAAAGAGAGAATATCTTTTAGGCACAAAGACGCTGCCTACGAGCAATATTTGGTTTAAGAGTTACTGACAGCTGTGTTGCAATTTTTAAAATCATAATTGTTGACATTTCCGTGCCTTTACATTTTAGAAATTGCTCTTTTTGTTAAATGTAATAGACATCTATTTTTAACTTTATCGGAAAGCAGATGCCGAAACGTAACTTTGCGATCTCAATACCAAAATTTGTTACGCACAGGTGAATATAGGTCTGCTTTGTTGAGGAAAAGTATTTTTGGTATGGCACCGGTCATTTTTAACCACATTCCTAATGCCATAAAAAAGGAATCAGTAACAACTTTCAAAAAGAAACTAACTTCACTTCTATTAAATAAATGCTACTATTCCGTGTCGGATTTTCCACTGATAAATTTTAGTTGTGTTGTATATCAATGTTTGTGTGTTTGATGTTAAATTGATAAATTTTTGTAAGTTTGATGATAAATTGCTTGCATGCCAAAATGGTAGAATGTACAAGGATTCTTAATTTTATTGTAACCACCTTATTGTAAATACCTACATTCTGAGCAAATAAATAATATTCTATTCTATTCTTAATTCCTAGCTTTGAATAAGGACAAGTTTAACCAGTCTCGTTTTATTCAAAACTGGCATTTACCCGCGGTTTCGCCCCCGTGGGCAAATCCCACAGATACCGTACATTCTTCTTGGATAAAAATATCTTCGATATATTTTTTTAATATACTCTATAGGCTCGCGCTTGACCACTATCTCACCTGATGGTAAACGATGATGTGGTCGACGGTGAATCACGCTTACCTAGAAAAAAACCATTCAATCTTGACTTAAATACCCCTTGATTGCAGTGGCGGTAGCTTCATATAAGCCCAAAAGCCTTACTAAAATGCTCGATAGAGAACCAATATCAAACATTTGCAGTTGCAGCATCTTCATACAGCTATCTCGCTTACACGCACCGGCTTTTGCCGGACTTTCAAATACTATCTCTGTCTCTTTCGCACTTATAGCGATGTGCCGTATAACGAGTTAGAAACATGTGCGTCTACAAATCAATCAGTTTGGAAGATTTAAGCCGTGCATGCCTATGAAGTTGCACGCGTATGCGTGACCTTGTCACCTTGTCAACTCTGCAGTGTTGCCATTTTAGCGACGTTGTGAGATCTTGGAGATTTTTAACGAGTTTGGAGACTTTTTTAAGATTTAGCAACAATAAAATCTAGCGACTTTTGAAAATAACGAAATTAAATATTCAAGCAATATCTTAAAACTAAAAAATTTGCGACATCTAACTAGATTTTTCATATAACTGGCGACTTTTTTTGCCAAATGAAAACACTGCAACGACCCGAGTGTAACTCACTTCAGTTCATATCTCTTTGTAGTCTGTGCTTTAGTTTCATTTGCTTGAGTGGGAAAAGTTTTGTTGTTAAAGTTTTTTGTGTGTTTTCTTCGATATTCTCACTGATACAATTGTTTTGGTGACTTACCTACAACAACGGAGGTAATTGTACCTTGTGAGGATTTAAAATGCATTCAAGTTTTGATTGGCGAACATTGCTCAGAAAAAACAGTTAATTTCTTCATTAAAACCGACGCCTGATCAGTGTATAAAACTAGTTGGACTGTTGGCTGTTCGCACACTAATAAGTTGTATTGCTGGTGCTACATATTTTTTTCGAATGAAGATTCCGTTTGGAATATATCTGGTTATAATGATTTAAATAACACATCTGGCACCATTAAAAGGCACGCAAATTCCCATAAACAACTGTGTGCAATGGTTTCTATTTCTACGGTAATTTTGGTAAACAACGAATTGAGACATCTATATCACGCCAGTTATCTGAGGAAATTTCAAAATATTACACGCGCGTTGATAACAACCGTAGTGATATGTTTATTATATTCAATCTAGCACTAGCATGCCTTCAGTGAGCTTTGGTTACCTCATTCACCGCACGACAAGCAAGAGTGAAATTGAAGAAAGAAGAGGAAAGAAGAAGATGGATGAATTCACTTTTAATTTATTGTACCTAACCAGTAGTTTATGAGAAAATTGCGATGATACATACGTAGGTACCTACATACTCAGTCGAAAACTGAACTTTCTTTTTTTGAAATCGGTTAAAATTTTATTGGGCTTGCCTTATTTTGAAACCCTAGGCACGCCACTGCTTGATTGTAGCTGTCGGGAAACAGACTCCGGCAGGGAATGCCACTTCTTAGCTGTACGCGAAGCTGGTACGCATAATAAAAGTGTTCCCAAAATATTTTGTGCGTATGGGTAGGATGTCCACCATGTACCGATGGTGCATCGCCCTACGTCTTGTAGTCCGATGATAAACGGGCTAGGTGGAATCAAATCATGCAATTCCATCGCACACGCCCCGAATTGTAACCGATAAAAACCGACAAACTGGCATCTCGGTGACGATAAACAAGGCTCTCGCGCTTTGACTTGACCAAAACCTCACTGCCGTTAACCGTATCTAGAGCATCAAGTTGGTATTTGGGAGATCCATCCCAGATATGAGGACAGTACTCCATGCATGATGGAACTTGCGCTAGATATAAGTTGAATAGCTGTTCCGGCGTGAAGTACCACCTCACCTTTGCAAGCATCCCCAACTTTTTGGTGGCCATCTAAGGCTTTGCCTCAATCTATGGGCCAAAATCTCAGGATGGTCCATCTTTGGTCAGATTGGCACGATCACATTTCGGAAAGTTGGAGCCGGGTGAAATTGGCTCTTTTTAGCGGCAAAAAAATACGCCCCATGGCTTAGCAGCATTAAAACCTGACCAGATTGGCATCGCCCCATTCGGGGACTGCCTGCAAGGACAGGTTCAAACGCTACACCATGGCCTCACGAAGAGACTGGATCTGCGGCCCGGTAGCTCATGCATTGGACAAGTATATCTCAGCAACAGTGCTGTCGTCTGCATAACCAAAGGTTTTAGCAGATCATTTATGTGCAACAAAATTAATGTTGCTGAGAGTAACGACCCCTGAGGGACCCCGGCATTAATATCTTATTGGTCCAACGAGCAGCCATCGATAACCACTCGAATGGACCGATCTCTCAGGAAGTCTGCAATCCACTCACACAGACTACCGGGAAGTTCGAATGAAGGAAGCTTACCAATAGCCCTATCAAAAGCCTTCAAGACGTCGATGGAGACGGCAAGCGCTTTCCCGTGTCTCTCAATGGACTCACTCCATATGTGAATTGCAAATGCTAGAAGATCCCCATTAGACCACCTTCGGCGGAAGCCGTATTGACGGTCATTAAGGATATCCTTAGTTTCTAGGTATTGTGAGGGAGTAGCTCAGAGAGCACTAAATAATATGCAGAAATTACTTTGAAATGTTATATTGAAACAACAACGTCCCTGCCTAAAGACAGCTTGAACAGAAGTGAAAAGCAAAGATAAACAAAAACATCTACAATTATTTTACAAGCGTTCCGATTTCAATCACCTTCCAAAACGAAACAGGTGAAGTCGACTCCCTCACTGTATGCCAGGAGCTTTATGTTAAGTATGCGCTCCATGCTCTTACAGAGTATGGACGTTACAGAGATGGATCTGTTGTTGGCCGGGTCAGCTCGACTGACCTTCTAGGGCACGGGCTGTACGTTAGTTTGCTTTCAAGCATTCGGCACTTTTCCAGTCTCATACGAAAGGCGGAATAGGCGTGTCAGATCGGAGACAGTTTAGATCAACGCTGGACACTGTTAGTCAGAGAACGGAATTTAGTACTCCATTCCCTGACGCAACACATCCGTCACGGCATCCGCGCACGACGAAGGATCAGCCGAAGAAAAGCAAGTAGGCTGCCAAGGATAGCATGTGAATAAAGATCGCATGCCATCCCAATCTGCTGACCTGTACCGCCAAACCCGCCAGGTGCCTCTTGGGCTGGGATCGGGCGGGGAGTAGACGGAACCAGACTTCATCAGACAGTGGTCAGAACTACCCAAATGGAAGTTACACAGAGAATCAGTCTAGATCTATTGTCAGCAGAAAGTCCAAGCAATTGGCCGTGTTTGAATCAACAGCGGGCACCCTATTTACACCCTGGATCAGCTGGGTAAGGTTTAGCGCAAGCGAAAGTTTACGCATCTCCCATCTAGCAAGGTCAGAGCACTGGTATGGGAAGAGCCATCCCTGGTGGTGGGCATTAAAGTCCTCCAGTAACACTTATTGAGCGTAAGGGTACCGCTGCTGTGCTGCATCAGCCGCCTCACTGAGGTACTCTGTGAGCCTGGTTGTGTCCACCAGAGCCCACATCGTTGCGAATCTGTTGTCCTCAAGGTTACGGAGACGCCGTAGCAAGTGTTGTCATTGACGTACATACACACACCCACGCGCGTCTTTATTTGTGCTCCATGTTAAACCCTGGGTAAGATGAGTACGACACGTGTGACGAACTCACTATCTGTGTCTCTATAAGGAAAAACAGCGCTGGTTTCTCAGCCTCCAGGTGGTAGTAGACTGCAGAGAGATTTGAGTGCAGACCTCTAATGTTGGTGAAGTGCACTTTGTGGGGGAAAGACTTCCTTGACATCATTATGGAAGAGTGAATGTAGGAGAGGAGATGGAAGTGAAACCAGGTTCCACGCTGCTAACCTACAGACACCCATTGACAAGACGCCATCATCAGTGCACTAGACCGAAGACTGCGGAGACGCCAGAGCCTCCCTCCAAAATATCCATCGGGCCCTCCCCATCTGATCGCCAACCTCACGATGGTGCATTCTGGGATTTTTCGACAGTTGGTATGGCAGCCTTTCGTGTGTGGCTGGCACAATACTTGGCTTCCCAACTACCCCCAAGCAATACAAGCTGAGTAATACTGTGCAAGTGTGTAATGGCTAGCTGACGGACGGCTAGCGGCGCACCGGGGACCTCGGATTCCGCGACCCTCCGCGGCCAGCCTCACGATACGTTATTAACAGCGCGCGTCAGGCTGGTCGGCCTACTGTGGATCAGCTATCTCGACCCTGCTGTTCGCACCACCCGGGGACCTCATGCAGGGAATTAAAGAGTACACTCCTACGAATGTGGGTGACTTGGCCCCCAAAATATATATGGTATGGTGGTACATATATGATATGGTTAAGCAGCCTGTCAGTGAACGATTTTTCTTAATCGAATCAATAAATCTAAAATTACCTTTTACAAACAATACATTTTAACACTTTATAATATTAGTTTAGATAACAGAAACTTCTCGCGGTGGTTTGGACACGAAGCAAATTGAATTTACCGTTATTAATATTCCGCGTGCTACATTTTTTGATTTTCCATGCTTAACAGAGCTGGTTTCTGAAGTATAAATTTGTCGAGTTACCCCATTAGGGGAAGTTCCGTTACTTACGCTTATTATGTAGGGCGCGAGTCCTGTGGTTTATGAAGTGGATCTTAATACCGCCTACCCAATGTCGAAATTGACCTTACAGCTTTTTGGATAGAATGTAACGTCGGGTAGGTTTTAGTAACAGTATGGAACTGTTACATCAACGTCTTCCTAGAACCAATTTGGAATCGGCACAGCATGACTTCTTTTTTTTGAAACTTTTGTAAAAGTTCTGTCATAAAAACTTTTTCTTAAAAATAAACCGAATTGTAAAAAGTTTTTATTTCGCTCTTTTTAGTTAAGGTACCCTATCACTAAAAAGTAAGAAAAGTCTACAGTAAGGTACCTAAAGGATTGACAAAATACCCATGATAACTTATTTTCCAAATTCGTGCTGTATGTCGCTAAGGAGTTCTTAGTGAAAACTGCTGAACCGATTTTGATGAAACTTGCACTGTTCCCTAAGTTGAGAGATACTTAATCCAATAAAAAAAAGAATGATAACGATCCGATAAGTATTTTTGGAGAAATACGTGGACAAACATACATACATACAAACAAACATAAATATTATACTTATGAAATTTAGCACACGTGTTTAGAAGCCCATACAAAGTAACATATTTGAATACCTATTGTGCAATTCCAACTATATTACATACATAAGTGTTCAATTGATTATCTCCGTTTTTTTTTTAAGTCGGTATAAATCTTGTAGAATTACTTTTTATTTCATCCGTCAGTATAACATCAAGGATCGGAGTGCAGAACTCTCGTAGATAGATTTTTATTTCTTCTTATTTTGTCAGCGCGAAAAATATTAGTAGAACAGCTCACACTTTAATAAGCCTGATAGTGAGCTGATAGCGTGATTGACTACACATTCAGAAACAATGAAAACAAAATCTACATCAATTTTATTATTGCACGAGCTCGACAAACTTCACTTATGAATAATTTTAATTAAGTTTTTCAAAATGTTCGTTTTGATTCAGATTCATGATCATTATAGATAAGTTTGCTTGGATATTATAACTATGAGTTTTGCGAGCGCGGTGGCGGGCGCAATTTGCGCTATTAGGTGGGCACACACAGTGTACAAGGCAATGGAGACGGCTATGGTCGGCGTTTCCTTGCATGATCGAATCAGAAATGAAGATTGGCGAAGAAGAGCCAGGTTTACTGGCATAGCCAAAAGTGGCAGTGGGTGGGTCACATTGCTCGCAAAACTGTCGGTCGATGGGCCGAAAAGTTCAGGAGTGGCGACCGCAAACCGGAAGACGTAGCGTTAGAAGGCCGATGACCTGATCATGTCCGTTGCGAGACGCACAGGACCGATAAGTGTGGCTTGGTGACTATATCCAGCAGTGGACGTCTTTCGTGGCTGAAATGATGATGATAATGATACAGTGCACTGCAAGTTGTTGTAGCGGGCAGTATAGGCGAGACATGTTTCCTCAGATATAACAATAGGCCATCACTAGCTAGCGAAGTTGTTCCGCCACGTCGCACGAAGTGCCTGCCACAGTCAGTATGGCCGTATATTATAATTGCAGTTCACCGAATCCTCACCTGTCTGGCGCATCAGTATTACGATACGTCTGGTTGATAATCGAAGTGTCAAGTTAAATCTAGTGGTATCTCAATCTTTTTGAGACTATCTGCTACAAATAGGTAGGTATCATGTTTGTTGAGAGGTCAATGTCTTCTTAATCTTGCATAGGGGACTTGCAAGTGATTATCCAATTAATTTAGTTTTGTATAAATTAAGATTTTGCAATAGATTAGAATTGTAGTTGAATGAATTCACTTATGTCTCGTTTACGTGGGTTCTGATCAGTTAATTAAGCTGTAATATCAGTTTTGTTTGTCCTTAATACATAGGTTGTTTTATCATCACTGCAGCAATGTGAAAAAGCTTTTCACATACTATAAAGATTAGTTAGTCGCAAGTGTTCTCTTGCACTAGGCTGCCAGGACGATTTTGGCGGATAGCTGAAGTCATCCAACAATCAAAAAGCCCCTCGAGACTTTCTGCGACAAATATTGTGCTTGTGGAGTTCAATATCTTCTTAATCTTGCTTTGGGTACTTGAAAGTAATTTTTCTATTAATTTGGCTTGATTTAAATTTAGATTTTCAAGAGATTGGAATAGCAGTTGAATGAATTCACTTAGGTCTCGTTTGCGTGGGTTTTGATCAACAAAATTAAGCCACAAATTCAGTTTTGTTTATCCTTAGGGCGTACCTAGACTGTTCTATCATATCGTCATCGCAGCAATTTGAGAAAAGCTCTTAACTTAGCACTAACTAATCTAGAACTAGTCCGAGTTTTATGTCATGTTTCTCTTACACTAAGTCTAGAGAACGACTTCGACTGGTAGCCTATGTCATCTACTGACCAAGTTTAAACGCTTGGTCGTCTGAATATCAACAAGTTAACGAAGTTTGTCCAATTTCGAGAAAGAGGTCAACCGTCGAATCCGACTCGGCTGGGCGGCGTTCGGGAAGTTGCGTGGTATCTTCTCGTCCAATTTACCGCAGTGTCTCAAGACAAAAGTCTATGACCAGTGTGTGTTGCCAGTGATCACCTATGGGACCGAGACGTGGTCGCTCACAATGGGCCTTATCAGAAAGCTCAAAGTCACCCAAAGGGCAATGGAGAGGGCTATGCTCGGAATTTCCTTGCGTGATCACGTCAGAAATGATGATACCGCAGGAAAACCAAAGTTACCGACATAGCCCGAAGAATTGCCAAACTTAAGTGGCAGTGGGCAGGGCACATTGCTCGCAGAACGGATGGCCGATGGGGCCGAAAAGTTCTGGAATGGCGACTGCGAACCGGAAGACGATACGTTGGAAGGCCTCCCACTAGGTGGACTGATGACGTGGTTAAGGTTGCGGGAAGGCGCTGGATGCGAGACGCACGGGATCGGTCAATGTAGCGACGCCTGGGGGAGGCCTATGTCCAGCAGTGGACGTCTTTCGGCTGAAATGATGATGATGATGATAACGAAGTTTGGAATTGACCAATGCGGATATTTGCAAACTGAAGGCGGAAACTCGTGTTCAGCATGTCGAAGTCGGCAGACGACCGACCTAGTGTAAATGAGATATTAATCAGCAGGGCTGGCTGTCCAAAAAAAGGACACAGATTTTTTAAATTACATTTATATGTTTACTGTCCCACTTTAAAGGTCGTTCGTTTTCAATCAATTCTGTTTTCCCAATACCTAGCAATAAACTCTCGCAGTTGTTTCGAACCTAGCCATAATTATTAGGTAATGAGGTTTGCAGTTTGCCTGGCACTACCGTTTACCTCGCTTCACCGAGCATACGAGGATGATGCAAATTAACGGTAACTAGGTTATTAATTAGCTGGAACAAAGCAGGAAATGATAGCATGTAAACTAGACCCGGGTAGCATCATAATTACATCAATACTAGCTTCTGCCAGCGGCTTCGCCCGCGTGAGAAGTGTTTTATCGTCCCAAGGGAACCTTGTAACGGAATAAAAAGTATCCGATTTTCTATTCCAGACTATAATCTATCTGTGTGCCAAATTTCATCCAGATCCGTTCTGGCGTAATTGAGTAACAAACATACATCTATCCAAACCTTCGCTTTTATAATACTAGCTTCTGCCAGCGGCTTCGCCCGCGTGAAAAGTGATCACCTATCCCAAGGGAAGTTTACCCCGGGATACAAAGTAGTATTTGTGTTATTCCTGACTATAATCTACCTCTGTGCCAAATAGCATACAGATCCGTTCAGCCATTCTGGCGTGATTGAGTAACAAACATACATCTATCCATCTAAACTTTCGCATTTATAATATTAGTAAGATTTGTTATTATAATTATGCGGTTACTACATGAACTAACTGTAGGTGTATTTGTTGGGTAGGTATATGAGGAATTCGTGGCTAAGTAATGGCAGCCGAGGTTAAGCAACGCTTGCTGAGGTTCGTGGCTGGGTTTCCATCCATTACATACCACCGAGGCTCCTCCGTGTCTCGAAAAGCATGTTAAGCCATTGGTCTCGGCTTAGGGTAAGGCAAGTTGCAAGTAAACAATGGGAAGGCATTTTTTTTCCGTACTATGTCCTAATATTTCCCAGGACATATGAAAATTATAAATGGTATCTTGTAGTTGTAGCCTCAACAGCAATTCAAGTTTTAAATCATTGTCGAATTGCCAAGGGTGACAAACCGTAATTTAATGCAAATTAATCCTCCTTCACTTGTTTTTAAATTCATCCCTTCGTGTTTTACCTAAAAGAATCATCAATGAGCCGTACATTTACCTTTACATTTATTTATTTGGAAGGAAAAATACAGAGTAGCAGAGTTTAATTGCCGATATTTTCCTGTAATCCTGGAATGTTATTAACCATAGCGACTGGCCACAAATTACAAGTGGACGCAACGAGAGTGGACTTTGAATGTTTTATTGTCATATTATGAGTGATATATTTAGTTCTGTTGGTAAATATTATGTTTTGTTTAAAAGTAATGACAACTAGGCTGGGTCATTTAATTTAATTCGTATTTATTTGGTTAACCACTCCTCTGTGTCCACCGAGTCGGCAGGCATGCTTTTTTTACCGGTCTAGACTTTATTGAAGTGAATTGCGTTCAAACTTTTTAATTAAATAGTGTTCCGAATTCAAGTCTTTTTGTGTCTGTTATTTAAGTGCGCCGGAACGATCCATTTTCAACCCCCGCCGGAACAAGAGGGATTTATAAGTTTGACGTGTGTTGCTGTGTATCTGTGTGTCTGTCTGTGGCATCATAGCGGCTCAAAGGACCAAACGATTTTGATTTAGTTTTTTTTTTGTTTGAAAGTTGATTTTGGCGAGAGTGTTCTAAGCTACGTTTGATTAAAATCGGTTTAGCCGTTCAAAAGTTATGGGCGTTTTACTGTTTCAATCGGAGTGTTTTCGCAAGATATCGTGTCATAATTACGTGTTCAATAGATTGCCGATCGAAACGTATCTACTATGTTCTAGATAAATTATGTAGCATGAGATAAAAATGTGTCGGGGGTCTTTAAAATTTTACTTGTTCTCGCACTTATTGAGATAACCTTCGCCTCTTTTCGAATAGATGGGATGAAAACTAAATTGTGTATGAAAAATTCAAAGAAATGATAAATACTACGGTATAAATTATTTTCATCTTGAAACACAATAAACTTAAAAAAGTAGCGACGCAATAGATTTTTCTGTTTCTTTTAATATGCTTATGTCATCTTCAATGTCGATATCGCGTTAGCCAATAGAATAGGCCCATGTTCAAAGTCAGTTCGAAGGACTTTCTAGAACCAATCAGTCACCATTCAAACTTTTTATTTTTTTATTGTCAATAGGCTCACGCTTGACCACTATCTCACCTGATGGAAAGCGATGATGTGGTCGACGATGAAGCACGCTTGCCTAGAAAAAAACTCTCGCGTAATGTAATCTATACTTACTGTCAATATGATGAATCGAGGTGGAATCGAGTTGGCGGACATGACTTGAAATAAAAACAGATGTATTATTTATTTTTGACCGACAGGTGTACAGGAGACGTTTATCATAAGTAGAATTCCAAATTTAAAAAAACCCTGACACATTTATCTTGCGAAAACATCCCGATTCAAACAGTAAAACGCCCATAACTTTTGAACGGCTGAACCAATTTTATTCAAACATAGCTAAGAACACTTTCGACACCCTGTGCAAGACCAAAAAGGCTCCTATCTATCGCTTGTGCAGCAATATATAAATATAGGTAGTAACTTGATATTTCGATAGGCCCCACTGATGCCACGGACATACTCACGTAAAATACATAAACTTGGAATACATGGGCTGGTCTTGTTTGACCAAAGCTACTGTATAAAAAGAGTTAGCTACATAACTTAGAATACCGGGGTTGGTCTCGTTTGATCTTAGTTACTGTATAGATTGAGTTAGCTACCAGAGAGTGCTGTCCTGCATTGTGAATTGTGAATAGGACCTCTACCTAAAATCAATAACGTAACATCATTCAATAAGGCTGGGATAGATGGCCTCAGTAGATGGCACACACTTTTGTTGTACTATCAGGTTCTGAAGTGCAGTCACATCGCCACGAAAATATAGCATATCCAACCAGTCGCACTTACGACCTTCTTCTATAGACTTATTGAACCAATGAGAACGCGACATGGCCACAACGTCATACTATTTATTAAAGTAACAAAACATGTGGGTGGTGGATGGATTTGAAACACCAAATCCATCCTCATCTGTAGATATAATAATATAAACAAAACGTTTGCCTTAACTTTATAGCATTGTGGGTAGATTTGAAACACAATACCCACACGTTTTGTCACCAACATCGATCGCACTTACTCCCGTATATTGCTATTTATATATAGAGTTATTTTGATTAGAATCACATATTTAATTTCAATGCAAAATGTAAGTATCCATCTGGCCAGCGGTTAACACTGCTAGGTAAACCACAAGAAACCATTATGTCCCTGGTTCAATTCCTGTAACATAAAAAAAAATATTTTCTTCATTTATTTTTTTATACACATTTTATACATTTTTTAATATTATTTTAACTTGAAAAATAAGCAAATTATTATTATTATAATTTAATACACTTAATTTGTGAATATGAATATCTTTTTCTTTACTAAAATATTTTAAATCTTAAAACTCTTTTTCTAATAATTATAGAATACATATAGCGGCCGGATTTATTTATTAAAACTTCATGCAACATAAAAGTACATAGGCGGACTTAATGCCTTAGGCATTCTCTACCAGTCAATCAAGGGCGGTGAAGAGATAGCATGGCAGGTGCATAAAAATAGAAATAATAATATTATAAACGCAAAATTAGTACAAAAGTATATAGTTAAAATAAATATACTTAAATATTTCCTATAATAAATACTATATATAAAATAATATATATATATAAATTAATAGAAAGGCGCAAAATGACGTTTAAGTATTTAGCTAATTGAGTCTTGAAAAATGCATTAAAATTTAATGAGGCACAGACAATAACAACAACACAATAACATTTATATCAAATTTGTTCTTATTTTCGGTATAATTATGAAAACTGAGGATATATTTGAAACAATACGAATAACTTGTTAGTTTGACGTGGTTACGATAGTTGGTGAATTTTGATACGAGCATTTGATTTGTTTTGTTTGGGGTGTTTGTTTTTTTATATCGAATTCGAAAAACAACGTGTAAAACTAGGGTAAACATAATTATGTAGTCTTGAATTGAATGGGCTAAATATATATCAAATTTCTTATGAAACTGGATGATGTGTAAGTTATTTTCTAAACCTAATGTAATTTTTTTGTCTTTGTTTTTAAAACATATTTAATGAAGAACATGAAGATGAATAATTTAACAATAAAGATAATGTAATTAATAACCTATTAATTAAGTGCATGATTTCTCTTGTCAAGTAGGTAAGCAAATTTATCACTTACTAGCTTTTGCCCGCGACTTCGTTCGCGTGGAATAGTGACTTCTGATGCCGACTCTTGACCATTAGATGGCGCTGTATGTCCGGAATAAATTTTATTTTATTTTTTGTAATAAAAACTATCCTATGTCCATTCTCAAGTTCCAAACTATGTCTGTACCAAATTTCACACAAATCGGTTCGGTAGTTTAGGCGTGAAGCAAAGACAGACAGACAGACAGACAGACAGAAAGACAGACAGACAGAGTTACTTTCGCATTTATAATATTAGTTTGGATTTCAAGTGTGTAATAATATATTTTCTTTATTTTTAGAGAATAACCATGAGTCCTCAAAAAAAGAGATTTGAGAAAGAAAGAAATGTCCAGGTCGAGTAAGAAGTGGAAGGTCAACGCTTATAATATATATGCATTGGTTTTGTTTCAAACTAACAAGACGTTTTGCAAGTAAATTTGTAGGTACGTCATTGCGCACTTCATGGCGAAAGATTACATAAATACAAAAATAAAGAGATAAAAAAATATATATTGAACATCCGAATTGAGAACCTTCTCCTTTTTGGGCAGTCGGTTAAAAAGGAACGTTTATGTTTTGCTCGGCAATACTTAGTTTTTAGCTGGGGGACTATAGTAGTAAAAAAAGGAGGACTTCATTTATGGCGCGAAGATAATAACTTTGGTCTGAAGACAATATTATTCCTACCACAGAGTCAGGTAGAAGTGTGAATAAAATGTGCGGGTAGACAAGTTCTTAAGGATCTTACGTTAAAGTTATCAACGACATAATGTTAAACACTGTGCGAAATAATATTTAAGCTATAATAATCTATTTCTTATTAATTAATCAATAGGTAATTATGTAAGAAATATTTTACAATACAATTAAATTTTGTATTAAAATAGGTATTTAAATGGTATTAATTTTATTTAAAAATATTGTATCATACTATTTAAATCAATGGTTATAGAATTTTTAAACAATAGCAATTTTTTTATATTGTGTTGAGTTCAAGTTTCAATCCTCTTTTCCTTGTGAAAATGGATAATTAAGCTATAACCTCAATAAAAGATAGTCAATTATATAATGAAAAATAAATGTGTTAAAAAAAAAATTAACTGTTATGACAGACATTTTATGTAAAAATCAATTTATCATAGTATTTAAAACAAAGGTATAAATAATATTAATAAACGATACTTAAAAAGTTCATTTTTTTATTTCATACCTATCTATAGGTTGCATCATTAACGCGCAATCTGTTTGCATTGTTTCTTACATAAATTGAGTTTAGGATACATAAAAAATAACAAAAAGTAGTTTGGGCGGCCGTGAATTGAACCCATGTCACCAGCACAGTAGTATAGTACTCACCAGCGCATAGTACTCACATTTGTGCTGTGCAGTTATATAATACAAAAATAAATTGAGTTTATACAACGGTGTTATAATTTTTCTCTTACTTTTATTTTTTGGAATTTTATTTGATTTAGCTCCTTTTCCAACTGTTAAAAGAGTAAAGATTTCCTTGAAATCTTGCTCATCAATTTTGGGTAATGGATACTGAAAGAAAAAGTATTGAGTTACGAGATCCTTAGAACTTTTCTTACTTCGCATCTTCTTTTAAAGTTTTGGATTTGTAGGTTGATTTTATTAAGAAATGTTATGTTCTGCAAATATTTATTAACAACATAAACATTTTAGCATAAAATAGAACTTTGGGTATTTTCGATTTCCGATCTATTTTACTTAACTAATATTATAAAGAGAGAATTTTGTGAGTTTGTTCTCACATGTTCTGCAACCACTAAACCTATTTGAAGGAATCTTTCATCATTTGATAGGTACACTATTTCAGATGGTTATAGGCTATAAATTGTCATGACCCAGGCAAGGGCCGGGGCAGGCCACTACTTATAATATATCTAAGTTAATATTAGGGATAAGTTACTTAGTTGTTTGTTTTGTTTATATTATTCATCATCATCTTGTCTGCCCTTGTTCCATGTTACTGGGGGTCGGCACAACACGTTTTCCTATTCCATACCGTCCTGTCGCCCGTCAGGCTTTCAATGACTCCCTGTTCTTTCATATCACTCCTCACACAGTCCATCCATCTTTTCTTTGGCCGTCCCCACCCTCTCCATCTCCATAAAATGCGTTTCATCCTTATTCTTTTGTTTATATAATAAATAATCTTTTTTTTTTGTTTTTTATGACTTATTGTCGGGCGTACGTTGTCCCCCATATCTAAGTACTATAATGATGTAACATGGAAATATTGTAATACCAAACCATTTTTTAAAAGAGTAACCGTGGAGCTTCTTGCCGGTTCTTCTCCATAGGAAACAACCAACCCGAACCGTGCACCTTTTGTCGACGTTATAGCGACCACGACCCAGCTCGAATCAACAATATACCTTCAAGGGCAATTGAGACGAAGAAACGAGAAGAAGAATTGAACTTAAGCAACTCATTGCGCAGTTCCCGCTGGCTACATCTGCTAATGTTTCTTTGGATAAGATATCACGTAGGCAAGCAAAATAATTACATCCACTACTTATAATAGTCTCTTTGTGTGTCTAATTATTATCTTTACCAATATTATAAAGAGGAAAGATTTTTTTGTTTGTTTGTACCGAATAGGCTTCGAAACTACTGGACCGATTTTAAAAATTCTTTAAAGAAAGCTACATTATTCCCGAGTAACATAGGCTATAATTTTGACGGGAGCGAAGCCGTGGGGGTCAGCTAGTGTATAATAATTATGTCGGTCACTGAACATTTTGCTACAATTCTTTGTTTTGACTTTTGTGATTTTGATTTGACACTTTGACAGCACTGATTATAGACTGTATACTTCAAAGATTATTTTCGTTTGGAAACTTTTCCAAGAGATTGTATTTTAGTTTACTAATTTGGGCATAGTCTTTTGGCTTCTGTTTAAATGGCGAGTGTATCGAGGTTTTATTGCTCTTAGATCTAGGTGCACTTAACATTTACTTTAGTATAATAATTTTATTATATTATTTTATATTTATACATGTGTCATGTTGGGTCATATTGATAATAGTTTTGTTTCCTGTTCTTCGTCTTGCTCGTCTGATGAGAGTTATGCTAGTGCGTTCAGTGATGATTCTATTCAGCTGCGCGATCAACTGGTTTCTGCCTTTTCTTGCTTCAGTAAATTTTTCAACGTAGTCCATATAAATGCTCAAAGCGTTCCTGCTCATCACGCCGACTTATTGTCATCATTCGATTCTGATCTTATTTATGCGGTACTCGTGTCAGAGACTTTTCTCTAACCAGCACTTACTTCAGCGCAGTATTCACTGCCCGGCTACAATCTTGTGCGTAATGACAGAACAGGCAAGGGATGCGGAGGAGTCGCCATCTATCTCCGTGGAGATATTACATACAATGTCGTTGATCAGTCGCCGAGTAATTATTCAAAATTTGCTGAACACCTCTTTATTGAAGTTAACTTTAACCACACAAAATTACTTGTAGGTGTATATTATAGCCCCTCTTGTCATATAGATTTTTTTCCTTCATTTGAAACAAAACTTGAATATTTTTCTTCGTTATATGACCATACGATAATACTCGGCGACTTCAACACCTGTTTAATCAAGGATGATGTGCGCAGCCGTAAGCTCCGGTCCCTGGTCTCTTCTGTCAACATGGATATCCTTCAGCTTGACGCCACTCATCATGCTCCCCACTGTAACCCCCCACTTCTGGACCTTATTCTGGTGTCCAATCCAAGTAATGTAGCCACTCACGGGCAATTTTCTACCTCCTTTTCTTACCATGATCTTATTTTTCTTTCTTACAAAGTTCGCCCTCCAAAACGTAAATCTAAATTTCTCTTCCTTCGCAGTTTCAAGAACATTGACCTGGATCGCCTGAGGGAAGATGCGGGCAACATTGGTTGGTCTCCTGTTTATGAATGCAATGTTTTGGACATTAAGGTAGCAGAGTTTAACAAGATAGTGTTGCAACTCTTTGATGAACATGCGCCGCTCAAAAGGGTCAGAGTAAAGCATTTTCCAGCTCCCTGGTTGTCTGACAACATCAAGGATGCAATGTCGAAAAGGGATAAGGCTAAAAGGCGGTACAAAAAGGATCCTACGGATGCGAACTGGTCTCTGTACAAGAAACTGCGCAATCGTTGCGGTCGTATGTGTAGGGATGCTAAAAGGCGTCACATCCACTACTCTGTTCAAAACTTCAACACAGCACAAGTATGGCAATTTCTCAAATCCCTTGGTATCGGCAAAACTGCAGATGACAGCACGCCTGATATTGACCTCAACACAATAAATGTTAATTTTTATAAATCACCTGTTATTCTTGACGACAACGTTAAAGCTTCCACTCTGAACAATCTCTCTAAACTTCCTCTGCCATTGTGTACTCCATTCTCTTTTCAACCAGTTACATAAGGAGATATAAAGCGGGCCGTCAAATCTATATCCACAAAGGCGGTGGGAGATGATGGTCTGCAACTCCAGATGCTCTTTCCAATCCTGAATGAACTCGCTCCTGTCATCCTGCACACTATCAACTACTCCCTCTTTTCTGGCTGTTTTCCTTCCGCATGGAAGAAAGCTCATGTTCTGCCTCTACCCAAAGTTCCTAAACCCTCGTCAGTTACCCAGTTCCGTCCAATCTCCATACTTCCAATCCTATCTAAAGTCCTAGAAAGTGTTGTTAATAATCAGCTGTCTCATTACCTTTCCTCTAATAGCCTGCTAAGTCCTTATCAATCTGGATTCCGTCCTGGCCACAGCACTGTATCGGCCTTAGTTAAAATAACTGACGACATCCGACTGGCCATGGAAAATCGGTTCCTTACAGTTTTGATTTTATTGGACTTTAGCAGTGCTTTTAACTCAGTTGATTTTGACATCCTCTTAGGTATCTTTTCCTCTCTAAACATGTCTCCTTCTGTGATTGCATGGTTTAATTCTTATCTTCGGGGCCGCTCGCAGTCTGTCCGCTCAGAGGATGCTTCCTCTGACTGGTACGATCTCGCGGCGGGTGTTCCTCAGGGTGGCGTCCTTTCTCCTCTTCTTTTCTCGGTTTTTATAAACGCTATCACGAAGGTATTATCTTCACACTTTCATCTCTATGCAGTCGATCTGCAGCTTTATCGTCACTTTAAAATCGAAGAGCTCACTGAAACTATCGATGCCATCAATAATGATCTTGGAAACATCTGTCAATGAGCTAAAAGTTTTGGACTCCTAGTGAACCCAGCAAAATCACAAGCTCTTATTATTGGTGGCAGATACTTCATAAATCTGTTGAATAGCCAGTCTCTTCCCCCTGTTTTGTACGATGCCGTCGCCATAGAATATTCCAAAAAAGTTAAAAACTTAGGGGTTTTCCTTGACTGCCACTTATCTTGGAATGTTCACATTGCAGAAGTAAGCAGGAGGGTGTTTTGCTCGTTTCGGTCCCTGAAGCGTCTCCAGAAGTTCCTGCCTTTTCCGACTAAAGTTACTCTTGCTCAGTCTCTCCTTCTTCCCCTACTTGACTATGCTGATGTCAGCTTTCTTGATGCGACTGAGGAACTTCTTGATAAGCTCTAACGTCTACAGAATTTGTGCATCCGTTTCATATTTGGCCTCCGAAAATGCGACCATATGTCGGCATTTCGGAGGCGGTTGAAATGGCTGCCTATTCGACTGCGCCGAGATGCTCAAACTCTTTCATTACTCTTTTCTGTACTTCATAATCCTAATTCTCCTTTGTATCTTCGAGAACGCTTTGAGTATCTTGTTCCGAGAGGAAAACCCTGTCGCCTGTCATCATCTCTTCTCCTTCGTTTTCCTTCCCACTCTTCAAGTCGTTACGGTGGATCTTTTACTGCTCGCGCTGTGCGCCTCTGGAATAGTCTGCCACACTCTATACGGGATAGCCCTTCATTAGAGGTTTTCAAGAGAAGAATTAAGGAATATTTCCTATCAACATGACTCATTAATTTATGTATTTACAATTGTAATATTTTAGTTTTGTAATAAATAGGTATATATTATGTTTATGCATTGTGTGTTGCACACGTATTTGTTTAGTTTATTTAGTGAGTAAGTATTTAAAATTGTTACGAGTTTTTAATAAGCTTTTGTTGTGCACATGGATGTACTATCCTCAAATGCATATTTCTCTACGCAACTGAGGTTTGCTGTTAGAGAACCCAACTATGGGTTAAGCTCGCCTTTTTACATAAACTGTCCTATTGTATTTGTATGTTTCTATGTTTTGTGTAAAATAAAGAATAAGAATAAGGGCTAATTCAAGTGTGGCTAGAGTAAAAATTATAATTCGGGAGTTCGGACCTAATGCACGCGACTAAAAAAATACGTTTTATGAGATTTTGGGTCTCTAATCATACTACTAACGTCAATAATGGTGTTGACGTGCGTAATATGTTGTCCGTAATTTTGCTGCCGCTATTGCCCTTCTGAATAGCCTTATGATAAACGTGATGGCCTTCTTCATTTAAGGTTGCGTTTCCGAGTCCCAGCTAAGGATAGGTATTTTTAAACGGCTTTCCAAAAAATAACCTAATTTCGAACTTCCTCCAAGTTCGAAATTAGGTTATTTAATTTTTCACCCGATTTCTCCATCAATGGTGGATCGATTTTTATGTTGAGTATGTTCTCAAATTGGTCCCATTTTAATTTGGTGAGGATCAGATGATAATTATAAAATAGAACTCTTCAATAAATGACGGAAAGTCTCTCGGGATTGCTGCAATCGCATGTCTATTTATTGTTTATACCATTTCATAACATAACATCACGCCAGTACGCTCTAAAGGAGTACCCAGATGTGTACAGTTCACTTTGGTACATCCTCATGTTCAAGTTGCATGATATTTTATTTGGCATTATAGGTAACTTACTAAAGAACTTGCCTATTACGTACAATTAATAAGTGACAAATAAAAATTCAAAAAAATACTTCTAATTAAAACAGTACTAAGTGAAAAAGTCGGCCGACCATAATCGATTACTTTTCGCGCTAATAGCGATTTGACGAGACTCGGCACTCGAAGTAAGTCATTGGTTAAAAATTAAATAAGTTTACTTAGCACAAAAATAAATAATGACCGCTTTTGCCATGCTTAAACGTTACAACTATGCTATTCTAATCCTCAGAAAGATTGTTTATATATTCTTAAATTCATCTTGTACAATAACCATGTACCTTAATACATAATATGTATTAAGGTACATGGTTATTGTACAAGATGAATTTAAGAATATATAAACAATCTTTCTGAGGATTAGAATAATATTAAAACTAAATGAAAGTAAATTTAAAACTTTCGTTAAAAGCACACTTTGTAAACAAGCATATTACAAATTAGATGATTATATTCAAGATAAGAATGCTTCGAAACATTCTGGTCCTGCTCCATAGGGCAATCTTTAGTGTAGACAAAATCAAATTTGTTAATTTATATTCATAGTTATTATATTCATTATTTTTTAAGAAATTGGCTCACACACTGTTCCGTTGTTGTTGAATTAGGTATTTTACCAATGTTTGCAATATTTGTAAGTATGTGAGAACCATGTTCCTATTTATAAAATTAATTAATTTACCTGTTAATACTTTTATTTCTTTATATCTGTACGTATATAGTGTGTAGTGATTTTCTAGGTGCATGGTCCTCACATATATGAATTTGTTCATGTATATACTTATGTAAATATTGTAAGACACAATTTTTTTTTAAAGAGTAAGTATGGAGTTTCTTGTGCATTCTTCTCTATAACAAGCTACTTTACCGAATGCACGGTAGAATCAACTTTTATTACTTGTAAATTTTAATTTGTGCATGACGTTCAAAAGTGTCGCTTTTTGGCCTAGTTGAATAAATATATTTGACTTTGAAATAGACATACAAACATTGTAGCGTTTGCGGGTTGATTATCTAAGAGAGATAAATAATACGCAGCACTATCTACATACAATTTAATAAGAAAGGTCGCAGGTACAAAAAGCCGTTTCTAATATATTTTCCTTCTTTAAAAATGGAGGTAGGCGCTAAGTACTATCCTGGCCTGGCAGCAGAAGCGGTCTCGTAGACGTGGAAGGCTGAGGACTAGGCACCAGCAGGATGACGTCCCGCAGAGTTGACGATGATCTTTGATGTCGGTTCTTCCGACGAAGGTCCCAGGTGGTTGAACCGGGACTTTGGACCCTGGAATTTTCCAATCGTCGTATAAGTTCCTTTGTCTCCTAGCTTATCCTTGTCTGATTGTGACCGCAACAGCGTAAGCGTAGGGCAGAGGATGTACTACGGCACTTAAGGCGAATGTGTGCTTGTCACAATCAGAACCGGAGCTCTAGAGTTTTTTTTATTTATAAATTTGTTACGGTAAAAACATTTAAAGCAGGTAAGCGCTAAAGAAATAACAAAATAATAGGTACCTAACTAAAAACACAAACAGAAATTATAGGAAGGGTGATGATATTTTGTCATGTGATGGCCGTAACCAGCATGATTAAGCAAAAAGTAATTGTCAACACTTACCCAATACGGGGTTAACACTGAAGCTAGATTTATTTTTAATGAACACACTCGTAGTGGTTATGATTCAACTATTTTTCTTATAAGAGTACACGTAAAATGACACGCTAAGTATGTAGGAATGATACTATGGAGCGAGTGTACGTGTAAACAGCTGAGATATCCGATCGTCAATGTCCGTCCGGTGCGTTGATAAAAGCCCGAGTGGTGTTGGAACTTAATAATTCTTTTTTTTTATATATGTGTGACTACCGCCACACGAGAAGTTATCGAGTCGAAACGTAATGCAATGACTAGTCGATTTTTCAATATCTTTACGTTAAATGTATATATATATATAGTTATATATTAGGTTTAATTTATCCTATTATGATATTATTATCGCCTACAATATGTTTGTAATCTGATCGTCATTTATTTTAAATTATTAGGTTGTAAGATTTTTGTTGATCTGTGCATTTTTTACCGCAGTTTGCTATGGTGATTTAGTTAGGAACGTTGATCGTTACTATTCAACGTTACAATACCCCCGCGCGCAGATTAGGGTTTTATTATGACTAAAAAAAATAAAACCCGCTTAAGGCCTAATGCAAAACTATTTGTTTACTCTTTCAAAAAAATCTTCCATACTTCTCGCAAAACAAACTAGCAGCAGTTACTGTAGAGTTAGCTACTAGATTAACTGACGCACAATGACATAAAATAGGTAACTAACTATTATAAAACTTGTTACCTAACAAATAGTGGCTCCAAATACAGGTGGATATAAGGCGAGACGGGGTAATAGGTATGGATAAAATACTTCATAGAAAATTAAAACTACCCAATGCAACTAATTATATATTTCGACCTGCTAGTTTTAAATCTTTAATGTGCCATGAGCCTATGTTTTTGCCTGACATATCTTGCAGCACATAAACTAAAGGAGATTTCCTTTCTATAATTTTGGCCTTTATAAATTTTGGAGCTAACTTTTTAGAAAAACGGGTCTCCTTGTCACTTAAAAAATATGCACGTTTCATGACCACGTCCCCAACATTAAATTCAGCAATTTTACGCCGCAAATTGTAATGAGAGGTGTTCTTTACATGAGCTTGCCATAATTTCGCCTGAACGTTATTGAAAATAGAAGAAAGACAACCTAAATTTTCAGCGTAAATGTCTCGTGGCAAGAACAGTATTTCGTCCCCAAGGTCGTTATCAATGAAATGAGAACCGCAAGTAACAAGCTCACGGCCAAAAACTAAGAAAGAGGGTGTATAACCTGTAGCCTCGTTAACAGAGTTATTGATTGCAAACTGCACCTTAGGTATATACAGGTCCCATGATCTATGATCGTCATCAACAAAGGTAGAAATACAGGTGATGATGGTTCTGTTGTACCTTTCAACTAGATTTACCTGAGGGGTATATTTAGGTGTGTAATGTACATTTGGTATATTATATTGCTTAAACAGAGCCTCTGCTACCTTGCCGGTAAACTGCGTGCCATTATCCATAAGTACAGTTTGAGGTATGCCATGGACTAGAAAAACGGATTCTTCTAATATTTTTGTTATTATTTCCGAAGTGGCCTTTCTTATAGGATAAATTAAGCAAAATTTTGAAAAACAACAAGTAACGACCAAAATATAATTGTTTTGTTTCTTAGAAGTAGGTAGAGGTCCCATAAGATCGATAGATATCATCTGAAATGGTCTTGAACAATGCTTTGGACGACTCAATACTCCAAGAACTTGATGGTTTTGGGACTTATACGCTAAACATTTATCACAAGTACCAACAAATTTAACGACGTCCCGGTACATACCAGGCCAATAATAACGTAATGCCAGACGTCGGTATGTTTTAAAAATGCCCATATGCCCGGCCGTAGGCTCAGAGTGTATTTTCTTTTATAATAGTTTCATGAAATTCGGTAGGAACGACCTCTTTCCATGAAAACTCGGCAGCCAGCTCAGACTTGCTCTTACATAACCTAAACAAAGTCTCATTTTTTACAATAAAATTTGGAAATTTGGATTGGTCATTCAAACAGCCATTATAAACTTTTTTGTACCAACAGTCTTTAGTGTCCAGATGCGACCTGGAAGTACTGATGGAACTAACTGGTAATATTCTAGACAGAGCATCAGGTATGACATTATCGACGCCTCGACGGTGCTTAATGAAGAAGTTAAAAGCGGATAAGCGTACACCCCATCGTGCTAGTCGGCCTGTAGGGTTACTAAGGGACAATAACCATTTAAGAGCACTATGATCAGTAAAAACTGTAAAAGGTTGACCGTTTTCTATATAACAACGCCAGTGTTCAAGAGCGGTAAGGACGGCTAAAGTTTCGCGTTCGGTTATGCTATAATTTTTCTCAGCTGCAGTTAATGACTTACTCATGTATGCAACTGGGTGTTCCTTGCCATCTATGGACTGAGTAAGCATTGCGCCAACGCCATAACTACTAGCATCCGTATGCACTTCAAATGGCTTAGTATAGTCTGGACATGACAGAACTGGCGCTGAAATTAAGCATTCTTAAGTTTTTGGAATGCAGAGTCGGCTTCAGGAGTCCATTTAAAAGGAGGACTGCCCTTCTTGCATGAAGTTAATTTATTTAAGGGCCCAGCAATGGTACTGAAATTTGGAACAAAACGTCTGTACCACGTCGCCGTTCCAAGAAAACGTTTGAGGTCTTTACGACAAGTAGGTGTAGGATAATTAAGTATGGCCTCAATCTTGGCCGGATCAGTACGTAAACCAGACTCATCGACCACATAACCTAGGTATTTTAGTTGAGAACTAAAAAAATTACATTTGTCAAGGTTAATGGTTAAGTTTGCTTGTTTCAATTTATCTAGGACACGCAAAAGAAGTGTCACGTGACTATTGAAATCTTTAGAAATGATTATAATGTCATCTAAATATGCAAATACCTTGAGATCAAACTCCGAAAAGAGCAGGTCAACCAGTCGCTGCTGAGTAGCTGGTGCATTAGTAAGGCCAAAAGCAGTACGTTTGAAACGAAATGTACCCCTGCCAGGAACATAAAAAGCTGTTTTGTCACGATCTTCTGAAGCGATCGGAATTTGCCAAAAAACTTTGGATAAATCGATGCTAGATAGGTAGCGAGCATCTCGAAGGCTGTCTAGGATCTCAGAGATATACGGGAGATTATAGGCATCACGTTTGGTAACAGAATTTAACTTACGGCTATCAAGACAAAACCGCGGTTGTCCGTTTTTCTTAGAAACGATCAGAACTGGAGATGACCAAGCACTCTCGCAAGGCTCGATAACGTCGAGTGAAAGCATCTCGTCGACTTGTTCCACTAAGATATGTTGTTTTTCAGGCGATAGGCGGTAGTATCTCTGGCGAATTGGTTCCGAGTCACCAGTATCAATCCGATGTGTGATGAGACCTGTGACACCTAGACCCTTGCGATTGAAGGAAATCTCCTCATATTGCATCTTAATATTGTCAGCAAGTTGTTTCTGTGACTGATCAAGATTCGCATAGCCTTGTATGAAGGAATGATTCGTTGTGTCTAAGGAACAATTGTCAGGTTTTGCCATAGCAATGCTACCGACATACTTAGGGCATAGTTTATATTTACGCCAAAAATCTATGCCTAATATCAAGTTCTTTGTAATTTCCGGAATGACATATGCTTTTAAAATGTGACATTGATTTTCAAAATGAACTGGCATATTTATATAACCCACACTTTTTATACTTTGACCTCCTGCCGCTGTTACCGTTATACAATCTGCTTTAATAAGGGGCAAGCCATTCCTTTCCAAAACTAAATGTGCATTATTGCCCAAGATTGTGATAGCAGAGCCAGAATCTAAAAGTCCCGAAACTGTAAGACCATTCGTCTGAACAGAAACGTAGGGTCTGTCATCGCCATCATGTTTATTACCGAGAACTGCGTAGAGGTTATACGATTCAAAAAATAATTTAATGGTATGAAGCCAATTCCTCCAATCGTCGCTATCGAAGTTTTTATTATATACACAGTTCTCGGTAGTTAGTTTTTTTGGTTGGTACGATTCGTCTTACCACAGTCTGGGCAGTCTGGAGTTTTAACACCTTTACGGCCACACTTGAAACATACTAACTCATCTTTGTTAGCTGTACACTGCCTAAGATTATGCGTGTTATTGCGACAACGGGGGCAGTAACGCTGTTTAGTATTAGTAATTGAATTATTAATGGCATGTACATAGTAAGGAGAATTCGATGTATTATTATTTGTAGTATTATAGCTTTTATTTTGTCTATAATTATAGTTTTTACTCGATTGACCCTCGTAAGCGAATTCAGGTGCTAAGGTATTTGAGCCCGGCTTTGGTGGTTCAGTGAATTGAGAAAACCGTGCTTGTATACTCTCATAATTACGACACAACGTTCGCAACTCAACGATAGATTTAACTTCGGGAGCAGAAGAAAGGGTATTAGCATAAATTGGGCGGATATTGTGTAGTATAATTTCCAATTTATCTTCCTCTGGATTTTTTTTCGATAAGCGCGAAAAAAGTCCAGACATAATGGAAAGGTAGATTACTATATTTTCACCTTCTCCTTGTGTGCGAGACCTAATTTCAGAAAGCAGTCTGTAGTCAAAATCAGACTGGTCGAAATCACGTTTCAGCGACAATACCAGTTCGTCCCAACTCGTTACGGAATCCCTAATACTCCTGTACCAATGCAATGCATCTCCACTAAATATTTCAGTAGCATTAGACAAAATTTTATTGAGTGAGATACTCTTTGAGCTGCAAAATTCCTCACAACGTTGAATGATTGCGTGCGAGCGTTCATTCAACGTTGTGAGGAATTTTGCAGCTCAAAGAGTATCTCACTCAATAAAATTTTAGACTTACCGTCATATTTTAATTTTATAAATTTATTGAGGGTACCTTCACAAGTAACGGTGACATTAACAGGTGTCGAAGCAACAGCGGAAGAAGAATCGTTATTCGCGATAGCCAAGGGGTCTATAGCTGAATCGTTAAGCGAGATAATTTTTGATGCAGTCTTTTTGTAAAAGTTGACACATTGGTCATAACTGTCCTTCAATTTGTCATCGCATGCAATACGGTTCAGCCGATGATATAAATGATTGAGCAAATTTTGAGTACGCAGCAACGTATTCTTATCTAACGATGGAGATTCTAAAATGACGTTAGTTTTTTCTAAAACATCCACAACACCACTCAAATCGTCCGCTGGGTCGAAAGGGCTAGTAAGAATGTCCTCAGACGGAAACAATGGACCGCACTTAGCTATTTGTTTGCGTAGTTCCTGCACTGTGGCAGCAGGTGATTCTCCTCTAATAGCGACCTCATACTCTAGCTCTGCCTTTTGCAACGACATAAATTTAACAGCAAATGCCATCATTAAATAAGTTTGAAGGTAAAAGAGGATGCGAAAAAAAAAATTTTTTTTTTTTTTTTGGGTAAGTGTCGAACAATCTTAGTAGGTAAGTGAAAAAACAATAAGATCGAAAAACTTCTAGAAACAAAGCACTCCGTCTGTTACAATTTGTTATTTAAATAAATAACGTCTTGGTTGTTTTTTCAACTGAATTGAGAAGAAAAACATTGATAAAAAAAAAACAACGAAAACAAAACAAAAGAAAACACAAAATCAACAAAATATTGCAACTAATGTGTAGGTACGTTTTACAAAAATATGGAAATGAAAAAAAAAAAATATGTTCACAAAAGTTTTGTTGCTGACTGTACTAATTAATTTAAAAAAAAATATATCACAGTAATGAACGTGAATAACATTAAAACATAAATTAATATTGGGAAAAAATCTTTCAGACACTTTTTAAATTGACTGATTTTACTATGGTCACTGCTGCATAAGAATTTTCGGTTTAAAACAATTACGTACATCTTAGTTACGATCAACCAAAATAAAATAAAACGTTTTACAACATAAAGAAAAGACAACACACACAACACCATTAAGCACTACTACCTCCATAGAAGCAAAAAGAAAATAAAATAAAGAAACTTTGAAAAAAAAACCACGATATGGGCGCCAGTGTAGCGTTTGCGGGTTGATTATCTAAGAGAGATAAATAATACGCAGCACTATCTACATACAATTTAATAAGAAAGGTCGCAGGTACAAAAAGCCGTTTCTAATATATTTTCCTTCTTTAAAAAATGGAGGTAGGCGCTAAGTACTATCCTGGCCTGGCAGCAGAAGCGGTCTCGTAGACGTGGAAGGCTGAGGACTAGGCACCAGCAGGATGACGTCCCGCAGAGTTGACGATGATCTTTGATGTCGGTTCTTCCGACGAAGGTCCCAGGTGGTTGAACCGGGACTTTGGACCCTGGAATTTTCCAATCGTCGTATAAGTTCCTTTGTCTCCTAGCTTATCCTTGTCTGATTGTGACCGCAACAGCGTAAGCGTAGGGCAGAGGATGTACTACGGCACTTAAGGCGAATGTGTGCTTGTCACAATCAGAACCGGAGCTCTAGAGTTTTTTTATTTATAAATTTGTTACGGTAAAAACATTTAAAGCAGGTAAGCGCTAAAGAAATAACAAAATAATAGGTACCTAACTAAAAACACAAACAGAAATTATAGGAAGGGTGATGATATTTTGTCATGTGATGGCCGTAACCAGCATGATTAAGCAAAAAGTAATTGTCAACACTTACCCAATACGGGGTTAACACTGAAGCTAGATTTATTTTTAATGAACACACTCGTAGTGGTTATGATTCAACTATTTTTCTTATAAGAGTACACGTAAAATGACACGCTAAGTATGTAGGAATGATACTATGGAGCGAGTGTACGTGTAAACAGCTGAGATATCCGATCGTCAATGTCCGTCCGGTGCGTTGATAAAAGCCCGAGTGGTGTTGGAACTTAATAATTCTTTTTTTTTCTATATGTGTGACTACCGCCACACGAGAAGTTATCGAGTCGAAACGTAATGCAATGACTAGTCGATTTTTCAATATCTTTACGTTAAATGTTGTTGAGACCCGCTCCTCTCAACACCGTCGCGCGCCAGCAGCAGTGAACGAGGGACGCGGGGCAGCGGGGTGCCCGCCGGCCGACGGCCGAGCGAGCGACACACCGCCACGACAGTCAGCTGCTGCACACCTCCACGCACGGCTGCGCTCGCGCATCATTTCCATTTGTTTACTTTTAACCGACCGTTGTTCTATAATTTCTCATCTTCTCTATTTCAATATACTTCATCTTGTTATACAGTCCACTTCTCTTTCATTTCCTCTACCACGCCCGCTGCCCCGCGTCCCTCGTTCACTGCTGCTGGCGCGCGACGGTGTTGAGAGGAGCGGGTCTCAACAAATGTATATATATATATATATATAGTTATATATTAGGTTTAATTTATCCTATTATGATATTATTATCGCCTACAATATGTTTGTAATCTGATCGTCATTTATTTTAAATTATTAGGTTGTAAGATTTTTGTTGATCTGTGCATTTTTTACCGCAGTTTGCTATGGTGATTTAGTTAGGAACGTTGATCGTTACTATTCAACGTTACAACATACATACTCTCATCATCATTAAACATAACCCTCTTTCTAGGCAGTCGGGTAACTAGAAAATATTAAATGAAGCTATTACTGACCTGCATATGAAAGAGATTACTCTGTTGCGTGGCAACAGAAACTTTTCAGAAGCTCCTCAAAGACTATGTCACTTTGATATAACCTCAACTGCACGGTTATAATTAATCAGGACAACCATTACAAATGGTTTTGTTGGTAGAACTCTTAAATATCATCACTCAACCAAAACTGTGAGATAAGGTTAAGTAATTACTTTTATTTCTACGTTATCGCTAGTGGTTATTTCAACGTATTAAATTAAAATTCAGTAAATAAACATTTTAACAAAAACCGACTTCCAAAACAAAACACTTCACTTCTTTTTCGGAAATCTAGCTAACTAATTATTTTTATGCACCCACATAAAATGGGAATCGAATGACAGGGTTTGCTGATAGCAATACTGAAGATTGTTTATATTTTTTTTTAATTAATCATTTTTTATTTATTAAAGTGTGTTAGCTACTTACTACCAACTTGACAACTTAAAAGCTGCGTTCGCGCAATTACGTTTCGTTCCACGCATTACACCAGTGCATACAAAAAAATAAATATTTTATTTAAATATCATTGATAAATAACTTCCAAAAATTATTCGACCAAGTAAAAATTTAAATGTCAAACCAAACAAAAGAAATTATAGCACAACTAGATGAGAAATTAGTACCATTTACACGGGAAATTCAAGAATTAAGATCGGAAAACGAGGCATTGAGAGGAAAGATAAACTACCTTGAAAAACAGGTAAGAACTAACAATCTTATTCTATACGGAGTAACAGAAACCGAAACATCGACTCGTTCTCTTATGGAAATAATTAAGAAGAAATTCAAAGATGATTTGAATATTTTAGTGGAAGACCGAGATATAAATACAATTCACAGAATCGGAAAAATCAACGTGGAAAAGGGAAGACCGATACTCATATCATTTGTCAACAACTGGAAAAAAACTGATATTATGAAGAACAAAAATAATTTGAAATACAATACTTATGCTTCTGAAGACTATCCGAAGGAAGTCCTTAAGAAGAGGAGAGAACTATTACCAAAACTCGAAGAAGAAAGGAAGAAGGGCAATTATGCAGTAATTAGCTACGATAAACTAATCAAAGAGGGAAGACAAGGAAACGAAAAGCGGAAAAGAGACACATCCACCTCCCCAAGCGTACCTGAACAGCCCCGCAAACAACAATTGATAACAATAAAAACAAATAGACGCAACGCATTTGATTTAATGAGTAACAGAAACAGAAGCAACTCCCTTTCTTCTGATAACCATCGTCCTGAACAGAAAGCATAGGACAAAATCATCAGCCGCCGGAACAAAACCACTACCAAGGAAAAACTAATTAACACTAAGAACAAAAAAATCCCCAAGCCGACTGGTCCTCGTGGGGAATTAGACCACCACCCTCCACTCAATAATAAAAACCAGAATTATAATATAAACCAAACTACTAAAAAACAAAAGATAAATAAAAATACTTTTAAAATTGGAACATTTAATGTGAGATCTCTTTCATCAACTGAACGATGTACCTGCAGTTAACTTATGCACTGGAAGAAACTGACTTTGATATATTGGGGTTATCTGAAGTGAAGAAAATTGGTTGTAACATAGAAGAGTATCAAGACTACATTTTGTGCTATATTGGGCAAACGGCTTGCACGGAGTAGGATTCTTGATAAAGAAAATACATAAAAACAAAATATCAAATTTCACAGGAATTTCAGAACGAGTAGCCCTGCTAAAAATAGAAATTGAAGAAAATAAATTATCCATAATTCAGGCATACGCACCAACAGAAGCATCGCAGGAAGAAGATATCCAGAATTTTTACAATGATTTAGAACAAGCGCATTCTTTGGCTGATTACAAAGTAATAGTAATGGGGGATTTCAATGCCAAAATAGGACAACCTAAGAAAGAAGAAACCTTGTGCTTAGGAAGGTACGGTTATGGAGAACGCAACAACAGGGGTGAAAGGTTAATAGACTATGCTCTCGAACACCAACTGTCAATAATTAACACATTCAACAAGAAAAAAGCAAAAAGAAGATGGACATGGATATCACCTAACAAAAAAACCATAAATGAAATTGACTACATTATGACAAATAAACCTCACATGGTAAGCAACATTGAAGTCCTAAATCGAGTCAAATTTTCTTCTGACCACAGACCACTACGAGTAACATTAAATTTATCTCAATCAAAGAAAAGCAGGAAACGTTTAGGGACTCCTTTTAAAATCCCAACAACAGAAGACGAGATTACAAAATACAACAACTGTTTGAAATTCCATCTTGAACACAATATAACTACTACGCCGCAGAATGTTCAGACGTATTATGACATACTTGAAGAAGCCATGATATCCAGCTTAAAACATACTAACAGAATACACAAGAAACAACAATCAATACTCAGTGAACGTACAAAAAGTCTTACGAATATTTTTAAAACAACCAATAAATCTATCAAAGCTGACTACTGCAAGCACCGGGAACGAATTATATCAAGAAACTTGAATAATTTTAGAAGTACTAAAAGAGCCTACAAGGAATTAACCTTAAACAAAAAATTGATACAGAAACTGGCAAATAGCTCGGAAGAGACGGAGACTAGGAAAGATGTTATAAACCTTGCCACTACATTCTACAAAGAACTTTATAAGAAGAGAGAACAGATTAACATACTACGGGTTGAACAAACTGAGGATCGGCCAGGAGAAAAAAATGTTGTGCCAATACAAGAAGTGCATACACATATAAAAATGCTGCAAAAAGATAAAAGTCCTGGACCGGATGGTTTGACAAACGAAACCTTAAAATTGGGTGCACCCATTCTACTTGACCATTTGACACACCTGTTCAATATGGTTCTAGACACCGGAACAGAGCCAAAACAATGGTGTGCATCCGACATAATTTTAATCTACAAAAAAGGGAACCCAGTACATATAGGTAACTACAGACCCATCAGTCTACTGGCAAGTACATACAAGCTGTTTACATCCATTTTACTTAAACGAATTGCTGGAAACATCGATAACTGTCAGCCAGTGGAACAGGCCGAGTTTCGCTCAGGATTCAGCACAACTGACCTATTCAAACAGTAGAACAGTTGATAGAAAAGTATAATGAGTTTAATAGACCTTTATATATTGCTTTTATTGACTACAACAAAGCATTCGACACTATTAGTCACAGTTCTATCTGGCATGCACTGAATACATCAAATGTAGATAATAAATACATAAACATCTTAAAGAACATATACTCAAACAGTATAAGCACCGTAAAGCTCGAAAGAAGAGGTGTCCCAATCAAAATTGAAAGAGGTGTCAGACAGGGAGATCCTCTGTCACCAAAACTTTTCATTGCTGTACTGGAAAATATATTCAAAAACATGAACTGGAACAATTATGGGATCAATATCAATGGGCGTCGCCTAAATCATCTTAGGTTTGCAGATGATATTGTAATATTTGCAGAGTCAGCCAATGAACTCAAAACTATGCTTTACTCACTCGACCAAGAAAGTACACAAGTTGGACTAGAAATGAACATGGAAAAGACTAAAATAATGACTAATCGCCACAACATACCGATCAATATAAAAGGAAACGACATAGCATATGTAAACTCCTATGTTTATCTGGGTAAACAAATATCATTTGCAACAACTAATAACAATGATGAAGTAGAAAGAAGGAAAAACATCACATGGAGGAAGTTTTGGTCACTAAAAGAAATCCTAAAGGGAAAATACAGTATGACTTTAAAGAAAATCGTAATGGATACCTGTCTCCTACCTAGTCTACTGTATGGTTGCCAAACATGGACCTACACAAACAGAGTAAAACAAAAAATAAACACAACACAGAGAGCCATGGAAAGAAGCATATTGAAAATAAAAAAGAAACACAAAATAAAAAACCACATAATAAGACAGAGAACAAAAATTACAGATGCGTTAACACAGGCTTTAAGATTGAAGTGGAGATGGGCTGGACACATCTCACGCAACTCAGATAATAGGTGGACAAAAATAACTACACAATGGAAGGGTCCAACATCAGGTAAAAGAAAAGTTGGAAGACCTAATAAACGGTGGGCTGATGATTTAATACATAGTGCAGGGAAAGACTGGATAATCAAAAGCAAAGATAGAGAGTTATGGAAAGAGCTGGAGGAGGCCTTTACTCAAAACGAGATTCATATCGTTTAAAATACATAACTAACCTTACTAAAGAAAATGAATACAAGTTAAAGTTACTAATATTACTAACAACATTTGCAATGTAAATAAGATATGAAATAAAGAAGGCTTTATTATTATTATTATACCTTTTATTTAACTTTTTTCTTATTTATTACATTTTTAAATATTTTTACAAAACACACAAAAAAGAAAACATTTAAAAATATAAAAAATAGAGGCCCACCGGTATCGGGAACAGGGTCCAAGCTACCGGCGGTCAGGGCTCCAGAGAGAGGAACCTCCTAACAATACGAGCCGTGTCCAGCAGTACTGCTTTCTGGATCAGGCCCTTGACCCAGCCGCCTAACGAGAGCCTCCTAAGGTGTTGGTCGAGGCTCGTGGCTATTAAGCCATGGGCTGACACGACTATCGGTACAATGATCGCTGAGTCCACATCCCACATTTCGACAACCTCGCGAGCCAAGTCAAGATACTTGATTTGCTTATCTTTCTCGGCTTTCACGAGGTTCCCGTCATGCGGGACAGTTATGTCAACAATCATTGCACGCCTCTCGATTCGGTCCACCACCACTATATCAGGCTTATTAGCGATAATAGTTCTGTCAGTGATGATGGACCGATCCCAGTACAATGTGATATTGCCATTCTCGAGAACTGGGTCGGGCACATACCTGTAGTACGGCACCTCCGACGCCACAAGAGTGTATTTCAGAGCAAGTTGCTGATGGATAATCCTGGCTACAAGGTTGTGCCTATGCAAGTACTCTTCGTTAGCTAGACGAGAACAACCAGAGATAATGTGGCGGATCGATTCACCCGGACGGTGACATGCCCGACAGATGTCAACCGTGCCATCCTTTACAATAAATCTCCGGTAGTTATTCGTCATGATAACTTCGTCCATAATTGCACAGACGAAACCTTCGGTTTCCCCAAAGAGGTCACCGAATCGCAGCCAGGCTACGGACGCTGATTGATCTACATCGGACCCATGTAGGGCCCGGAAAAAGCGTCCGTGAAGCTCCTTACTCTGCCATACCTCCCTGCGGTCGTTAGTGTCAAGCACTACAGGCTTGCGCCAGTTCTCATTCGCCAAGGAGATCGGGGTGAGTACCTTGTCCACTGCTACTACATCTCGATGAATACCCACGTCGGTGTTTAGAAAATATTCTCTGAGATTGCATATCTCGCGGTTGTGGAGATGTTTTGGCATTTAAAAAGCCTCGGCCTCCACACTTCCGCGGGATATACAATCTCATGACTGACGATCGTGGGTGATGCATTCGATATGCAGTCAGCAGTGTACGGACCCGCCTATCCAGGGCGTCAAGTTCCGTTTGAGTCCATTTGAGTATGCCGAAAGAGTACATCAGCACCGGCATGACCCAACCGTTGAAGGCGCGCACCTTGTTTCCGCCCGAAAGAAGGCTATTGAATACCTTCTTCAGGCGGCCAAAGAAGCGTTCCCTCAACGATTGCTTCATGTCTATAGTACTGATACCTAACGCTTCCGACATACCCAAATACTTATAGGTTTCGTTTGGAGAGAGGGATCTCAGGTTTATGGAATCCGCAAGTTGAATTCCTACGGATTCCACAATCTCCCCTCGCTTTACATGCATGACCGCACATTTGTCCACACCAAACTCCATCCTGATGGCGCTACTAAAAGTTTCAGTTACCTTTAGTAGCTCCATCAGCTGAAGATTGCTGGGGGCAAAAAGCTTCAAGTCATCCATGTAAAGGAGGTGAGATATAACCTGACCACCTCTCTTCAACCGATAGCCTAGCCCTGAATTCTCCAGCATCATGCTTAGAGGATTCAAGGCTAGGCAAAACCAAAGTGGACTCAAACTATCGCCCTGGAATATACCTCGCTCGATCCTTACAGGTTCGCTATTCCTCTGGATATTTCGACATCCTGGATAGCGAAGGACTGTGCTCCATTGCCTCATACACGACATCAGGAAGGTGCGTAGAGTTGTATCTATTTTATACAATTCTAGCACCCTCATGAGCCATGTATGCGGCACCGAGTCATAGGCCTTCTTATAATCTATCCAACATGTCGACAGATCCTTTCGGGAACGCCGAACCTGTTGGCTAATGGCCATATCAATAAGGAGTAGCTCCTTAGTACCGCGGGACCCGTTCCTACATCCATTCTGAGAGACCGACATGATGGAGTTATTGTCAACATGTTTATTAATTTTTACTCTCAAAATGGATGTAAGAACCTTATAGACCGTTGGTAAACATGTAATTGGTTTATTTATTATTATTATTATTAAGGTGTGTTAGCGAATTTTCTAGGTACACTAATTTGATATAATACGGAAAAAGCGTTTACGTGTATTATATACATGTAAACGCACGGGTATTATATACAAACTTTCAAGTCTTTAATAATAGAAATTAATATAGGTTCCGAGTCTGACTTTAATGGAACTTGATGAACAAACACTAAATACTTAAATCTAAAACTTTGTTGTTAACTTTTTCGATATAGTGTTTCAAGATTAGTTTAATGTGTTTATTTCCCTCTTTTAACTTGACAGTTAGTAACATGGACACTGAGAAAGATAACAAATGTAATTTGACTTCAATTAAAATTAACTATCACCAAATATTTACCAAACCAATTTATTAATATTTCGGTCACGAAAATTACAAGCATGAGGCTTTTCAGTGTCGGCCTACAAACCTCTTTGTCGATTTGTAATTTTCTTTCCTCCTGATCCCCTTAACACATTTCTAGGCACGAACACTGGCTGAATTCCTTTACAAGGTCAGAGGGCAGGCATAAACCTTCTGGCCAATATTAATTAACTAACCATTTGCCGTTCCACGGCCCACCCCTTAAAGTAGACTTTCTAGCAAAACGACTGCGGCAACACTGATGCAGGGACACTAGATGTGACTTTTTCAAATTCTTATTATTATTTCTAAGATTATCTTGGACATCACAGGCAACGGTGAAGGAAAACATCGTAAACCTGGACTTATGTAGTTAATGTAAGTCTGAAATACCCAAGTCAGATATTTGTGGGGTTCCCAGAGGCGGCTTAATTAACTCTGACACAAGAGTTGGCCATATCCTCACACTAACAGAAGAAGACTGGATGGCCATACACTTTTTAGTAAAAAAATCTCTTATTAACTCTTTCGTCGCGTCAGTGTAGCTGCGTTAGTGACGGCAGAGCAGTTTTGCTCGGCAGTCTACCACAACGAACCGGGCATTTTTTTGGGATAAAAAGTAACCTTGGCAAACGATATTGTAATGTAAATCAATAAAGCAATTATCGCAACCGGATGGGTACTTTTAGACATGACCACCAACACACAATAAATTTGTGCTCTTTATAGTATTAATAATGACAATTAATTAAGTACAAACAGAAGCAGCCTCGTTATTTTAACTTCAAAGCTATCTGACGCAAAAGGAAATTGGAGTAATATGAACCAAGACACGACAGAATCCTTGGGATGTTGGACATAATAGTACGTCATAACGTCATAGAGATGATGTAGAAGTAACTGACAGTTTGTCTCAGGTAGCTATAAAAGATCGCAATCTGAGGTATGTTTGGGAGGCGACAGAAGTTTTAAAGATGAACAACAAAACAGTAAAGAAAATTTTACTACAATTGTTACAGTGTTTTTCTTAATAATACAAGCAATATGATACAAGCATAGTGCACAATATGATGCGATAGACACAGCATGCAATTATTTTTTGTTTTTATTGTCTATAGGCTTGCGCTTGACCACTTTCTCACCTGATGGTAAGCGAAACAAAAAAAATATAAATAATGAATAATGGTGATAACATTCGAAAGTTCATGTTTTCTGATGAAAAGATGAACTTTCGAAGAAAGCTTTATGTGAAGATTTTACTAGTATTCTACAATCCTACAAAAAGTGTGCTCTTTCCTTGAGTTTGTTGTCTGTCTACTATACATAATTATATTACTTATCAAAACTGTAGTTCTTATTACACCAACCGATAGTGTAGGTTGGTATAATAATAATAAAGCGGGCGCTTTTATTGCCAAAAGCACCGGGTTCGATTCCTGGCTAGGAACATTAATTATTCAAAATTCCAATGATGTAGTTTCAGTTTTCATCAAAATCGAAAACAAGTCTCCTTTTAATGTTTTATTTATTAAGTACTAGCTGACCCGGCAACCGTTGTTTTGCCATATAAATAATTTCAAATATTCCCAAGAATTTTGCACGCACTGAGTATTATAGTTTTTTTAATTGTCGTTTAATAATGGAATGGTTTACATGTAACACAATGGTTGTTGTTGGCGAGAGCTACGTGTTGAATACTATTATTTATATGAATTCACTTATTTAACTGTACGTGAGAACTATCTTGAGCAAAATGGCACCTACCTACCCTACTATACCCTACATATCTACCTACCCTACCCTACATGTTTTTTTTACCCTCTCTACATACCTACCCTACCCTACATACCTACCTACCCTACATACCTACCTACCCTACATACCTACCTACCCTACCCTACCGTACATACCTACTTACCCTACTCGACCTACCTACACTACCCTACCTATCTACCCACCTACCCTACCTACCTACACAACTACCCCACCTACCAACCTACCTGCCCTGTTTTACCCTACCCTACATACCATATGTAGGATAGGATGGGGTATGTATACCTACCTACCAATATTTATTTTGGTCTTAAACCATCTTCGCATTTCCTTTCTAATGAAACCGGTTTGTGACATATTGTTTGGATTGTTTCAAAGTCTATAACGGACATAAGTAGAAACATTGTTTGTGTTTTATATATTAGAATTATAGTATAAATTTCAGAAAAATCGACAACGCCATGTTAATTTGTGTGTGTGCTTTGTTTCTATCATGTAACAGAGATGGCACTGTGTTCGTAAAATGTATGGGAAAAAGTTTTTTTTATCTTTAATTGTTTCGATGTTTTATTACATTACATCCTATTCCGGACGAAGATAAATCCAAAAATCATAAATGTTGGTCTGGACCAATGGCCATGGCCATGAACAGCTGCCCATTCTTGAGTTATAAGTGGTGTAACTAACACGACTTTGTTTTATATTATCATCATCATCTCCTAGTCTTTTTCCCAACTATATTGGGGTCGGCTTCCAGTCTAACCGGATTCAGCTGAGTACCAATGTTTTACATGGAGCGACTGCCTATCTGACCACCACAACCCAGTAACTGGGTAACAGCGGTACCCCTTGGCTAGACTGGTGTCAGATCTCAAGCTTCTGACTACTCGTAACGACTGTCAAAGATCTTCAAATGACAGCCGGGACCAACGGCTTAACGTGCTTTCCGAGGCACGGAGGAAACTCGGTATGTTGAAATGGTCACCCATCCACGGCCCGACCTCCTCAAGCGTTGCTCAACCTTGAAGATCGACCCGTGCGGCTGTTATTATTTAGCCACGAGCTCCTCTTTAATGATAATCTTTAATGATAGGCTCGCGTTTCACCAGTATATCGCATGAAGGTAAGCGATGATGTATTTTACATATTCCTTATAGATTCGGATTTGGCCACCCACGCCCAATTGAAATACTTCATCCTGTATAGTATCAATCGATGCGCAATACGATACCTACTTATAATCACTTCCATATAGAAGCATTCACGCTAACTAATCCTGCTGCTAACCAAAGTGATGATAGCGATAAAACCACAGGATTATTTTAATGGCGTTTCATGGCAACTCCTTTATTGTTTCGTAAACACTCCCATTTACTCCTTTCTATATTTTTCGCCATAGGTATTAAGGCCTTATAAAACACACCCTTATAAACACATAAGGTAATAAATAAAGTAACTAAGTCTCGAATTATCGACCTCTCTCACATAGAGATACATTTCAGGTTAAGTGATTACTTAAGGAAAGCTGCGGGTTTCACATGAATACACATGGCCACAATATGAAACTTAAAAACACAATATTTTTTATATAAACACATCCATTAACCATCTTTCAGTAATACACTTATATTCTAAAGAGGTGATGTCTGCATGTAGGAGGTTATCTCCAAAACTACACAACCGACTCTGTCTCTGTCACCTATGACTTAGACTAGAGTCAAGAGCAAACCCATCTCAAATAAAAAACATAAAAAAAAAAAAAAAAAAATTGTCTAGGTAAAAATGAATGGTGTTTGTTAAGGGTCGAAAACCGAGATACCCGTATACAAAAACATCGGCATACCGTACGTACCAAATGACGGATTTACAATACCGGTTTTAGTATCGCGAAAGCCGGGTTTTCGGTATTTTAGATATTTAGCAAAAGTTAAATTCCAATTAGTTTTATTAATAAATGTGTGTTTAACTAATTAAATAATACTATGCTGGTTCATTCATAAGTTTAAATAAAATGACAACTGCGCGCATTTAATTCATGAAACCATGCGTGAGATGTTTAGGTACCACGAAACCTGTCGAAGTTCCGAATTCGCACGACTTAGACGAACCGACCAATGCCACAGCGACTAGAACATTTTACCGAAGAACCGGTATTTACCTGAGGTCAGGACCGAAAATATTGGTATTGAAAAAATGGTTCGCTATTGCGACCCTTAGTTTCTGTGAGTGGGAAAAAGCTAGTAATAATCTATCTTTATATGTTTGTCAATCAATCACGCTTAACACCTGAATAGGTAAGCTTGGATTAGGTCATAGAATAATAAGGAAAGTACAAAAAAATTGTGAATTTGGGGTCGCTCGTGTGAAACGAGTGCGCGTTTTGTTCCTTCAAGGTCGTTGGCGACTATCGTCGTCTTAAGTGGGTAATCGCTTGCAGTTATGGTATTCGAAAAATTTTCATTCTTCCTTTCGTTTCGATTCACAAGTAGTAGACTACACTACTCTTTTGTTTGACAAGTATGTCGCTGTAATATCAACACTGTCACCTGCCACGTTCTGATCTTGGAAGATACAGGTGATTCGGGATGAGGGGTAGGAAAGGCATATTCTGTGAAGCACTACACTGGCACTTTATTTGGGAAGAGAACATGATTCACACCCACGCCAGGTTCTATATAAGGTGTCACAACTGGGCCCGCAAATGAAAAATATATTTGTAGATTACCTACTGCAGTGCGTGTGGAGGGGTGCCTGTCTTCTTCCACAGTTCGGATTTCTCTTTAACACTGTTTTTCGAAGAGGCCTCAAGAAACTTTAACGACTCTACGATTTTTTCTGTCAGTGATTTTGTGGACTATTATAAAGAACAGTGCACAAATCATCGTAAATTGAATTAAAAAAAAACATTTTTTATTTTATTTCACATAGGCCTACATGGGCACTTATAAAACGTCGACAAAAGGTGCACGGTTCGGGTTGGTCGTTTCCTATGGAGAAGAACCGGCAAGAAACTCCATGGTTACTCTTTTAAAAATGGTTTGGTTTTACAATATTTCCATGTTACAGCATTAGTACTTAGATATGGGGGGACAACGCTGGCCCGACTTATGACAATAAGTCGTAAGAAACTAAAAAAATTAAAATAAAAAGATTATATATTAAATAAAAAAGTTACAAATGTTAACTAGCATCAAGAAGGCCTACAATGTTCACACATTCACAAAACAATCGGTAAAAGAATCTATACAAAGGTAAAAAAAAAAAAAGTATAACAAGACTAAATTTAACGTGTGGCACAAATGTTGTTATCAGTGCTGTAACTATTCTTAGCAAAGGGCTATAAAGATGATTGAAAACCATTGTAAAAAGTCTAATTAAAAGAAGGAAAGAAAAAATGAGATTGAGAATAGTTAGAGACATCCACATATTTGTGCCGTTTACAAGTTACCAGGGAAGCTGCATGCGCAGAAGGAGCTAAGGCCAAATGTTTTTATCTTCAACGTAGTCCTTGATTTTATAATATGCTTTGTTAATAAGGATACGTTTGATGTAGAATATCAGCTATTGAATAATAACTCCGAGACGAATTCATTGTATTAGGTGTTTTAATCAAATCTGGAAGGAATTGTAATATTGTAAAGGACCAAATTAATTGAACCTCAGCTGATTATCATTTATAAAACTCAGACTTCATTCCAATTAAAACAATTATTCTGAAAGAAAAATCTAATCACAATTTGTTTCCAGGTCAGGGGGTAATATTATATTAGAATCTATATTTGTTTTTTTTTTTCTGAATAAACTGTTTCGAACTTAATTGTTCGCACTATTTGAATAACCGACTACTCATAACCGGCGTGCGTATATGACTAGATGTATGAACGTAAGTTTTTAAATTTTATTTTATTTGAGATGGGTTTGCTCTTGACTCTATTCTAGGTCAGAGGTGACAGATGATGATGACACGTAAATTATGCAAAAGGTATATAAGGATCGTAGCAGGTGGTGGCAAGTCTCCCGCAGGAATAAATCAAATCAAATCAAATTCATTTAATCAAGAATTTTTACAAAGTTTTAGCATTGGCCCCAAACTAGGCAAGCCTGTATCTTGGGTACCAATTATGAGGGTTTACCATTAAACATTTTTAAACGTGATTGTTGAAGTTAAATTACATAAAATAAATTAAACAAAAATAATTACAGTAAAACATACAAGTTGCAAAAATTAAAAGAAGAAGAGTAATAACATAACCTGAATTAAAACGCTAGATTATTTGTTTATGTATGAAAGTGAGTGAAAGGCGCAGATTTGTTTGTGAGCATATGTGTGACTGTGAGTGTAAGAGTGAAGATTTGAGTGAGTGGGAGATCGTTTTGTGAGTATGTGTATGAGTGTGAGTTTAAGAGTGGGTGGTTGACCTGTTTAAGATTTATTTTAACACGTTTATTACTTTTTCAGCTTCGTCATATGAAAGGTTCAGCAGCCATGAAGTTAGATTATTTTTGATTTGACTTCGAGTGAGATTTCTGAAGTCGCACTTGTTAATCACCACATTATAAACATGAGGGTGCAGAAAAAGTGGAAGCCTTTGGGCGTAGGCGGATTTAGCTGTAGGAGCAGGAATCCTGAACTTGCGTTTGGCCTGTAAAATACTTAGATCACTCCTTTTAAAAGTTCTGATGTGGGTCTTTGTTGTAACATTAAGAATGTACATTTTTCTAACGCTCAGCAAGGAAGTCTCTGAGTATAAGCTTTCTGTTGGAAAACGGTACGGCTTGAGTAAGAGGGTTTTGAGGACTGTGCGTTGTGCTCTTTCGATGGTTATAAGGTGAGATTTTGCAGCTCCTCCCCAAATTACTATGCAATATTGTATCAGAGACTGACACAAAGCTACATAGACAAGTTTTTTTTATTTCTACAGGTGCACAGTCTCGTATCATTCTCATAACATAGATTTGCTTCCGTACGCGTTTTACAAGTTCCTTTATTTGAGGTTTGAATGACAGGTGCTGGTCGATGATAACTCCCAAGTACCTTATTTCGTCTACTCTGCCAATATTACTGCATGAGCATTTGGTGCACATGTTGCATGTGTTATAACAACCTTCTCCATGGATTTTCAAACTCCATGATGGTATTTTTGTAGCAAGTGTTTTTCTAAAAGCTATGTACTTTGTCTTTTTTATATTTAGTGTAAGCAGGTTCTTGTCTAGCCAATTCGCGATCGTGGTCACTCCTGCTTCCGCTTTTCTATACACGTCCTCCCAATCAGTTCCGTGTAATAATATCACCGTGTCGTCTGCGTAACAAATTAGTTCAGCGTTTGGGATAGAAAGTTCTAGTATATCATTCATATATATTGTGAAAAGGGTAGGACCAAGTATGCTGCCCTGCGGTACTCCAAAACTAATTTCCTGTTCTTCGCTGACTATATTTTCTACTCTGACACATTGCCGTCTCCTACTCAAGTAACTACGAAACCAATCCAATGTGGTTCCTCTTAATCCAAACCTTTCAAGCTTTCTGAGGAGGATAGGAATAGAGATAGTGTCGAACGCCTTAGCAAGGTCTAAGAATATACCATGACAACGCTCGCCACCATCTGTATGTTTCGATATAATGTTCGTCAGCAGTTCGACCGCATCAGTTGCCGATTTTCCTTTTCTAAACCCGTATTGTCTTTCTGACAGAAGTGAGTTGTTTTCTAGGTAATTAACTATACGAATATTCATTAGTTTTTCCAAAACTTTTGATAAGATGCAAAGCAGGGAAATAGGTCTGTAATTATCCGGAGAGTTCTTTGGTCCGGCTTTGTGGATCGGGGACACCACTGCTACCTTCCACTGTTCGGGGAACACTCCTGTCGACATACTCAAATTACATATGTAAGTGAAAGGTTCTAAGATAGTAGTTCTTATCACTTTGACTAAAGCAGGTTTAATTCCATCCACTCCAGGTGCACTACCATGTTTGAGATTTCTTATAATGGAGTCCACCTCCAACATATCTGTAGGCGCTGTGAACATCGAATCTACCGGTGATATTTTACAATCTACATTTGCTGTCAGGGTTTCTTCAGAAGTTGATAAACGCTGCAAAATCCGTTCAGACAAGATTTTGCCTATCGTAGTAAAGTGGTTGTTGCAGTGTCTAAGCGATTCTTTTGCAGTACTTTTGGCTTTTAGTAGATCGGCCGAGTCATTTCTTTTCTGCCGCATGTCGCATATATCTTTTATCGTTGTCCACAGTTTCTTTGTATTTCTACTGTTTTCTTCAAGAGCTTTACTTTCGTAGTTTTTCTTCGCTTTCCGTAGAATTCCAATAAAAAGGTTTCTGTATCTAGTGTACGAAAGTTTAAGAGTATCATTTTTGGGGTCTAGATTTACCTGTCGGTGCAAACTATCTCTGTGTCGCATACATCTCATCAAACCAGGAGTAATCCAAGGCTTTAAATTGTATTTCGAGCGGCTACTCTTGAGTAAGTGTGTGTGAGAGTTTACTATAGAACTCATAACATTATTAAAGCATTCCAACGCCTCATTTACGTCACTCTTGCAGGTGACGATGCTCCAGTCAGCCTTCTTCAGATCAGCAGACACAGCTTCAAAATTAGTCTTTATGCTAATCCTTTTCTTCTTGCTTGGTATAATAGTATTCGTGTTTTATTCGAGAGTGCATTTGCGATAGTGTTAGCTTTTATCAGTTAAATAATGTTCTTTAACTGATCATAACTATCACATTTACAACTAAAACAAACAATTTACCACTTTATAGTTGCATGTCGTGGTGGCCCAGTAGTGGCTAAAACCTCGCCTCTCATGGTTAAGGAATATGGGCCAATGTGACTTTTTCAATTCGCATGTATTTTCAAGTTTATCTTGAACACTGCTAATAATGTTGAAAGAAAATGTCGAGAGGAAATCTGCAGACTAATTGCGTAAGTGAATCCGGCAAGCCAAATGGTTTGACCGCCATCAATCGACCAATCACACATGTGTCAAAACGCTTTGCCTTGCCGACTTCACTTACACAATTAGGCTGCTGCACTTATCTTACTTCTTACTAATATTATAAATGTCAAAGTTTGGATGGATGTGTGTGTGGATGTATGTTTGTTAATCAATCACGCCAGAACGGCTGAACGGATCTGGAAAAAATTTGGCACTGAGATAGATTATAGTCTGAAATAGCATAAAGGCTATGTATATGTATACTTTTCATGCCGGTTTAATGTTACCTTGGGATGATAAAATACATTTCACGCGGGCGAAGCCGCTGGCAGAAGCTAGTGTTTAATATATGTTTGAAATCGCCAACGCGTATTGAGCAAGCGTGGTAATTAATGCACATGCCTTCTCCGTATGAGAAGAGGCTTGCAGTGGGATAGTTACAGGCTGGTATTATTATTATTTTATTGCCGCATAAATTTTCACAACAGCAATATAAGCTTTCAACATACCACTATCACTGAGGACGTACACTGTCGCTGTTATCCAGACATTATCCATTTTAATAGCACCATCACCCTTGAGATAGTGCAGCTGCTTATATTTGTGATAAACTATCTAACATCTTTTTTATTGCAGAGGCTTTGCTTTGGGGTGCGATTATTTATCAGTAAGTGCAGAAGAATGTGCTTGTCGCAAAGATATCTACAAGGTTAGCCTTTGTAGTATTTTTTAGAAGAAATTTCTTTTTTAATACGGCCTTTATTTTAACCCCCGAAGGAAAAAGAGGGGTGTTTATAAGTTTGACGTGTGTATTTATGTAACTGTCTGAGGCAACATAGGTCCTAAACGGATGACTTATTTTGATTCGGTTGATATGGTGTCCTTAGCTTTGTTTGATGAAAATTTGTTCAACTGTTCTAAAGTTATGGGCGTTTTACTGTTTGAATCGGGGTGTTTTCGAAAGATATTGTGACATAATTATGTGTTTAATATATTGTCGATTACAAAATTATGTAGCACTAGAGGATGCCTCGCGGTTTCACCCGCGTAGTTCCCGTTCCCGTGGGAATACAGGGATAAAAAGTAGCCTATGTCACCCGGGGATAGAGTAGCTTTCCAACGGTGAAAGAATTTTTAAAATCGGTCCAGTAGTTTTGGAGCCTATTCGGTACAAACAAACAAACAATCAAACAAACAAAAGTTACCCTATACCGTTAGCTTAAGAGACCTACTTATATTTGGCCTCGAAAACTGCAGCTGAAACCACTTTTTTGGCCGAAGTCGAACTTTCGGTCGAACACTAGGTGTTAAACTTTTCATATTTTAACAAAACGGCACGTTTGTTCAAAAGAGCATAAACGTCGATATATGCGATATGTGGCATCAGTTCTTGCGGAATAACCGGTTGAATACCGTTATTACCGAAACATTTAAAAAAAACATTGTGTCTCGCGTAAATCTACGTTTCGGGTACTCAAGGGCTTAAAATGGCGTACCAATAGGTCAACACCCTGCAAAGTGCCAAAGTGTTACGTATTTCAAAGACAAGATGCCCGATTTGATTTGATTCATGACACGAGGCATATTGTCTGACATGCTTTATGTTTCCGTATTCTAAGAACTGTTGAAGATCGCTGCTTGCTGCCAGTAAGACGTATAGAACCCTCTGGGGTGATTCCATACGTCATATTAAACAACTGTGCCGCGATACCTGAAAAATCTGAATGAAGCTGTTGCAGTAGTAAATCTACCGCCTGCTGTGTAGGTCGCAAAATATTGATTTTTGAAGCATGTAAGACCAAGAACTGGTTGTTTTTTTTTACCTAAATTAGGAGGGCATTAAGTACAATGGACTGCGAAAATATTTGATTAAATTATATAACTACTTAGCATATTATACTACGGCGTAGGATAAATTATTTTATTATTGTTTTACTAAAAAAAGATCCAAATTTTACATTCAAATACTAATTTAAAATCATATGAGGCGTAGACTCTGAATTTTAATTTTATTTTGATTTGTATTGTTTAAGAGTACTTTTAAATACAAAATTAGTGACATTAGTCGCCTAGTTATTTTTTAATTCACTCGCAAATGTAAAACTTAAATTAAAGCTGTACATGTTACATCTGTTTATATGGCTACAAAAGAAAACCAAAAGCGACCGGGATCTTCCAACTCCCTCATTAATTTTCCAGTCTATCCTCTTGCTAATGATGTGCCACATGCCATTAAAATCTTTTAACAACTTTGTGAATTCGCTAGAATTGTGAATCAAGTCACATAAGTTTTTTTTTTGTAAAACAATAAAAAGTCGATAAAAAAGCATGGGGGGTGTTAAGGGGTCTGAAAGGCTAGCCACCCCCTGGGTCACCCCTTCATTCGACCATTTCAATTTGGCACACGATTCACCAAACATCCTGTATATTACATTTTGTGTTTGTTTTTGCTCTTTGCAATTCACAATTTTTTTTTTTATTCTTTGTAGGCTCGCGTTTGATCACTATCTGGCCTGATGTTAAGTGATGAAAAAATCTGAAAAAGCGGCCATGCGACAACGATTCCAAATACGAATGACAGTATCGCTTATACAGCTTACAAGGGCTTGACAGCATTCCATATTTTATAAAAGCGAGTGCCTAAATTCTCCGAAACAGTTATTTATGTGTTAGGTACACAACAAATGGCGTACGAAATTGTCCTATTGTGAATGTTTCAGCAATAAAATCACGTTTTACACTATGGTCAAGAGGAAATTCAGAGCATTTACAACCAGTCACCAGTGAAATAGGGATGATGACTAAATAGTAGATTGTTTATCTAGGGAGCAAACAACAATTTTTAAGGCGAGAGTATTTTTTTAATACAGAGGGCAGCTAGGCATTCAAAGTACGTCACTCGAGCTTAAAGCTTGCTCCCAAGGTGGACACTCTACTTTTTATCACCCTCTATGAGAAAATAAGTAAGTGCAACTTATGAACAAGAACGTTACGTTTATTTATTTACATTCAATTAAGAATTTAGGAATCATAAGATATTACATAGAAGTAATTAGAGGCTTATATTTATATTTGAAAAAATTCCATATTTTTTCAAATATAATCATGTGTATCGTAATAATTTTATTAGTACCATCCGTTACAGTTGTAGATTTATTTTTTAATTTGGCTCGGGCATGGTTTTCCAACCAGTCACTTGTTCAATACAATGTTTCAGTGCGGTCCGATATAGAATTACAATCGCTTATTAGCATTCTGCTCATATATTCTTCGTAATCGATTTTAGCTATGTAATCCTATTTGGGACCCCATGGTTTGTGATTCATCTCTTATCTTTTAAATAATGCCAAAGGTATTAATCACTTGGACCATAACAGATATATTAACTACCAACTCGGGATACCGATGGCTGAAATTGTACTTTTGTTTCTTTTTTTGTAAACACACTCAAGATACATCAAATTGAGTGGAAAGCACTTAAGAGTGCTCTGTAGCTGGGTGGGACTAATTCAAGCACCTAATACGAAGGAAACTACCGAACCTAATGCTTATCGGATCACACCAAATTGAATGTAATACCTATCTACCTAAAGAACAATCTATAAAGACCTATTATTTATTAAGTTAGAAAATTGCAGCCCCGGAGCCCAGAGTCTGGACTTGTGTCCAGTAGATGTCAGTGGGATCGCCCCCTATTACATGGAACTTAAATATAGCTGGTGACATTTGGGTATAAGTGCACCTCTGCCTAACCCTTCGGTGAATATAGACGTGATGATATGTTTAAGTTAAATTTTAGCATTAACGACGAGCTAAACAGAGAGAGAGAACAGTTGACCACCAATATCTCAAACAAACTTGACTGTCTGCATATTGCAATGTAAGTTATGCACTAACTCTCACTTTGCGTCGGATATATCGTCCCAAGCTATTACTGAGTTATCTCTTTGTTTCTAACATGTAACTACATCAATAAGTTGGGAGTTGAGTTGCCAGACTTTAGAAGAAATTAAAGACTCATCTTCGTTCAACTGTTTTGAATCAACGACTACTGAAACTTAAGGAAACCTTTTTGTCGATTCGAAATATGTTTGTATTTTTTTCTTACATAAAGGTATTAAAGCCAAAGCCAAGCCAAACCCTTCAAGAACGTAGACCACGTTCTTGAAGGGTTTAGCTATTTATTTAAATTGTCTTAGGTTCAGCTAGGCTCCTCAGTTTAACCTTATTATAAATTCTTGTCTGGAAATCTTGTTTTTCAAGAGTCTGTCTAAAACGTTTAGTATGCAGACGAGACCCAATATATTATCGTTAGAAGAATTGACTACTCAGGATTCGCACCAAATGTTTTGAAAATAAGCTGTTAAATTGTTATGGGCCTGTATATCGATCTCTTTTATTGGATAAACTTCAGTTTATTTGACAGTGCTGAGATTTTTTTTATTGAATTGGCATGTTCATCTACAGGCCCAATTCTGTCACTGTTGGATTTACGCCTCTTGTGCCAATCTTCGTGCTTCTATGTTAGTCGCATCAAAGATCGAATCACGATGGCGTTCACTGTACGGTTCAAATCAATATTTTTACTAATTTTTCAGTTGAAGGATGTTCACTGTTGGACACATACCTCTCCCAAGCGTCGCCACATCAAAAGATCCTGTGTTTATTGCGTCCAGTCCCGGACCTTCACTAGTCGAAAAAGATTTTTCATTTTATTTTAATTAGTCTAATTCTTCTTTTTCAGATTCTGGTAATATATCGTTGGATTCTGCATTTTGCGCGTTGATGGCACCGTTACCACTTCTAGCACTCAGCAGCATATTCTTCTTCTTCGTTCCTGCTATTCTCATTCTCTGCTTATACTCCAGAATGGGGTATCATATAAGGTATACATTAATAGAAAAGATTTTTATTCAAACCTATTTTTTTAATTTAGCATTATGCAAAATCGAAGCGAAAATCTAAAAATGTTTAAAGCAAATTGACAAATCTCCACAACGTAATTCACAGATTCTAAAATAAAGACGAGCGCATTTGAACTTCAAATTTCGAACGCGATCGTCTTTTCAACTGACTTCGAAAAGGAGGAGGTTCCCAATTCGACTGTATTTTGTATGTTTGTTACCTCAGAACTTTTTACTAGGTGAAACGATTTGGATGATCGTTTTTTTATTTGAAAGCTGATGCCTTTTATATGAAGAAACAATGGCAGATACACCGAATGCCGAAGTAGTGTTTGTTTTTGGAAGTCGTTTTTTTTATAATATATATGTTTTACCTTGCGCCCTGGACAATAACACTATCAGCAATATCATCATCATCATCATTTCAGCCGAAAGAAGACCACTGCTGGACATAGGCCTCCGCTAGGCGTCACCACATTGACCGATCCCGTGCGTCTCACATCCAGCGCCTTCCGCAACCTTAACCAGGTCATCGGTCCACCTAGTGGCAGGCCTTCCAACGTATCGTCTTCCGGTTCGCGGTCACCATTTCAGAAATTTTCGGCCCCATCGGCCATCCGTTCTGCGAGCAATGTGCCCTGCCCACTGCCACTTAAGTTTGGCTATTCTTCGGGCTATGTCGTTAACTTTGGTTCTCCTGCGGATATCATCATTTCTGACGTGATCACAAGGAAATTCCGAGCATAGCCCTCTCCATTGCCCTTTGGGTAACTTGTAGCTTACTGATAAAGCCCATTGTGAGCGACCACGTTACGGTCCCATAGGTGATCTTGAGACACTGCGGTAAATTGAATGAGAAGATAACACGCAACTTTCCGAACGCCGCCCAGCTGAGTTGGATTCGACGGTTGATCTCTTTCTCGAAGTTGGACCTACCCAACAGGACCGTTTGTCCCAGGTAGACATAATCGTCTACAACTTCGAGTGTAGAGTATCCGATCTTGATAGGAGTGGGTGTGACATGGGCATTCACCATGACCTTGGTTATTTCCATGTTCATTTTAAGACCAACTCTTTCGGAAGCTCTACTGAGGTCATCGAGCATTTTACTGAGGCTCTATGGTCTCAGCCATGACCACTATGTCGTAGGCAAACTGAAGGTGAATGATGTACTCGCCATTAGCATTGATGCCAAGCCCCCTCCAGTTCAGAACCTTGAAGACATCCTCCAGCGCATCAGTGAACATTTTCGGAGAAATGAGGTCTCCCTGTCTCACGCTGCGGTGGAGAAGGATTGGTTTCGAAGTCCGATCCTGAAGACGGACTGACATGGTGGCGTTTTTGTACAAATACTTCAACACCTCAATGTATCGGTAGTCGATCAGGCACAAGGACAGACTGCAGAAGAGCCCAAGTCTCGATCGAATCGAAGGCTTTCTCGTAGTCCACAAACGCTAAATAGAGAGGTAGCTTATACTCTTGGGTCTTCTGTATAACCTGCCGCAGCGTATGTATGTGATCAAAGGTGCTAAAGCCTTTTCGGAATCCGGCTTGTTTAGGAGGCTGGCATTCGTCAAACCTGCGCGCGAGACGATTCGTGATGACTCTTGAAAACAAGTTTAGACATGGCTAAGAAGTGAGATGGGCCTATAATAGTTCTTCAGCCGGGCACTGTCGCCCTTCTTGAAGAAGAGTACCACCACATCCCTGCACCATGCCTGTGGCGTTTTGCCCTCGAGTATGACGGAATCAAATAGCTTCTAAAGGGTCTTTAGGACTGGTTTTCCACTCGCCTTCAGAAGTTCAGCCGTGATTCCGTCTTCACCCGACGCCTTGTTGTTTTTAAGCTGTTTCAGAGCCATCCTAATCTCGTACAGGCTGGCGTCCGGGATATCTTCGGTATAGTGTCGGGTCAATCTAGCTTTTGGGTCGTTTGCTAGACTCGCAACGGGCTTGCTGATTGATGTGTATACAACTGCCCATAGAATGTCTCGATCACCCTCAGAAGCTCCGGTTTGGCGGATACGATCCTGCCATTGTCGGTTTTCAGTTTCGTGAGCTGGCTCTGCCCAATATCCAGATCCCTTGAAAAAAAAAATCCTTGGAGCCTTTATTCCGCTCAATCGCGTCTTTTATACGCTCGGTATTAAAGCAGTGGAGGTCTCTTTTCAAGGATTTAGAGATCTGTCTATTGTACTGCCGGTATTTGCACGCCTCATCTGATTTTTTTTTAAATAAATGTTACAGTTTTAAAGTGAAATTTAATTTAGTCTTATTGCGTCATTTTTAACTGGCTTCAAAAGAAAGAGGAGTTTCTCAATTAGTCGGAAACTATATTTATATTTTTTATTGTTCCCCGACTACCCAAAGACGCATGTACTGATTTGGAAAATTCTTCTTTATACTTTCCAGGTAGTCCTATGGTTATCAGGTCAGGATCTGATGATGGAATCCTGGAGAAATCAAGGGAGCTTTACAAATTTTATAGGCAAATAACGATTTCGGTATTTTCATCAACATGAAAAGCGTTTGCATTCAGAAAGTATCATTAAGTGAAGTGGAACTGATGAAGAACACCACAGATGGCCACTGGAACTTCTCAATGTTAATTATGTTTTGGGATAAGATATCTCGAATTGGTTAATGATTATGATCAAACAAATTTACATAAATGGTACTAATGAAAATTGTACCATTGAACTGATCTGGCGATGAAGCTAAAAGGTAGGCACCCGAACTCCGTAATAAAACAATGTATCCCGGTAGAGTTACGGTTGTTGAAATCGATATGAGAAGCCCTCTGGCTATTAATGATTTTCATGGTAGTATAGGGTAACTACCAAAATTATAAAGGTTTTGTTTTACGAAAAAAATAAACCGATTTCCAAAACAAAACACTACAAAGCGTAAAAATCTTTCTTTTAGGCAGTTGGGGTCAAAAACGAAAAAAATTTAGGTACCAAAGACTACGACTGCCGAAAAGAAAGTAATTTTTCAATTTCTAGTGTTTTGTTTTGGAACTCGGTTTAATGATTTAAAAAAATAACTGTTTTTTGTTTTGGTACCCTAAAGTAGGTGCAAAACTTATGGGTTCGTGTCACTAACATGCTAATTTGACCGCGACACCGACATGCTAATCTGATCACGTCACCGACGTGTTAATGTGACGTGTGAAAGAAAACACTTCTGTCGACAGTGCCTATTTATTGTTGGCTTGTTTTACCACAAAGTTCAAACAAAACACAAAATAAGGAAAAAAGAGTTTATTGGCGCCAGGTATGTAGAAAAAGTGTGTAGAAAAAGAAAAACTTCAATATAGATGCGGAAGTAAGCGTCACATCACGACGATTACATGATATTTTCTTATCTTTATTATCTAAATAATTTCCTGCCTGTGGTGGTTGGATATCAATTTGTGCCCCAAAACTTTTTACGAGAGTCCTTTCACCTAATGACATTGGCCATTACACAGAACGATACTTAATCATACCAAAAAGAAAAATAATATTAAGGAATATTTTGAAACACCAATTCATCACATACTTATATAATATTCATTCCAAGAAATACTTAGTCATCAGTTTTTCATTACGCGGCATAGAGAGCTCTTGTCGCGTTCCCGCTCCAGTGAATATTCGTTGGACAGTGAATTCCCCGACTATTGTGCTTCTAATTTGTCGGTGTTGGACATTCTAACAAGATTTTTGAGATATCTGCTTAAGTTTCGTCAGCGGACGTTGATCTTTTATTGGGATATATTGGATTCCGATATATTGACGGAAAGGAGGAACCAATCTGTTTACGTCATCGCCTATCTATGTTATTTCATATTTGATTAATATAAGATGTGATTGCATTATTTAGGTAATTAGTATGTAGTTTGTTGCTACCTGTGTTTCCTTTTTGTATATAAAAAAGGCTTAAAGACCTCCTGTAGACTCTCGCAATAAGCTTTTAGAGCGATTTAAAAACTATTTTTATCCCGCAAAATCCCAATTCCCAATTTCGTACCAACAAAGAGGCCTGGGTTGGATTATATTTTATATTATTTATTTAGATAAAAATGAGTACTTACAACGCTTCAAGTTTCCGTGCGGGTTCGATTCCTGCACGAAACTAATATTGCTATAACCTACAGATAGTTGTTCCGGCTCAGCAGTTTGTGAATGTGAGTATATAAATGTTTGTTAACGCACCAACGACCACGATACAGGAAGAAATTCCAAGTGTGGCGAAAATTTACGATACATTAAACAGTTAAGCACGTACAAACGCCTGAAGGATTCTGTCTTGATCTGCGTCTGATATTTACAAAAATAGTTAGAGCATTTAATTAGCATGATAAAAAAACTCGTATCGCAAACAACCAGAGCTGAACATAGCCTGCTATAATAAATAGTCATGCATAAAAGCTTCTAATAACAACTAACATTTTTTTTAAATCTTTTCCACAGAGTTACCAAACAAATATAGTTTTCTATTTTTCAACTATCTCATTTTCTGTAAGCATCTAGACTAACTATACTAACCATACAAAAGCAAATAAATTAGAACTTGGCGTTTATAACGCCAGCTGTAAATAAAATTAAAGTTTCTAGAATTGTTCAGAATATTAAAACTTAAATTTACTTGGACCTAAAAATTACTTTTGTAAGTACTTTGGGAATTTTTATTAAATATCGCATTACAATAACGACTTTAGGAGTTTGGAAATTACCTCTGTAACTACACAGATGCGGAAAATTATATTGTTATAAACATTTCTCATTTCTTTGTTTGTTGGTAAATAATTGCAAAGTGGCGTCGTCATTAATTGCCAGCGGCTTTGTCTGCGTCAAAGTTTTAACAAAATATATATAGCCTTTAATTTCAATCCTTTATCCAGGATATAGGGCATGGTCTAACCAGATTTAATTCATATCTGTACACCTGACATAGGTGAGAGGCGTGACGCATTGGTCTTTTTATATTTGTTAGTTCTAATAATTTATTTATTTAAACTAATAAAGTATAAACTAACCTAACCTTTTTCCAGATTTAATTCATATCTGTACACCTGATATAGGTGAGAGGCGTGACGCATTGGTCTTTTTATATTTGTTAGTTCTAATAATTTCTTTATTTAAACTAATAAAGTATAAACTAATATTATAGAATAGAATAGAATAGAATGGAATGGAATGGAATGGAATGGAATGGAATGGGATGGGATGGGATGGGATGGGATGGGATGGGATGGGATGGGATGGGATGGGATGGGGTGGGATGGGATGGGATGGGATGGGATGGGATGGGATGGGATGGGATGGGGTGGGATGGGATGGGATGGGATGGGATGGGATGGGATGGGATGGGATGGGATGGGATGGGATGGGATGGGATGGGAATAGAATAGAATAGAATAGAATAGAATAGAATAGAAAAGAATAGAATAGAATAGAATAGAATAGAATAGAATAGAATAGAATAGAATAGAATATAGTAGAATGTACTTTACCATAAAATTATAAACAATTACAAGAAAAACTTATTTATACGGGTACAAAGGCGGTCTTATCGCTGACAGTGATATGTACCAGACCACCTTTAAGAATTTAAGTCTGAACTTTAAAGCTAGACTTTATAGACAGCAATGAAACGCGGTGTAATTCTTGGAAATAGTGCTCTCGGGGATATTTAGGTTCCAAGAAATGGTACATTTAACGCAGACAGACTTACTGCTACAAACAAAAAATAACTATTTTGAGAGACCCTCGAATAAGCAAAAGTGAATTTATAGAGTAGCAATGAAACAAACTGTACATAACCCTTGAACGGAGTAGGTCCTCGAATGTATAATTTTATAACCAAAAAGATTTTTTGTAGTTCTATCCTAGACAAGACTAGACTGGCAGACCCTAGTAAACAGACTGGTAATAAATTCTCCTTTTTGTTGGAAAAAACTAAAAGTTTTAATTACATTTCTAGCTTTGAATAAGCACAACTGTTATCCGTCCCTTTCTATTCAAAACTGGCATTTACCCGTGTTTTCGCCCCAGTGGGCAAATTTCACAGAAACCGTGCATTCATCTGGGATAGAAAAAATCTTTGATATGGTTTAGCTGCCTATCATTGAATGATTTTTTTTAATTGAATCTATACATCTGAAATTACCTTTCACAAACAATAACTTTTACCTCTTTATAATATTAGTTTAGATTACAAAAACTTCTCTCGTTGGTTGGGACACGAAGCAAATTGAATATACCGTTATTAATATTCCACGTGCTACATTTTCTGATTTTCAAAGGTCAACAGAGCTGGTTTCTGAAAGGCAATTTTGTCGAGTCACCCCATTAGGAGAAAATCCTTAACTTACGCTTATTATGTAAGGCGTGAGGTCTGAGGTTTATGAAGGGGATTTTAATACCGCCTACCTAATGTCGAAATGGACCTTACAGCTTTTTTGATGAAATGTAACGTCATAAATCATTAGGCTAGGATAATAGTAACAGTATGGAACGGTTACATCATCGGCTTTCAGGAAACAATTCGGAATCGGCACAGTATGGCTTCATTTTCCTAGAAACTTGTGGAAAAGTTCTGTTTAAAAAACTTTTTCACAAAAAATAAACCGACTTCTAAAATGTTTTATTTCTCACTACTTAGTTTTTGTACCTTATCACTAAAAAGTACCTAAACGATTGACAAAATATTCATAATAACTTAATTTACAAATTCGTGCTGTTTGTCGCTAAGGAGTTCGGTTGTATGTTCCATATCTTGAAAACTGTTGAATCGATTTTGATGAAACTCGCACTGTTCTCTAAGTTGAGAGATACTTAATATAATATAATAATAATGAGCTCTTTATTCTGAACTACGCATACAAAAACATAATAATAACAGTTTGGTTTGGTTTAAATAATGTCCCGCAGTTCTGCGTGCCTTTTGGCATAGGCTTCCTCTAACAACTTCCACTGGCTTCTGTCTCGCGCCACCCTTCCCCAGTGGCGACCAGTCGTCAGCTTCAGATCACCTTCCCATCTTGCATGCTGGCGTCCTCTGTTGCGGTGCCCGTCTCTGGGGTACCAGTCGGAGACAGTTTTGCTCCATTTATCTTGGGTCTCTCGGATCATGTGGCCGGCCCATCTCCACTTCTGTTGGTCTATTCGGCTGATTATGTCTGTTACCTTAGTTTTCTGTCTTATTTCGCAACTTCTTTCTTTATCTTGCTTCCTTATTTCTGTCATACTTCTCTCCATGGCTCTCTGGCATCACTCCAACTTTTCTATGTGGTGTTTAGTGAGGGACCAAGTTTTGCATCCATAGGTAATGACCGGAAGTACACAGGAATCAAAGACTTTCCTTTTTATTGACATGCTAAGCTCCTTGAATTTTAAGACTTCTTTCATTCACCAGTACTGCTTCCGTCCGTTCGCTATTCTTTTACTGATTTCTTTGGTGGTTTGGTCTTTGTGAGAAATCATTTGCCCTAGATAGATGTAATCTTGCACATATTCTAGCAACTGGTTGTCAATCTTTATAGGTATTGGTACGGAGTTTGAAATTAATTTGGTTTTGTCTTTGTTGATAGTTAGACCTACTTTCTCACTTTCGTATTTAAACGATTTTATCGTTGCTATCAGTTGTGCCGGATTTTCTTTAAACAGCACTATATCATCCGCAAATCATAGGTGATTTAGTTTTATACCATTCACGTTTATGCCATAGTCATTCCAGTCCAGTTTGCGTTAGATGCTTTCCAGTACGGCCGAGAACAATTTCGGTGACAGAGGGTCCCCCTGTCTTACCCCCCTCTCGATCTTAAACTTCTTTCCTAGAGTTTCTAGTTGTACCCTCTCTTCGGTATTTGAGTAGATGTTTGTAATGATTTCGATGTACTTTGAAGGTATAACTTGTTGTTCCAGGCTTTCCCATATGGATGTGTGGCTTATGCTATCGAAAGTTTTAGAGTAGTCGATAAATGCCATGTACAGGTTTTTGTTATATTCCTTATATTTCTCTACTATTTGTTTCACCGTGTGTATATGGTCCAGTGTAGAAAATTTTGTCTGAAGCCGGCTTGTTCACGTGGTTGGTTTTCGTCGAGCATTTTGCTTATTCTTTCTAAGATGACTTTGGAGAATACCTAAATCGTTAAATGTACCATTTCTTGGAACCTAAATATCCCCGAGAGCACTATTTCCAAGAATTACACCGCGTTTCATTGCTGTCTATAAAGTCTAGCTTTAAAGTTCAGACTTAAATTCTTAAAGGTTGTCTGGTACATATCGCTGTCAGCGATAAGACCGCCTTTGTACCCGTATAAATAGGTTTTTCTTGTAATTGTTTATAATTTTATAGTAAAGTACATTCTATTATATTCCGTTCCATTCCATTCCATTCCATTCCATTCCATTCTATTCTATTCTATTCTATTCTATTCTATTCTATTCTATTCTATTCTATTCTATTCTATTCTATTCTATTCCATTCCATTCCATTCCATTCCATTCCATTCCATTCCCTTCCCTTCCCTTCCCTTCCCTTCCCTTCCCTTCCCTTCCATCCCATCCCATCCCATCCCATCCCATCCCATCCCATCCCATCCCATCCCATCCCATCCCACCCCATCCCATCCCATCCCATCCCATCCCATCCCATCCCATCCCATCCCACCCCATCCCATCCCATCCCATCCCATCCCATCCCATCCCATCCCATCCCATCCCACCCCATCCCATCCCATCCCATCCCATCCCATCCCATCCCATTCCATTCCATTCCATTCCATTCCATTCCATTCCATTCCATTCTATTCCATTCTATTCTATTCTATAATATTAGTTTATACTTTATTAGTTTAAATAAAGAAATTATTAGAACTAACAAATATAAAAAGACCAATGCGTCACGCCTCTCACCTATGTCAGGTGTACAGATATGAATTAAATCTGGTTAGACCATGCCCTATATCCTGGATAAAGGATTGAAATTAAAGGCTATATATATTTTGTTAAAACTTTGACGCAGACAAAGCCGCTGGCAATTAATGACGACGCCACTTTGCAATTATATACCAACAAACAAAGAAATGAGAAATGTTTATAACAATATAATTTTCCGCATCTGTGTAGTTACAGAGGTAATTTCCAAACTCCTAAAGTCGTTATTGTAATGCGATATTTAATCAAAATTCCCAAAGTACTTACAAAAGTAATTTTTAGGTCCAAGTATATTTAACTTTTAATATTCTGAACAATTCTAGAAACTTTAATTTTATTTACAGCTGGCGTTATAAAAGCCAAGTTCTAATTTATTTGCGTTTTTATGGTTAGTATAGTTAGTCTAGATGCTTACAGAAAATGAGATAGTTGAAAAATAGAAAACTATATTTGTTTGGTAACTCTGTGGAAAAGATTTAAAAAAAATGTTAGTAGTTATTAAAAGCTTTTATGCATGACTATTTATTATAGCAGGCTATGTTCAGCTCTGGTTGTTTGCGATACGAGTTTTTTTTATCATGCTAATTAAATGCTCTAACTATTTTTGTAAATACCAGACGCAGATCAAGACAGTATCCTTCAGGCGTTTGTACGTGCTTAACTGTTTAATGTATCGTAAATTTTCGCCACACTTGGAATTTCTTCCTGTATCGTGGTCGTTGGTGCGTTAACAAACATTTATATACTCACATTCACAACATCCTGAGGCGAAACAACTATCTGTAGGTCATAGCAATATTAGTTTCGTGCAGGAATCGAACCCGCACGGAAACTTGAAGCGTTGTAAGTACTCATTTTTATCTAAAGAATCAATGAAATCCAACCCAGGCCTCTTTGTTGGTACGAAATTGGGAATTGGGATTTTGCGGGATAAAAATAGTTTTTAAATCGCTCTTAAAGCTTATTGCGAGAGTCTACAGGAGCCTTTAAGCCTTTTTTATATACAAAAAGGAAACACAGGTAGCAACATACTACATACTAATTACCAAAACAATGCAATCACATCTTATATTAATCAAATATGAAATAACATAGATAGGCGATGACGTAAACAGATTGGTTCCTCCTGTCCGTCAATATATCGGAATCCAATATATCCCAATAAAAGATCAACGTCCGCTGACGAAACTTAAGCAGATATCTCGAAAATCTTGTTAGAATGTCCAACACCGACAAATTAGAAGCACAATAGTCGGGGAATTCACTGTCCAACGAATATTCACTGGAGCGGGAACGCGACAAGAGCTCTCTATGCCGCGTAATGAAAAACTGATGACTAAGTATTTCTTGGAATGAATATTATGTTTCTCAATATTCTTTGGAAAATAGCCGGAGCTGTCTTTAAACCAAATGGTAGGCATGTCCACTGGAAATGGCCTTCTTGCGTGACGAACGCCGTCTTATATCTATCTTGAATTTTCAATGGAATGGACCAAAATGCTGCATTTATATCAAAGGTAGAATAATACTCACAGTTTACAGTCATTACCATCAAGTCTTCAATGAAGGGGAATGGCTGTGATTGAGGGACAACAATTTTATTCAATTCCCGGAAATCTATACACAGTCTTGATCTTTCCCATCTTCTTTCTTATATGACAGTGTAACCGGAGCAGCAAATGGGCTATATGATTCCTCAATTAAGTTGTTCTTCAATAGTTTTGATATTTGATTTTCAATTTCTTTTCTGTCATCTGCTGTGCATCTGTATGGGCGCTTGTAGCAATATTTATCTACTATTAAGTCTATGTGAGCTTCATAATCTCGTACCGTACCAACGTCGTTTTTGTCTTTAGCAAATACTGGTTTGTATTTTTTTATTAATTTATCAATTTCAGTTTGTTCACATAAATCTAGGTGGTATACTGAAATTTCAAATTCACTGAAATTAATATGTTCATTGAAATTTACTTCACATCTGTTTATATTGTTCATATCTTGTTTCCGTGCCTCAGAGTATAGAGGAACATCTTGTTCATTTTTGTCACCTAGTACATCAGGAATGTCAACATTCATTAAATTGAAAATATTCGTTTCGGAGTCTTTATTTTTGCTATCCTCTTCATTTTGGACTTTATTTTCTTTTTGTGGATTATTACATTGTATTATATTCAATTCTTCATTTTGGATTAATTTGAATTGTTTTATACAATCCAAACCAATGAGAAAATCATAGTGAAAATTTTCACTATCTATCACAAAAATATAAATTTTTCTTTCAATGTTATATATTTTTATTTTCAATGTTACCATACCTTTAGTTTTCTTTTACCCATTAATAGTTTTCAAGTTTGCTGTGTGTTTATTAAGAGTGTCATCTTCTTTTCATGTATTTTCAATAATTTAGCATTAATTAAAGACACATTTGAACCAGAATCATAAATTGCGGTAATTTTTAAACTGTCATTTAATAATATCTTTACTTTTATTAATGGTGATACTTCTAGTTTTTTGGATTCTCTTTATTTAGTTCAATTTCTAATTCAGAGTTATTCACACTTTTCACAACTAATTTTTGATTTTTTCCATTAAACCAGCAGGTTTCTTCAGGATGAAAACGTTTCCCTTTTTTCTCAGTGAGACAAATTTGGCAAGCTTCCTTTTCTTCATTTTTTTTTGTTTTTATGTCAGTGTATGTGTAGTTCTTCTTTTCATATTTGTTCCTCCCAACAAGATGTTCTAATTTGCCTATCTCATTGTAGAGATCTTCGGTTTCATGTAACATCTCTCGATCAATTTTATCACTTATGAAATTAGGCAGGCCTGCGGCTATAAGGTCTATAAGAGTGCCAGTATCAATCGTCTTTCTAACCTCTAATAACATTTTTTCTTTTTTCAATGCATATTCAAGTAATGAACCTGTTTGATATTTAAATCCAAGAGCATATCTGATCGGCGACCAACCCTTGTTCCCAAATGTTTCACAGAAGTTTTTTTCCCATTTAATCCACTGTGATTCTATTGTAAATTTAATTAACATACAACTATACCAATTCACTTTAGAATATACCAAAAAAAAAAAAAAAATTTTTTTTTCTGTCTTCATCAATATGGAAACGTTCACAAAAAAAACAACATTTAAAGCCTTTACTTCTAGTTTAGTTTATATGCATCCTTTTATTTTACCGGAAACTATTTACTGTTCCACATTATTCTAAATTAACATAACCTAACTTTCACTTATTAAAAATTACCTCAATTCTGACAGTCGGTGTCACTGACACGACACTGACATCTATTAGAGATCTGTAGATAATAAATGCATAAAGAAAAGGAACGACAATAGTGTAGTGATATTTCTTTACATGTATATAAATAAATAAAAAACAGGGTGCAAAGTCTAGTAACCTCCATTGAATAGGGAGAATTCTCCGACCAGACGGGAGTTGTGTCTGGTGGCAATTGCCGAACGGTTGTTATTTGATTGTTGTATGTGTTCAAATCGCGCTGTGAACACTGCTTGAGTGAAGCAGGGTCTTGTGTGACGTCAGGGCATTCGCTGGTATGTGGTTATGTGGAATAGATACCGCATGCCGCTACAAAAGTACCAACGATACTTGTTACTCATTCCTTCTCAGCACGAGCAATTGAGATAGCTAGATTGTAAATCGTGTTGTACGTTAAAGTCCAGAAGGACTAAATTCTGACGGGCATTTGCAATATATTTGCTAAGTTTCAGCGGTTGGAAACTTCGGAAGATTCTCTTGAAACGTGTCGAACTGTCGACATTATTACATTCAGAAATTAAGTTTCAGCCAATACTTTCTTAATATGTGGACCCTGTTGGTTGGTTTGTATTTCATCGATGACGCTTCGACGGACTAAATAAATAGTTTAGTATTTTCTTAATTGGCAAATCCATACTAATATTATAAAAAGCGACTGGTAGCTACAAACTTTTGAAAACAATAGATTCTACAATCAACACAGCCAATGATCAATTCCATCAAGGACCAGCACCTCCACCAATTCTTTACATCTGTTCGTGAGCGGCTGGCCAGGACCTGGCTATAGGTGTCTTGTGTTGTTATGTGCTTGGGCGTCATAATAGGTCGTTCTCGCTATTGGTTTCGCGAATTTTGCCGTACCTACACGTCGGTCTGTTTGCTTTGTGGACGCATATATGATAAATAAAAAAATTGCCTTACTGTGCAACACCACTATCTTTACACCACCCACCAGCAGAACCAGTACAAAATGATTTAAGTAACAAAATAAAGTTAATACAAACATGATAACAATAAAAGCAAGGTAAGAATGATACAAAACAACAACAAAGCACATGAGCAAAAACCGAACGCAATTCACTACACAAAACAAAAACGTGGAACAGAGTGATATTGGACGTCAATATCATTATATTTCTAATCGTATTCTATGTTACCTGCTGATGACTCTTTTAACTCTGCCGTTGGATCTCTTAACTCTTCCGCTACTACAAGTTTTGACTCACTGACCGATACCCTAGGTGACTTTGTGCGTCAGAGCTTTAGGCAACCGAAACGAAACTTATTTAACGTATGTCACATAAATGCTCAGAGTGTGGCAAGTCATTACACTGATCTCTACGACACTTTTTCTGACGCCAATGTCCACGCCGTTCTGATTTCTGAGAGTTGGCTTAAGCCTCATGTTCTTTCTACGACCTACCCTCTGCCCGGTTTCATTCTTATCCGTAATGATAGGATTGGTAAGGGAGGGGGTGGTGTTGCTATTTATCTTCGTAGCGATTTTCCCTACAAAATCGTTGCATCATCTCCTTCATTATACAGTGCTTCTGTTGAGTACCTCTTTTTGGAGATCTACATCAAAGGGGTCAAAACCCTGCTTGGTGTTGTGTACTGTCCGCCCGCCGTTGACTATTTCCTCAACCTGGAATTAGCCCTAGAGTCTGTAGGATCAGAGTACGCACATTGCGTCACCATGGGCGATTTCAATACAGACCTTTCCCATCCAACTCCTCGTTCCCGTAAACTTCTCCACATCATTGAGTCCGTTAGTCTCCACGTTCTTCCTTTGAAACCCACACATTTCAATATCACAGGGGATGACACGTGGCTCGACCTAATCCTAACGTCCACTCCCTCCCTTGTTTCCTCTCATGGTCAGTGTCCAGCACCTGGCTTTTCCCACCATGACCTAATTTTCCTCTCATACGTCCTAAAACCACCTAAACCTCTTCCTAAAGTTCTGCACATTCGTTGTTTTGCGCGTCTGGATGTAGAGAAGCTCCGTCAGGATGCGGCGGAACTCGACTGGAGTCACCTTGCTGCGGCAAAACCTATAGACGAAAAACTGCGTATCTTTAATCGGACGGTCCTTGCTCTCTACGACAAACACGCCCCGGTCAAGATGGTTAAACTCAGGCGTCCACCTGCTCCTTGGATGACAGCAGGGGTTCGTATGGCGATGAGACGCAGGGACCGAGCCTTTCGGAAATTTAAAAAAGATCGCAGTGAAGAAAATAGGAACATTTTCAAAGCTGCTAGAAATCGATGTAATCAGATGATACGCAACGCCAAATGCCGCCAAATTCTAGAAAACATTTCTTCTTCTTCTCCTGCCAATATTTGGAAATTCCTTGGAACTCTCGGTATCGGTAGGCCTCGTCATGTGGATTTCCCCAAGACGATTGGCCTGGAAGAAATCAACCGTCACTTTACAACCACTTGCCATTTGGATTCCCAAATGTTGTCTCAGACGGTCGATTCCATTACTAGCCTACCCAGTCCTATTATAGAACCATTCCGATTTTCTCCAGCTACCGAGGATGAAATTAAAAAGATGATCCTTTCTATAAAATCCAAGGCTGTGGGCCATGATGATATTAGTCGCCAAATGGTCACCTTGATCCTTGAATTTCTTCTTCCTCCGATAACCCATATAATAAACTTTTCCCTAGATTTCGGTCAGTTCCCATCCCTGTGGCGAATGGCCTATGTCCGTCCACTTCCCAAAATTTCAAATCCCTCCCTACCTAATCATTTTCGACCTATTTCCATACTCCCGTTTCTGTCAAAAGTCCTCGAGGCCTGTGTCCACAAGCAGTTTTCGGGGTTCGTTCACCGTAACAACCTTGTCAGCTCATTTCAGTCTGGGTTCAGGCCTGGGCACAGTACTGCATTCGCTCTCCTCAAAGTGACTGGTGACATCAGAGAGGCAATGGAGGATACCAAGGTTACCGTTTTGGTACTTATTGATTTCTCCAATGCCTTTAACGCCGTCAGTCACGATGTTTATCTGTCTATCCTCTCACATCTAATGGTTTCTTCTGAGGCGCTGGAATGGTTCTCTTCTTATCTTCGGGGACGTCAGCAGTCGGTTCGCGTCGACGAGAATTCGTCGAGTTGGCGTGATCTAGGTGCTGGTGTTCCACAAGGCGGTATTCTTTCTCCATTGTTATTCTCTATCTTCATTAATTTTATTACCTTATGACTTCGGTGTTCGTATCATTTTTATGCCGATGATCTTCAACTGTATGCAGCTGCGCGGGTGGAAGGTTTATCGGACGCTATAGAAGATGTAAACCGAGACTTGCAAGCCATTAAAATCTGGTCTGATAGATTTGGGGTGGCTGTAAACCCCTCGAAGTGTCAGGCCATTGTAATAGGAAGCTCGCGCATGGTGGGTAGAGTGGCGGTTAGCTCTCTTCCTTCTCTTATTTTCGATGGTACCGTTATTCCTATTAGCCCTAGCGTAAAAGATCTCGGTTTACATCTTGATTCAACTCTTGGCTGGCATAGTCAGGTTACTAGTGTCAGTCAAAGAGTCAACGGCACTTTGCGATACCTTACGATCGTCTGAGGAACTTTTTGCCCGCAAAGACGAAGACTATGCTTGTGCAGACCTTAATTTTTTCCATAATCGACTATGGTGACGTGTGCTACTTCGACTTGAGTGCGGTTCTGCTGGATAAGCTTGATAGGCTCCTTAATAACTGCATTCGGTTCATATTTCATCACATCACATCACATCATCAGCCTATTAATGTTCCCACTGCTGGGACTCAGGCCTCCTCTCTGTGAGCGGGTTCATATTTAATTTGAGGAAATATGACCATATGTCGAGCTACAGGTCTGAGCTCAAATGGATGCCCATTCGCCAGAGAAGGTGTTTTCGCGCTCTAACTACGATTTTCTCCCTACTCAACTCTCCCACTCCACCTTCTTATCTTATGTCTCACTTTCAATATTTAAGTTCTTCTCACTCTAGGAATCTGCGTTCTTCCAACAATCTGCTCTTACTCTGTCCTTCTCATACTACTGATTTTGTTCATTCTTCCTTTCATATTCAGTCTATTCTTCTTTGGAACGCGCTTCCTCTCGAAATCAGGGCGGCAACCAGTCGTTATGCTTTCAAGCGGAAATTGCAGTATTATTATCAGCGGGGGTAGGGTCATCTCGGTAACTTATTTCCATTACTTTATTAAATATATATATCTTTATTTAGGTATGTATCATATAAATGTATGTATATGTATTTTAAGCAATTAAATTTTTTATTTTGTTGTTAAATTGTTGATTCAAACAATGCACCTGCCATGTTTTCTCTTCACCACCCTTGGTTGACTGGTAGAGAATGCCTAAGGCATTAAGTCCGCCATTGTACCTTTGTGCATGAAGTTTAAATAAATAAATAAATTGGGCAACACAATAATCCACCTATAGCCAGGTCCTGGCCAGCCGCTCACGAACAGATGTAAAGAATTGGGTGTGGTCCTTGATGGAATTGATCTGGCTGTGTTGATTGTAGAATCTATTGTTTTCAAAAGTTTGTAGCTACCAGTCGCTTTGCCCTTGTAAAAGTACTCCCGGGTCAAATATAATCTTAATATGTCCTTTTCCAAGATACAGACAATCTCTAAACCTAGAAATTAAAATCACTGAACATGAAAAACAGAAATACAGAGTTAATAAGTGAATCATATGCACAAGATAATAAGTGTCTGTTACGCAATTTTTGTATACCAGATATTTAGTAATTATAACATTCTATAAAAAAGTAATACGAGGAATTCATATTAAAATTATCTAAGGTAATTCAGGGGGTATTTAAACCTGTTTTATGGAAGCTGAAAATGCTATTTATCATATTAATTTTACCTCGGCGATCGAGTAATATAATTATCAGCTAAAATTAAAATAGCTTCTCAGCTGCTTAAAATGTTGATAGTCTTTTTTTGGAAAAAGGGTTGTCAGATTTCCAAAGAAGAGAGCCTGAGAAGTACATCCATCAGTACTCTATATGGTAATCCAGGACATCATCTACTCATGTGCCAACCAGACAGACAGAGTTACTTTCGCTTTTATAATATTGACTTTGGATTATATTTACATAATATTCACTCGAACGCTAAATATAGTCAGATATTTACTTATTTCATGAAAGTTGTAAATTAAAACTACCTACGCATAGTTATCTTGGCGTGAGCTAAAGAAGCATTATTTATGCATGCAAATTGCAAATTCTCTGCCCCTTTTAACTTCAAGATCGTGAAGAAAAGTGTCATCTACCTTGTAGTAACGTTAACTTAAGGCGTATATATACGCGAATACAAATATATATATTCCCCAATGTTAACGCGGTACTAGCCGTGCGCCTGTGGCTCGATGATATCAATATTGGACCTCATATTGGACAGTTTTGTTTGCAAAATAGTCTCTGATTTACATTTATGCTATTCAGTTATGAAGAAATTCTAGACATCTTTTTTTTGTGTAATTTTTTTTTTAATCCATGTGGTTTTGGAGGAATATCCAGAAAAAATATCTTGCTTTTAATTATTTTTTCAAAGCATTAGTCATAAGGAAAAACCATGTTTCATAAAACCTGTTTTTTTTTTTTAAACCTTTCAACGTAGCAGTTACTAAGGAGTATGTTTTAGGAAGTAACCATTTTACGCCACTAAAGTGGAGTAAGGGCCTTTAGGAATTATTTAATAAATACACGAGGAGGCACATGTGTGAATGAAATTATTGACTATGCTCTACTTCTTCTTTTTTTTCGTGTCGCTGGCATCACTTATCATAAACTAGCTTCTACCAGCGGCTCGTGAGAGTCGGAAATTACCTATGCCAAGATTTAAAAACTAAGTGTCCATTTGCCGTTCTGTCAAGGTAGCCCTTTGCAAAGTTAGAAATACTTCTTTCTGTGTGGGTTGTTCAAAAACTTCCCAGTAGACCACAGAATGCTGGACCCTACATGAAGTAGCTCTACAGCGGCTCTAATATTTTAGGCTCAGATTTAAAACTATTGCGCCCGATTTCTCTAATACTAGGCGATGCCTTAATGTAACGCCTTGTACAGTTCTCGCCAAACTTCTTTAATTCAAAACGCTTTAATGGCTGCGCTGAAGTAAATCTCGTACAAAAACATCGGCCAAGAAATTTGGCGAGAGACAAATTAAAAACGAATCGATTTTAGCTGTTGCAATATTGACTGACTTGAAGTCACTCAGATACCTTTCTTCAGAAAAAATATTCATTATTAGATAAGTAGTAGAAGTCCTTACTCCTAGCAAAAATACCAAACTCCCTATTACATCTAATATCAGAGATTAATCAAAACATGTTAATGCAAAGCAAAATTGTAATCAATTTATTGAAAACAAATCCTCTTGTTCCAAAATCCTCCATCGGAATTAAATTACACAAAATAAAACAAGCGAACCGGATTATTAAATTAAGTTTCAACGATCTCGGTTGCTAATCCAATCGAGTAATTATGAATTCATTACTTAATTTTAACTGATAAATATTTTATTGAATCCTGTGCTAAAATGCTCGTTAGAGTAACGATAAAAGGTTTACCGTATTAAATCGGACTAATCTAGAAAACCACTTAGGATCAAAGGTGGTTCTGACTTTTGTGTGCGATACGAATCTTAAATTGGTTTTGTTTCTGAATTCACTAACTCATCACGCTCGCTGACAATTAGTAAGAACAGCAAATGCCTTTCACAGACTCCAGCTACACACAGGTAGGTATACAAATACACCTATAGTAAAAAAAAGAAAATTTAAAAATCAAGCAACCGACAGGATGGAAAGCTAGTTAAATTATGTGGAAATAAAATTAACCAGAACGATGTAAATGAGGCAATCAGTTTGTGAAAATCATAATTCGACGAGTGAACGAGTCGATACAGATTTAGTAAAAATCCATAATAGCTTAAGATCACCACAGTTTAAATTTGCAGATAATTATCATTTTGATTAAACACTAGCGGCTTCACCCGCGTGAAATTCTAAAACTATCCCGAGGGATGATATTGTCGTGACAAAAAGTATCCTATGTGCTATTCCAGACTATAATCTATATCTGTGCCAAATTTCACCCAGATCCGTCCAGCCGTTTGAGCGTGAAGAAATAACAAACATACAAACACACACACAATCAGAAACTTTCGCCTTAATAATATTAGTGTGCTAAATTTCATAAACGATACCCGATAGATGAATAAATACCTGTAGATTTTTGCGGGGGGATCCCGCAATAATAGAGTCGTTAGGATGCTAAGAGGGTATAAAATATCCTACAAACAAAGATAAACAGGTACCGTAATAGAAAATCGTGCAAAATATAACCCCGACTTCGTTGTCGTGCAGTCGGGTAAACAATATTTTTAAACTTGCCTAGTAAATAATTTTTATTTTGTTTCTTTATAAACTTGTAAATGCTGAAGACTTAGTCAAAGTCAAAGCCAATTATTTGCATTAAATGCGGTACAAAAGATGGTATAATAGTATATTAAGATACACGTGAGTAACTGCTCATTACACACGAGGCTGTGGGTTGCAGCCCGCTGCTAATTCAGCCGAGCGTGTAGATAATGCACAGCACAGCTCACGAGTTTCATACGACGTTTTTCAACACGTTTGCGAGGAAAAACCAAACATGTATTGCATAAATCGTTTAATGATTATAACAATTGGTGAACGTACAATTTTCAAAGCGTTATTGGATTGATTTGGATGGCAATTTCACAGTTTGTGTTTCATTGGTGTTTGCCACTTCTTTAAAAAAAGTATCTACATACTTTCGTTTTCTTCTAATGTAAATGACAGCGACAAAGACATTTCGGGTTTCTACATCCTTCTTTGTAATATTATGAAGCTCTTGTCGTCTACACGCACCAGTAACACCGAATATTAAGGCAACCTGCAGCGAAATCAATTAACTAGTTTTTAAGAAGTTATGCTCAGGTTACGCAATTATTTAGATACGTTTTGTCGTAGATTAATAATATTCAACGTACCTTTGTTGCTAGGCACTTACTATCCGGCGCCTCTTTCAAAAACTTTTCAACGTCGGTGGGTGACAAAACATTAGATTGCCGACCAATATATCCGTCCGAGCCGTCTCTTCATAAATACCATCAGGTTATAGTACGTTTTGATATCAATACCATGTTTGAGCACCACCAGGAATGGATGTACCACAGGGGGCTAGGTTTTATGTATTGGCTAGTTTCTAGAAATACGCAAAAACACATTTATTTATTTAGACTTCATGCACAAAAAGGTACAGAGGCAGACTTAATGCCTTAGGCATTCTCTACCAGTCAACCAAGGGTGGTGAAGAGATAAGAAGGCAGGTGCATTTTTTAAACAATTTAACAAGGAAAGAGTTGTTATTAACATACTAAACTCCACTCATGTTTTAATACCCCTTATAATGCAACAGTTTTATAAAATACTATTAAAAAATAATAACACATTATTTTTACTAGGTATTCAACCTATTATTATGCACTTAAACTTGCTGTAGTCAATGTTTTGACCAGAGCATATTAAGCATATTATTCTGTTTTGTCGAAATATTTAACCCACGTGAGAAGAATTTGTTGCCGGCGTCGCCGCCGTCGTTAAAACTTATACCGTTAACTAAGCTAACGAATTGTGATTTAATAACAACCAACGAAACTCACAGCGAACCTAATTCGACTTCAAATTCTTCCTTCAATCAACTTAACCGTATAAAACTATAAAGGTGAATACAGTCTAGACTCTAGAGCATTAACTTGTAACAGAACATCGAGCATTCGCTGTTTTCGTTTTTTAGTTTCAATTTACTCGAACCACATTTCGAACATGACGCTTGATGTATTGTTTCAACCTGATTTTAAAAACCAACGAGCGTTTTGGTGTAACATTTTATCGAGCAAAAGGCACGAGCGCGGGTGACGTCGAGTGAGGTCAATAATGAACGCAAGGTACAAAGATATGTTACAGGTCTGTTACACTCACTCATTGTAAGCATTACGTCGAACGCAGCGTCGAACATTCGCAAGAACGTAACAATACATGGAAATGCTTTAGGAAACTGAGTATTAGTCTGTATTGTACCATTCGTAAGAACATTAAATTAATTTATAACGGTCGTAAAAATTCTCTAGTGTATACTCACCTTAAGATACATCTTGCGAATCCGCAAATAGGCTACAGATAAATTACATATAGAAACAACCACGACGACAATAGAATATTTAATTAAACTTTCTTTGACTTGATATGCAGCGACACGGGCGACATTTACCTGAGACTAACGTTTGTAACCAAAAACCTCATAACGCTGTTTGTCTTTCACTTTGTTCTTTATCATAATAGATACAGGTGTTGTAAAATAAATGTTATTGCTTACACGTGAGTAAACGGGTTACAAAGTGAAAGGAATTTTAAATAGAAAGAAAATAAAGGACCTCTCTATAACACTGAGGTTTAATGTAAGAGAATTCAATTATGGGCTAAGCTCGCCTTCGTACATAAGTTGTCCTTCTGTATTTGTATATGTTTTTTTTGTGGACTATAAAGAATATATATGAATGAAAAGATTTAATTTTCGCTAGATACGACGCATACCATAAAAAAACAAAAGGAAAACTTAAATATAAATAGGGAAAGAATATGTCACATCCTCGCAAAACGGCCTACGCTCAGCATCATCATAATCCCTTTTAATGTTGCCACTGCTGAGGAAGAGGCCTCGTAACTGTGAGAGAGTGAATGGGCATTAATCCACCACGCGGCTCGGTGTGGTTCGGTGGATGACATATGCATATGTTTCAGCATAATGCTGATGAAATTGAAAGACTTGTTTTTGTATGTGCGTCGTCCAAGGAGTCTATGTCTAAAATAACAGCCGCACTGGTCGATCTTCGAGGCAAGACTTGCCGAAGACGGTCCGTGATGGGTAATTATCTATTTCATATCGAGCACCCTCCGTGCCTCGGAATTGGTCCCGGCTGTTATTTGAAGACCTTTGACATTCGTTATTTACAGGTAGTCAGAAGCCAAAAATATAACACCAGTATTCCCAAGGGATATGGTGTTGCCCAGCTATTTGGTTATAGAAGTCAGATAGGCAGTCTTTCCATATGCAATTCTGGTACTCAGCTACATCTGGTTAGATTGGAAACTGACACCAACTAACTTGGAAAATAGCTAGGCAGATTGATAAAGTCTGAGAAGTTAGTCGGTCATTAGATAGTGAATGTTCCTATGACTCGGGTTTGCGCACAGCCTTACTTTTTATGTTTTCTTTTAAGTACTAAGATAAGATAATCAATATTATAAATTTAAATAACGTGGTGTTATATTTTTCTCTTAGTTTTATTTTATGGGGGCCTGTATTTGATTTCGCTCCTTTTCCAACTGTTAAAAGAAAAAGATTTCCTAAAAATCTCGCTGATCAATCTTGCGTAATGGATACTGAAAGAAAAGTATTGAGTTACGAGATCCTTAGAACTTTTCTTTACCTACTTCATTTGAAGTTTTGGTTTTGAGGTTGATTTTATTAAGAAACTAGCTATGCCCGCGGCTTTGCTCCCGTCAATTGCTAACGCTACCCTACCTATCCTACCTAACCTACTATTTTTTTTCTAGGGTCATTCTTTCGCGGAGAATCTTAACACCATCATTCAGAAAATGACGTCAAATGCACAGCGCCATCTATCAAACATGCAGTTCAACTGTCCGAGTATCTGAATTTCGTGTGTTGTGATATTTTAATTCCTGATCACTTTAAATTTATGCAACTTTTTATAGAGTGAACCGATTGCGATAAAACAAATATAAAGTAATACTTCGCACATTTTTATGTATCAAAGTTATCTACCTTGGTTTCGCACATTTTACGTAATGCGTGCACAACTAAACAGACAAATAAATAAACAGAGAAACAAATCAACTGACAAACAGACAAATAGACAAAAATTTCAAAAATCCTAAAAATGCTTTTAACATCCTGGTTATTTTTTTTGAATAATTCTCGATGTACAAAAACGAAATTGCCACAGATTTATTATATGTATTGATGTTAAGTTCTGCAAATATATATTTACAACATAATCATTTTGGCATAAAATAGAACTTTGGCTTTTTTACTCAATACTAGAGAGAATTTTGTGTGTAGGGTAATCTCTGGAACCACTACATCTATTTGAAAAATCTTTCACCATTTGAAAGGTACATTATTTCAGATCGGTGATCACCATCAGCACGTGGAAGGGACCCCGTGACCTCTCAAAAGACCACCCCGGAACCCCCTCTGTGCAACACCTGTTAGGGCACATCCCTGGGGAGATTATCTGCACCTACCTACGGATACGATTTTGAAATTTCCCGTAGGACAGACCACGGGGGCGCAGCTATAATCGTGACAATCTAGCAGCCGCAGACTAAGCAGTCCGAAGAAATTTCTCATTTTACATGCCGCGATAACTTTGTATGAACGTCTACAAAAAATCAAATTCATAATCCTAATTAATTACTATACCTATACACTATATCAACGTGTATCATTCGTAAGCATCAAGTTTAACTTATATAACGTATTTTTATAGCTGTCAAATCCAACTTTTTAGATTGTCACGACTTTAGTACTATTTAAAATAATATATAGGTTCTCCTACAGATTTAAATGTCCTACATAACACGCTTTGTGTCACATCTGATACCTTGCGCAAATCCAATTAAAACCTTTGTTATTGGAATATGTCAAACGCAGGTATTATCAGCACATTAATTGTGTAATACTATCTAAAGTAAATGGATTTTCAAAATAAATATACACAAAAGAAGCTTATATTGAATAACCTGTATAAAAGCTTGTGTCCTTAAGTACTTGTAAAGGATGAGCAGGTTCTCAATTGGTTTACTGCAAGCAAACTAAAGCCGTATAAATAAATATTAAAATAAAAAAACTCGCTTCTCGTTTTACTCCTAGCAAACCCTTTCATTGAATTTCCATGTGCATTGTCACCGAAACCAAACGTGTACAAAAATAATCGGCTCAATGGGTTGGGAATAACTGGCTAAGCTGGATTTTCGGCACTACCCTTTTAAATGAATATGAATACAGCAACACTGCCTGCCAGTAGGAATAGATGTAGGTATGTTAGAAATAGGTAGTTATTACTGCCATGTACTTGGTCTTTCACAAAGAGCTCTCCTACTTCAAAACCTTTGATATAATCTTCAAAACTGACACACCAATTCACCTTTAATCTATCAATATCCTAACCTTTTCCTAATGTGTTGGGACTTCCAAACCAGATGCAGGCTACTTCCAGTATTTCACACAGAACGATTGCTTATCTGATCTCCACAACCAAGTAACTGGGTAACACGGATCCAAAAAGCAGTGGTGGCCCAGTGGTAACGGCTGCGACATAAAAGTTGTAGGCCTTGGGTACCCAGGCAGGCGCTTTTCTTTGTGTAAATAATTTTATCTCTACTGCTCACAAAACGGTTAAGGAAAACATCGTGTGGAAACCGGCATGTCTTAGAACCAAAAATTTGAAGACATGAGACATCCAACAACCCGTACTGGGCCCGCGTGGTGGATTACGGCCCATTCCCTCTCGCAGAGAAGAGGCCTGTAAGCACAGCGTACCAAATAGGAGTCTTAAGTACGGAAAAGAGGGTCCATCTATCCTATCCTAACACGGAAACCATTCCCAAAACAAGAGTAAAAATTTCTGGCTTCTTATTATTCGTAACGTCTGTGAAACAAAGATCATTAAGTGAAGCCGGTACCAACATCTTTTTTCCCAGACTCATAAGCGTTTCGGTATGTAATAAATAGGTTAACCATTTACAAACCGATACGGAAAGCTGTTGCTAAATTTAAAAGATCGAATGTTTCGGATGATATTATTTCACTACGAAGTCCTTACAAATTCACTTTTGGAATAATTTAGTTTGTCTGCCAATTTACAAAGCCACTGTGGGACCTAAAATATGTACCAAGTACCAATACAGCCTGTTTCAGAGCGCAGAGTAAATTGGTGAACCAAAACGAATTAGCTGACCTCAGACGAAACGCCCAAGATGTTACAAGACGGTAATCTTTTAGTAATCGTCGCCATAATTTAGTTAAATTGATCCCTAACTTTATGAACTTACTTACAAAGTAAAGGACCAAGTTTGATGAAATATTAGCAAAGCCTGAGTTTGGTAATGTTGCGTTGTAAATAGTTGTAACTTGTAATGTACTCCACGTATGTAGATTTAAAAAACGTATTTGTATGTAAATTTGGAAAATATATATAAATTAAGATTGATGTTATTGTTCGACTTGTACTGTATAACCTAATATTTTTACGGATTTGAATCGCGTATAAAGCTTAGTACTAGTATTTATATCTGGATTTTTACGTAGTCACACAAAGGAGACGTTATTAATATTGTCTTGTTTACTGCTATCGAAAATCTATCAAAACTCTCGAAATAAATAATTCTGGTTTTATAAAATACTAGCTTCTGCCAGCGGTTTCTCCCGCGTTAAAGTCAAAAATTATTCAAAAGGAACTTACCTACTACCCGGGTTGAAAGTTTATATTCAATGTTGTGTTAATGCAGGTTATAAATTACCTGTTTGCCAATTTTCATCAATATTCGTTCAGTAGTTTTTGCGTGAAATACTAAAAGAACATCCATCCATCCATGCATCCGTCCTCACAAACCTTCGCGGTTATGATTATAGTACCTAGTATGATAAAGTCCAGTACAGGCGGGTGACCATACGCTCTTAGAGTAAGATTACTTTGAGTGTGTGTAAGGAACAGATGTATACAAGACATATACATCAATCCCTTACACACACTCAAAGTTACCTAACTCTGAGAGCTTATAGTCATCCCCTGGACTGCTATAGGCACATGGTGATAACGGGTGATTGGCGTATGCAAAACAAATTTCGAAACTGTTTTTTTTAATTTGTTTGCCTTTGGCGATATTTAGATATTTTTACCCGGCTGCAAGGAAAGGGCGTATCTTGTATGTATGTATGTTTGTAAGTAAGTAATATTCTTTATTACCGTATATCTTTCAAACCACTTGACGGATTTTTATAATTAAGACATCGTTAGATAGGTCTTGGCCGCCCAAGTGTTCTTAGATAGGTGCTGTTTAAAAAAAACGGTCATGGCGGATTTCGGGCGCCAATTGTGGGGGTTGTATTTTTCTTCGAAACCCTTCGAGTGGCGTATCAAAATGAAAGGTTTTTAGAGGTGATTACAAAAATATATACCACTTATGTTTAAAAGTCATTGGAAAAAAAGTATAACAAAAAAGTTGTAAAAAAAGAAAAAAAAGCCGACTGCAAAGATGTAAACAAGAAGAAAGTCATGCTGTGCAGTCGGAGGATATTTATAGTTTTTTTGGTCAACCAGCTCGCGAATATGTATCCTCCGACTGCACAGCATGATTTTCTACTTGTTTACATCTTTGCAGTCGGGTTTTTTGATTTTATTAAGTTTGTTTATCCAATTTATTTCTTAATATCCAACTACACGAAAACGCAAAAACTGTTACAAAATGTAACAGCTTTGTAGGCCTCGTGTGTCTCAAAAGTAACAATACATATAACGTTTCATTTCAATACCATAATGAATCCTTGAACAGACAAACACAGAAGCGAGGATATATTCTGTGGATATTGGTAAAACATGGTAAAACATGTCTATTAATTGTCAATGGACGCCGCGCGTTGTTTGTTGTGCCACCACAGACCAGACAGAGCGGGTTTAATCTAGTGAAAAGCTCTTACTTTGTTCAAATTGAGGGTATTCCGCAAACTGAGGCAGCATTCTTTGAGAACTATGATTTATTTGTTTTTACCATTGAGGTAATAATGTACTACGCACGTTTTTACGTTGCTTTGTACTTACTTAATACTTGAAAAGCTTGCAACATTAGGTAATGGAATGGAAGATATGTCTTAAAAAATGTCGTGGTGGCCTAGTGGCCACCACATCATTTTATCTATGAGGAAACCCGGACTTACATAGTTAATGTATAAGTCTGAAAAAGGCAAGTCAGAGGCCTGTGGGTTTCACGGAGGCGGCTTAAAACTCTGATACTGGAGGTGGCCACATCGTCAAATGAAAGAAAGATCTCAAAAATAATTTAAGCTAGCTTAAAGCCGCGGCCTCTGCCGACAAACAAATATATATACGCCTAGGTTAGCTATTTCCTTATAAGAGGCAGCTAACCAAAAGCGGTCCAGGCGAGAGGGTTTCCGCTGGTAGTGTCCTTGTCTGACCTCTTGCTAGCTCAAGTAATCATTGGGTTTGGTTGAAATGGTAGTGTAGTGTGGGTGTCATAGAACTATGTCTATGTTTGTATGTGTAAGTAGCCTAAGTCTATATATTCAATGGTTTGCTAATAAACACGAGTATTATACATCAATTCGTGTACTCAATTACACCTATCCCTACATGGCGACCCTGCCTTCGGGCAAGCCGCGCATAATGGTCGTGTCGCGTTACAACTGGCTTCATTATTAATTGGTGCGAAATTGTTAAGAAAAGCAAAATGTGTCAATCATACCAGACCAAAGAAGAGGTTTTTCTAGCTCAAAACGCAGCTGGTGCTGGCAATAGTGCGAATTTGCAAGAAATTGGGCAACATTTGAACATCCAGACTATTATGACCACAATAATTATCTGTTTCATGGGTGCAGTGCTTCTATACTTGGGATTTAAGGCATATAAAAAATGCCATACTCGTTGGATGCGTCAGGAGATCAACCACCAGGCGTTCAGGGGCATGCGATTGTCCGGACGAGGTCGCGGCCAGGCCACTCCGAAAGCAGCAGAAAGTGAATGTCAGGGTAAATCAGTGAACTAAAGTGATTGTGTACGCAAGATATTCGGGAAGAAATTAAGTTAAATGTACTGTTATGTAGAGACTGTTTAAGACAAATTCTAAAGTATGCAGTGACGTCAAAATCAAAACGATTAAAATAGTGTCTTATGGCTAAGAAATTTGATAACATATATAATGAGTTACGCAAAATACGTATATATTTAATTAAAATAGGTCCTGAGCGAAGATTAGAATCTAAGGTATGTAGTAGAAAATTAGAAGAATCGATAAATTTATTTTATTCGTTTAAAAATTATTGTAAAGAAATAGAAGCTAACGTAAAAGACTTCAAAAATGAGGAGTTAATACTAATAAATGAGTTACGTTATAAGATAGATGAATTATTCGTAGAAATAAAACAGTTATGTGAAAAAGGAAGTAGTTACAGTAACTCAGATTTAGAAAGTTTAAGTGAGGACGAAGGAAAAATAGCTAAAATGGCCAAATTTGATCTTAAGATAGCACTGAATTTGTTGCCCGTCATGACAAGTGACGAGTTAGGTATTAAGCAGTTAATCGATGGGATCGATTATTACAGTTCTATTTTAGATAGTCAGTCGCAAGAACAGTTAATTACATTCGTTTTGAAAAGTCGATTGTCTCAGGCTGCAAAATTGAAATTAGCATCAAATTATGACTCAGTTAAGGATCTATTACACGATATGCGGGTTCAATTATTGCCAACAAAGTCTGCTACGGCAATACAGAGCAAACTACATTCTTTCTGCCAAAAGCAAATGTCAATTGATGAGTACGGAAAAGCCATTACTGAGATGTTTGTGGACTTGACGATAGCGCAATCCGAAGGGAAATCCAGTAATTACCAGGTATTGAAACCGCTTAATGAGAAACAAGCCATCAAACGGTTTGCCGACGGATTGCGAAACCGTCGATTAAGCACTATCATAGCCGCAAGAAATTTTGAATCCCTCAAAGATGCAGTTCAAGCAGCAGTGGATGAAGAGACTTCGATGCCTTCGACTTCATCAGGTGAGATTATGGCTTTTAATCAAAACAATCGACATAATTACAGGCGTGCTTCTAATAATTATTTTAGAGGTCAGCATGGACGAGCGTTTAGAGGCCGCTCAAACCAGGGTCAAATGCGTTGGGGTGACCGTAATGAGACCATCCAGGACCCAGGGCGTGGTCGTGCACCACGAGGATCGTGGCGGAATTCGAGAAGATCGAATCGAGGTAGGTCTTCTTTTCATAATAACCGAAACAAGTGGACACGTAATTCGGAAGCTATGCATATTATGACCGAGGATGCACCTAAAAATGAAGAATCCAAAAATCAGTTTTTTCGTGCCTAAACATTATATTTTGTCATGTGATAATAACATGGTTGTCGAGTTTTCTGTAAATGGTAGCCCATTCCGATGGTTACTTGACTCGGGTGCGTCAATTTCAGCCATCAAATATAAACATCTTGTCGAACAAAATATTCCATGCCATTTAGAGAGTATTGAGATTAATGGACTTGGGGGCAAAGTTCAATCTTTAGGTTACGTTTATTTAGACTTAGTAACAGATTATGCAACGTTTAGGCATAAGTTTATTGTTTTTAATTCTTTGCCATGTAAGGCGCATGGAATCATCGGTGACGACTTCTTGCGAAAACATAAAGCGTTATTAGACTACAAGAATAATAGTTTATCTTTGCACACTTTAAATGGTAATCCAATCACGTTGTCTATTAAGATATCTAATAGTAAAAAATAAATGTTTATTATACCTCCCAGATCGGAGTCAATCCACTTTATACAAACTAATATAAAAGAAGAATGTGTAGTTTGTACTTCTGAATGCAGCGAAGGTGTTTTTATAGCTAGCACCTTAGTAAAGCCCACTAGTGGAAAAATACCTGTAAGAATACTTAACACAACTGAGAATGAGTTAACTCTAGATAAAATAGACCCCATTATACACAGCGCGTCGGATTACAATATTTGCAGTTTTGATAAATGCGAAAAAAATGCGGCCCGCGTTAAAAAAATGTTTACACTGCTGAATATAAAACATTTAAATGAAGAAGAGCAGATAACAATTGAAAAAGTATGCGCCAAATATGCTGATATATTCTTTTTACCGGGGGATAAACTGACAACTACGCATATTTATCAACATTCTATTCGCGTAAAGCCTAATGCAGAGCCCGTATTTGTTAAACCATATAGGTTACCTCATTCACAGAAAGATGAGGTACATAAACAACTCCAAAATATGTTAGCCGACGGCATTATAGAGCCATGCGTAAGTGATTGGTCTAGCCCAATTTTGCTGGTACCCAAGAAATTAGACGTTAATGGACAAAAGAGGTGGAGATTAGTTATTGACTACCGCAAACTGAATAATAATATTGAAAATGATAACTTCCCTCTTCCTAACATTACAGAAATTTTAGACTCGTTATCAGGATGCATCTACTTCTCACACTTAGATCTCCATCAAGCATATTATAATGTAGGTTTACCCCAATAGTAGGAAATATACAGCATTTGGTTCTGGGCAATATCAAATGACTAGGATGCCCATGGGGCTTAAAACAAGTCCTAGCTCATTTTCAAGGATGATGACAATGGCAATGGCAGGTCTTAATTTTGAAAAGTGCCTCGTCTATCAAGACGATTTAATTGTGTATGGAAGTTGTCTCAGTCAACATAATAAAAATTTAATTGACGTTTTTGAAAGACTTCGGAAAGTGAATCTTAAATTGAATCCGTCCAAGTGTGTATTTTTGAAAAAGGATATGTTATATTTAGGTCATGTGGTCTCTGGCAACGGAGTTTTACCAGACCCGGACAAAATTAGTGTTATGCAAAATTATCCCATTCCAAAAACGGCAGATGAGGTAAAACGCTTCGTAGCGTTTGCCAATTACTATAGAAAGTTTATTAAAAATTTTGCAGATATAGTTCACCCCTTGAATAATTTGAGTAGGAAAAATGTAACATTTAAATGGGATAAAGACTGCCAAGTGAGCTTTGATGCATTAAAACAGCGTTTGATATCCGCCCCAGTTTTGCAATACCCATGTTTTTCTAGTGACAATATATTCAACCTACAAACAGATGCATCAGGATACGCGTTAGGCGCCGTATTGTCTAATCGGGATGGAAGGCCAATTGCTTATGCAAGCAGAAGTTTAAATAAAGCTGAAAGAAACTATCCCACTATAGAAAAAGAATTATTAGCTATAGTGTGGAGTATTAAACATTTTCGTCCATATTTGTATGGTCGCAAATTTAAGATTTTTACAGACCATAAACCTCTAATTTATTTATTCAATTTGAAGGATCCTTCTAGTAGATTATTAAAGTTTAGATTGGTTTTGGATGAGTACGATTTTGATATCGAATATGTGCCAGGTAAAAGTAATGTGGCTGCAGACGCATTATCGAGAGTATGTGTGTCATCGAAGGAACTGAAAGAAATGCATGAGTGTGTTGTAAACATTATGACTAGAGGACAAAAGCGGAAGTTATTGGAGAGCAGTGCTTCGGAAGATATGGTTAACACAGACATTTGGCCCGATCAACCAAAAGTTGTGGAAACTCATAGTAAGCCGAAGGACTCTGTTGAGATACGATTTGTAGATAGTAATAATTGGGCTAAATTAAGAGACGAAAATAATAATGTAAGGTTAAGTAGTCAGAATACATTGTGTTATGTGCCGGCTCGGATGACATTGTTTATAAACCCAGCATCCCGATCGCAGATGACGCCAGCCGCATTTGCGAGGGAGTTCAGGGAATATTGTAATATTAATGATATAGAGGAGATATATTTCATTAAAAATGGCACAAATAATTATTTTATTGAGAAGTTGATATCCGAGGTAAAGAAAGATGCAAAATGGTCCGGACCAAGGTTATGTGTATTAAAAGACGTAGAAAGAATAGATGACAAAGATGACAGAAGAGTCATAATTAACGACTTTCATCTTTTACCCACGAGTGGCCACGCGGGTAAAAGACGGATGTTAAATAATATTCGTAAATATTATTTCTGGCCTAGCATGGAACGAGATGTCCATGATTTTGTGAAGAAATGTCATAAATGCCAGATTCAAAAACATAGCATATACAATAAAGAGCCGATGGTAGTGACGACTACTGCTCATACATCCTTTCAGAAGGTATATCTAGATATAGTAGGACCCTTAGATAAGGATAGGTATAATTTTTCGTATATTTTAACCACACAATGTGAATTATCCAAATATATTATCGCTTGTCCACTTGTTTCTAAAAAGTCAGAAGAGGTTGCAAAAGCCTTTGTAGAAAATGTTATCCTAAAGTATGGTGTTCCAAACACTATAGCGACCGATCGAGGAGCAGAGTTTATCAGCGCAACAATGACGGAGGTATGTAAATTACTAGATATAAAAAAGCTTAACTCCACGGCATACCATCACGAAAGTATTGGTGCGTTGGAGAATGCTCATAAACATCTAGGAGCATTCTTGAGAATCCAGACGGATAATCATCCTGAAACATGGAGTTCATGGTTACCCTATTGGTGCTTCTCATATAACACTTCGGTGCATAGTGCAACAAACCATACTCCATTTGAATTGGTATATGGGAAAAAATGTAATTTGCCTAATAATTTATCAAAGTCAATTGAACCACTTTATAATCATGAGAGTTACCCGCTTGAATTGAAATATAGATTACAGGTGTCACAGTCTGAAGCACGAAATAACTTGATTCAACGAAAAACATTGCGCAAGCAACATTATGATTCCAATATGAGGCCTATCACTTATACACCAAATGACCAAATCCTTGTAAAAAAAGAAACTGGAAACAAATTCAGTCCCATTTATTCTGGACCCTATGTAGTTGTAAGGGACTTAGCACCAAACGTAGAAATAATAAGAAAAGGTAACATTGATGTAGTGCATAAGAATAGAACTAAGTTATATTGTACCTAGTAGATATTGTTATAGTGTCTGTATACCTAGTTTAAAACATTAGAGTATGTGAATAAAAAAAAAAACATTTGTATTTTTTTTTTATTTTATTATGTGGGAGGTGTAGTGTGGGTGTCATAGAACTATGTCTATGTTTGTATGTGTAAGTAGCCTAAGTCTATATATTCAATGGTTTGCTAATAAACACGAGTATTATACATCAATTCGTGTACTCAATTACACCTATCCCTACATTATACCCTCGGTCCAGATTTTGCAGGACTTTTTTGTAAAATTCCTGTTACAAAAAACTAAAAATCCAAATTCGTTCTAGTTTATTTAATTATTCTGGGATTTTTATCTGGACTTCGGTGACCCTTATCCTGGAGAGGTTCTAATAGACTTTGAAAACTGGCTGGCTAATCGACCTCATAATAAACTGCAAAAATATTTACAGAGCCACGACGATCAAGGAAAAAACGACTTTGGCCATCAGTTTTCATAAAGAAACACTAGAAAGAAAGAAAATAAGCGTGTTTAGTGTGGATCTTTGACACTATGTTTTCTGATTACTATTATTGTATTTTTTGTTTTTCGTTCAGTCGATAATATAATTATGGTCACCCTACACTTTATCAAGTATATATGATCGAAACTTGATAAAGTTATGACTTTATCAAGTTTTGATTTATATTTTTTAAACAGATGAATGATGATATTTTTTTTATTCAAGATCCTTGTTTTTATTTTTAACTAGAGGACGCCTCGCGGTTTCACCCGCGTAGTTCCCGTTCCCGTGGGAAGATCTATCCCCGGGTGACATAGGCTACTTTTTATCCCTGTAGATAAAAAGTAGCCTATGTCACCCGGGGATAGAGTAGCTTCCCAACGGTGAAAGAATTTTTGAAATCGGTCCAGTTGTTTTGGAGCCTATTCGGTACAAACAAACAAACAATCAAACAAAAAAATCTTTCCTCTTTATAATATTGGTATAGATATTCTTAGCTCAGAGCGCTTTTATTTATCTGTACCTACTTATATGCGTAAATAGGCATACATTATTGGAATATTTGTCTTTTACTAATACTTTACCTAAGTAACACTTGTAATATATTACTTGCATTCATTATTTATTATAACAACACATATTTGAGGTTTAGTAAAAGGAATACCTACATCAATAAGACAAAAGAACGCGGGCACCATTCGCGTCGGCCGGCTTTCGAGTCGAATGATTAGATTAGGTAGCGATATCTATCTGCTCACACACACATGGCTACTTACGGCGCACCGCGTGTGCGTGCAAACCGAGATAGCAATACTCCGAACGAATTTTTCGCTCGCCTCGAATTGCATTTGCGAGCTTTGTTCGCCGCGCCCTTAAGTTGCTGTAAAATATATGTGTAATTTCTCTTTTTGGTGTACAATAAAGTATATTCTATTCTATTCTATACGCTGCGGCAGGTTGTACAGAAGACCGAAGAGTACAACCTGCCTCTCTGTTTAGCGTTTGTGGACTATGAGAAAGCCTTAGATTCTATCGATACTTGGGCTGTACTGCAGTCTCTCCAACGGTGCCAAATTGACTACCGGTACATCAAGTGTTGAAGTGTTTATACAAAAACGCCACCATGTCAGTTCGACTTCAGGATCAGACCTCGGAACCCGTCCTTCTGTAGCGAGGTGTGAGACAGGGAGACGTCATATCTCCGAAGCTGTTTACCGCTGCACTGGAGGATGTCTTCAAGGTTCTGGACTGGAGAGGGCTAGGCCTCAACGTCACTGGCGAGTACATCACTCACCTTCGGTTTGCCGAAGATATAGTGGTTATGGCTGAGACCATGGAGGACCTCAGTACAATGTTTGATGATCTCAGTAGATCTTTCGAAAGAGTGGGTTTTAAAATGAACATTAACAAAACCAAGGTGATGCTGTATGCCCATGTTACACCCACTCCTATCAAGGTCGGAGACTCTACACTTGAAGTTGGGGCGACTATGTCTACCTGGGACAAACGATCCAATTGGGTAGAGCCAAAGTCGCGACCGATACCACTGGGCCACCACTGCTCTCTGTATTTAATTAATTTAATCTAAAACAGTAAAGTGTAATATACCTTAGCTAGTAAATTTAATAAACTTTTTAAATCATAGCAAAACATTTTCTCTTGCAAGATTTTCATTTCAAGCTTCTACAGATATCTGTCAAACACGATCACAGATGGAAATAACGTTGGTAGATATGTAACCATTCAGTAGAGATTTTTGCTCAAGAACTTATAGCAGTAACTATTAGATGGCGAATGTAACAATTCTAGTACATGCTTAGAAAAACTAATTTAAAAATAATATTATTTTATTACCCTTTTTACGTTATAAATCTGGTTCGTAAGATTTCTCAATGGTTTAACCCACACACTTAAAAGCATACGCGTCATGTAAGATTTCCCATCGACAGAAAATACAAAGTCCAATATCAATTCTTGTGGCTCTTGTAGGATGCAGGGATTTTTTGAGCAAAATATTATAATGTTTCTAGCCATTCATGCTACTCATTAATCATTCACTGTATTTATTCAGCGGTGTAGGCTGTGAATTGGTGGTCTGTGAATAAAATATTATGCCACCCGCGGCTCCACTCGCGTGGTATTAGTATTTCGCCTAATATCTTTATAAATTATAGCCTATGTGTTATTCTGATGTACAAGCTATATTTCTGTAAAATTTCATCAAAATCCGTTCAGTAGCTTTTGCGTAAAAGAGAAACAAACATCCATCCTCACAACGTTTATAATAGTAGTAGGAAGTAAAGGTTGTATGTTTGTGATGTGTGCATTTCAATCACGCATTTCACGCAAAATGTCTGAACGGATTTGGATGACCTTATCCGCAACGATATTTTATAACCTGCATTAACACACAGGATACTTTTTATACCGATACGATCGGTATAAAGATCCCTTGGAGTAATAAAACACTTTTCACGCGGGCGAAGGCGCGCTGGTTTATAACGCAAGAAACAGCAATCGGCAGTCATCACGCGATAAACGCTTTATGTCATAAAAGTCGGCATTACCTACAGTGTAGGTATGGTAGGTCCTGCACAATCATTTGCTAATCGCTCGCTGTTTGTCAAAAGCACTTATTTCAAGGAAAAAATCACCAAAATCTCTAAAACTTCTGTATTGAAGAGCAATTATTGCGCAAACGTCGCTATCGTTTTGGTCTTGCAAGATACGTTATAAGCCTGCCGGTCATATGTTGGTTCAAGTATATTTTTTTATTAAGTAGATTGGCAAATTCAATATTTGCTCTTAGTTTGAAGAAATGTATCTAAATGTATCTTTACAAACTAGCCTTTGCTCTAGCACATTCTAAGACCTCTCGGAAGTTTAAGATGAAACAAAACTAATACGATTGATCGATGATGATGTAGCATTGTTCATGATATTTACATTGTAGCCTTGGAGGCTGTTGGCCTAGTTATGTGATTGATGTCTGCCGTTCTTAGCTAGTTACAAATGTAAGTAGAACGGGGTTGAGGTAAACAATATGTTCTGAAAGTGATTGTAAACAAATATTGGGTAGCCTTTGAAGGTAGGAGGAAAAGGTCTTTGTAAACCTTTATATGTAGCTTTCGAAGGAAAGCGGGCTTTTGTGTTTAGAAAGCGGATCATTGCAGACTTTGATTATATACTTGTCTAGATGCCACATTAACCCTACCTGAACGGCCCAAATAAAGTCTACTAAAATTGGTAGACTCGCTTCTTATTTATGTCAGTGTCATTTGAAACACCTCAGGGTAACGTGTTCATGAAAAATAATTAATTATGCAGGTTTGTGCCGTCAGACTGTATAGCAATTAGGTGGGAAAACCGTATAATAATAACAAGAGCACTTGTCACCGGTACGTTTTGTTATATAACCACTAATATTATAAGAACACACGATTTTTAATTCGTTACTTTGTAGGTTAGTCTGATTTAGCCAGTGTTGTCACTTTATTACTAGGGAGATTTAACGAAACTATGGGAGACAAAATACATATAGCATTACATAATCTTTCGATCAGAAGAACATTATTATTTTAAAAATTACATTATATATTTGATCAGTAAATGACAACTTACCTTAACGTAGCCCATGCAATAAAATCAAAGAGAAAAATATGCCGAGAACAAACACAAAGAGATGGGTTTTAATCTATAAATTACTGTATATTTTTTCATTGTATTTTTTGTTGTTACTAAAATAAACGATACACTAATCTACAAAATAATTGTTTTATTTAACCTGTTTTGTTTTACTTTCATCATATTAGATTTAGTTTCTTTTGTATGAAAAGTGACATAATTAGGATTGTTCTTAGCAATGTTTGCTGAAAATCGGTTATCGTTTTACGTATTTTCACAAAATCACCTGTTCGATGGATTGTCGATCGAAGCGTGTCTACTACTAATGACTAAAATGTGTTGGGGGTATTTTAATTTTTGTTGGGCATTTTTGACAATCGTTGATTCTGATATAATGTCACTTTGTGTAGAGCCATTTTACATGTGAAAATTAATTGGTACAGATATATTAACATACTAATAAATTAATTTGTTTTATACATTCATCTTTCCTTGGCACCTTAAAAATTCCTTTACGTTTTCGAGAAACTTTTGAAGAACGGTTCCTCGCAATCTCTATCTTCTGCATCGCCAACGCAGTATGGAGTTGGATCCTTTACAAAATCAACTTAACTAATGAAAGATATTCTTGAATCTCGTTTGATGCTGGTCGAGTTGACGCTGGGAAGGGTTGTGACTTCTCTACAGATAGTGTGATTTAGATTGATGATGCGGGAATCTCGACGACCGACAGAATTTCTGCAGAGGAGCGTCTCTTGAAATGCGATGCGATATCTGAAACAAATAGATGTTTGAAATAAATAAATCAAACTTTAAAGGAAAACATCTAGCGGAAACCGGGATGTCCTAGATCTACACATTCGAAGACATGTGACATTTACCAACCCAACCCTTTCACAGACAGGAGGCCTGTGAGGGCTGTGTTCCAGCCATAGAAATATTAGCCAGTGGCGTTCAACAGGTCATCCAAGTGCAGTTGTATCGGCACTTGGAACATTCCAGCATGTGATTCATGTTCTGGATAGGAGCACTATACCCATAACATTGATGTCGTGATGTAATATAAAGACTATGTGTACAAGACGCGAAAACTTTATTAATTTAGGTTTTGACCTGTACCAACAACAAACAATGTATTCAAAGTATTTTTTAGTAAAAGTTGAACACTGGCGCGGGGATTAATAACGCTCTGTCGTATTGTGATCTTCAACTGCGCAAATACGTGACATTTATATAATTACTTTTATAACAAGTAAAAACACATACTTGAAAAATATTTTATTAGAAGAAACATCCATTTGTCTGTGTAAAAATTTTAATGCCGAGAGTAACTAGGTTTCTGCTACAGTATGCACTCCTTTTTTTATTGAATTTAACAAAAACCATGTTATTTGTTTTTTTAGTTTTCCTTACCCAAAGGGTAAAAACGGGACCCTATTACTAAGACTCTATTGTCCGTCTGTTTGTATGTCACCAGGCTGTATCTAATGAACCATGATAGCTAGACAGTTGAAATTCACAGATGATGTACTTCTGTTGCCGATATAACATACTAAAAATAGAATAAAATAAATATTTAAGTGGGGCTCCCATACAGCAAACGTGATTTAATTAGCCGTTTTTTGCGGTAATGGTACGGAACCCTTCGTGCGCGAGTCCGACTCGCACTTGGCCAGTTTTTTTTATATAGACTCTGTCGCTCGCATTTAGACCGATAGCGCTAGGTTTTGAGGTTTCAAAAATATTAAAGTTGTTTGTTTTTCGCATATAGTTGCCGGACCATTTGCCCAACCTAATACCTTAGTTTGTGTCATCCTAGGTATTTGCATAGGTAGAAATTTAGCTGTTTGTCTTTTCGACCAGTATCGGACGAAAAGAAAATTAGAGATGAAAATTTTACTTTCATGATAATAACGAAGTAGTAACTGATGTACATAGGCATTTTGTGTCATCTCTGTCCACGGGAATCCTAATACTTAAACCAGTACCTAACACGTAGCCAACTAGCTCTAAAAGAATATTAAAGTAGGTTAAATAGGTATTACGCGTTTTAGAGTACTGATATCTGTTGTTTAAAATATTTTGTGTCAAATTCATCCACGACTTTTAAAGATATTTTATTTTTTTACTACAACACCCTGTAAAATCCACAAAAGAAAATACAAGTTATTAGAGTTTATGTGTTTTTCATTATTATGGTGTGACAAAACACTATTCATAATTTGTGTCGTTTTTATCCACGAAATCGTATTATTCTAAAAAAAAAATCTAGACTTCTTCGCACGAAGGGCGAGCGCGGGGATAAGCGCAGGCACAAGCGGCGCGGGTGCCGGCAAGCCATACGCGCGGCGCGTTTATTTGTTTACATTCGGTCTTTGCAAGTTGCAACAAAAAAGTGCGTGCGTTATTTATGATGTATTTGATTGATTAAAGCCCATTGCACGAAAAACTTAACTCAGAATTAGTTGCTAACACGAGATGAAATTGACAAAGGTCAAAGACAAAGGTTAAATTGACAATATTGTATAACAAACTGTCAATTTAACCTAGTCTTAGCAACTGAGTTAAGTTTTTTGCGCAAGTGGGCCTTAAAAGTTAGTTATGTATGAAGCTGTGAAAGACTAAAATGGAGATTGAATTTAATAAATGTGTTATGTCGACACCCAATATGAATAACATAGTAACTCAACATTGCATAGTTTTCAACACAGCTATTTTCTTTTTTTGTAAAGTTTATTTGCTTTATTTTAGGTTTCATGTTACTAATTTTAATTGCTCTTTCAGTTTTGATAAAACCACTGCAAGTATGATTTTCGCAATTTTACAATTTACAGATATTTAGCATTTTTAATATGAAAAACATTGTAACTACGGTTACAATAGAGTCTTGAAAACATTTAAAAGATTTTTTCTGTGAATATTATTGTACGATTACGAATTATACCGACAAAAAAAAAACTTTGTTAAATATTATTGTAAGCAACAATTACAATGTGTCAATGTTAGATTTAGATAAAAAGACATGTAAAGTACTATGGAAGAGCTAATAAACTCGTTTTTTAATAATTATTATAATTCAATTAATATTCACAACGCTTTGGGCTCTGGTGGACACAGGTCTGGATAAAATTATCTATGCCCGTGTCTACCGTTCGCACAGCGGCGATCAGGAGACAAGCAGGCTCACAGATTACCTCAGTTAAGCGGCTGATGCGGCACAGTAGTGGTACTCTTCCACCCAATTAATGATCCAGGGGGACTTTAATGCTCACCATCAGCAGTAACGTGGTTCTTCCCATACCAGTGCAGTAATCATGCTGGATGGGAAATGCATAAGCTTTCGTTAGCGGTAATCCGCCAGCTGGTTCGGGAGGCAACAGCAACGGGGGATGTTGATTCGCACACGGCCAATTGCTTGGACCTTCTGCTGACAATAGATCCAGGCCGATACTCTGTGTCGATAACTTCACCTTGGGAATGCGAGTGACGTATGTCAGAAAAAAGGCCTTCAACAGTGCTGCCAAGTCCTGCAAGAAGGTGTTGCAAAGGGCTCGGTTCGACCACATTGGCCGAATAGGGACATAACTTGCTTCTTACCCAGAAGATAGTAAAACGTTTTGGTCCCTGGGTAAGTCGGTTCAGTCGAACTTCTGCCATCCCTCACTACCACCACTGCTGAAACCCGACAGATCGCTGGCCCGCTTCGTTAAGGAGAAGGCAAACTTTTTTGCCTCTTTTTGCATAATCTTCGCGTCAGCATTCTGGTGATGCGCGGATGTATTCTTTCTCCTGGTGGATGTGAGACATATATGTCGGACATTCACATCCATCAAAAGGATGTTCGTATCAACCTCGACTTGAACAAAGCTAGTGATCCCGACGGGATGGGACGGGATACTTACACTTGTCCTTAAAACTTGTGCGCCCGAACTGTCTCCGATTTTGACACGTCTATTTTGCCTTTCGTGTGAAACTGTGAAAGAGTCGAATGCTTGGAAGTAAGCTAACGTACAGCCCGTGTCCAAGAAGGAAAGTTGAGCTGACCCTGCCAATTATATACCCATCTCTTCGTGTGCTTAATATTAAGCTCCTGGTATACCTAGAAGCTAATGACATCCTGAAGTGATTGCCAATACGGTTCTACAGGGTTTCTAGCTTATGCCGTTCACATCTGCAGTAAGGCCATCGAGAGGCGCGGGGAGGTGCTTGCCATCTCCTTCGATAACTCGAATGGTTTCTATAGGGTCTGGCACGGAAGCCTTATTAGTAAGCTTCCTTCATTCGGTCTGCCTGGTGATGGTATGTGTGATTGGATTGCAGATTTCTTGTGGGATCGGTCCATTCCAGTCGTTATCGATGGGTTCTCGTCTGACCAATTGGATATTTATACCGGGGTCCCTCAAGGGTTGGTAAAGTAAGTAAAGTGCTTGAAACTTGGCTATGCAGACGACAGCACTGTTGCTGAGAGGTACTGTTCCATCCTTGTCCTTTGTGAGGCTGTGGTGGAGCGTTTGAGCTTATCTTTGAAGCCAGTCTCCAAATGGGGCGATGCCAATTTGGTCTGGTTCTTTGCTGCTAAAACTCAGGCGTGTTTTTCTCTGTTAAAATGTGCCAATTCTACTCGGCTCTTTCCTTCCGAGGTGTAAACGTGCCGATAATGGACCATCTTGTGCTTCTTGGCGTTACTTTTAACACGATCCTCAATTTTGATCCACACATTGAGGCAAAGGTTCAACTGGCTGCCATAAAATTGGGGATCCCCACAAAAGTGAGACGGTTCTTCACGCCAGAACAATTGCTCAAGTTGTGTCAAGCTCGTCAAGCGCTAGTTAGATGATGTATGGAGTACTGTTATCATTTCTGGGCCGGATCTGCCAAAAACCAGCTTCATGCACTTAAGTTGATCAAAAAACGGACCAAGAAGATCGGCAATGAGACACTGGTCGAATCGTAGCTCCAGAGCCTTAAACAACGTCGCCGAGTTGCGAGCTTGTCGGTTTTAATCGGTTAAATTTCGGGAAGTGTGCGATAGAAATGTACGATCTGATTCCACCTAGCCCATTCCATAATCGGACTATAAGACTTACGGCGATGTACCATTGGTACATGGTGGACATCCCACCCATACACACTAAACATTTTGGGAATACGTAGATTGTACGTACAGCTAAAGAGTGGCATTCCCTACCGGAGTTTGTGTTGCTCGATAGCTACAACTTAGGAGTGTTTAAGTCAAGAGTGAATAGGTAACTTTTAGGCAAGCGTGTTTAATCGTCGACCACGACATCGCTTACCATCTGGTGAAGAAGTAGTCTAGCGCAAGCCTTCCAAATATAAATGAAATGCATTCCCCCTATTGCAAAGCTTACCACGCAGTGGATAGTAGATCCTAGAGCAGTGATGGCCCAGTGGTAACGGACACAATTTACAAGTATGGTCGTGGATTCAAACCCAGGCAAGTGCTTTAATTTGTGTAATTTATTTCATCACTATTGTTCTCAAAACACTGAAGTAAAAATGCATTGCATTGCAATGCAAATCTAAGACATGTACGAGTAACATCCATCAAACCACATTGGTCCCACGTGGTGGATTTCGGCCCATTACCTCTTACAGAGAGGGGGCCTAAACGCACAATAGACCAAATGGGAGTTTAAGTTCAGAAAAGAGGGTCCATCTATCCTGTCCTATCCTAATGCTTACGACGCCTATCGTTTGCAATTACTTCTACACATTTTTTTGTATTATTCTTCTTACCCACATATCTGTAATATTGAATGAGTCTAAAAAAATGTTTATTTCATTCCTACTCTTAGTTTTTCTCCAAGACCATTTATGCTGATACTACTATATTCAATTGATGTACTAAAAACCTATTCTCGATGTCAACACTGCATCTTTCTTTACAATGATAACATTTAAATTAACTGTTTAGATTTAAGAAGAAAAGCATTGTAACTTAAAATTACAATATCATCATCATCATCAGCCTATTAATGTTCCCACTGCTGGGACACAGGCCTCCTCTCTGTGAGAGGGGATGGGCCGTAATCCACCACGCGGGCTCAGTGCGGGTTGGTGGATGTCACATGTCTTCGAATTTTTGGTTCTAGGACATGCCGGTTTCCTCACGATGTTTTCCTTCACCGTTTTGAGAGCAGTGGTGATGAAATAATTTACACAAAGTAAAGCGCCTGCTTTGGCTCGAACCCACGACCTACAACTTGTAAGACGCGGCCGTTACCACTGGGCCACCATTGCTCTCAAATTAAATTACAATATAGTAAAATATAAATAGAGCAAAATTTAAAATGTATTACATTGTATGTCAATTTAAATTACTTTAAAACAAAGAAACCCTTGTTACCAAAACTTTTGTGTAGGTATTGGAACTTGATCGACAAGTATACTTTAGTAGAAACATTGTTCATTTTTAATTACAATAAAATTATTCCATTTTACAAATCAAATAAAATTATTAAATTTCACATTTTCTTATCCTTTATTTCTGCCTCTTAAATACGGTTAAGAGGCAGAAATAAAGGTCTGTCCTTGCTGATTTCATATGACATAAAGTTGTACCAATGTGTAACTAAAGTTATAATGTTATTCAAATTGGGTGTTGATATGTGGATACTGGACGTTACATACAGTGATTGTCCTTTGTGAAAGGGGATTGTTAAAGTTCATAAAATCAAGCATTGTAAGGAATGACGGAAAAGCAGACTGTTTTAAGGACCGTGCTGAAATAAAACTACACCAATAATCACTATCACCACACAACAAAAATATCTAGTATTTTTTTACTTCGTGTATTATTTGTCTTACTGACTGTAGGTACAATCGGCCAAATCTATATCTGATCACCGTAAGGACTATTTTAGCTTGCAGGGGTCGCCCGCTAAATTAACGCCGACATACTCATCAACCAATATTATCGCAGCATCGGGTGACTGTTTCTCTAGTACCTGTCAGCCCCTTGTTTTTGTAATTAAAAAAAGACGGCAAAAATCAAACAAGTCATTTGGCTATGGTCGACGCAAAAAGGGCGGTACCTAGTACACTACCTAACCGAAGCGGGGCGCGGGATATCGAGATGCAGTATAATGAAATAGCGGTAGGTAGGTAGGTGTCGGCATACCTACCAACCTACCGCTTTCAGGTTTAAATTCGAAGCGAATCAAAGCGTCAATCTAAAATAATATTGACCACATTGACCGTCTTCTAAGCATTGACCATTGACATTCGTAGGTAATGAGATTGCAGACGCGCTGTGTACAAAATTAGCACTTCATTATTTTTATCTCTATGGGTTACACATTTGTTCATTACGTAGCGAAGATAATAGTCAATCAATACTCAATATGATAGGTATGTTATTTATTTATGAACGCTTCGCATCTAAGAAGAAATTGTACCGAACGAACGAGTTTGCGTGCGTTTGCCGCCGCCGCGTCCGCCCGCTTCGACCGCAACCATTGTTTTTGTGTTTTATTCATTTTAATACTTACCGTGAATGAAAATGACACAAATTTACAATGTCGATTTTTCATGCATTTATGATATTAAATAAGTGAACTCTAATGATTGTAATATTTTTTTGAAGCGTTTGTAGCTTAGAAAAACAAAATAATTAAAAATCTTAAAATTGCGTGCCCTAATTTGGCACAAATTTATTTAATAGGCATATGTAAGTGATCTGATAAAGGAAATAGTTATTTCATAAACTGTAATTTTTTTTTTGCACTATATTTTACATATTGACCCTATGTCAGTTTGCATTGGACGATTATGACACAAATTGGGTTTGCACACTCCGCAAACTATCCTAGATATAATACCATAAATATTTTAAACTTTAAATATTTTTTGCCCGTTTTGATTTGAATAAAAATTATCAACCACAAATCAGCGAATTACTGAAAATGCAAGTATCAGATCTGACACAAAACGCAATAATAACCTTCATAGGTACGACTGTATCCACAGGCAAGAAATAAGCAACTTTAGAATTTTTTAAACTTATGACATCAAAATAGCCTAGCGCTATCGGTCTAATTGGCCACTAGGTCACCAAATGGTAAGAAATTATGTAGTTTATGGTGAAGCACGCATGCCTAGAAGTAAACTATTCACCCTTGACTTACATATGACCAGATTGAATAAAGATTAAATAAGATTGTATAAACACAGACTGCGGCAGGGAATACCACGCTTTAGCTGTACGCATAAGGAAAGTATTTCCAAAACGTTAAGTGCCTAGGTAGGATGTCCACAGGATGTCCAGTTAAAGTCCGTGATTAGACCGGTCGTACTGTATGTATCGGCGTGTTAGGCTGTGGAAAAAATGGATGAAAAGAGATAGCACGTAGCAGAGATGAGAATGTTAAGATGGATGTGCGGAGTGACAAGAATGGATAAAGTGAGAAATGACAGAAAAGTTGAAAGAAAACCGTTTGTCCTGGTATGGTCATGTGTTGAGGAGGGATGAAACGCATGTTACTCAAAGAGTTATGAATATAAATATGGTTGCATGGAGAGAGATGGGACGGACAAAGAAAAGATGGATGGATAAACTGGAGTGATATGAAACAAGAGGGAGTCAGTGATAGCGTGACGGGGAAAAGGGCGGTTTGGATGAAAAACGTGTTGTGCCAATCCCAAGTAACATGGGACAAGGGCAGGAAGATGATGATGTTAATGATGATGAGTTGGTATGTCCACCCTGTACTGAGGAGGGCATACCATGTAGGAGGTAATCTCTGGAAATTTTGAGCCAATTACGGAAATCTTTCCTGGATATACAGACGCCGTAAAAAAATGCATTGATAGGCTAGGAGAAAAGCTGGTTCTAAAATTTTTCGAAGCAATGTTGGCTTCTTCAATTTTCATCAGGATATCAACTTCCTTCCTTGTAATTTAATGGCCCATTATTTTTAAGGAAAAGCTTATTATTTTTGGTGGACATAATTAAAAAGGAAGTCGTAAATATATCTCGTTATTTTTTTGTTAAATTTAATTAACAAGCAAAACCTTAGAATAATAACGCACAAAGCATTGGGAAGAGTGTAACGCTCTGGGACAATAAAGTTTGAGAAACGAAAAAAGCTTTGTTTTGTTCTGTACGCATAAGTAGTTAAGCGGTTCCTTTCAATCAGCACTGAAAAACTTATATATTTGAATAAATGGCGAATGATTTGTATCAATATTTGCTAAGTATATTATTGTGTATTGCATAAACAAGCTAGCATGGAATGTTTCAGTATTCTAATGTTTCAGAATTAGTAACAGTGAATGGAATAATTGTATTTGTTAAGCAAATTTATTGACATTTATATTGCCATAATATACCAATCTCAGTAATAAAACCGAAGACTTGCTCACAGTAGGGGGAGATGAAGGTAATGACTTCATCTCCCCCTACTGTGAGCAAGTATAGGATCACCTAAACGAGAAATGAAATAAAATCAAATATCAACTATTTACTACTTTGTTCTTATAATAAACATTACTATTTTAACTATTAATTGAAATCAACTTAAATCACTTTGGCTTATTAATTATGGAACAATAAAGACAAAAAAATACCGGTTCGATCAACATTGTCAATATCTGTTGGCAATGGTGATTAGCATGTGGACACTTGAGATCAACACAATTCGCACTCATAATTGCGAGCAGAGTCCACTGTCGGCATGAGCCCAAAGCCTACAAAGAGTGCACCGAGACCATGTACGTCATGTATTGTCTCGTACGTCCGTCATCGAAGTTAGGTAATGTGGGCAATGGAGGTTACTATGTTAGTTGTTATTGGAGTCACCTGGCTCCGATTGCCTACATGGGCAAAACGGAGGCAAATATCCTAACAATAAGGGTTTTAAATCTCAATATAAATGTTACGATTATTACATATTACAAGTACTGAAATAGAGATTTAATAATTTAAGATTATCTTCGGATTTATCCGCTCGAAAATGCTCTCTGGTGCGTACAATGAATACCGCAAAGCTAGCGCGGTATGATGGCATCACTTCCTCGCGTTCGTTTTTTGTTATTTTGTGGTGATCACCATTGCCAACTGACTCCAATTGCCTACATCTTCCCTAACTACAATTTCCAGAATCTCTTCATTTTACACACCTTTACAGTTTAAATTTTACCTACATAAAAGATTTTCTAAGAATCGACAACCTTTCGAAGACATGGCTTATGGACATCAAAAGTGTGCCAATTACGTTATCTTTTTTTCAAGAAGCTGTCTCAAGAAATTGGTCAAAGTAAGGGCAAAGAAAAATGACCTTAAACTAAATATCATTTTAACTTTGACCTTATATTTTCATCACATTAAAGTTGCTCGGGACATAAAAACTACCTGTTTAAAAGATTATCTATTTGATCTTTTATAAAACAGCGATACTTTCTCTTCTGAGATTTTCTTTGAGCAAATAATAAGTATAATATATTATTATGATCGAGTTTCTTAGTAAGTTTTCTTTTTAACCTCCGACGGAAAAAGAAGGGTGTTGTAAGTTTGACGTATTTACCTGTGTATTTGTGTATCTGTCTGTGACATCATAGCTCTTTAACGGATAAAACTGATTTTAATAGTGATTTTTTTTTGAAAGGTGACTTTATCGAGAGTGTTCTTAACTGAAATAAATGTATGATGAAAATCAGTTAAACCGTTCAAAAATTATGGGCGTTTTACTGTTTAAATCGAGATAATTTCGCAAGATATCGTGTCATAATTACGTGTTTAATAGATTGTCGATCAAAGCGCGTCAACTAATAGATAAATTATGTATCACACCATAAAAATGTGTCGGGGGTTTTTAAATTTTACTTGTTCTTCGTCGTGACGATGATTCCAAATTAAATGTATTTTGACAAGAATTCAGTCACGTCGACAGAGTTAGGGTTTGCCTCGTAATGTTCTTTCAGGGTGCAGATGTTGTCTCTGCACAGAGAACACGACAAGAGGTGACGTATTGTTTGAGACGTGGCTCCACAATTGCATTCTGGCTCAATAATAATATTGCTTTTGTATAAACGAAACAATATAATTTATCTTGGGTATCAGACTCAAATTATCTATTACGAAAACTCCATCATGCATTAATGCATGGATGTATGTGCATAGCAATATGCGTCAGCCTATTATGTCGCATAGGAAGGTTCTTCGAAGATTACTTTTCACTAAACAGTAAAAGTACTTAGATAAAAACTGTTAGTTATGACTGATCAATGCTTGTTTCTTCTCTGTATGACAAGATACATTTTCCCTGCAGGGGACAGTTACAGGACTTATGATTGAAGGAATATTTCATATTCACATAAAAAATTGGAATGACGAAAATGTTCAGTAAAACTGGCTAAGTGCAAGTCGGACTCGCGCACGTAGGGTTCCGTACCATTATCTCAAAAAAACGGTACAAAAATCACGTTTGTTGTATGGGAGCCCTACTTAAATATCAATTTTATTTTGTTTTTAGTATTTGCTGTTATAGCGGCAGCAGAATTTCAACATTTGTGAAAATTTCAACTGTCTAGCTATCACGGTTCATGAGATACAGCCTGGTGACAGACAGATAGACAGACAGACGGACCGCGGAGTCTCATAGGGTCCCGTTTTTACCCTTTGGGTAAAAAATCAAAATCAAATCAATTTTTTTATTTCACATAGGCCTACATGGGCACTTATAAAACGTCGACAAAATGTGCACGGTTCGAGTTGGTCGTTTCTTCCTATGGAGAAGAACCGGCAAGAAACTCCATGGTTACTCTTTTAAAAATGGTTTGGTTTTACAATATTTCCATGTTACAGCATTAGTACTTAGATATGGGGGGACAACGTAGGCCCGAATTATGACAATAAGTCGTAAGAAACTAAAAAAAAAAGAAAAAGATTATATAAAAAAGTTAACAAATGTTAACTAGCATCTAGAAGGCCTACAATGTTCACACATTCACAAAACAATCGGTAAAAGAATCTATACAAAGGTAAAAATAAATAAAAATAAGTTTATCAAGACTAAATTTAACATGTTGCACAAATTTTGTTATCAGTGCTGTAACTATTCTTAGCAAAGGGCTTTAAAGATGATTGAAAACCATTGTAAAAAGTCTAATTAAAAGAAGGAAAGAAAAAATGAGATTGAGAATAGTTAGAGACATCCACATATTTGTGCCGTTTACAAGTTACCAGGGAAGCTGCATGCGCAGAAGGAGCTAAGGCCAAATGTTTTTATCTTCAACGTAGTCCTTGATTTTATAATATGCTTTTTTAATAAGGATACGTTTGATGTAGTTTTTGAACCTTCCATCGGTCAGTTCTATAACTGACTTTGGCAACTTGTTATAAAAGCGTATACTGTTTATAAGAAAAGACTTGCTAGTTTTCGTTAATCTGAATTTGGGTATTACAATTTCGTGCTTACTGCGTGTATTTAAATTATGGAAGTCGCTTCTAGTTTTGAAAAGCCCCCGATTTTTACGGACATACAAAATACATTCCAAAATATAAAGTGAAGGTAGAGTCAGTATATCGATCTCTTTAAATTTTTCTCTGAGGGACTCGCCAGGACCCATTTTATAGATTGCGCGGATTGCCCTCTTTTGTAGGATGAAAATTGAGTCAACGTCTGCTGCTGATCCCCACAGCAGAATGCCATAAGACATAATACTGTGGAAATAAGCATAGTATACTAACCTAGCTGTAGCTACATCGGTTAGCTTTCTTATTTTCCTTACTGCATATGCAGCCGAACTTAACCTACCCGAAAGAGTTCTAATGTGCGCGCCCCACTGCAATTTTGAATCGATAGTAATCCCTAAGAATACAGTTTCCGTTATAACTTCAAGATTAGATTAGGTACGGAACCCTAAAAACTGCCGGTGCCAGTAAAAGAATGAAAACATAACTGTCGAAATGCGAGTTCTACTTACTCATCCGGGGAATGCAAATAAAATATTCAAAGAAAATAAACGCTATTTGACAATACAATTTTAACAAGCTACAAAAACCAACGAACATTAAACAGGTACCTAACTTAATAGGGATTGTTGTGGCCTTGACCTTGTCTCAGGAATCTGACTTTTCCAGAGAATTCAAAGGGATGCCCGAACCTTTGCAATTGAAGTGACTCAAATACATTGTGTCTTGTCATTATGTACTTTTATATCATCAAATTATTTTTTGACCTTTCTATTTATAACGTAGACTAGATGCTTGAATGCCTACGTGATTTCTTTTGAATATAGGTGAGCAGATTTAGATCTTGACTCCTTTTACAATTAATTGATATTCACAAATTTATATGGAGATTGATCTTGAATACCTGTTTGAAAAGAAGGTCATCGAAATGTGAAACTGAATGGCCACCCAAATCTTTAATATGTATAATTACTCAGCAAACAACACTGTACAAGTCGAAAATTTTCGATTTTTAAAATGTTATAAGGTAGCTTCATCGCAGATCGAACTATGTCACATTTAGCGTTCAAACAAAATACAGGTGAGTAATCAAATAGTAATAGTGCACAGCACCTAAGTAAGTCCATCACTACCCGACTACGGCGTCCCAAAATGTTTGTTGATCGGTATATAAGTATGTATGCATTTAAGTTAATTTGTTCCCTCAGACTCTGCGAAAACTTTGCAGAATGTATTGTTTTGTTACGGTAGGTGGCATAAAACCACGGTTATCCTCTGAACACCACTATGAATATATATGCCATACAATTAAATATTTATTACATGTAAGTTGTTTATTTAATACCTGATACTTAAGAAAAGTTTGTACATAGAAAACAATTTCAGACGTGAATATTTTCTCGTTTCACAATTTTTAGAACGTGAATTTTTTTTGCTTGTACGAAATCGCATTTATGTATTTATTTACTTATGATCAGCTGAATTAAAGTTTGGGCTAAATACATTTTAGTTTTAAATGGTAGGAAACTCTGAAGAGTTTTTAAAGAGTGGAAGGAGAAATGGACCTTACGACTAACTTCATTTACTCGGGCGCACAGTTGGCGCAGTGGTTGAGCGATTGACTGCTGCGCCGCGTGTCGCGGGTTCGATTCCCGCACGGAACAAATATTTATATGACCTACAGATAGTTGTTCCGGCTCTGGGTGTTTGTGCATGTGAGTTTATATGTTTGTAAACGCACCCACGCTACAGGAGAAATTCCTAGTGTGGGGCAATGTTTTTATAAAAAAACAAAAACAAAAACTTGCGCTCGCCAAGTAAGATTGCTGTCAAATAAGACACCGAGATTCTTTGCTGTATCGGTGTAAGCTGGTCCAGCCGTTAAGGAATAATGGCGTCAAGGTAGAAGTGTCAAGCGCAGTGCGATAACATCGACTGCCTATAATCATGGCCTGGGACTTGGAAGGGTTAATCTGTAAGCCATAAGTCTTAGCCCATTCACTGATTCTTTTCAGGTCACGAATCATGTCATTAATCGCTGAGTCCGCGTCTGCGAGCAGGAAGTGTTTATAAAGCTGCAAATCGTCTGCGCAAAGATGGAAGTTGGAGGTGATAACCTTGGTAACAGTATTTATGAAGATAGAGAAAAGAAGAGGAGAGAGAACGCCACCCTGAGAAACACCAGCAGTGAGATCACACCAGTCAAAGAAGATCTCTTCAAGGCGAACACACTAAGAGCGATCCCGAAGATATGAGTCAAACCAGGCTAATGCAGAAGAAGAGAAGTTAATAGATTGCAAGATCCCAAGCAGAATGTCGAAATCCACAGAGTTGAATGCGACAACACATATAACACGGTTAGAAACTTATTGTCCATAGCCCAGCGGATGTCATGACCCACTCTTTCGGAAGCTCTACTGATGTCATCGAGCATTTTACTGAGACTCTCCATGGTCTCAGCCATGACAACTATGTCGTCGGCAAACCGAAGGTGAGTAATGTACTTGTGTTGATGCCCAGCCCCCTCCAGTCCAGAACCTTGAAGACATCCTCCAGCGCAGCAGTGAACAGTTTCGGAGAAATGACGTCTCCCTGTCTCACGCCGCGCTGGAGAAGGATTGGTTTCCTGGTCTGATCCTAAAGACGGACTGACATGGTGGCGTTTTTGTACAAACACTTCAACACCTCAGTGTACCAGTAGTCGATCTGGCACCGTTGGAGAGACTGCAGTACAGCCCAAGTCTCTATCGAATCGAAGGCTTTCTCGTAGTCCACAAACGCTAAACAGAGAGGCAGGTTATACTCTTCGGTCTTCTGTATGACCTGCCGCAGCTTATGTATGTGGTCTACGGTGCTAAAGCCTTTTCGGAATCCGGCTTGTTCGGGGGGCTGAAAATCGTCTAACCTGCACGCGAGACGATTCGTGATGAGAAAACAACTTGTAGACATGGCTAAGAAGTGAGATGGGCCTATAGTTCTTCAACCGGGCATTGTCGCCCTTCTTGAAGAAGAGTACCACCACACCCCTGCACCATGCCTGTGGCGTTTTGCCCTCGAGTATGACGGAATCAAACAGCTTCTGAAGGGCCCTAAGGACCCGTTTTCCACCCGCCTTCAGGAGTACGGCCGTAATTCCGTCATCACCCGGCGCCTTGTTGTTTTTGAGCTGTATCAGAGCCATCCATATCTCGTACAGGCTGACGTCCGGGAAATCTTCGGTATAGTGTCGGGTCAATCAAGCTCTTGGGTCGTTTGCTAGACTCGCAACGGGCTTGCTGATCGATGTGTACAACTAGAATGTCTCGATCTCCCAGAGAAGCTCCGGTTTGGCGGATATGATCGTGCCATCGTCGGTCTTCAGTTTCGTGAGTTGGATCTGCCCAATAGCCAGATACCTTGAAAACACCTTGGAGCCTTTATTTCGCTCGATCGCGTCTTTAATACGCTCGGTATTGAAGCGGCGGAGGTCTCTTTGCAAGATGAGTCTTGAAAATTAGACCCGAACCTAGGTGTATGATGATAGATTTCATTTTAGCTAAACAAAATATTTTGGTACACAGTCTAGTGGTAAGAAATAGGTATAAGGTCTTTGCTATAGACATATATCAGTACTCGATCTGTGCCACTGTCATATGGATATTATCGAGTTTAGTTTTAGAGCGATCTACAAATTTAGTCAAATGTCTGTAAGAATCGTCCTTGACTGCCGCTAAGTTAAAAAGTTTTCAACACACCTTATTAGGTGAGTAATAAGTGATGTAATAAGGTGAGCCTTATTACATCACTTTTAGGGTCATAAACCGAGCTATAACGCGTATAAGCTATAGTGCGTAAATATATAAATACCTTTTTTTTTAGTAACAACAAACAGGTTTTATGCCGCTGTAAATACCTATACATTTTTGGAATAAATAAATGTGTACATCGGTAATTAAGTCAAACAAACATTTATTATTATCAAATTATTCATAATTCACAATAATTTGTTATAAAGTATTTGGATTTTATCACATAAAATTATAATTTTGAAATAGGCTGTATGTTCTTCACACACCTTGCATTAGGCGCGTGAATAAAAAGCTTGCGCGTCATTTCCCATAATTTGTCACTGTGTGGTAAATTATTTTAGAAATGTTAAGTTTTCGTGAGAAGATGAACAATTGATAGAGTTAATAACCGCGCCAGAAATACTAAATGAAGCACAATATGCAAACTATAGCCTAATCCCTGCAAAATCTAGAGAAAAGTGCTTAGGCTGCCTACAATGGAAGAGTAAGAATAATATCCAGTTATTTTCAGAAAATGTGGTTTTGGCGTATTTCTCTGAACTCGCCTATACATAAAAGCCCAGATCCCTGTGGTGCATCTATTTCTGGTGGTGCTCAAACATGTTGTTGGTATCATAAAACCTGATGGCATTTAAGAAGAGACGGCTCGGACGGATATATTAGTTGGAAATCCAATGTTTTGTCACCAGCCGACGTTGCAATTGCTATCCAAATCAATCCAATATCGCTTTGAAAATTGTACGTTCACCAATTGTTTTAATAATTAAACGATATAAGCAATACATGTTTGTTTTTTCCACGCAAATGTTTTGAAAACTTCGTATGAATCTCGTGAGCTCTACTCATTACACGCTTGGCTGAATTACGCCCTCACCTACGGCTCGGGCTGCAACCCACAACCTCGTGTTATAGAACAACTTAGCTCACTTGTATAGTAATAAAATAAATTTTAACAAAATGGTTTAAATATAATAATTTAATTTTAAGAAGCAAAATGTGAAAATAAACATGATTCATCAACCTGTATCCATCGATGGGTCATTAAAATGAAGTGAAAACAAGCGAGAATGTGGTGAAGGTGTCCATTAGCTTGTTCTATATTCACTTATTTCTTAAATAAGTATTCTTAGGAAACCTGTGTACAATCAATATTAGATAAATAAGAAATAAACTTTATGTAATAAATTAAAGTAAGTAAAATAAAAATATAGTATCGATAAATCTTTCTTGTGACTGTTATCACATCTCTAACATCAGAACATAAGTACGTAAACTGTCAAAGCTCTATCAGCGAACGCATAAAATTTATTATTTCACTAAATATAATGGTTTAAATAATACTATACGTCTTTGACGTATTTAGAACTAAGATTTCTTTATTCGGGAAAGCCTTTCAAATGTATTCCCTGCACAATAATTTCAGTATGCTAGTCGATAACTCACCTGTGGAAAGATATCCTTTGATTATTGTCTGTTAATACGCTCATTCTACTTTTGCAACCGATAGCTACACACGACATGGTTCTTGCAGATATTTAAACAATAACATTCTGCCTGATCTACCTACGAAATCTATCTACGCAACAAAGGCGTGAAAACAGCGAAAAACTTTAATTACAGCTGCTAACCGATAGGTTACAACAGTGACTAAAAAAGTTATCTCTTTGACGGATGGTAGCGTTTATCTATGTTTGTCTCTTTTTATTTCATAGAGTTTTTCTATATGAAAGACCGAAAGAATTGACAGTTTCTTTTTCGTCGTAAATACATTACCTCTAGGTTACTATGCAAACTCTCTAGGATCTTGGATGACTTGTCGTAAACTAAAATCACTAAATTATTATTATAAATATTTAATGATACCGACATCTATAATTAGCAATACTGTGTTAGAATGAAGGTGATGCGGAAAGTAACAAATATTTAAGTACCGGCACAGAAACAACTAAAAGTGATCGTACACACCGGCTCAATTAAAAAGTAGATTGGCGAACGGACAAAACAATAACAATATTAATTACGCCGGCGCGCTTTCCTTTGATCCCTTGAGGGTGTAGCAGCAGCCTCAATCGTGCTCACATGCGTTGATGAAGAATGTTCCCCAGCCTGTGTAGCGTTACCAGATAGGGGATCTGGTAACGCTACACAGGCTGGGGCAGTAGCCTTGGGAAACCGCGACACCAGAGCTTGAAGTTCCCCCGGAGTTTCGACCTTGTGGCGCTTGGTATCAAGTGTGATGATCACGATCTTGCCCTCCACCGACCAGCAACTCTGGACCCCAAAATGCTTGCGCGCATCCATAAAAGTGCGGTGCCTTGTGTGTGTCAGGAATTTTGATATAGTGATGCCCGTGCCTTTTAGGGACTTCTTGTTTTCCCAGAACATATGTCGGTGCTTAGTGGTATACAGCCTTACTAGTATAGGCCTAGCTTTGCCCCGTGCAGAACCAACCTATGGCAAACATGGATGCTGTCCTTCCTAATTTCAGGTATGTTTATTTGGTTGGATAACAACTTCAGGCAACTTTTCCCTGGGATGCTCAGTGATACCATGGAACAGGAGAACCTTCCTCCGCATAAAGGTTTCATGTCTGTCCAGCCCGAGAGACAACATCTCAATTTGATTCTTAAATTTAGAGAGTGCCTGCCATACAAACGATTTAAAGTCAGCAAAATCATTTGCAAGTGTTGTTATTTTCACTGCAGGCCGGGTTTCAAAGGACGCATTCTTTAGCTTTTTCTCATACTCTGCCATCCGTGAATTGAACAGCACCTCGAGATCTTCCAGACTTGTTGCCAATTTAGAGTCCATGGTATGTGTGAAGAAAAGATAGGAAAGGTATATCATATAGGTATTGAAATAGTAAGTAGAGAGCGTAGGGTGTTACCACCCTAAAATAGAAAAATATTGGGCGCCATATTGTGGGCGCCCAATATTTTTTTTCTTCCTAATCCATAGTGTGGGGTATCAAAATAAAGTTTTAAGTGGTGATTTCAAAAATATATAGCATCAATATATGCAGTCGGAGGATACATCTGCTTTTGGTCAGCCAGGTCGCGAATATATATCCGCTCTATAACTATCTGCTCAGCATGATTTTCTTCTTGGTTACGTATTTTTAGTTTGCTTCTTAAGCATTCGAGTTTTTTGATTTTTGGGTTTCATTTTTTGTCTTCATATTTCTCTATCAACCTTCACACAAAGACGCAATCCATCCATCGTTTCCTATGCCTAGGTCTTTCCCTACTTTTATAGCAATCCACATCCACATTCACACTCAAGTCAAAACTTTCCTTACGTAATTTTCACTCACTTTGCCGTATCACAGGCCCATTATTGCCCACAACCGAGAGCCCAAGTCTTTTGCTTCACTCATGTTCATGCAATTGGATGTAAGCACAGAAATAAAGTAGGTAGTTGCCGAAATTTTCGAGTAAAACCTCAGGCAAAAACTAGTTTTCAAATAACCCCTCTATGTTAAGTAGCCTGTTAAGACCAAATGCGCTCCTGATATTCCCCGTAATTATACCACGTTTACGTAAAACTGACGAACTCTGATTTTTCTGGCTTCGTTAAATCTCGTCAATTTTATAAAAACGTTGTACCGACATGCCCCAGAATTTCACGGTTTTTATTTATAGCTACTTTTCTTTCCATGCAATTAAATAAGCTTGTTTCAGTCAGTGATGTTCCTCTGTTAATTTCATTTAAAGGGATTTCAGCTATTCGAAAACAACGCTTTGAGTTTTGTAAGTACCATATTTAATTATTTATTTTGTAAGAACATTCTAAAGGTCTATCCACACATATTAGGGCCGTGCCCGGGACGTGAAAGGGCCGGGCCCAATCATTGAAGCTTCGTCACTGGCCCGTGCACGGCCCGTGCAAGGACGTGTGTGAACGAGTTCATATAAAATGTACACAACGATTATTTTTTGAGCCCCTGACGCGGCATGTTCCGTCCACGTCCCGGGCACGGCCCTGATATGTGTGGATAGACCTTTAGGGTGCTGTTTTAGACCATTGAGTTATTGTAAAAGGAAAACATTACGAAATAAAATAAAATATCCTATTAGCAGGCTTTTCAGTGTGTATGAAAAGAGGGGATTTTGATCTGTATACTCGTAAATATGTCTTGTAAAAACAAGATTGGCACTTGTCTAGGTTAATAAAAATAATGCTGTTCGTTAGTTAGCGCACCATCTGAGAACCGCTAGACTGGATAAAAAAAACTGGAAATTTGAATAGAATCGAATGTTTTTTTTATAGGCTTTTTGCTTGAATCCAATTTGAACAGGGCAACGTCTGTTGGGTCAGCTTGTCGTCAAATAAACTCATTTCAATAAACTAGGAAAAAAACCTAGGTTTATCTTATAACTTAAGTCTTTTAGTTAGTCACCTCATGAGTAATAATAACATTTCTTAATAATTAATAAAAGACAAATTATTAAGATTATGTAACGCAATCTCAATATATTTTTTTTTGCGAACTTTCAAGTTAAAGAAGCATAAAATATTGATATTAAAGTTACCACTCAAGTTACAGATGTTTCTACGTCGATTTTTGTTATTTTTTTCAACATAACATCGTAAAGGTCTTTCCTTCGAATATGTCTGTCTTTGTAGAAAAATTTGAATAAACATGTGCGTGTGAACTGAGGGACCACACTTTGTGTGGTCACACTACTCTTATCTATTTTTATAGGATTAAAAAATAATATTATCTCAGCTAAGAGGTAAGAAATACACAGTTTTAGATAACTATTATTTAGTAGAAACTTTATACTAAAAGTTAAGTATACTAGTCTGTATGATATTATTCTCGTCTAGCAGCTAGTACATGCACATATGTCAGTGGATGTGAGGATTGAGGGACCACAGTTTAGTCGTTATATATTTTTTATCTTTGATGCTTTGTGGTCTGTTATTATGTAAATATCTTTACAAATTCGTTACTAAATGTCTAGTTTTTCTGATATTCCTTTCGTCTAGCAGCTAGTACATACACATATGTCAGTGAATGTGAGGATTGAGGGACCACAGTTTAGTCGTTATATATATTTTTATATTTGATGCTTTGTGGTTTGTTATTTAGTAAATATCTTTACAAATTCTTTATTAAATGTCTGTAGTCACAAAACCTTATTTTTCAGATACTTGCCGAGATCTGGCTAATGGTATGTGAGGATTGAGGGACCGCACTTTAAGGGCTGTAGTTTTTAATATATTTATTTACAAATGCCCAGATTTGTTCTACAATTGTTTTAAGTCTACTTCCAAATCCTACGATATTTATTTTGCGAGATACCAGTGTGGTACACGCACATGAATATACGACAACGACATAATAGCGAAATATTTTAGACTTCTACATATCAGGACTATCCTTTGTATAGGTAGTCTCTTATGGATAGAATATGTTAGTAGGTATTATGATTTGAATAGCATGACCACAGACATAAATCTAACTAGATAACGCAAGTTCCTCCATCTGTATAAAAACCAAGCGTGCCACTTTATCACAAACAATTTTAGGATAAATTTACTTACCAATTACAGAAAATATTTCCGTTGCCTCGGCCAATTTTGTTCTGTACAGTTTATATAGCTCATATGGCATAATTAGGCATTTTTATACATTTCGGTGGATGTCCGGTGCCGATAATGCTAAATGAAACAGCTCAAAGTACGGTCATAGCTCGTACTTTTACTCCGTTTTTGACAAACGAAGTACATACGCGTCATCTAGTTAGATTTATATCTGTGAGCATGACATAATCTTGAAATATTATCTCAAAAGCGACTCGAGAAAATTCAACATTTGTGTATGAAGTTTTTTGATAAATCTTCAGACAGCCTCGTAAGTTTACCCTTCACAAGTGCTAGGACAAGAAGTATGAGGTCCTGGGTTAAATGCCTCTCCATCTGAAAATTATAGGTATTCAAAGTATGAGTATAAACGTGATATTACGTTGTTTGTGTTGTGGTGTTCTGCTAAACAGAACCACATATTTTTAAGTCTATTTACAATTCATAACACTGTACAAACCATACCTTCATATCTGTTGATAGTGTATCAAATTTTGTAATTCATTTTTATGTTTTCTTTCTGTTGTTATCATCTGAAAAGCATACTTTTAGTTATATCTGATTGTTTTAATATCTGAAACTTAAATTATATTGATAATTTGTAATTCTTGCAATATTTTTCTACTGTGACATTTTCATATGACATGACATCTGTCTGTCTTTTTTATTTTTCTTAAATCATAGACCGTAACATAAGTACCATGGACTAGACCTCCTTTAAGCTAGGTATACATTATTATAAAAGTACCGTAGACTGACCCCCTTTGTGAACCGTTTTTATTCGTTCTGGTCTTATTTTCTTAATAGAAATTTGAATTTAAAATTTAGACGATATGACACAGAACGATGAAAAACGGGCGTCAGCTTTTTAGTTTGAAATCTGGACTGAACGCCGAAAGTCGTTTGACTACTGAGTTCTATAATACGAAGTGTATCATTTTATCTGAAAAACTCCTGAAAACTCTATAAACTATAATATAAACGGCTTTTGTAATAATATCTGAAGTGCACTAGTTTAAATATATATATATTGAGTGATATACTGTGTATAATTTGCCTGCCTTCCGGCCTACCATCTACCTGCGTATCTACGGCGTGTAACGCCACAGTCCTATCCCCGACTCTCCTTGCTGGCTACCTACCGCACATGGTGTATTACTGCGGCAGACAGGTCATCAGTGGCGCGGCGGTATCCTCGCTGAGGCCGCGCTCGTTCTCCAGTAGTACGCGCAGGGTGCGCACGCTGAACCAGAGGTTGCATATCTTGCGGTGCGCACCACCACCCGTGCCTTCGCACCGTGTCACGCCGCCCTGGGAGAACAGAAGAGATCTTGTCCATCCTGCTGCCTGTCTAGCTGACGACACAAGCAACCAACGACGTGTGAAGCCGCCCCGTTAGTTTATACTCTATATCCTTTTTCGTAGATTTATATTTAATAACCCTATTTTCATCTTATGTTTTTATTAACGTAGCTAACGTTTAGCTCGCTCTGAGCTAACGTTACGCTACAGAGTTTGCACTGGACCCGCGTGGTGAAGGACGGCCGGCTCTTTCTGAGATAGTAGGCCAGTAGTGTCCCAGCAATGGGAACTTTGTATGTTGATTATGCTTTTCTTGTATATATGTATATAAATAATCTGAATCTCTGGAACGGCTCCAACGATTTTCATGAAATTTTGTATGCAGAGGTTTTCTGGGACGATAAATCGATCTATCTAGGTTTCATTTTTAGAAAACGTCGCTTTCTCTATTTTCTCCCGAGCAGATCTCGGTCGCCCAGGTACTACACATTAGAATGGCAATACCGCCGTAATTATAATCAATCCCAAGCGGTGCCTTGACATGATTTATTTCTGTTATAACCATAAATTCAGACAAACAAAGAAATCAGAATTCTACTATATTATTGACATTGCCGAGTTTCCACGAAAGTAGGTGCATAGATTCTAACGGTATATAAGTAGGACACACTCTAAAAGGTTGATTGTCGTTAAGGTATTGTTTTACGAATTAATTATGTAGGTCAAGTCGTCACCTGTAGTAGATTAATGTAGGTAACGTAGAAGCTGGCCTACTAGCCTCTTTGAATAGGTAGGTAAGAAAACAATAGTATAGTGTTAGCTGCGTCTCCAACCTACACCACTCCAAAAAGCCCGCAGCATGTGATCAAGCCTATAAAGCCAACGCGTATCGTGGCCAGGGACTTGTCCGTTCTTCTCCACGGAGGTATTTTCCGAACGGATGTTAGAATCATGTTTCGTCCCGATTTTTACTTACAACACAGTTTCGGTGGACTGTCAACGATTTTGACAGATGATACTAAAGAGTCGAAAGAGAAAGTTTAAAACGTGAACACGCGGAAGTCGGGGTTTTGTCGAAATATATCTAATCGAGACGTGTTTCACCCATTGTATTTGTTAATCGCGCCCGCCGTTCGCAATTGGCGTTGTGGGGCGCCCCTAAAGTGGGTTTAGAGTATATTTTCACGCGCATCGAAGTGCTTTTGCGGGAAACGTGCTGCCTGGTGGACGCCGGCCGGATTCTTCGGTCCAGAAAGCCGACAGTCTATCCCTTATTGTCCTTTATTATATATATTCTCCTATCCCTAACCTCACGGCACGAGATTGATCGACGCCCAGGAGTCTACCGCAGGAATCTAAGGTAAGTACGAATAATATTACCGGCCAACCCTTGTGCCACCTTACACCCGTAGTAGGAACCAATATATCTCTCAATAAGGAGCAAATCCCTAGCTTTCCACTGCCGCGAACTGCGGTGGGATACGGTTCTGATTGGATCCAGGAGTGGCACGCTGCTAATGGGCCCCAGTGATGACCTCCTGGCTTGGGATCCGCAGACCTGTATTTAACAAATCACTTAATCATGATCCAGCCCTAGTTATCCCCTCAGCGTCTCCCTGAGCTGAGGTTGGGGTAGCCCTCAGGGGTCGCTTAGGCTTAGCTTTTTGTGCCTGGCTGGAGGCTCTAGTTCGACGGCGTCCAACAAAAAAAATAATAAAAAAGTGGCCAATGGCTCATTCCCGCATCCAGCTGCGCGCACTTTGCTAATTGTTCCCCTTGATTCTGATCTCTTGATTGATTTTGTAACGTAAATACTAAATTTGTTTATTTTTTTAATTTTAATTACTTTTGTCAATTTCGGATGGTTATTTCATACAATTTCTAAAAATAGTTATAAAGATAAACACGGCGTTTAGATAGAGAGCCACGTTGATTGAAGTGCGGTTTGTTATGATTTCCTTCGTAATTGCATGTTGATTTGACAAAAAGTTTGCGCAATCGGTATGTAGACACCAAGATAACTCTGCGATAGGCTTCGTTTGAATCATGGAAGGTGCAGGTGGTTATGTATACTGGACAGGTACACTGGTACTAACTTTGGGATGAGTCATACCCCATTTAGCGAGAATTTTTCTGCTACTACGAAAAAATGGATCCACAATCAGTTTAGAGATTTCGAGATTGGCATAATGAAAAAATGAAAAAATAGTTCACTATAGGAAAAAACTAATTATAATCATCATCAATACATAAAATAAATCTATTGAAAAGTCGTTTTTATACAACGAAAATATTTCCAAAAAAAATTGCCGACAGAACCCATTTCCAGCATTTTTGGAATGTTTGTCTGTTTATCTGTTTATTTGTGCACGCATCATGTAAAATGTACGAAAAAAAGTGGATAACTTTCATACATTAATATTGTACTAAACTTGAAGTATTACTTAGTTTTTTTTTCATCGCAATCGGTTCACTCTATCAAAAGTTAGATGAATTTAAAGTGTTTAAGAAGTAAAATATCGCAACATACGCAATTCAGATACTCGGACTGTTGAACTCCATATTCGATAGATGGCGTTGTGCATTTCGCGTCGTTTTCTAAATGGCGGTGTTAAGATTTACTGCGGAAGAATGAATATTAAAAAAAAAAAATAGTAGGTAGTTAGGGTCCCTAAAACAAGAACAGAACCAACAATATACCTTCAAGGGCTAATTCAAATGTGGCTAGAGTAAAAATTATAATTCGGGAGTTCGGTCCTAATGCACGTGACTAAAAAAATACGTTTTATGAGATTTTAGGTCTCTAATCATACTACTAATGTCAATAATGGTGTTGACGTGCGTAATATGTTGTCCGTAATTTTTCTGCCGCTATTGCCCTTCTGAATAGCCTTATGATAAACGTGATGACCTTCTTCATTTAAGGTTGCGTGTCCGAGTCCCAGCTAAGGATAGGTATTTTTAAACGGCTTTCCAAAAAGGAGAAGGTTCGACATTAGGTTATTTAATTTTTCCCCCGATTTCTCCGTCAATGGTAGATCGATTTTTATGTTAAGTATGTTCTCAAATTGGTCCCATTTTAATTTGGTGAGGATCTGATGATAATTATAAAATAGAACTCTTCAATAAATGACGGAAAGTCTCTCGGGATTGCTGCAATTGCATGTCTATTTATTGTTTATACCATTTCATAACATAACATCACGCCAGTACGCTCTAAAGGAGTACACGGATGTGTACAGTTCACTTTGGTACATCCTCATGTTCAAGTTTCATGATATTTTATTTGGCATTATAGGTAACTTACTAAAAAACTTGCCTATTAGGTACAATTAAAAAGTGACAAATAAAAATTAAAAAAAATACTTCCAATTAAAACAGTGCTAAGTGAAAAAGTCGGCCGACCATAATCGATTACTTCTGGCGCTAATAGCGATTTGTCGAGACTCGGCACTCGAAGTAAGTCATTGGTTAAAAATTAAATAAGTTTACTTAGCACAAAAATAAATAATGACCGCTTTTGCCATGCTTAAACGTTATAACTATGGTATTCTAATCCTCAGAAAGATTGTTTATATATTCTTAAATTCATCTTGTACAATAACCATGTACCTTAATATATATATATGAGCGCCTTTAAATAAATAACCAAGAAAAACATGAAAAAAGCACGACAAAGCAATCGAACGTGTTTCCATATCGTCCTGTATTGAATGCGTGCTTACCATGCTTGAAACGTATTGAAATATCGCTAAAGCTTATTGAAAACTGTTGAACTGGCTATAAATGTAACCTACTTTTCGTTAAGCTACTTTTATTTTGTATAAAAGTACTAGTATTTTCCGCGGCTTTGCTCCTGTGGCTTATTTTTTAGTTACTTAATGTTAGATAACTATGTTACCTTACTTAGTTTTTTCGCAGGCATCGTGCATAATATCTGTGATAAAATAAAAGCCTATATGATATTGTTCTTTTCACCAGTGAAAGAATTTTGTAATTGAATCATTACTGCCAGAGCTTACCTTTTTTACCCCCGACGTAAATAGAGGGGTGTTATAAGTTTGACTTGTGTACCTGTGTGCTTGTGTATTTGTCTTTGGCATCATAGCTCCTAAATTGATTTATCGATTTGACTTCGTTAGAGAGTGTTCTTAGCCATGTTTGATGACAATCGGTTTAGCCGTTCAAAAGTTATAGGCGTTTTACTGTTTGAATCAGGGTGTTTTAGCAAGATTACATATCATAATTACGTGTTCAAAAGATTTTCAATCGAAGCGTGTCTACTACTAGATAAATTATGTAGCAAGAAATAAAAATATGTCGGGAGTTTTTTAAATTTTACTTGTTAATAAAGAGAAACATCCACAGACATATCTATAATAACATGATACTAATATTATAAGCGACGAGATGGCCAGATGGTGTACCGTATGGTGACGGACGTAAAGAATTTCACCATCCCATATCTTCCGGTGGGTGTCGTAAGAGGCGACTAAGGGACACAACCAGAGAATGGGCAGCAGCGTTCTCTGTGCACTTTACCAACAAACTGATTTACTAACTTTAACCTTTTTTTTTTATTTATTTGACTAATTTTTATTGTAGGTACTGGAATGGTTTTCCTCTTATCTTCGGGGGCGCCGGCAGTCAGTTCATGCTGGAGACTTTTCTTCAGAGTGGTGTGACCTTGCAGCTGGTGTCCCTCAAGGCGGTATATTATCTCCACTTTTGTTCTCCATTTTCATTAATCTTATAACCACCGAGCTTCAGTGTGCGTATCATCTTTACGCTGACGATTTACAGATCTACTGTCAGTCAGGTGTTGACAGCTTATCCGATACGATCGAAGTGCTAAACCGGGATTTAATTACGATTAAAGGCTGGTCGGACCGATTCGGTGTGGCGGTTAATCCTGCAAAGTGTCAGGCTATCATACTTGGAAGTCCCTATAGCTTGAGAAAGCTTGATGGCTTAACTGTTCCACCCATAATCTTCGACAACGTACCAATTCCGTTTAGCTCTGAGGTTAAGGATCTTGGTTTGTTTGTCGACACTTGCCTTGACTGGCGCAAACAGTTAACGAGTGTCAGCCGAAAGGTCACCGGAACGTTACGTTCGCTGTATCGATTAAAAAATCTTCTCCCAGCTCACATAAAGGCCATGCTTGTACAGTCCCTATTTTTTCCAATAATTGACTATGGAGATGTGTGCTACTATGACCTGAATGCAGAACTACTCAATAAACTTGACCGCCTTCTAAATAACTGCATTCGACCTCCTGAATTTGTCTTCAACCTCCGGAAGTACGATCATGTATCTCCACACCGATCCCTTTTAAAATGGTTACCCATTCGTCAGCGTAGAGCGCTGAGGGCCTTGACTACCCTGTTTTCTTTTATTGATAATCTTACTTCTCCTTCTTATCTGTCTTCTCACGTTCAATTCCTTTGCTCTGCTCACAGTAAGAATCTTCGCTCCAGCAATAATCGTCTTCTACAATGTCCCTCTCACCGCTCTGGGTATATCCACTCGACCTTCTTTGTCCAGGCAATCTCCCTTTGGAATGCGCTCCCTCAGAACATCAGAATGGCAACCAGTCGGCTTTCTTTCAAATTGAAGGCACGTGAGCACATTCGCAAGAAGTTTGCAGAATCATCACAAAATTGATTTGTTCGTTTCGGATTCTCTATAACATTGTTTATATGTATGTATGTATCTAAGTATATATTTATTCTTCCTTTTTTTTTTCTTTTATAATTATATACTCTTTTCTCTATTCATCCTATAATTTAGTTACACCTGCCTTGTTTTATCTCTGCACCACCCTAAGGTCGACTGGTAGAAAATGCCTAAGGCATTAAGTCCGCCTTTGTACTTATGCATAAAGTTTTAATAAATAAATAAACTGCGATCGCCAACCCGTCTGCCAAGCGTGGCGATTATGGCAAACCCCCCCAAACCAATATGAATAGCACAACAAAAAAATGGCCCCGAGTGCCCGGCAGCCCGTCTACCCTCGGCTACGGTAGCGGTCGAGGCGATAGCGTGGCAAGGGGAGCAAAAAATCTCCGGAGTGGACCCGGCTACCCCAATAAACACCGACGACTAGACCTGGCAACGTATAACACACGAACACTCCGGACCGACGAGAAAATAGCTCAATTATTTGAGCAGGTTACGATGGAGCATTATAGGGTTATCTGAAGTCCGAAGAGAGGGGGAGGACTCGATAATCCTCAAATCCGGTAACCTGCTATATTTCCGAGAGGGTGACCGGCAGTCCCAGGGTGGTGTCGGCTTTATCGTCCACAAGTGCCTTGTGAACAACGTGGTGAAGATCGAGAGTGTGTCGACCAGGGTGCTGTACCTTATACTCAGAATATCCGCAAGATATTCGCTGAAGGTCATACAGGTCTACGCCCCGACCTCGGCACACCCCGACGACGAGGTAGAGACCATGTATGAGGATATCTCTAGAGCCATGCATGGTTCCAAAACTTACTTCACCTTTGTCATGGGGGACTTCAACGCGAAACTGGGCCAATGAGATGACGATGAGCTGCAAGTGGGGCAATTTGGAGTTGGACGTCGGAACCACCGGGGTCACCTACTGACCAGTTTTATGGAGAAGGAGGGCCTCTACATGATGAACTCCTTCTTCAGAAAGCGTGAGCACAGGAAGTGGACCTGGCAAAGCCCCGATGGTGCAACTAAAAACGAGATCGACTTCATCATGTCAAACAAGAAGCAAATGTTCAATGATGTCTCTGTGATCAACTCGGTGAAAACCGGGAGCGATCACCGCTTGGTAAGAGGCACATTGAAAATTAATGTCAAGCTTGAAAGGTCTTGACTGATGAAGTCCACGCTCCGTCCAGCACATATCCAGGTCCAAAACCCCGAGACCTTTCAACTCGAACTCCAGAATCGTTTCGAGTGCATAGGGAGCTCCGTGGACGAATACAGCGATGGGTTTGTGGAAGCTGTCCATACGGTCGGGTCTAAGATTTCAAGACCCGCCGTACAGATAGGAATAGAAAGCTCTCTGGTCCTACTCTCAAGCTCATGAAGAAGAGGCGTGATATGATCCTGCAGTCTTCAGACGATGCGTTGAAATACCGGCAGCTAAATAGACGGATCTCAAAGTCCTTGAAAAGCGATCTCCGCCGCTTTAATAGCGAAAGTATTAAAGACGCGATTGAGCGGAATAAGGGCTCCAAGGTCTTTGCAAGAGATCTGTCTATTGGGCAGAGCCAGCTCACGAAACTGAAGACCGATGATGGCAGGATCGTATCCGCCAAACCGGAGCTTCTGAGGGAGATCAAGAGATTCTATGGGCAGTTGTACACGTCAACCAGTAAACCCGTCGCGAATCTAGCGAATGACCCTAGAGCTAGATTGACCCGACACTATACCGAAGACATTCCGGACGTCAGCCTGTATGCGATTAGGATGGCTCTGAAACAGTTTAAGAACAACAAGGCGCCGGGTGATTACGGAATCACGGCCGAACTTCTGAAGGCGGGTGGGAAACCAGTCCTTAAGGCCCTTCAGAAACTGTTTGATTCCGTCATACTCGAGGGGAGGACGCCACAGGCATGTTGCAGGGGTGTGGTGGTACTCTTCTTCAAGAAGGGTGACAATGCCTTACTGAAGAACTATAGGCCCATCTCACTTCTTAGCCATGTCTACAAGCTGTTTTCAAGAGTCTCGCGTGCAGGTTTGACGATTTCCAGCCGAACAAGCTGGATTCCGTAAAGGCTTCAGCACCGTAGACCACATACATACGCTGCGGCAGGTTATACAGAAGACCGAAGAGTACAACCTGCCTCTTTGTTTAGTGTTTGTGGACAACGAGAAAGCCTTCGATTCGATCGAGACTTGGGCTGTACTACAGTCTCCCCAACGGTGTCAAATTGACTACCGGTACATCGAGGTGTTGAAGTGTTTATACAAAAATGCCACCAGGTCAGTTCGACTTCAGGATCAGACATCGGAACCCGTACATTTGCAGCGAGGTGTGAGACAGGGAAACGTCATATCTCCGAAGCTGTTCACCGCTGCACTAGAGGACGTCTTCAAGGTTCTGGACTAGAGAGGGCTAGGCATCAACGTCAATGGCGAGTACATCACTCACCTTCGGTTTGCCGACGATATAGTGGTTATGGCTGAGACCATGGAGGACCTCAGAATAATGCTCGATGACCTCGGTAGAGCTTCCGAAAGAGTGGGTCTTAGGATGAACATGGACAAAACCAAGGTGATGCTGAATGCCCATGTTACATCCACTCCTATTAAGGTCGGAGACTATTCACTCGAAGTTGTGGGCGACTATGTCTACCTAGGACAAACGATGCAGTTGGGTAGGGCCAACTTCGAGAAAGAGGTCACCCGTCGAATCCGACTCTGCTGGGCAGCGTTCGGGAAGTTGCGCGGTATCTTCTCGTCTATTTTACCACAGTGTCTCAAGACGAAAGTCTATGACTAGTGTGTGTTGCCAGTGATGACTTATGGCTCTGAGACGTGGTCGCTTACAATGGGCCTCATCAGAAAGCTTACAGTCGACCAAAGGGCAATGGAGAGGGCTATGCTCGGAGTTTCCTTGCGTGATCGAATCAGAAATGTAGAGATCCGCAAGAGAACCAGGGTTACCGACATAGCCCGAAGAATTGCCAAACTTAAGTGGCAGTGGGCAGGACACATTGCTCGCAGAACGGATGGCCGATGGGGCAGAAAGGTTTTGGAGTGGCAACCGCGAACCGGAAGACGTTGCGTTGGAAGGCCTCCCACTAGGTGGACCGACGACCTGGTGAAGGTTGCAGGGATACGCTGGTTGCGAGACGCACGGGACCGGTCAAAGTGGCGACGCTTGGGGGAGGCCTATGTCCAGCAGTGGACGTCTTTCGGCTGATATGATGATGATGATGATGGCCAGATGACATTGTTACCATAGCGGGTAGAACCTGGTTGAGGTGGGCACAGGAACGTGGTGATTGGTACAAGAAGAGAGAGGCCTATGCTCAGCAGTGGGCGAAGTCGGGCTGTGGATGATGATGAATATTATCAACGCGAAAGTAGCTCTGTCTGTCTGTCTGTTACCTTGTCATGTCTTACTCTTAATGGTTCAACAGCTTTAGATAAAATTGGTTTAGAGCATAGGATACTTTTTATCCCGGTAGTATGTTGCCTTGGTATACTTTTCGATTTTCGCGCAAACGAAGAAGCTGGCAGTAGCACATTAATTTATCATATTAGTAGAATTTATGTACCAACGACGATTTATTTTAACACATCATTCATCTTAACCTTAATATTCCTAAATATAGAACGTCTCTAGAAAGGGTTGTCTTTAAGTAGGTACTTTTAAGGTCAGTACTGTTGTATCAAAATGCGTATGTCTTAAAAACATAAAATAAGTAATATGAATTCAAAGTATGTTACATTTTTTGGGTTCTGTACCCAAAGGGTAAAAACGGGACCCTATTACTAAGACTCCGCGGTCCGTCAGTCAGTCTGTTTGTCCGTCTGTCACCAGGCTGTATCTCATGAACCGTGATAGCTAGGCAGTTGAAATTTCCACAGATGAACTATTTCTGTTGCCGCTATAACAACAAATACTAAAAACAGAATAAAATAAATATTTAATTGGGGCTCCCATACAACAAACGTGATTTTTTTGCCGTTTTTTGCCATAATGGTACGGAACCCTACGTGCGCGAGTCCGACTCGCCCTTGGCGGGTTTTTGTATCAACGCCTCTTTTTCCGTCGGGGGTTAAAAACCATGTTTCACAAATAATATACATGAATCAATAATAAATAGATTTATATATTGTTCAAACCTTTTAACCTAGCCGTTACTTTAATTATTTTAAATAATTATGATATAATAACATTATTAATTAATTATCTCTTTTAAATTCGAGAAGTTTTACCTTAATTTTATCTAAATAAACGAGTATACTTTAGAAACTCACCGTTTTACGGCACTAAAGCGGAGTAAAGATCTATCCACACAAATCAGGGCCGTGCCCGGGACGAGACAGGGCCCAATCATTGAAGCTTCGTCACTGGCTTTTCTTCACTAGCTTTTCCTCATTCCTCCTCGTCACATGCCATGATAACCGATTTTCTCACAACTTTTCAATCATAGGTGCCACTTACAGGCTTCGTTGTACACATTTTCTATTCTATCCAATTATTTTAACCAACTAACCGAATTTTCAATAGACATATTAGGGAAAAATACCTCTATATGAGAGCAGGTCAAATACCTCTTCTCTATGAGAGGAGAGGAACATTATATCCAGCTTCAACTGAACTCACATTCTTGTTCACAGATCGACACGTGTCATGGAAAAACGAAGATCGGTTTGCTGAACGGACACGTACATGGGGAGACACGACAGGCGAAATCTAGAAAAACCATCTTAAGAATGCTTGGTAAGTTTATTCAAGCGACTCTTTGTAGATATTGCCTCGTTCGTTAAATTCTTTTCTTTGCGATATAATTTGTTAAATTCGACTTTCGTTATAATCAAGTCAACATTATTTTTTGTTAAATAATGTATAATTAGAAAGTAATTTTGTGAGTAGAATATGTTATCAGATTAACTCGGATTTAGTAGGATAACCTAGGGTGGTGCAAGCAGGTCTAATACGATAATATTTTTTTGGAGAGGGTCGTCTTTTAAAACTAGGAACCCCTGGTATTGCAGATTGCAGGCGGCGGTAAACATTTACCATTACCACCACGTGGGCCGCCTGCCTGTGCACTCTATGGCATTAAAAACAATTCTCTAAGGCTGATGCCCATTTTCAGTAACTCTAAGCGACACCTAAATATAATGCCTAAATAAACGCGCACTGTTTTACACTGAGTTCACGTATTAGTGAAAACTCATTGCTCTTCCTTCTTCATTGTCGTGTAAAATTGAGCATCATTAGTAATAAAACAGAAGTTAGTAGCTGTATATCTCTCTCGAATGCCTATATTTTCTACTTCTGCTAAGCCTTGCTGTGGATTTGGATGTTCTTATTACAGGTAGGTAATGTCGTTTAGATCTATGAGCTATCTGCCTAGATATTTATTTCATTGAAAAGATATGTACACAAACTTGTCGAGACATTGAAATGTGTCCCCTGTCACGTCAAGAGCTACAAGATACTGGAATACCTGAATATAAATAAACCTACAAACGATTAGGTACCAATTAAAATTAAAAAGGATTCCAAAAGATTTTTATGATTTTTTTATATTTTTTCATATTATAGAACATTACAGCAGCGGTCAGCAATAAAGGCATTGATGGACGAATATGTAAATGTGGGCCGAGGCGAAGCCGAGTCAAACATATGCAAGTCCATCAATGCCTAGTTGTGCAAGGCTTGTATAGTACTTTTCTCAAATAATACGCCGCAACTAAAACTAAGCAGTACCTAGAACTCAGTTTGTTAAATAAGTACAATTACATGTCAAAATCAATGACGAACAACGAAGAACAATAATCTTGCCCGCGTTAAAGTGTTTATTTGTTTTTTTTAACAATAGTCAGCTTTCCATTTGCAAGCCAGTTCGAAATTTAAATAATCTATCTTATATATATATTTTTAGGAACCAGAAGCAGGGACATTTAAAAAAAAACAATGCGATACACAACTAAAATTATACAACTCTTTATTTTTAATTAGGAACAAAATAACAATCACTGAAAGCTAACCTTAGTTACCACAAATAATAACTTTAAACAATTAGCACGTAAATATCAAAAAGGAAACCAATAGTTACACAAAATAGAAAATATAAGTCTCACGGTCCTTGAATGATGTTTCCGCCACGCGCTACGTCCGTCAAATGAGCGCAGTAATGTTTTTTTTTTTTTTTTTTTTTAATTCCTGGCGTCTCGCAGTTCGGCCAAAGTAGCTGTCCACTGCTTAACCGGACTAACCTGTGGAGACTAAGCTATGTAGCCTCCGGCCAGGCTTAAAGTTTCTAAACCTAAAGCGACAGCACTAAGGGCTACCCCAGTTGGGGTCGGACCTCGGCTCAGGGCGTCGCTTGGGGGATGGCAAAGGCCGGATCTGATAAAGTGATTCTACCATCCGTTCGGAAAAGCCTACGTGGAGAAGAACGGACAAGTGCGCAGTAATGGCACGCATGCCGCTTTATAGACTATTTAAAGCTGTAAATCCTTCCGTTAGGAAGCTAACAAAGCTAACAAAGCTTCAGTGGGGCCCACATATAGAAAAACTGTCAAAGAACCTAAGCTCCGCAGCATATGCTGTTAGAAAAATTCGTAATTTAACTGACATAGAGACAGCCCGTTTAGTTTACTTTAGCTATTTTCATAGTGTAATGTCGTACGGTATTCTGTTGTGGGGAAATGCCGCCGACATCCAGACTATCTTTGTTTTGCAGAAAAGAGCTGTTCGGTCAATTTATAAATTAAGCCCAAGACACTCTCTCAGAGAGAAATTTAAGGAGATTAATGTAATGACTGTGCCTTCTCAGTATATATATGAAAATCTTTTATATGCCCATAAAAATATAAAATTGTTTAAAAAATACAGTGATATCTATAACATAAATACTAGGAACAAACACAAATTTGTAGTACCTACAACAAGGCTCAAGAAAATAGGTGGCTCGTTTAGATGTCAATGTGTACGCTTTTATAATAAGCTTCCAAGCCACGTACAAGATCTAAGTCTTAATAAATTCAAGTCTTTCATTAAACGTAAGTTGTGCCAGAAAGCGTTTTATACAACAAAAGATTACATTGAGGACAAAAAGGCTTGGGATTGAGCTGCTCCAATCAATTTTGTTTTTTTATTATATTTTGCACTATGCATTTTGTTATTATAAATATATTTTTTTTTTTGGTTTTCTTGCAATGACAAGAATATTTACTTTTTAAAGTATTATATTTTTTTTTTTAATTATTGTGAATGTGAAGACTATGTGGATATATTTTTTTTTTTTGTTTTTATTTAAATTTATCTTAGTTTTTAATCATGGTCTGGCAGTTTGAGTAGTTTATGCGGCCTACCCAAATGTCCTTTCTTTGGTATTGTTCGTCGAATCGTTGAGCTCCTTAAATTCTGAGTTGAGCTGCTCGGTTATTGACAAATGCGTGCACTGACTGGACAGGTCTACTCAATCTGGCTGGTTCTTTCCTCAAAAGACCATTTCAGACATCAGTCTACATGGTCTTCACATGATCTAATCAAGATTTTGTCAGGACTTTAAAAGAGACTGTGACCTCTGAGTTTGTTTCGGCCTTTCTTCTCAGAGTAGTCAGCTAGGAAACGCCGACCTCATCTAGTTTTAAAAATATGTTCGACATGTAAAAGTGTTTGTACAAACCAACTTACAGAAATAAAATCATTTATCATTTATCATTATCATTAACACGGCCTCTCCTGCCAAGTCGTCCTCGACTTGAACTTCTTCGGATGCGCCTGCGGTGTGTTGAAGCTGGTGCGCCTGCACTATTTCGGCGTCAAGACTCGGCATGCATAGTCCTAACGATACAGGCACTGTCTTGTTGCCTTCAGAATGGTCTGGGTCACTCTCACTTTCATCAGTTTCGTCATCTGAAAAGTTTACGTTGGTTATTCATACAAGTAACACATGTATACTGATCATCTAAGAAAATCAGGAGAACATTACGACAAATAATATAAGATGGTTAGCGTCCCAACCATCCTATATCATTGCCTTATACTTTACCACAGCGACTAACACTATAAGGGTGACAAACACCAACGTTGGGCGACGGACGCCTTTGCGAGGGAACATGTCCCAAGGTCAAGTGACACACGCTTTCGGGGAACACACCCGCATGTTGGGCGACTAACGCCATTGAGAGGGAACATATCCCATGGTTGGGCGACTAACGCCATTGAGGGGGAACACATCCCATGGTTGGGCGACTAACGCCATTGAGAGGGAACCAATCCCATGGTTGGGCGACTAACGCCATTGATGGGGAACATATCCCATTGTTGGGCAGCGCTTGTCTTTGGGAACACACCCATCTATTTCTGAAACCAAAAATAGTTAGAGTACTCACTTTCAAAAAAAATTGAGAGGACCAAACCGGAGAGTTTTTTAAGGCTGCTATCTTACGTGAGCTCGGTCGTACCTGACCTAAGCTTATTCTCCTACCTAAGTATTCGACTTCGGTAGTAAAGAAGGAACATTTCTTAAGATTTATTGAAAATCCTGATTTAGTGAGCGTTTGCAGGACTTTTTGGAGCAAAACAATACCGTCCTCTATGGTGTTACTTAGCAAAAGGACGTCATCAATATATACGAGGACGTTTCCAGCGTCAATGAATTCGCGAAGGGTTTGGTTGATAATCCGTTGGTAAACGATCGGGGAGTTCGTCAAACCATATGGCATTTTTAGATATTCGTAGTGCCCTTCTGGTGTGATGAATCCCGTCACATGAACGGAGACCTCTTTGAGTCTTATTTGGTGGAAACCAGTAGTCATGTCTAAACTGGTAAAGAAGGTATAACGACCCAACCGATCAATATGGTCGTCTATCAAGGGCAGAGGATATCTTTCTTTTTCGGTGATACGGTTAAGTGCCCTGTAATCGACGCACATTCGGTCGGTTCCGTCCTTCTTCTTCACCAGAATTATGGGGCTAGCGTACTCTGATCGTGATTCTCTGATGATGCCTTTGTCCAGTAAATCTTTGATTATTTCGCGTACTATAAGTTTTTCGCTATATGATAGCTTGTATGGCCGGTATACAACAGGAGATGTGCTAGTTAACTTGATTTCCATTTCACCAGTTGCGACTGTACTTGTTGCAGTTCCAGAAATAAGAAATTCAGAAAAATTTACTAATCACAGACATCAAAGAATCACGCAGAGTGCCCTGTAGCGGGGTGTTAACTAAGGTTTGATCGAGACATTGAACTTCGTTAACGTGAACATGAGTATCGTTATTTCGAGTGATGTACTGTCTGTCTTTAGTGCGTACATACGTGACGCCATCGCGATTTAGAACGTCCGTTCCAATTATAATGGAGGTGTTCATGCATGACTTTGGCACTACAACTAGATCGGTTTCTATAGCAATATCGCTAAGATCGATGGTTGCTGTTATGAACGACGAAGCTTTGATTTTCCGCTCACTTATACCCTTGAGAATGCAGTGTGTTGGTTTGATTTGGCAAGAAAGGTGCTTCAAAACATCGGCAGAAATCAGCGACACGTTTTGGGCTCCACTATTTATAAGTGCGTCCATGGGGATGCCTTGAACAACAACCGTTACAATGTCCGTTTTATTATTTGCGTGATCTGTGCACAAATTAACGTTTCGCTGATTTCTGGATTCTGACCGGTTCTTGGCAAAGCACTTTTCTTCTGTGTTTCCTTTTTTCTTACAAAATGAGCACTACGATTCGGATTTGGTAGCAGCAGTGGCATCATTGACTGACCCCGGGGTCCCGGATTTCACAGGCTTATTAACGGGTTCCCTACGAGACCTTTTGGTGCAATCTCGGCCTAAATGTCCACGCTGATTGCATACGTAGCACTTGGGTCCACGGTTGGAGGATGAGTTCGAGGACGCATGAATATTTGTCGAGCTACCGCGAGAATCGGATTTAGTGCGATTTGATTTGATGTAAATCGAAAAGAACGAAACTATGTCTTCGGTTGCCAAGTTTGCATTGGCCGCGGCTGCCCTTATTTGCGGGTTATCAATACCATGTATGACTATCAGATTTCGCAATTCATCAGTGAGGCCTTAAACTATCCTTAAACGTACCAGAGTACGCCGGGCACATTCGGCATACGTTGTGAATTTGTCGGACGTCGTGTTCATAGTTTCGAATAAAATATTAGCATAGTCTAGTTCCGAGGGCAAAGGGGTTTGAATTCAAGCTTAAAGTTTGACCAAGTTCGGTCGTTGGCGACCCATTCGTTTAGCCAAACTTTAGCGTCGCCCTTAAGGCAAGAAGCTACTCGCGACAAGCATTCGTAGTCACTCCAACCGTTTGCGATTACTGCACGGTCCACTTCGTCACACCATAGGTCAATATCGTGTATGTTTGGATCGAAATTAGATACGTAGTAGCTGTGCGATCTAGCAGGCTGTAAAGATCTTAAGGCTTCAACGAGCATAGTTACAGTGGACATAGCTTCGGATCCGCCAGCGATTGGATCGTTTGTACGAATGGTCGTTGAAAAGCCCTCGGAGTTATTAGTACGAACTCGCTGTGGAACATCGCTCAAGCCCATGGGACTACGAGATTGCGGGGTGGCCTCGCGAACCGGGTCTTGGAGGTTTGCTCTTGTGTGTGTATTTACCGAATTATTAGGTTTGTATATCGCATTCGTACCGTTTTGCTCGATAGCACTAAGCCTTGTCATGATATTGCTGAGGGTATCTTGTAACGAATTATTAGTCTGAGGCGTTACCGACGGGCACCTTGCACGTGGGGGTGTTAATGTTGATCGAGATCTAGAACGGCGGTGGTCACGAGCATCACGGTGACGATAGTACGAACTATCCTTGGAGCCACTACGTTCCCGACGGCGGCTCTGACGTGATCTATCACGCGATCTATTTGCGGTTTCACTCCTAGCGGACTCGTCTCGCGAAACACGTTGATTTCGATCACGTGAACGACGGCGTTCATGATTTTTAGGCATATTTAGCACACTAGTTCGATAGTTAATCACACATCCGCAAAATATCAACAATGACACAGAGAAAATAAAAAGTAAAAAAAATGAAGGTAGACAGGTATTTTGAGATTTTGTTCCTTGAATATTTTTTTTCTTTCCCCTTTTTTTTAGGTAATTTAGTGGGCTAATTAAGCGTTCTTTATCCCACTTCTGATTTTAGGAACCAGAAGCAGGGACATTTAAAAAAAAACAATGCGATACACAACTAAAATTATACAACTCTTTATTTTCAATTAGGAACAAAATAACAATCACTGAAAGCTAACCTTAGTTACCACAAATAATAACTTTAAACAATTAGCACGTAAATATCAAAAAGGAAACCAATAGTTACACAAAATAGAAAATATAAGTCTCACGGTCCTTGAATGATGTTTCCGCCACGCACGACTACCGTCAAATGAGCGCAGTAATGTTTTCTTTTTTTTTTTGCGTCTCGCAGTTCAGCCAAAGTAGCCGTCCACTGCTTAACCGGACTAACCTGTGGAGACTAATCTGTTAGCCTCCGGCCAGGCTTCAAAATTCTAAACCTAAAGCGACAGCACTAAGGGCTACCCCAGTTGGGGTCGGACCTCGGCTCAGGGCGTCGCTGGGGGGATGGCTAAGGCCGAATCTAATAAAGTGATTCTACCATCCGTTCGGAAAAGCCTACGTGGAGAAGAACGGACAAGAGACTCCAATAATATCTGACTGGCATTTAACTATGGCTCAGCACGCGGGCTGGCTTATATGAATCGAAAAGGATTACGCGACGAGCCTCTGCGGTGAGGACGGAACGAATTTGTATGTAAATTTTGTATGAACGGAGGGTTCGTACTATTTACGAACCCATTGACCGTCCTTGTAGATAAGGCTATCGAGCTCCCTAGTAATGGCCTCGTACCTCGAAAAGTGGCGGGCGCACTCAGCGGGAAGGAGAGAGCCTGCGTTCCGGATTTCTACATCCAGAGCACGGGCTTGAGGGGACATAAATATTGAATACGCGCTGATAATATTTGCAGCGACGCATAGATATATGGCTTTGGCCCGGAGGGGGCAACAGGGTGCTGGCACTTAGCAGCAGGGGTGGTGGAAGCCACCTTCTGGCTTTGTGCGGTCATAGGGGCGGCGGGGGCCATTGAGTCGGGGATAAGAATTGGCGCTGCGATGGGAGTAGCCATCAGCGCTGGAATCGGCTGGGAGCAAGACTGAGGAGCCATACTTTGGTGGTTCAGCTTACCCCAGGGTGAAGGCCTCTGAGGGGCTAGTCTGGGGGGAGGTTGAGAGGTAGGGGCTCATTCATCAGGTAGGGGGTCATTACGCTTGGCCATTTTAGGCGCAAGTTTAGGGCTTTTGGGCAACCACGGTAATTAGCCGGGTGCCCGACTTGTCCACAAAGCACGCAGCTGGGAGGCTCCGCACGCCGCTTTTATAGACTATTTAAAGCTGTAAATCCTTCCTTCCTAACAATATATATATATAAAAATCAATGCCACTTTTCGTTGTAATGTCATAACTCAAGAACGTGCTCACCTATCCAAACCAAATGTTTAGGCTTTGTTCGGACTATTGAATAGATGGTTTATGTGAAGTTTGAAGTTTTTTTTTTTTTTGGTTAAGTTAGGGTAGGGTTTTTTTTTGTAATTGAAGACGGCGCCTACCTCTATAAACATGGCGGAGTCTACGAACTAAGGAGGTTCCCCGGACATTATCCGAGACCTTTGGGACTCAACTTTATTCCAAATTAAATTGTACATAATTATTATTATCTTATGAAATTTAATATCTATCACATTGCGAGTTTCTTAATTTACTTCTGTTCTAAAGACTTATTTTAACAAATTATACAGCATGTTTATAATGATATCTTATTTCTATTTAGCTATAGGTTCTATCATTATTTTTGCTTCCGACTGTATATCACCATATACGGTTTTGAGCATTGCTGTTAAAAAATATTTGTTTTTATTGACTGTTTTCTGTGCTATGTTGGAACAGTATTCAATAAATGTTGTGCAGTATTTTTTGTCAGTTATAAGTCAGTTATTAAAATTCTCTGGCTTAATGTCAATTCCAAGCTTCTGTTCGATGTGATATCTTTCTAGGCCATATACCGGTCAGTTAGTTAGTACGTGGATCGCTGTCTCATCTTCGTCAGGGTCACAAGTGCATGATGGGCTTTCCTTACACTTGAATCTGTTCAGGTATTCTGAAAACCCACCATGCCCTGTCATTACTTGGGTGATTAATCCTGTTGGTCTTAGCTTTCTGACGATTTTGTAAGCGTCGACAGCGTCCGGGAAGAATATTTTCGTGGTCGCGGCTGTTTTACCCATCCTGTACCTCCGGTTCCATTCGGCAAGCGAATCCTTTCGGATTTGCCGCTTGACGAATGAAACCGGACACTGGTCGTAATCTGGCTTCTTATTAAGGTTTAGCGCCGCATCTTTAGCCAAATTGTCGGCTCTCTCATTCCCCTCCAGTCCCGCGTGCGCCTTAATCTAAAACAAAGCCACATGCTTGTTTTGGATTTTGCATTTCCGCAGGTTCTCCCTGGTTTCGACTGCGAGGGGATGAGAGGAGAGGTGGTTTGCGACCGTTTCTAGTGACGATCGTGAGTCACTGAATATGCCAAAAGACCCTTCTGTGTGCTTATGGATCTCCCGCGTGGCTTTGCATATGGCCAGCAATTCGGCCTGGTAGACTGTGCAGTGGGACGACAGCTTCATTTTCTGGCATTTGGTTTCGGCGCCATTGCTCCAATGAGACAATGCCGCTCCCACCTTTCCATCAATTTTGCTGCCGTCCGTGTATATCTGCACTGCTTGTGTGCAGTGGTGTGCAAGTTGTTCACGGTCTGCCAGGCATATGAACTGCAGACTCATATGTTCCGCCGGGTGGGGTGTTGAAGCAAATGTGGTACGTCGCTCAACGTCCCTGTCTCCTAGCATTGGCTGGGGTACCCCCCTTCTTGCCTCATACAGGGCAGCTGCCTCTTGTATTCGGAGGTCGAGAGGTAGTAGTCCAGCCAGCACCAGTGCCGAGTTTAGGGATACGGTGCGGTAAGATTTGCACAATTTCTGTGCAAATCCTCTTTGGACCACATTTAGCTTCTTTTTAACACACAACTTGCTGGCTGCTGGTGCCCATGGGGTTGCTGCGTACATTATGACCGATTCGACTACTGCCGTGTACATGGTGCGGATGAATTCGGGGTGGAGGCCCCAGCTGACCTTCGCAGCCCTCGACAACTCATGGTAAAAACCAATAGCTTTTTGGCACACATTCGCTACGTGCTTGTTGTTGATCGTTAGCCCCAGGATTTTGATCTCTTGAGTCATGCCAATGGCGACCCCTCCCATGCTCAGTCGCGGGGTGTCGTATTTATGTATTCGCGTTATTACCATCGCATTTGTTTTATGCGGTGCGAATTTCAACTTATTACTGATACCCCACTGGTAAACATGGGCGAGGGCGTCATTCGCCTTCCGCTCGATCTCGATCGCTGAGTCGCCATCAAATACTAGCACCACGTCGTCAGGTAGGGTAGGGTAGGTTGGGTAGGGTACTTGGGTAGGGTAGGTAGGGTATGGTAAGTAGGCTAGGGTAGGTAGGGTAGGTTAGTGTAGGAGTCCGGTGTTCCACAGGGGTCGGTGCTGGGGCCCCCCTTGTGGAACATCGGATTCGATTGGCTCCTGCGGGGCACCCTCCTCACGGGCACGAGTGTCATCTGCTATGCGGATGACACTCTCCTCACTGCCCGGGGGAGGAAATTTGGAGAGGCGGCCAGTCTGGCCTCTGCTGGCGGATCCTTAGTGGCAGGTAGGATCCGCCAGCTTGGATTGAGGGTGGCGCTGAACAAGACCGAGGCCGTGTCCTTTCACGGGCCTCGGCAGCGCTGCCCTCCTGCCGCCCACATTGTCGTGGAGGGCGTCCGAATTGAGGTGAAGGCCCAGATGAAATATCTGGGCCTAGTGCTGGACAGCAGGTGGCGCTTCGGCCCGCACTTCAGCGGGCTGTCGATGCGCCTGTTGAAAGCCGCGGACGCCCTCTCATGGCTCATGCCGAACCTGGGGGGGGCCAGTGCACGGTGCCGGCGATTGTATGCCGGCATCCTGCGGAGCATGGCCCTCTACGGGGCACCCATCTGGGCGGACTCCCTCCAGAGGAGGGAGAATGCAACCGCCATCCGCAGGCCCCAAAGGGCCATTGCACAGCGGGTGGCGAGGGCCTACCGCTCGGTGGGCCTTTCGGCGGCGTGCGCTCTGGCCGGCACCCCTCCCTGGGAGTTGGAGGCATGGGTGCTCGCCAGAGTGTACGAGTGGGCGGCGAGGCGGAAGGCGCTTGGAGAGCGCCCCGCCAAGGAAGAGCGGGAGGCCGTGCGGCGAGAGGCGAGGAACGCTATCGTCGTCCATTGGACGGAGGACCTCGCCTCCGCCGCCTTTGGCCGTCGGACGTTGGACGCGCTCGGTCCAGTCTTTCAAAGTTGGCTCGAGCGGCCCCACGGTTTCCTCTCGTTTCATCTAGTGCAGGTGTTGTCCGGACATGGGTGTTTCGGAACGCACCTGCACCGAATCCGGAGGGAGGAAACCCCGGGGTGCCACGATTGTGGCGCTGCGGAGGACACGGCGCAGCACACCCTCGAGGTGAGCCCAGCCTGGGCAGAGCTGCGCCGTGTCCTCATAAGTGTGATCGGGCAGGACCTCTCACTTCCCAAAGTGGTCAACTCCATGCTGGGGAGTGAGGAGGCCTGGGCAGCAGTTGCCTCCTTTTGCGAGGTCGTGATGTCGCAAAAGGAGGCGGCGGAGCGTGCGCGGGAGGACGATCCTCTCGCGCCGCCGCTCCGCAGGCGAAGAAGGGGTGGGAGAAGGCGGTTGTATGATCGTCTCCTCCCACCTCCTGGTGGTGATTAGCGGGCGACAGGTGCGGGGGCGCCTCTCGTCTGCATTGCACAATCACCACCATCGGGCGGGAACGGCCGAGCACTCGCTGTCGTTCCCGGGCCCCTCCACTGAGGGAGGGGCGTGAAGGGCCTGCCCTAAAAGGCGGGCGGTCGTCGGCGGAGGGCTGGACGTAAAGGCTGGGCCGGTTTCCCAGTTCTCCTCCACACAGACGATGCGGGAGTGCCGCTGGGTTATTTTAGTGGGTATACCGGGCTTGCCGGGGAGTCCCACATAGCCCTCCCATTCACCCAATGGGTGGGTATGCGTAATGCATTTTTCAATGCGTTATTTAGGGTAGGGTAGGGTAATTAGGGTAGGGTAGGAAGATTATTTAGGGTATGGTAGGTAGGTAGCCAGTTGACGGAAGCGAAGCCGCGGGGACAGCTAGTTAGTTTATATGTGACGGCATTGATAGCGCTACAATAGAAATTCATTCTGTTACTGTAATACTCGTATAATCAAATTCCTACATATTTATGAAAATTTCCGCTTAAAAATATATTCCCTTGTTAGAAAGAAAAAGTCTAAAACTTTATTGCCTTGCTGCCCTTGATCTGACCCTCACTAAAGAGCTCGGACTAAAAACTCAACGTGAAAGTGATTTCCAAACTTATTACAGTGTGGGTAAGGTCAAGATTACGACAGCCAAAGTATGAAAATAGACATGAACCCCTAAATGCATGCAAATATAAATGTATTACGGAAGACCACCGTAATTGAAGACTGCTCAAATAATAGAACCTTTATCCATTATCGCTTAATCGCATAAGCATAAATCACGTTTGTTGTATGCGAGCCCCACTTAAATGTTTATTTTAATCTGTTTTTATTATTTGTTGTTAAAGCGGCAACAGAAATATATCATCTGTGAAAATTTCAGATACCTACTATCACGGTTCATGAGAGCCTGGTGACAGGCGGACAGACAGACGGACCGCGGAGTCTTAGTAATAGGGTCCCGATTTTACCCTTTGGGTACGGAACCCTAAAAAGGACCTTTTCTCAAACATGCTTGGAAATTTGAGCATTCCTTTGACAAACTTCTTCGAGATAAATCGAAATTGCTGTACTGGCCAAATACTTGCGAGCAGCGGCCGGCAAAAGTTGTATGGAAATCCATATCATAAATACATAAATTACATAGTTAACCCATAAATCTGTCGTGTAATTTAAAAAGGAACGATCTTTTACTCCGAAACATGGCAACCAAGGAGGTAACTTATCAAAAGTACTAGCTGACATAAAAACACCAAATATTCATCTACCCTACCTACCCTACCCTACCCTAAATAACCTTCCTACCCTACCCTAAATAACCTTCCTACCCTACCCTACCCTAAATAACCTTCCTACCCTACCCTACCCTAAATAACCTTCCTACCCTACCCTACCCTAACTACCCTACTTACCCTATCCTAACTACCCTACCTACCCTACCCAACCTACCCTACCCTACCCTACCTGACGACGTGGTGCTAGTATTTGATGGCGACTCAGCGATCGAGATCGAGCGGAAGGCGAATGACGCCCTCGCCCATGTTTACCAGTGGGGTGTCAGTAATAAGTTGAAATTCGCACCGCATAAACCTGACAGGGAAGGATAGGGTAGGTAGGTAGGGTAGGGTAGATAGATATATCTACCCTACCCTACCTAACTACCTACTCAACCTACCTACCAACTCACCTACCCACCTATCCTACATATCTTACCTATCCCTACGCTATCGGGTGCCCCCATGTCGTGTCTCTCCATACTGAGTTGCCTGGAAGAGATCAGAGAACGCGATAAGGCCGCCTGTTGTATGTTTGTTTTTATTTTCAGGATTCCGTATGTGTTTTTGTTTTTATCTTGGTGTACAATAATGTATATAAAAATAAATAAATAACAGGGTGCAAAGTCTCGTAATCTCCATTGAATAGGAAGAATTCTCCGATCAGACGGGAGTTGTGTCTGGTGGCTATTGCCGAACGGTTGTTATTGGATTGTTGTATCTATTCAAATCGCGCTGTAAACTCTGCTTGAGTGAAGCAGGGTATTATGTGACGTCAGGTCATTCGCTGGTATGTGGTTATGTGGATTAGATACCACATGCCGCTACAAAAGTACCAACGATACTTGTTACTCATTCCTTCTCAGCACGTGCAATTGAGATAGCTAGATTGTAAATCGTGCTGTACGTTAAAGTCCAGGAGGACTTAATTCTGACGGGCATTTGCAATATATTTGCTAAGTTTCAGCGGTTGGAAACTTCGGACGATTCTCTTGAACCGTGTCGAACTGTCGACATTATTACATTCAGCAATGAAGTTTCAGCCAATACTTTCTTAATATGTGGATCCTGTTGGTTGGTTGGTATTTCATCGATGACGCTTCGACGGACTAAATAAATAGTTTAGTATTTTCTCAATTGGCAAATCCTTACTAATATTATAAAAATCGTAAATACCTAACTCTGTCTGTTTGTTTTCTTTTCACGGCTGAACAGATTTGGGTGAAACTTGGCGCACGGGTAGACCGTGTTCTGGATTAGACATCAGATTGTTATTTCGCGAACATGTTCCATTGGTAGGCATAATTTCCGACATTGACGTGGGCGAAACCGCTGGTTGAACCTGGCTATTTATAGAAGCTGTCTTGGTTTTGTAATATATTTTAAAATAGTTCTTTTCGTTAATCCGTTCCTGAAACATTTATATAAGTAGCTCAAGTCCAATATTTTTTTGCCAGATACCTAATATTAGTATCTCTATAAAATATATTTAAAATCTTTACAAGATCAAATTAAATTAGCCTGAAAAACTTACCAGCAAGCACAAGTGATGGTTATCAATTTCTAAACAAGATTATAATAATAATATAATACTAGTCTGGTACTGTGCCACTGCACAACAATGGCCTCATCTCAATCAGAGAAGGCACGAACATTAATCACAAGGGTTGCTCAAGGCGGGTTGGTGATTTTAAACTAAGATATAGAACTAAGATATTAGCCCCCTTACTAAGAAATTCAGAGCAATGTTACGCCAACCTTAAACATCGAAAAATTTATGGTTAATACTTAGTTGATCCTAGTTTTAACTTCACTTCGAGTTTATTAGTAAGGGTATTAGATTTAAGTCAAGGTTTCTTTACGATATTTTCAAATACGATTAAACAAAAGATTCAGAACAGAAGTTGCTACCACATCATTTTCCTACTTGATAACAACCAGAACAACTTACCTAAAATTCCTGTTTATTTACAAATATGTACAGTGCTATTTAAACACACTGAAACAATTCTTTCGTTCGTCAATTTATATCGTTGTGTAAATTACTGGTGCGATTATACAACTGCTGTTTGTATAGTTCTACAACGGACACTAGAATAGATTTATTCTAGTGTTCGATTCAGAAATGGTCCAAACCGATTCGAGAGTAGGTTTTGTTCTTTGTCTTAATCTCAACCCGCTGTGTTGATTTGGGACAATCCCACCGCATTATTCCCAAACTACTGCAACTCCTAAAAGCCAGAATCAACAGTGGCAACCACCAGAAAAGCGCCGATGCAATGAAGCTCGACGTAGTCCCGGAGAATGAATTTACCTGTCTTGTATCCCTCAACGGAATGAATCAGAAAAGAATAACGGAGGAGTAGAAAAAACAATATAAAAAATAATCCACTTACCTCCATATCAAGCAGAACAGACAAGGCCAATAGGCACAAAGGGTCGTTTACAACTAAGATAAGCCCGGTTGCCTAGCACCACGGATAAAAATTATTATTAATAATAATGGGTCCTAACATTGTGAGTTATTTACTTTTCGGACCATGTAGAAACTAGAACAAATTTCTGTGCGTTCAAGCATTTTTGCCAAACCTATTATTGGCAAAAATAATATCAAATATTTCTATATTTGATTCCAATAATAGGTTTGGCAATATTTGGTTTGGGGAGCAGTGGCGGCCGAGTGGTTACGGTCCCGACTTATGAATTGTAGGTCATGGGTTCGAACCCGAGCAGGCGCTTTACTTTGTGTAATTTATTTCATCACCACTGCTCTCAAAACGGTGAAGGAAAACATCGTGAGGAAACCGGCATGTCCAAGAACCGAAAATTCAAAGACATGTGACTTCTACCAATCCGCACTGGGCCCGCGTGTACTCCCTCTATGAGAGGAGGCCAGAGTCCCAGCAGTGGGTAGATTAAAAGACTGATGATGTGATGTGATGTGAATAGGTTTGGCAAAAATGCTTGAACGCACAGAAATTTGTTCTAGTTTCTACATGGTCCGAAAAGTAAATAACTCTACATGCGGCCCTGTAACTTATTCAACATAATAATAATGCGTTCATTCTGCCAGAGAATACACTTTCATAAGATATGATTGTGCAGATTGTACATATTCGCAGTCAGATGTAGAACATTGACATGAAGGCGAGGCAACAATCTTGAAGGAAAATAATTTACTGTGATAAATTGGGCAACACAATGATCCACCTACAGCCAGGTCCTGGCCAGCCGCTCACGAACAGATGTAAATAATTGGTGGAGGTGCTGGTCCTTGATGGAATTGATCATTGGCTGTGTTGATTGTAGAATCTATTGTTTTCAAAAGTTTGTAGCTACCAGTCGCTTTGCCCTTGTAAAAGTCAAATATAATCTTAATATGTCCTTTTCCAAAATACAGACAATCTCTTAACCTAGAAATTAAAATCACAAAACATGAAAAACAGAAATACAGAGTTAATAAGTGAAACATATGCACAAGATAATAAGTATCTGTTACGCAATTTCTGTATACCCAGTATTTAGTAACTATAACCTTCTATAAAAAAGTAATACGAGGAATTCATATTAAAATTATGTCAGGTAATTCAGGAGGTATTTAAAGCTGTTTCATGGCAGCTGAAAATGTTATTAAACATTTAAATTTTACCTCGGCGCTCGAGTAATATAAATGATGATAGTCTATTTTTGGCAACAGGGTTGTCAGATTTCCAAAGAAGAGAACCTGAGAAGTACATCCACTAGTACTCTATATGGTAATCCAGGACATCATCTACTCATGTGCCAACCAGACAGACAGAGTTACTTTCGCTTTTATAATATTGACTTTGGATTATATTTACATAATATTCACTATTCAGACTAACTCTAAATATAGTCAGATATTTACTTATTTCATAAAAGTTGTAAATTAAAACTACCTACGCATATTTATCTTGGCGTGAGCTAAAGAAGCATTATATATGCATGCAAATTGCAAATTCTCTGCCCCTTTTAACGTCAAGATCGTGAAGAAAAGTGTCATCTATATTGTAATAACGTAAACTTAAGGCGATATATACGCCCCAATGTAACGCAGTACTGGCCGTGCGCCCGCTCGATGCCAAAAATTCAAAATTGAACCTCCTTTTGAACAGTTTTGTTTGAAAAATATGATTTGATTTACATATGCTATGTTAGGTATGAAGAAATTCCAGCCATCAATTTTTCTGTATAAAATATTTTTAAACATCCAAGTCGTTTTGGAGGAGTTTCCAAAAGTTGCGAAAAAATATCGTGTTCTTAATTTTTTTTTTTAAAGCAAAACTATTAGTTACACGAAAAAACCTTGTGTTCAAAATTATGTATATTAATCAATAAATATATATTTTTTTCAAACCTTTCAACCTAGCTGTTACTGAGGAGTATGCTTTAGAAAGTTAAGGCGTATATATTCCCCAATGTTAACGCGGTACTAGCCGTGCGCCCGTGGCTCGGTGATATCAATATTGGACCTCCTATTGGACAGTTTGGTTGCAAAATATTCTCTGATTTACATTTATGCTATTCAGTTATGAAGAAATTCTAGCCATCATTTTTTCTGTGTGATTTTTTTTTAAATCCTTGTCGTTTTGGAGGAATATCCAGAAAAAATATCGTGCTTTTAATTATTTTTTCAAAGCATTAGTCTCATTAGTAATAAGGAAAAACCATGTTTCATAAAATAATGTACATGTTTTTTTTTTTTAAACCTTTCAACTTAGCAGTTACTAAGGAGTATGTTTTAGGAAGTAACCATTGTATTTGTTGTATCATTCGGTTCTCTTCATGATGGTTGAGCTGAGTGGTGCCGATCCATGTGTCATGTTCGTGAACGGGCGCCATCAGTTGGGATTGGTCAATGTCTTAGCTGCCTCCGCCTGTTTTTAATTACCTATTTATTGTATTTTTAATTGTTTGTTTTACTCTAGCCGCTTTTAAGTGCGTTTTTTTTTACATCGTTCTCACATATATGTATTTTTCCTACAAGATTATTGTAACCAAATACTTGTAAAACACATTTTTTTTTTTTAAAAGAGTAAGAGTGGAGTTTCTTGTCCGTTCTTCTCCATAACAAGCTACATTTCCGAATGGACGGTAGAATCAATTATTATTACATTTAATTTTTATTTATGACGTTCGAAAGTGCCGCTTAATGGCCTAATTGAATAAAGAATTTTTTTTTTTTTTTTACGCCACTATAGTGGAGTAAAATGAATAAATACACGAGGAGGCACATGTGTGCATGAAATTATTTACTATGCTCTACTTCTTCTTTTCTTTCGTGTCGCTGGCATCACTTATCATAAACTAGCTCCTGTCAGCGGCTCGTGAGAGTCGGAAATTATCTATGCCAAGATTTAAAAACTAAGTCTGTCCATTTGCTGTTTTGTCAAGGTAGCCCTTTGCAAAGTTAGAAATACTTCTTTCCGTGTGGGTTGTTCAAGAACTTCCTAGTAGACCACAGAATGCTGGACCCTACATGAAGTAGCTCTACAGCGGCTAAAAATATTTTTAGGCTCAGATTTAAAACTATTGTGTCCGATTTCTCTAATACTAGGCGATGCCTTAATGTAACGCCTTGTACAGTTCTCGCCAAACTTCTTGGCCACCTTCAATGGCTGCGCTGTAGTAAATCTCGTACAAAAACGGTGGCCAAGAAATTTGGCGAGAGACAAATTAAAAACGAATCGATTTTAGCTGTTGTAATATTGACTTGAAGTCACTCAGATACTTCCTCAGAGAAATTATTTATAATTAGATAAGTAGTAGAAGTCCTTACTCCTAGCAAAAATACCAAACTCGCTATCACATATAATATCAGAGATTAATCAAAACATCTTAATGGGAAGCAATATTCTAATAAATTTATTGAAAAAAAATCCTCTTGTTTCAAAATCCTCCATCGGAATTAAATTACCCAAAATAAAACAAGCTAACCGGATTATTAAATTAAGTTTCAATAATCCCTGTTGCTAATCCAATCAAGTTATTATAAATTCATTACTTAATTTTAACTTAAATATTAAGTTGCTAAAATACTCGTTAGAGTAACGATAAAAGGTTTATCGTATTAAATCTGACTAATCTAGAAAACCACTTAGGATCAAAGGTGGCTCTGACTTTTGTGTGCGATACGAATCTTAAATTGGTTTTGTACTGAATTCACTAAAGCATCAGGCTCGCAGGCAATTAGTAAGAACAGCAAATTCCTTTCACAGTATCCAGCTAAAACGTGTACCTATAGGTACAAATATACCTATAGTCAAAAAAAAGGAAATTAAAAAGTCAAGGAACCGACATTTTTTTTAACTCTTAGCGTTTCGCAAGAAAATACTAAGATTTTCTTCTGCTTTACCGGTCTTCCCTGTGGAGACTAAACTATAGCCTCCAGCCAGGCTCAAAAAGCTTAACCTAAGCGACCACGCTGAGGGCCACCCTCTATGGGGTCGGACCTCGGCTGAGGGCGTCGCTGGGGGGACAACATAGGCTGGATCTTGATTAAGTGACTCTACCATCCGTTCGGAAAATACCTACGTGTAGAAGAAAGGACAAGAAACTCATTTTTAACCAACTTCCCAAAAAGGTCCTCCTTTATCCGCGGTTATCAATTCGAGTGTATTTTTTTTTATATCTAATATTTTAACTATAGATCAGCAATTCGCGGGCTGGCTTGATTTTAATGACAGGGACAACGCGACGAGCCTCGGGAGCGAGGACGAAACATTCGTTCCGCGGTTGTTTTTGTGTGCTAAGAGTATCGGGTTCGAGAGTGTTCGTACTAATTACGAACCCATTGACCGTCCTTGTGGACGAGGCTATCTAGTTCCCTAGTTATGCTTTCGTACCTCGAGAAGAGGACGCTGCATGAAGCGGGGGTAAGTGAGCCTGCATTCCGGATTTCTGCATCCAGAGCTTGCGCCTGAGGGTTCATCCAAATAGAATACGCGCTGATTATTTTTCAGCAACGCTCAGAATTGGCTTATGCCTGGTGGGGGCGACAGTGGGTAGGCATTTGGCGGCGGCGGTGGTGGAAGACATCAGAAATGGGGGCAGCGGGGGCCACTGGGTCTTCGAGGGGCTTGTGTGGATAGGTGGGGAGGTGATGGGGGCTTCGTGCTGTTGGTGTGTGACAACACGTTTGTTAGCTTTAGGCGCCAATTTAGGGGCTTTTGGGCAACCCCAGTAGTTGCCCGGGTGCCCGACTTGGCCACAGAGCGGGCTTAAGGACGGGTGCTATAATCACCCAGGCACTTTACGCACCTGGGAGTGGCATAGCAATTGATCAGGGAGTGACCATAGAGTTGGCAGCGGTGACACTGACCAACGAGGTGGGGGCGGAAGGGCTTTTCAATAGATATGCCCGACAGGGAGCATACCGTAGTAATGTTAAAAATGGGATTGAGTCCCTCGGTAAGATTGCAAACAACCAACACCTGCAGACATTGTAATGTGGTACTGTTGGCCGCCTCACCATAGGGGGGCGAGGCGAGCGGAGCGCGTAGAGAAGTGTGTCCGATGTGGACCGAGACGTGTGCGGCCGGCGGCGAGATGATAAGGAACCGACAGGATGAAAAGCGAGCTAAATAGGGATGATGACAAAAACAAACTATTTAGTCCGTCAGTTAGATTACCTAAAAATATTGCCCTTTTTTTACCACGTAAACAAAACAGGACGACGATAAAGTGCGTTGAAATATTGTGTGACGTCACACTTGCTTACTTTGCTACACTTTATACTGACAAGTGACGTAACAAGCCCCCACTCCTGAATTTTGATGCGCTTGAACGAATGTTTGGAAGCGCTTGGTGCGAATTTGTGGAATGGCCACTAGGTGAGGATGGTAACTTGCAGTGCGTCTAGATGTCCGATGGCAGAAGGGGGCTGGCGGGATAAGGTCGTTGAGTTCAAGAGCACACTCGCCAAAGTACAGTCTGTAGAAGACCGACAAGCAGGCAACCTTACGGCGATGAGCCAAGCTGTGAAGCTTGGCATCCACCAATTTGACGTCGCCAATTAATCTCTTAGCTCTGCGTTCCACCGAATCAAGCGCGGCAAGCTGATATTTAGCTGAGTCATCCCAGAGGTGGCCGCAATACTCCATGCAGGATCGGACTTGCGCCTTGTAGAGTTACTAGCTATCCTGGCATAAAGTATCGCTTCACTCTGTTTTGAGGACGCCCAGTTTCTTTGCCGCAATTTGGGCTTTGTTCTCAATGGAGGCGCCAAAGTTGAGACTGGATATCAACTCCATGCCAAGGAGCTCCAGCCGATCAGTTAAAGGTACAGATGCACCTAGAAAAGTGGGCGATTGGATGAAATGAGTCTGACTCTTTGCGGTAAAAAGACATGCCTGTGTTTTTGTGGCGTTAAAAGAGACCAGATTGTCATCACCCCACCGGAAAACAAGACTTAAGGTCAAATCTGTCCGCTCCACCATAGCCTCTCTCAAGGAAAGAACTTCATCCCCGCTGGTTTTTGCGCTGGACAAGTATTTCTTCGAATCAGTACTATCATCTGCGTACCCAACAATACCAGGCAGAAGTAGGTCATTGATGTGCAGCAGGACAGGAAAAAAGTTGCAGAGAGAACAGACCCCTGAGGAACTCCGGCATTAACAGCCATAAGGTCAGAGGAGCAGCCGACCGCGGATCAACCGTTCACTGAGGAAGTCTGATATCCAGCTACAAAAACCAGCTGGGATGCCATAAGCAGGAAACTTGCTGAGTAGACTAGCATGCCAGACCCTGTCAAAGGCCTTCAAGATATCGAGCGATACGGCAAGTGCTACGCCGTGTTTCTCGATGGCTTCACCCCAGCAGTGCTTGACAAACACAAGAAGATCGCCAGTTGACCGTTCCTGGCGAAAGCCATATTGACGGTCACTGAGGAGATCATTGTCTTCAAGGTAGGTCAGCAACTTACTGTTCAGTACCCTTTCCATAACCTTACACAGAATGAAGGTAAGGGCTATCGGACGGTAATGGGCAGAGTCTGCACGGTCGCCCTTTTTGGGTACTGGTTGTACATTTCCAAGCAAGTTGCAAGCGTCCAGGATTTCGGCACCGTTATTTTTTCAAGAGAGGCGGATCAAGCGAGTCAACACAGGAGACAGTACATGCGCACACTGCCTCAATACTCTTGCTGGAATGCCGTCAAGCCCGCTGGCCTTGTTCACGTCTAGGCTGCACAGTACTCGCCGAACCTCTTTAGTGTGAACTGTTTAGTTAGTTTATTTCATTCCGTTTTTAGTATTTGCTGTTATAGCGCCAACAGAAATACATCATCTGTGAAAATTTCAACAGTATAGCTATCACAGTTTATGAGATTCAGCCTGGTGACAGACGGACAGACAGAGAGACAGACGGATCGCGGAGTCTTAGTAATAGGGTCCCGTTTTTACCCTTTGGGTACGGAACCCAAAAAAGTAAAGACAGGTTTAGACACAGAAACGAAAACATTTTTTTTTTTTTTTTTTACAAAAAAATACTTCCAATTAAAAACAATATAAATTGAAAAATAACTTTCTTTTTGGAAGTCGGTGTCTTTTGTAGGTCGCCATTTGTTAGCGATATGGACACCGACTTCCAAAAAGAAAGTTATTTTTCACTTTGTAGTGTTTTTAATTGGAAGTCGGTTGTAACTTTTAGTAAAAAAGTTTTTAGATTTTCACTTTTTTGTTGTACCTACCTAATAGGCAAGTTGTTTAGTAAGGTACCTATGATGCCAGAATAGATAAGGTACTCGAATGTCATGAAACTTGAACATAATCGGTGAAATGAGAGTGTGCCAAGGTGAAATGCATCTGCGTACCCATTTAGAGCGTACTGGCATGATGTTATGTTATAAAATGGTATAAACAGACTTGCGATTACAGCAATCTTAAGAGATTTATCGTTATTTAATTAAGACTACTGTTGTATATCTTCGAAATTCTTCTTCAGATCTTCACCAAATGGAACCAATTGCGGTACATACTCATTCGAACAAAAAAATAATTTTCTAATTCGGTCCACAATTGATGGAGAAAACGGTTAAAAAAACACACAAAAAAAAACATAAAGTCGAACATAGAATCTACTCCTTTTTAGAAAGTCGGTCTTGGGCGTAGTAGTCCACCGTGTTTATCATTAGGCTATTTAGACGGGCAGTAGCGGCGGCAAAATTACGAACCACATTGCACACACGTCAACATTATCAATGACGTATTGTGCGGGACGGACGTGATCGCTCGAGGCAGATAGGCACTCCAGAGGTTGTAAGGCTCCAGCTCGAGCGCGTTGACATCCCTTGCACCCCTGCGACCCTGCAGTGGTTAGAAGGCTGCCAAGTATGTTGAGGGGAAGGCGTGATGTCCAGGTTAATGAAAAACTTCAATTCTCATGACCGACAGCGACGTTTTTATTCATGGTCTGCGTTACGCAAAGTGACGTGGATTCGAATAATAAGAAATAATGGCTACAAATTGGCCGGTGCCTCTGCGCACTGTCCTTCCACCGAACTCAACCATAACGAGGACCTCAAATTAGCGTGCGCGCATAAACTATTATTATAAAAATAATTACTACAACTATCAGCTTGAAACCGACAGAAACTCCCCTTTCCCTGAACCGATCTTGATGAAACTTGTGTCTCTGGACAGGTCTTGACATGACCTTTCCTCCGGACCTTGGTTCAGGTCCCCACGTGCTATCTGTAGGGAGTTCTTGCGTGAAGAACGCTGAAGAAAGGGAAATTCTGTCAATTTATGGCTTTACACGCTACTTTCTAGTACATAATGTGCCTCTTAGTGCTAGGGTACCAGCGAGGGACTTGAAGTCCTACTCCTGGGCCATCGAACTGTGGTAGTTTCACAGCTTCATCTATAACTTTCACGCGCACAGCCGCGTGAAAGTGCGAAAGTATAGCTTCTGTGCCTGGTTTTGGCACATAAAGGGAGTTTGTACTCGAGCTGGCGGGCGGATCCACATCCACCAACCATCATCGGATAGCCCTTGCAATGGGCCATCTCATGGTGGAAGTCCGGTGGATACAGCTCCAACCCTCAATTCAGTATTCACTTTGATGTGGTCGACGATGCGAGAAAACCATGGAACCTCGCGCCTTGTCAAGTCGGTTATCTCCCCAACCACCAGAGCTAGGCTCCTTCCGGAAATGTGGTTGGGAATTTGGAGTATCGGGCTATCGAATAGTGGTACCCTGATGGGTGTACCACCAGCCCTTCTGGTACTTAAGGTGCCGGGAAGCGGCCGAAATAGGGAAATGTTGCGCTGTTCCACGGCTTTAACGCCTCGGTGTGTGTATGTGTAGCTATATATTAGCTTTGCGTTGTGACTGAGTCCAGGCGCCTGCCTGAGGGTCACCGAAGGTAATGCTTCAGAAAGCATATCGATAGTCCTTCAGGCACCAAGTGTGTCTGAAGGTAGTGGGCCCCATGACAGACGCATAGAAACGTCCATGCTGGCACATACAGACACATTATTTCAGCAAGTAAGGTCTATGTACTAGAATTACATAGATGCTATCTATATATAGGGCCCGGACATAATTCCAGGTTACCTAGAACCGCTAGATCGCTTATAATGAATTTTCTATATACTTACTTGAGCAAAAATGCATGTATTTACCATCTCAGAGTGAAACTGTTTTTAAACCTGGCTATGTACTGTTGTTATGTACAGTTTTTCAGTCATAGCACCAAGGTATACTATCTAGAACGCCTAGATGGTGTTTCCTAACAAAACAAGTGTGTAAGGAAAATAATACAATTGGTATGTAGGCAGAACGCACATACCGATACCTGCGACCCAGCCATTTTAGGGGGGTCCAAAATAAGTAAACAAAACATTTTTATTTGCTTAAATCACTACTTACACATTATATCTAAAGTATTTCAATTATAATACTAATAGATAACCGCTATATGCATACTATAAGCTATTAAAAAGCCCTTAAAACACAACACGTGGCGAGGACCAGGCGTGCTGGGCCCCTTCGACCACCCACCTACTCTCAGCGTGGCATGGACCGGGCGTACTGGGCCCCTTCGACCATCCACTGGACAACGCATGGCGTGGACCGGGCGTGCTGGGCCCCTCCGACCACCCAACTACTCTTAGCGTGGCATGGACCGGGCGTACTGGGCCCCTTCGACCATCCACCTGGACAACGCGTGGCGTGGACCGGGCGTGCTGGGCCCCTTCGAACATCCACCTGTACAACGCGTGGCGTGGACCGGGCCCCTTCGACCACCCAACTACTCTTAGCATGGCATGGACCGGGCGTGCTGGGCCCCTTCGACCACCCACCTAATAACAGCGTGGCATGGACCGGGCGTGCTGGGCCCCTTCGAACATCCACCTGTACACCGCGTGGCGTGGACCGGGCGTGCTGGGCCCTTTCGACCACTCACCTACCAACAGCGTGGCATGGACCGAGCGTGCTGGGCCCTTTCGACCATCCACCTGTACAACACCAACCTACCTAACGTACCTAGCTCGCAACAGACGTCAGGTCAGTCTCGAAGCTTCAAGGGTGCCAGATACCTTCCAGATGCTTAACACACCATACTATGTCACATACTCCAAACAACAGGTCACCAAAGCACCAGAGGCACCAGGCTCCCACCTCCACATCGGCTACTCCGATATGGATATGGATATGATATGATATCGATCCCCACATCCGATATAAGTCACGTTTTGATATATCGGTCACATCCCTGGCATCCAGAAACTCAGCCACTGCGCCATCAAAATGGCAGTAAAAATTTTTGAACAACATAACCACATATAGGCACACTACCAATATGAAGAAATTACAAGATTTCTGAGATACTGTCACTAAATCACTAACCATTATATTATGTTATACACATTTACATTAAGACAATTTTATGACACAAAATAACATGTCTGCACTCACCAATCCATGTGTGCAAGCAGAGGTGTATAGCGCACCCTTAACTCATCAACCAAGTTCAAGGTTCAAGCTATAGGATACCACTACATGTTGTCCAGAGATTGAACCTTAGACCCCATGTCCAGCAGGTGCACCAGCAATTACCAGACCAACAAGGTAATAAACACACACAGCAAATAAAAATCAATCATCACTAGTAAATTGTAAAATGCACAGTCTAAGAGTAAGATACACAGTCAAAGAGTAACAGCAAAGATAATCATACTATGTTTCATAAGACAAAAGTTGTTACTTTTGTAAAAGCCATAATTATCCACAATTTGAAACAACCTTGAATCTGTAATGTGCAATCAATTGCCTTTTTTTTTTCTTCACAAAATTCCTTTTAAAAGACAAAAACATTGTGTTTTGTAGTGTAGTAGAAGTTTAACGGCTAGGAATTGTAATTTTTATTTAACAGACTGCAGTAGAACCACTAAAGGGTGGTAATATTTTGTCCAATGAATTATAATAAGAATAAAGTGACCTTACCAGTTAGTAGATACTTTCCATAATCAGATGTTTGGTAAATCTGAACTTTCTCATGAACATCACATTCTTCAACTAAGACGTTATTACCATAACTTTTAACACACCATACTACCAGGCAGGTAGAGTTAAGAATCCCATCACTTGAGGTACTTTTCAAACTTGTTAACCATGTTTCCAAAATAGTCATGATTCTCTCCGGGCCATGATTTGCAAAATCAAGCATTGATTTTAGTTCCTGGTTTTTGTAACAACTTATTGGAATACTTCCAGTATTCTTACAATTAAAATAAACAGCTGGACTCAAAAGCCTGAAGCATTGATTTAAAACAAAACATTTACAGCCACTTTTCAACTAAACTAACATTTACTGGCTTTAGTGAAAATGATAATTATGAGAATTTCATTATCTTCATTAGTTTAAACTAGTTACAATTATTGTAACCTCTCCAAATTTAATAAAGGAAGAAGTAGATCTTTCAATAAGCTTTCAAACCATCATGACCAAACTTTATGGTTAAGGAACGTTTCCCAGGTAGGTACTCCTTGTGCTACAAATAACATAATGTTCTGACCGAATACGCGTCACACTAACTCTTCACTTAATTGAGGTTTCCCGATACCAACTTTCTTTCAGTAGGTAACTTCACTGATCACAAGTTGTTCGATTGTTATTTCACTAGTCTCCACAATAAAAAGCCCTTATATCCCACGATCTGATGATTTGATGGAATACTGTGTAATTGTCAGAAAAAACCATTATTTGCATGGGTTCTTTTCTGGCTAATACGAGTTAGACAAACCAACTTCTTAGCTTATATGTAGGGTCACATTATGTATTGGCGAATAACGTAGGTATATGACATTCCACTAAACACGTAGTTTTATACACACGAACATTCGGTCACTATTACTGTATTCAAGTCCAGTTTTTATCACAAATTAACAATTAAATCAAACCCGCTATATTCTTACTGTTCGATCCTTGACCTCTCTTCTTCGCGCCAAAAACTAGTCTTTAGTGTTACGTCAAGTTGACATCTGTCAAAGTCGTTCCAAACCATAGCTCTCTTCAGAAATCGTTAGAAGTGCCTACATATACATAAGAAAAGAGTTTATTTGCGCCAGATACGACGCATAACATAAAAATAACAAAAGAGAACTTAAATACAAAGTATGTGTCACAACCGCGCACAGGCCTCCAATCTGTGAGAGAGGGAATGGGCCTTAAACTGTCACGTGGGCCGGTGCGGGTCGGTGGATGTCACATGATGAAATTGAAAGACTTGTTATTATATGTACATACATCTGCAGAGAAATCTCATCTCCGAGAAATGTATAAAAAGCGACATCTAAGGACAGGACGATATACTACGATTTTTACATGCACCGCGTGCGCGCCATCTCTGTGACAAGAATGAAGTTAATTTTCTGTAGTTATTGCCGATGGGGCAGAAAGGTTCTGGAGTGGCAACCGCGAACCGGAAGACGTTGCGTTGGAAGGCCTCCCACCAGGTGGACCGATGACCTGGTGAAGGTTGCGGGGATCCGCTGGATGCGGGACGCACGGGACCGGTCAATGTGGTGACACTTGGGGGAGGCCTATGTCCAGCAGTGGTCGTCTTTCGGCTGATATGATGATGATGATGATGAGTTATTGACATCGATTCCGATAAGTAAGCGTGCAAGATACCTATTATCAATAATTGTTTTCCTTATTGATACAAAATTGTCATGCGCTAACCAAAATCAGCATATTTAGGCTGCACTGTATGGCTATAGAGGGCTGTTGCGGGTTGAGGTTACGTAGGTAGGTGCTTATAAGACGATATTTCAAAATAAAAGAGATTCACTTAGATACTTAGTATTATTTATTATTCATAAGGTATTTATTAATATAGTAATCCAATTAAGATTAACAAATATTTATTTACTAAAAAATCTGATAATTTAGTTTTGAAGATTTCACAAGAGAACCAACATGTTACTCATGTTTGAAACAAACAGAACAACAATTTACATCACTCGAGATTTTTCAAAACTGTTTACAAAAACAATTAACTAAAACTTAACTGTAACTTGTCAAACCTATACTAATAACGGAGAGGTAACCTTTATTTTCTATAACTTTTCTAATCTTGATCTCATTACATTTACCATATTATTAAAACGAATTGCAATGGTTGCAAATATTATCCTATCTGGACGATGAGCTTCGGTTAGTTCAGCTGCATGTAAATGTCTCCGGACTGTGGTAAGCGAAATTGCCATGTCACCAGATCGGGTGGTTGTAAAATAATCCATGGTTTAGCTATTCAGAACATTACGATGATGGCTGGATTGATTTGTGTAAGCAATCGGACATGGCTCTTGGCTGTTACACTTCACTTCATCAGTTTCTTGATACCATCACACTCATAAACGAACTGTGTTTCTCTATTAAGAAGTAAATTTAGATTTCTAATAGTAAAAAAATAAAATATAAATTGATTTTATTTTAGGTTACACTTACGTCCACATTTAATTTTCGAGCAATGTTCTTTAAACTTTGATTTAGTTCCCAAAGGACGATTATTTTCACTTTAAAAAAGTTTCTCCATCGAGACAATGTTATTGTAATTTTAAGTCGTTATTCGAACAACACGAGCAGACGACTTATGATGCAATGCCTTGTTTTACTTAACAAAATTATAAGCTCACCCTCAATCTTCTTCATAATCCAATTTTTATAATATAAACGTCACGGCCGACATGAATGATGTGATGGATGATTCATAAATTTATCGATGCATTTAACAACTATTATAAGTGTCAGAATGGCGCAGCGGTATAACAGCTTGACACGTGATTTATACCCCGAGTTTCCTACCTTTAAATTATCGTAGAATTAATCTGACAAAATGTAAAGCACGCGTTATTTGCTGGGATTGGCTGTTGAAATTTCATTATTTCATATATATATAAGCTAATATTAGAAATAAGTTACTTAGTTGTTTGGTTTTATTTGTATTATTATGTAAGTAAAAAGTATTTTTTTGGAAGTAGGTATGGATATGATTACGATATTCCCTGTAGGACAGACCACGGGTGCGAAACTATAATAATCGTGACAATCTAAGAAGTCCGATGACGTTTCTCATAGTCTTTAAAACTGACACACCAATTCACCTTCAATCTATCCATCTCCTAACCTTTTCCTAATGTGTTGGGACTTCCAAACCAGAAGCAGCCTAGTGCCAGTATTTCACACAGAACGATTGCTTATCTGACCTTCACAACCAAGTAACTGGGTAACACGGAAACCAAAGAGCAGTGGTGGCCCAGTGGTAACGGCCGCAACTTACAATTTATAGGTCATGGAATCGAACCCAGGCAGGTGCTTTACTTTGTGCAAATTATTTCATCACTGCTCTTAAAGTGGTGAAGGAAAACATCGTGTGGAAATCGGCACGTCTTAGAACCAAAAATTCAAGGACATGTGAAAAATCTACCAAACCGCACTGGGCCCGCGTGGTGGATTACGGCCCATTCCCTCTCACAGAGAGGAGACCTGCAAGCACAACGGACCAAATGGGACTATAAGTACGGAAAAAGGAATCCATCTATCCTATCCTGACACGGAAACATTGTACAAGTATACAATTTTCTGGCTTCTTTTTATTCGTAACGTCTGTCAAGGTCATCAAGTGTCGCCTTTACCAACGGCTTTACATGTTATCCTAGGCTCAGAGACGTCTCGGTTTGTAATATATAGGTTAACCATTCATAAACCGATTCGGGAAGCTGTTGCTAAACTTAAAAGATTGAATCTTACGGATGATAATATTTCACCACGAGCTCCTTACAAATTCACTTTTGGGATAATTGAGTTTGTCTGCCAATTTACAATGCCACTGTGGGATCTAAAATATGTACCAAGTACCAATACAGCCTATTTCAAAGCGCCGAGTAAATTGGTGACCCAAAACGAATTAGCTGACCTCAGACGAAATGGCCAAGATGTTACAAGAGGGTAATCTTTTAGTAATCGTCGCCATAATCTAGTTAAATTGATCCCTAACTCTGTGAACTTATCTACAAAGTAAAGGACCAAGTTTGATGAAATATGAGCAAAGCCTGAGTTTAGTAATGTTGAATTGTAAGTAGTTGTAACTTGTATTATAATATGTACCTACGTACGTTGATATAAGAAACTTATTTGTATGTAGATTTGGAAAAAAAGAAATATAAAATAAGATTGATGATATTGTTCTACTTGTACTGTTTAACCCAATATTTTTTACAGATTTGAATCGCGTTTTTACGCGTTTTTGCCTTAGTACTCGAATTTATGTCTGGACTTTACGTCGTCATACAAAGAAGACGTTTATTATATTATATTTTTTACTGCTATCGAAAATCTATCAAAACTCTCTATATATATAACTCCAGTTTTATAAAATACTAGCTTATGCCAGCGGCGTTTCCTGCGTAAAAGTTAATATTGTATGTTGTGTTAATCCAGGTTATAAATGATCTGTATGGTAGATTTCATCGAAATACGTTCAGTAGATTTTGCGTGAAAGAATAACAAACATCCATCCATCCATGCATCTGTCTACACAAACCTTTGCGCTTATGATTATAATACTTAGTAGGATAAAGTCCAGTACAGGGAGGTGACCATAAGCTCTTAGAGTAAGGTTATTTTGTGTGTGTGTAAGGGACAGATTATGTATATGACTTGTATACATCTGTCCCTTACGCACACTAAAAATAACCTTACCCTAAGAGCTTATGGTCTCCCCCTGGACTGCTATAGGCACATGATGATAACGGGTGACTGCCTTGGCGGTTACAAAACAAATTGCGAAACTGTATCTTAAATTTGTTTGGCGTTGTTTAGCTATTTTCCAATTTATTTCGTAATATCCAACTACACGAAAACGCAAAAGCTGTTACAAAATGTGTGTCGAAAGTTACAATACCTATATCGTTTCATTTCAATACCTAATTGAATCCTTGAATAGAAAAACACAGAAGAGAGAATATATTCTGTGGATATTGGTAAATCATGTATATTGTCAATGGACGCCGCGCGTTGTTTGTTGTGCTGCCACAGACCAGACAAGCACGGGTTTAATGTAGTTAAAAGCTCTTACTTTGTTCAAATTGAGGGTATTTCGCAAACAGATATTGCTTTGTACTTACTTAATAATACAAGCTTCAACATTAGGTAATGCAATAGAACACAAAATCTCATAAATGAAACTAAACTAGCTTGAAACCGCGGCTTCACTGCCGTGGCCTATCCAACAGGAACCTTGATTTTTTCCTAAATTAAAACTACCTTATACCGCTCAAAGATAGTATAGTTTTCTATCAGTGAATAAAATCGTAATCATATCGGTGCAGTATTTCTAGAGATTTCCGCTGACAAATAAAAACTTCTAGCGACACTAGAAATGTATGGGGCTGCACTGCTCCTGCGCCTTAAAAATGCCATTCATCGGCTCTAAATGAAAAAGCTATCAGAATCATATCATCTATAGCAATGACCATAAAACGTCTGCATAAAAGATTTCATCACTGGCTCACACCTCTCACACCATTTGCCGAACACATATTAAAAAAACATTAAACAAACACATTCGGGATCTTTTCACCGACTTCATTTATTTTGTTGTTAATAAAATATGGGCATCATTATATCACTTTTATAGCGCTGAAGACTTGAATCGAGTACAAAAATTAATACGTAGGTATTCGGCTTCCATCGACTGTACCTACTCGTATATTATCGTTTTTGTTGTTAAAAAAGAGTAAGCGGCAAATAAATTGGCTTTACGCGAATGTTGCAAGGCCAGGGTACTAAATCATGTCTAAAATGTGAAATATTTTATGCCATTGTCATACTGCAAGGATCAATTTTTTTATAAAGCGTGACTTGATAAATTGCTCTTTTGTCATGATTAAAAGGAATTTATGAACAGTCATGCTTCATGATCGATATTTGCAATTTAAAATAAAAATACGGCTATAATAAAGTCATTCTAATAAATACGTAGGTTGTGAACTTGTGATCTCTCTCCATCATTCAAAGGTTTACTGAAAGAAAATCAATATTTCAGTTAACTCGTCGAAAACTCTCAGCAACAAGTAAAATTTCAAAATTACTTGCATATAACGCTCAGACAACACTAGTACTTCTTTATTATGCTATTTTATTCACACTTCTCTATAAATTTGCGGCTTAGCTATATTATAAGTATATTTAGTAAATTTATTTATATTATTAACACATACATTTATTTTTACAGGTAACAAACGTAGTCATACATTGCCAGTTTGCCAGTCCCAGTAAGGGGCTAAGTAGAGGCACAAGTTACACAGTGGACAACACACTAAGTGTCACCCTCTGGAATTCCGCCAAAGAGCATGAAAATAAGTCCAAACGCAGAGAGATGATATTCAGTATCCTAACTGCTCGAGTCACTGGTGCAAACTTTAACACGTTAGTGCGGGTTGACGGGACTTTAAACAATCCCTCCCTCGGTCCTAACCGTAGCCTCCTGTTTGGAACGAGCAATCCCAACGATTCTAATATTTGTGGATTATTTAGGATACCAAGAAAAACCATGAAAACATATTTTACAAAGGCGAGGTTGCGCCTTACCTCCAACTTATAGTACCCAACCATCCCTATAGCAAAGAGGGTTGGATACATAAGCGGGTAGAAACGGTAAATACCAAATTGCCTCATATATAGGTACCGGGTAAATTTGTTTTGCATTTTTTATACCATCGTAGAATACTTCGTTTCATAAGGATTCCAGATGATAGCACTAGTTTCCAAGTTTCTTCGTACTAACGCATTATAAAGCGATTTTACTGCTGCCATGTTGGTGAAGTCACGAGTTTCACGCATGACAAACCCAAGATTTTTGAAGGCTTTTCTACATACCTGCACCACATGAGTACGAAACGACAGATCTTCTGAAAAGGTAACACCAAGATCTCGCACTAACCGCACCCGCGGTATGACGTCACCACCCATGCAATAATCGTGACGTCGGGGTACCACGGCCCGCGTGAAGGACATTATGTTACACTTCGTCACATTGAAGATTAATTTGTTCTCCTCACTCCATGCTACCACCCGATCGATGTCTCGCTGGAGCATGCCGCAGTGTGACTCGTCTGTGATCCGCATGAATAACTTGAGATCGTCAGCAAATAACAAACAACTAGCGTCTTTAATGACTTCTGGAAGATCGTTAATCATTAAAATAAATTCTAAGGGTCCTAAATTTGTGCCCTGGCTAACCCCCGCCTGCCCCCGTAAGGGTGAAATACGAGTCCGAGGTGTAACCTGCGTATTCCACAATCTGCTTACGGTTACCCAAGTAGCTAGCAAAGAACTCTAGGAGGGCTGGGGTAAAACCAACCCTCGCAAATTTATTTAAAAGGATGTCATTGTCGACACTATCAAATGCCTTCCTGAAGTCGAAGTAAGCGACGTCCAGTTGTCCACCTGTCTCCGAGTCCAGCACTGTGGCGGCCTGGTTTAAAAAATACAATTCGTGCTACGGCCCGCACGGAAACCATGCTGTGCGTCGTTGAGCTGTGATGCTACTTGCGAGTGGATGCAAGAGCACAAAGCGGACTCGAAGACTTTAGCAAACACTGAAAGTGCTGTACTTTCAGTGTTTGCTAAAGTCTTCTACTTCTACAGGTCTATATCCGCTGACATCCGAGCTTGGAGTGCCCTTCGGTACCGGAGTAACCCTAGTCAATTTCCAGCCGTCGGGATACGAGCATTCTCGTAAGATTATATTAAATAAATGCATGAGCGGCCGGGCCAGTACTGTCCTGCAATCCCTAACAATGAAGGGTAGCACCCCGTCCGGCCCAACCGAACGCTTGGGCTTGAGGCGCGCGAGCGCGGCACCCACCTCACCGAGAGACAGCTGTCCCACGTGAACCCGGGTGCCGCGCTCGGGCGCCACCTGTCCAGCGGCAGCCGCATCTAATCGCGGTGCCAGCGTCCCATAGACCGAGTGGAAGTAATCAGCGAACGCCTGGGCGCACTCATACTCTGGCAACGGCTTACCATTCCTAATTATCTTCGGTTTACTACGTTTCGAACGCTTGCTACCAACAAAACCCCAAAAAGACCTAGGTTCCTTAACAAATTGTTCCTCAGTACGGCGGTCCTTTGGTCTGATAATCATGGTATGCGGTACTGATTTTAACTTTGATAATAGAATAAGATAAAAGACTAAGAAGAATAAATAATATTTAATTATGGTTAGGGCTCATTATTGCGTTGTGTTGCGTGTGTAGCACGGCAGTACAAATAAATGTTGGTGTATCAGAAATGACGTCTGTGTAGAGTGGACCCAGCATTACAAAGACGAGCAGAAAACGATTTAGGTCCTGAGTCTTGGTCCCAGTTGCAACATTATGGACTGATTAACGTTTTGTTTCAACATCAGTGGTTTACGAAGCAATTTAACCTAATAGCTTTCTGTTGCTGTGATTTTGTGGGACATGATTTCCTCATATATGATAAATGCTAACAGCCGCGTAGAAACATTCAATAACCTAATTTACTTGGATATAGACACATATAACTCAAATCTTACTTACAGCAAACGCTATGGTACCTTAAATAACAGTGGTTTAAATATAGTTATATCAGATCTACAAGACCCGATTCTTACCCTATGCGGCCTGAATGCAACGCACTTAGAGTTGAACTGCCACCCTCAAATCAATTATAGTCAACACGATTTTTCGAATGATTCACAACCGTCAAATTCTCAGTTTTTTTTTGTTAACTACCTTAATATCTTACACCAAAACATAGCTGGTCTAATTAATAAATCTGATACTCTGTCAGTAAAATTAGTGGTATTAATTGACATGGGAACTGTAATAGATGTTCTTTGCGTTACAGAACATTCCATGCAAATGGGTTTTGAGAATTAAGTGCACATTCCGAATTTTGGTCCAGTTGCTTCCTTTCTAGAAATACTAAGAGAGGAGGAACAGGTATTTTCGTAAGATTAGGATTGCAGTTTACAGAAATATCGGCCATAGCCAAACAATCTGTTTCAGGCATCTTTGAGTGCTGCGCTGTAGATATAATAGCTTATAAAATTATTATTATTTGTATTTATAGAATGCCAAAATATAATTACGACATATTTTATGATAATGGAATAATGGATAATGGAATATATTTTAAATAAAGTCTGTCTATCTTCAAATAAGAAAATCATCTTGTGTGGAGATTTTAATATTGATGTTTTGAAAAGAAAAAAAGTTACACTAGAACTTGAATACTTTCTTACGAAGCATAATTTAAAATTGGCGCTTTGTACTCCCACTAGGTTAAAAAGTCAAACCTGTATTGACAATTTTGCTCATAGCTATCGGAAAGAATGTAAATCTGAAGTTATAGATCTGATCCTTTCGGATCATACATCCCAAATACTTAAAGTACCAATAAGCAAAAGTTGCAATTTAAAATATTGGAAAACAATAAAGCAGGACAGGAGTATGGAAAACTTAATTACTTTTAAAAGACGTCTAAGCTCTCTATCTTTTAAGCGAGTACATGAAGCTAAGGACGCGAATGAAGCTTTTAACAATTTCATGGAAGATTTCATACTTCTATATAGATTATGTTTTCCGGAAAAAATTATAACCATCAAAAATAGCAAGAAAACGAAATGGATATCACATGGCATTAAAACTTGTAGTAACAAGCAAAGGCAACTGCCTTTGGGCGTATCGATTAAATTCAGATTCAAAAAATAAACTAATCCATAAAACTAAACCAAACTCTATAGGAAAATTATCAACTTGACACAAAAAGCACAGAATAATAATTTCATAAATAACGCTCAAAACAAATCAGAAGCGACCAGGAAAATAATAAATAAATCAAAATGTTGTCTGCCATTGGAGCCTATACGCGTGAAAAGAGATAATCTGATATTTACAGACCCCGTGGACATTGCAAACGAATGTAACGATTACATTATTGACACAATTGAGAATAATATTAAAGCTAGCATCACATTAAATAATACAAATATAAACAATCAAACTTTAAATTCACTGTTCATGCAACCTTTAACAATTCACGATATAATACAAAAAATTTGCAGTCTTAAAAACACAAATACTGTTGGATACGATGAAGTTTACACAAAAGTATTGAAATTTACGAAAGAACTAGTAGCATCTCCATTAGTTCATATAATTAACTTGTGCATAGTTGATGGCATTTTTCCGAACAAGCTTAAAAAAGTAATAATAAAACCCCTATATAAAAAGGATGATAAAACAGATTTTAAGAATTATAGACCCATTGCAAAAATGCCAATTATTTCTAGAAGGTAATTTATAACTAGTTATATGACTACTTCGAAAAGTATTAATTATTTTTCCGTAAGAACACAACGATAAATATGGCACTATTTGACTTGCTAGCTAACATCATGCCATCTGTCGATAAAAGAAAGCCAGTATGTGCAATTTACACTGACAAGACAAAGGCTTTCGACTATGTAGACCATAAGATTCTGTTGCACAAATTAAATAGTTATGGTGTAAGAGGGCACATCTTAAAGTTAATAAAATCATACCTGAGTAATAGGCTGCAATGCACGGAACTTACTAGGATATGTCCTAAAACTAAATTAGAAACTATGTATATATCAAAACCAAGACATGTAAAGTATGGCGCCACAAGGTAGTGTATTGGGTCCGCCACTTTTTTTTGATATATATAAATGATCTCCCGAAAGCAACTACCAACAAAATGGTTCTTTTTGCAGATGACAGTACAGCTATAATATAATATACTAATTCCAATGATTAAAATAATGACATTAATTCTTGCTTAGGTGACATTATACATTGGTTAAATAATAATCGTTTGGTTATAAACCTGAACAAAACAAAAGTCATGCATTTTTAACAACGCCGTGAAAACCCAAATGTTAACATTTCCTACGAGGGCTGTGATATTGAAGAAGCTAATAATGCTAAGTTCTTAGTCATTACAATTGATAGTCAACTTACATGGAAACCTCATATTGAAGAACTATGTAAGAAACCTAGCAAATCCGCATATGCTCTTTTTCAACTCTCAAAGAAAGTTAACAGTCAAGCTCTTCTGACGGCGTACCATGAACTAGTTGCTTCTGTTTTGCGGTATGGCATTATTTTCTGGGGGCAGTCAACTGACAGGGAGCTGGTATTTAGGCTTTAAGCGATGCATCAGGTCAATGTGCGGTGTTAAGACAACTGATAGCTGTGCACCCTATTTCAAATCATATTTTTTTTTAAATTTGCCTAGTTTATATATAATGGAATCGGCTTTGTTTGTGAAATTTAACCCTCATTTATTTAAAAAACTATCAGAGGTCAGAAAAAATCCAATTCGGACTCAATACATCAATCAACTATGTCTAGTAAAATGTAAAACCGCACTTATGACAAAAAGTTTTTTTTGGTATGGCCCCACTCATATATAATAGAGTGCCAAATATTATAAAAAAATATGACTACATTTAAATTTAAAAGGTCGCTTAAAGAACTTTTAATTATGAAAACTTATTACGCGATTGACGATTTTCTTAATGATTATTCACTATCTGATTGCCATACTGTTATTCTGATTGACATAATAATCCTCTCACTGACTTATTTTATTTCTTATTATTGAAATTTTTAACTAAATAACTATTGTAATCCCAATGATCTGCTACTTAATTTTGTTATACTTGTTATTATTTTGAATTGTAAACCTTTGCATGCCCATGTAACGGTAAAATATGGAGAACTTTATTATAAAAACTCCTATGTACTCTACCCATGTTTGCAAAGAAATAAATGATTTTGACGTATTTTTTTTTTGTTTGGAAGAATAATGTTCCGAATTGGTCCCATTTAAATTGATCTGATGAAGAACTCTGAAACTATACAACATAACTCTTCAATAAATGATAGAAAATAGTTCAATTTCCGGTTTCATTGTCAACAACGAAGAATCAAAAACAGAAACAACGAAGAATCAAAAACAGAAGCATCGGCTTCCAAAATTGGCGTTATTTTTCCTTTTGTAGTGTTTTTATTTGGAGGTCGGTTGAATTTTTTTGTAAAAAATGTTTTTTTATTACTAGGTATTTTTATGTACCTAGTATGTCAAGCATAGATTCATCACATCGGACCAGTGAGGGTTGATATTATATACTACATAAGGTAAATTGTTTCAAGGCAAAAAAGTGAATTTAATCCCCTTCACCACAGGGAATAACATTACATTATATTACAAAAGATCAAACACATTTGTTTCATCGATTTAAAAGGCAATGATCAAATAATTGAATGATTGAACGGTCATTGAACAAAAATGCGGTGAAAGACTGGATTACTATTCGATAGAATGAATACCTATTACGTACTCTCTTTGATATTTTATACTGTATTTGTTTTGAATCGTTTATTTGTAGCTACAGTCTTATGAAAACTAAATGTAGTCAAATGCTGTATGCATTTAAAATTCATTATGCTTGTTTTATGTTTTTCGGGTTTAGTCAATAGTACGGATGTCAAAACAAATCGCAAGGACACCATCTGGCGGCAAAGCAAAAACAACTACGCATTGGCGCTCTTTTCCACTGTCCCCATATGTCCTAATAGAGCAGTTAAGTCTTGACAGCCTTAGAGACAAGACGTCGTAGAATAAGTGTCGATCCGTAATATTAGTAAGCAAGACACTGAATATTTGAATAAACCCAGTGTATCGAATAATTTCTGCGATTTCATTTGCACGATTGTACCCAACGACCTGCCCACACACGATGTCTTAACCTAAGGGAATACATCCTGACTTCCTGATGGTTTGCATCTATCGGCCAGCCTTGATGCGGCATGTTCATATTTTAAAAACCCAAACGAATTGCGCAAAAAGTGTATAGGTAGAAATTATTTTATTTCTAAACTCCGTAGATACGAACCTGTGGGAATCGTTGTTTTTTATTAATTCTACATACCTAGTGTATACCTAAACTCAACTTTTTATTAATGTATTATTATACAGTTTATTGCACAGCGCATAATAAACGTAGAACAAACATATACAGAGTACAAACATTTATTCAAACGAGCGTAAAACAATGGCAGTCTTTGTGTGATAACACAAAGCGATTTATTTCTTACATGAATCGAAAAAAAGGAGATGGATTTTACATACCTACATAAACGCAAACCTTTTTCCCATACTTATAATAGTATTCAATTACAGTAACACCCTGGATAAGTGGGATATCTAGGGACCTACAATTTATACCGCTTATAAAGACGTTTCATTTACCCGGTTGGCCAAACAGCCCGGTTTTATAAAAGTGACGTTATCTCATTTACAGGTCTCTCTTGTCCGTTCTTCTGGTATTTTCCGAACGGATGGTAGAATCTCTTAATCATGATCCAGCCTTAGATGTCCCCCCAGCGACGCCCTGAGCCGAGGTTCGTATTCCAGTGGCGACAGACCTCAGCGTGGTCGCTTAGTTTAAGTTTTTGTGCCTGGCTGGAGGCTCTAGATTAGTATCCACAGGGAAAGTTCAGAGTGCAGTCGTCATCACTTAGTGGAAATATGAGAAGCAAATAAAAAAATAAAAATTACAGGTCTCGAGGCCAGTCCAGATAGATCCAAATCATAAAATTGTCTCATTCATAGAGGCAAAGGTAAAAAAAAGGAATCTGTTAATCACTTTTATTATAATTAATTCATAGTGCTAGAGGTTTCTCACATATCAAGAGCCTCTAGACGAAGTTTAATTCCATCAGCGATTGCAATGGTCGTAATGCCAAAATGGAGATAAATCACGTGACAGTTAGTGTTTAGATTGGCATTCTCAATTTTTTTTGACGTTTTCCAAGAGATCCTACTTGCTAATATTACTACACAAATGTCATGAGAATCGACCACCCGACTATACTTATGAAGGGGGCAGATGACACTAAATAAGTGCCGTTGGCCACCGGGATGGCAAACGCCACTAGTCGTTGTCAGCCACCACCCCGGTGGCAAGTTCGAAGGGGGCAGATGGGAATAAACCCTGCTAAGCAAGGTTTAACTATACCAACAATTAGTTACCAATTTACTCTGCAAAGTAACGTTCTCCCATACTAGGTCAGACATCAGTTTGATCTCTGTTCCGGCACTAATATCGTGATAAAGGCATGAGGCTCTCACGCGAGCTTCACTCAGTCTTTGTTAGCCGTATCTGTGATAAAGCGTTCAGTGGAAATAGGAAGCTTTGAAAGTTCAGATAAGCTTGCCAAATTCTATTGCAGAGAAAAATGGCAGTTCAATAATAAGTGCTTGTTCACACAAAGATCCATTTTACAGGTCCGCTTTATCGTATACGTTTTTATTCGGCAATGGCGTAAGAAGTTGTATTAGCGAGTTCACACACACAACAGTATTAAAATACTGATCTGTTTTGTTTGAAAGTTGGTGGCAGACTGACTAAATGTAGTGTGAACATTACGCACAGTAGCGACAGAACCGCTAAAACGGTACTGTAAATGCGGTGTGAACATCACCTTAGCGACGGATCCGTTATAAACGATCCTGGAAATACGGATGTTCTATGTGAACGTCCACTTTACTTGACCTAAATATGAAAAAAAGTTATGTATTCGTTTTAGTACGACCTCGTACTGGAACGCCTTGCTGCAGCAATTACACCAATGGAGCACAATCTTATAATAAACTAAATATAATTCCAGGTTTCCTCACGATGTTTTCCTTCACCGTTATCAGCGTTGTCCAAAATAAACTTAGAATGTGTTTATGAATGTAAACAAAGACCATTGTTCTTCACTTCACTTCAATTCTTGTTTGAATGGCACCAGATGTGTATGATTTACACAATTCCACCAATATCAGGGTTACCATTGTTTTAAATTAAATTGCCCGCGCAGTCACTTTGACACATCGAGAGCAGATGTTACCGGTGAGGTGTGTCATAAAAAATATATATGTATTGATTAAATGCAAGAATTCAGGCAATCATAGATTTTATTGTCTTATTGTTGTTTCTCTTTTCAGGTAATGTATCTTTGTAAGTTCGTCCGTAAAACCTAATGTAAAATGTCTAAACATTGTTTAATAAAACATATCTCTTTTCAGAGCAACGCAAACCAGCTTTTGTTTTTGAAAAGTCCTAAAAAAACTACTGAACTTTGGGTCGCGCGGGTGTGAAATGATTGCGATTTTTGTTCCCTCAAGGTCGTTGTAGACTGTCGTCGTCTTAAATAAACATAACATCACGCCTGTTTTCCCCAAAGGGTTAGTCAGAGGTGCACCTATAGTACAGTCACATCCACATTTCGCCAGCCAAACATAATTATCAATCGAAAAAAAATATATAACAAAAAGAACTGATGTTTCAATATATCTCGATGATGAGCAGTGGTGGCCCAGTGGGTTGGCCGCGACTTACAAATTGTGTGTCGTGGGTTTGAGCCCAGGCAGGCGATTAAATTTGTGTAAATTATTTCATCACCACTGCTCTCAAAATGGCGACGGAAAACATCGTGAAGAAATGTCTTAGAACCAAAAATTTGAATACATATGATGCGGGCTACCAACCCGCACTTTTTCCGCATGTTTGTTAACGCCCATTCCCTCTCACAGAGAGGAGGCCTGCACGTACAACAGACAAATGGGAGTTTAAGTGCGGAAAAGAGGTTCATCTATTCTATCCTATCCTATACCTCGATGATACTAAACATTTGGGTAATCAAATTGCATGACTGATGCTAACCGCAGTAATAAATTGTTCTTTAGAATCTGAAACCTTGTAAAAATATTGTAACTTAAGCAAAAAGTGTATCTTTTTATAAATTATAATAAAATAAGTTTATTTCATAATGGGATTGCATAGTTTACATATTGCATTTTTTTTTTTTAGATTCAATTTTACAATAAAGACGGGTGAAGTTCTGTTCTCCTAGATAGGCTTATATTTAGCCCCGTTAAGGAGAGACAGTGCCGATCCCCTGTTTGGCGGATTATTATTAAATTATCCGGGGACCAATCTCCTAAACCCTAAATCTAAGCTTTGTAATACATAATGGTATAAATAACTGTTTTCAAAGTCTCATAAATCAGCTATTTTCGAATAAATCGTGGTTTACCTGTAAACAATTCGTACAAATAAAAGTCGCTGACCAAAATCCCTAGGATTACCTAGCTCAGAACTTAAATTTAGTAATTTAATTGGATTTCGTAACTTTATAACAATATAAAAAGGTACAAAATTAGACCAGTGAATTTGAGAAAGGGATTTACAATACATTTGTACCGATTCAAAGTAATTTTCTATATATATAGTTTTTTTTTTGCATAAAGCGAAATCGTGTAATTAGAATTACCAGCGTGAGTTCAGTTAAATAGTAAAGTTTTATAAACGTAGTCTTATTTAAAATTTTTATAATTATCATTAAATTGGCGTTTTATCATTTTAGACGAAAACAAATATAAAATAACTATTATAATTAAAATAATTACTATTATTTTATTTATAATTACTTTGATATTTAAATAAATTATGCCTAATTGTAACGATTACCAGAGTCTTGGATTCGTAATAGTCGCCGACAAGATGAGGTTGACTTTAAACCTATTCATATAAAAAGGTATATTATAGCCTCGAAATCTCTAGGCAACATTTGACGCTCAACATGTTCGACAACGTTGCACAGCAACGGGCGACGTTGCGTCGACAGACAACGTTACTAAACAAAAGCTCCTCTTTGCCGTTCAACATGTTGTGCATTATGTTGATGAGGAACATGTTGTGCATTATGTCGCGCGTGTGTGGCAAGTCTTGTGTATTATATATGTATTTTTATAATATTATGTGGTTAGGTTTGTTATTGAAGCAAGAGTATATACGTTTCTGCTCTATGTAGATAAATATGTAAATGTAATATATAAAAAAATAAGTATTGGATAAATAACGATGTTTACCTTTATATATTTTCAGTAGGGTGGTTCAAAAAATTACTTTTCACAGAGACTTATACATTTTATATAAAATAAACTAGACTTAAATCGTCAAATAATTTAGAAACAACTTTTCTCCCCCTCCATCTCTGGTTTCATGAAGTTTCGTTTCCAAGCGATTTGATAACAAATTTTCAGACCGATTTAATTAATATAATTAATTTTAGGCAGTGTTTAATCGTTGCGTGCCTTGTTGCCAGAAAACTGGGAGTTTTGTTTTCCGGAGTTCAGTGACTTCGTAACTTCCTACTCGAGTTAGTTATTGTTGCTTAACAAATGTTTAAGAATTCAAAAAAAAATGTATACGCATACGTCACGGGTGCACAGACAAGACGGTGACCTAGCGTTTTGTGTGAAACGCCACGTCGACACGATTAAAATACATTACATATGCAGCGGCCTTTACATGGGATTTTAACATAACTGGCGAAATGTGGGTACATATACCAACAATTAAGCGTATCCATGTTTATAATATTTCGTGGAATAGTAGCCTGATGTTATTTTATGTGCTCAACTTACTAAGTAACCATTCCTTAGTCTATAAACACCAGTTGTGCCGAGAATTATTCTAACTGCCTTTTAGCCTTGAGCCGTAATTCACAGCCACTGTAACTAACCCCGGGGTATTTTCAAATAAACTTTATGTATAACAAAAGTTATCGTACACTAACATGTTAGTAACTTGATAGGTTTTGCGAAAGTTTTGACATAATAACATAATCTTATAATGTTCTTGCTTGTTTTTTCTCTTTGTTTTTGTTTATTTAGATTCTGCTGTAAGATTCTCGAAGCAAAATAATCAAATATATATTACTTATATCTTAGTATCTGAATCTGATAAAATAATCATCTTCCTTCATTAAATACAAAAGGGTTTCTTTATGTAAGTCCTGAAAATGTTGGTATTAAACAAATAGACTTTATATCAATGACCTAATTGTGACTGTTAATTTACCTCTTGACCTCAACTAAACCAACAACAACGCCAAAAACAATGTCGACAGTTTAGGAAGCTAATTGTTGATCAGCCCAAGGTTGAATAACTACTGAACGTCATAAAATTTGAAGTTCTACTGGTTTATGTGACAGATAGTTTTAACCTCAGTGTGGTTTTAATTTACTGGGCATTTATATCAAAAGTACTAAATTATTAATTTCGGTAACTTTGCTGTCGCGGTTGATACACAGGCAGAATCTACGCCTCATAATGCGACGCTTTTTCATAGAAATTGCTATGAAAAAGCGTCGCATTTATTGCTGTTCTGTCAAAGTGGCCAAGGTTAGGCAGTTAATATTCATATGACGCTCCTACTTTTTAAGCCGATGGTAAAATAACAATTACATAAATATTATTTAAAGAAGTTGGGCTCAGCAGGCGGCCACGCCAATCGAGGCACCATTGTCTTAAGGTCCTCAGAAGTTCATATATAAATGGATACTTCACACTCTAACAAGTAGGAGAGGGAATGGACAGGAAAACGGCATTTGCACTAGGTGTATGTACATGAAGATTAAATAAGAAAGTGAATAAAATAAAACTGTTTGGAAAAAACTCGACTGTCATCAATATGGATACTTAAAAAAAAATGGTTACGACCATTCAATTTTTGTCTGTAACTAACGGAAACTTTATGTTCGTACCAAAACGCAGAAATTCTGCTTGGATGAATATTTTTTTTATCAACGTAGCAGGACTGCTGAACGAGCTTTTCAAGAATGCTATGACAAGGAAAGCCGTTTTCACATAATTATGTATAAAAAATGCTCATAATAATGACATTAAATTTTGAGCGTCTATATTCATTTTCCCGAGTAATAGAGAGTAAAATATTTTCTATTTTAAAATAACACGTACCTTTCCGTTTCCATAATATGAATACCTTTATTTTGCATTAAATATGATTTTATATACGAGGTCTTAAAATATGAGCTACTGAAAGATCACGTCGCGTCTTCTCAAACATTTTTCATTTCGACAGCCGCTATCGCTGATAGACGTCACTTTATAAAGGACCAAAGGTCTATTTGTTTATGACCGTTATACATATAGGTTCTACTTCATTCTACGTTTCAATTTACTGGGAATTGAAACCTTACTCTATTTTTGTCACCTGCAATGCCAGCAATATCAATATCATGGACCGAGTGAATAATCAAGTATGTACAATGCCCGGGCAATATGAATTAAGTCAAATCGGGCAGTGTATGAATACTGATTCAAACTTAATTATTTATCACATTGTCTGGTCATTATGAATATTGCTACGTAACTGATGGGCAATTTGATAATCATGGAAATTATCAGCGAAAAAGTTATTTTCACAGCAACGTTATATTACTTGGTCAGCAGGATTATAGAATCGGGTAGAATAAAAAAATATTCGTAAGAGTAAAAAAATATTGCAAGTTCGAACGAAGCGAGCTGGGGAGCTTAGGGCACCCTGAAATGGTAAGATTGGGTTCAAAAGGAAATTGGTGATGGGCATTATTCAGACACCCGTTCAATTTAATTATTTCAATAGTTTTTAGCAAATTAACTACTCATACTGGGCATTTTTAGAAATATCTGGGCATTATGAATAATGCCGTATTAATCATAGGGTTCGTAACATCAATATCGACTGGCTAAGATTAGACCATGAAACCCTTCCAGGTTTAATCAAACAATGACAACAAATAACCTTTCTCACCTCAGCGTGGGACCATTGATGCAAGTGGGCCCCATTAATATGACACCCGCCTATTGATGGTGTATTTACTTTATCGGGACCATTGTCAAGCTTCGACCTTTTCCTGAAAGGAAAATTATGTTTGGCGTCACAAAGGAGAAGAAAAATAGATCAAAGGCCACTTAATTGTACCTCAATTCTTCAATACATAAAACCTCTTTTCATTATTTTCCACTAGTATTTTCTGTCGCACAGGGATGACGACGGTTTACGAAAATAAAAATTCCATTAAGTCCATCAGTTAGAAAATAATAAATAATAGACACGTATTTTTTGCTGTATCAAATTAATAAACAAAATACTTAGATAAAGCGCATTAAAGTTAATGAGTGGGGGCTGCTACGTCATAGCTTCGTTTAAAATGCACAAAGCCTTGACGTCATGCGACGTTTTGACGCAATGTTTAGCCGTAATTTCGTTGTTAATGTAAAAAATCTACCTGACGGATTTGTCGCTTTTTGTCGTCATCCTTAATGCATCCGGGCAAAAGAAAGGTACACCTAGGCATCGAAGTACTCGTCCACATCGCTGTCATCCGGGAACGTGCCCAGAAGACTGGCAGCATTGCCACGTTGAATGGTTAATTCTTTGCGCAAAGAACGAGCCACCCTCTGGTCACGCACTCTGTCGATCAGTCGGCGAGAGATCTTCTATATATCTCTTTTATCTATTTTCGCAAATAGAAGTAAAATTCAGACATTTATTGCCATTTTCAAAGTACTTGCAGTCGCAAGTACCGACGATGAATGTCAAAAACAAAGACAATTTATGCAAAAGAACCTATCTGACAGAACGATATTCAATAAAACAATCTGAAAATCAACTGGTATATCAACTCATAAAACACGTATCTTTCATGATGATTTGCGAGACATTTAGGCAAAGAAGAAATGTTTACGTTACAAATTAACAAACTGACCTAACTGATCTATACCAATATTATAAGAGGAATTATTTTTTTGTTTGTTTGCTTGTTTGTACCGAATAGGCTCCAAAACTACTGGACCGATTTCAAAATTTTTTTCACCTTTGAGAAGCTACTCTATCCCCGGGTGACATAGGCTACTTTTTATCCCTGTATTCCCACGGGAACGGGAACTACGCGGGTGAAACCACGAGGCGTCCTCTAGTATTAGTATTAAATTATATTAAAATAACATAATACTGTTTATCCATAAGTCTATCTTTAAACAGGGGCACTTACAAATCATCGGCAGTTCAAAACAAATGAAAAGTATATTTTGTGTTTGACTGTGTTGAGCGATTTGTTTTCTAACATCTTGTTATGGAAATTAACACTTAGATGAAACCCACCTATGTTCATCATCATAATCTTCTTCCTGTGCATCTCATTTATGTTGCACTTATTAATTCGATAAATACGATAACTGAAGCTAATCTAAATGATCTACATTGATAGCAAAGACCAAAGATCAAAGGCAAAGGCCAAAGACGTCTCCCTTTCCACATAATCAGTTTACTGCGAGTGAGGGTCAGTTCGAACCAAACCAGCAATCCACTCTGAACTAAATTACACAAACAAATTGGCAGTGGTGGCCCTGTGGTTATGGCCGCGTCTTACAAGTTTTAGGTCGTGGGTTCGAACACAGGGAGGCACTTTACTTTGTGTAAATTATTTCATCAGCACTGCTCTCAAAATGGTGAAGGAAAACATCGAGATCGGCATGTCCCAGAACCAAAAATTCGAAGATATGTGACATCCACGAACCCGCACTGGGCCCGCGTGGTGGTATACGGTGCATTCCCTCTCACACAGAGGAGCCCTGTGTCACAGCAGTGGGAACATTAAAAAGGCTGATGATGATGCTATTAGGTAGAAATATGTACGTAGAGATTGGGGATCCGTAACTCTTTCACTAATAAGCTGTAGTATCATTTTCACTGAAATATGATGGTCCTCATACCACTGTACTCCATTTGTAATAATATTACAAATTTTTACAACCCCTTTTTACCGTCCGTTCAACCGATTTTGAGTTCTATCCCGTAACAATAAGGATGGCATAAAAAGCATAAACCTGTTATCAAAACTAACTGTTTAATACAGCTGCCATTTGTCATATCACCAACGCAATAGAAGTCAACATTGGTTGAACGGGTGTAAGGTAACTTGCCTTACTCACCAGCCAGCTCAGGGGTAGATGTTCAGGATGAGACAATTGCAGGGATGATTTCGCATGAGGGTTGACAGAAGTAAAAGTCATACTATTTGGTCAACTAGTTTAATAATACACAGGCATCACTACAGCATCACAATTTAACGGTATCACACTTACTTGTGTATGGTATATAAACTACCCTTTAAAATTAGCATCAGATGTATGATATCACGATCAGCATCGTTCCTTTGTGCAAATGGCATCCAGTATCTCACCAGCCGAAATATCATGGGTGTTCGGAGCCTGTTGTTGAATGCTGTGTAGCTGTTCCTACTTCATCTCGTTGACCATGTTTTATTCTATTTATTATCTAAAATTAGTCTTAACAAGCCCTGTCGATGGGAAAAATGCGGTATTAGCTTCATACAAGCACATGTCTCACAAGCATGAAAATATAGTTTAATTCCACCAATACTCACAGCGCTTGTTGGCACATACTATTTTAAATTTAGGGCTGTTTCCCTGCCGCCTCCGAGTCATTCCGATTGCTTTATTTGACTTATTTAAATAGGATTTTATTTTCGACCTCCTGCGTATCAGTTAGCAATGCAAAAAGAAATGTCACTCTTGTCGGCCATAGACTGAGCATTTTATTAACCAATAGAGACGTCATGTCTATATTTTCTTTGAGTAATTATGTTTACCAGAAATTAATAACCTATATATATGTAGGAAACTGTATGCTTGTTGGATTATATTAATTCACACAATATCTAACAGGTTTTGTAAAGAATTTATAATAATTCCGCGCCGACCTCAACGCCATCTAGCACCAAAGTGCCTCAACCACCTAGTGACACACCCAGATGAAAGAGTACACCTGATAATTAATATGCCTGACACCAGATGTCGCTGCAAGCCGTTACGGAAATATATTTGTTACAGTACATCTTACCCCGGTAAAAAAAATTGATATTCAATTTTTTTGAATTCACCATATTTCCATGCATATTGTGAATCTATCTTGCTCCCTAACAGAAATTGAGGCAGTTCAAGAAAATCTAATTCATATGAGAACTACCTACATTAAGTTTTATAAAAAAGAACTAATAGTTTAAAAAAATAAAGTTTAAAACTTATTTCTCAAGTTTTAAAGTTTAAAACTTATTTCTCAAGTTTTAAAGTTTCTAATTATGTACAAAATGTACTAATTATTAGAACATTACTAATAGTCCAATAACTAGCAGATAAAAACTTTGATTGTTCTCATCTAAGACTAATTCGACACACTCAGTGATTGTCCCAAAACAGATAGCAATGTAAAGCATCCATATATCAAAACACAACCGCCAAGTAGTCAGTTTAAATGCTAGTTATGCCATTAACTAAGTTTATTTAAGTTCATGTTTGATTCATCAAGCATTTAAGTATGTTAAATGTTTAAGAGTCAGGTTATACTCAAAAGAGATTTAACCTTTTATTATTTTTAAATTTAGACCAATAACTGATCAAGTTAAGTTTTATAAACAACAGAAACACTGCTTTTTTAAATCGGCAAGTGTTATAAGTATCAAGTTGTTCAAATGTATATAAGTAAATGTAGACAAGTACTAAATCAAGTTAAGATTCGCAACAGAAAATAACATTGCCTTTTAAATCAGCAAATATTACATTAAGTACCCATTCATTGTATAGATATAGGATAACCTAATCAAGTTAAGATTCGCAATGAAAAGTAAACCCGCCTTTTTAAATCAGCAAGGGTTACATTGAGCACCTATCCGTTGTATAGATGTAGGTAAATGTCTACTTTAGTTAAATTTTATAATTCAGAATACTACTAAGTTTTTGCATCATTGTGTTTCCTTTCATCCATCGATATACATACCCAGTTATTAAATGATTGTTAATGCGTTAACTTAGAAAAAAAATCCTTATACCCTATCAGCATTCATTCATCCCTTGCTTAATTAAATATTTGCACCTCCATTATTGAATTCCGTGCAAATATTCAATTATAAATATTTACACCTCCATTATTGAATTATGTGTAAATATTTTAACACAACAATGATTATAACTAGAGAATCTTCATATTTTAAGTTAATGTATGTAAACGAAGACTATAGTTCTTCATTAATTTAAATTTCCCGCGCAGTCACTTTGACACATCGAGAGCAGATGTCACCGGTGAGGTGTGTCAAAGAGAAGTTACGGGTGATGAAAGTTAGTGGGAGAAATAAAACCAATATTATAGTGTTAAATTCAGGAAATAATAGCTTTAATTGTTGTTTCTCTTTTCAGGTAATGTATCTTTGTTAGTTCGTTCGTAAAACATAATGTAAAATGTCAAAACATTGTTTAATAAAAAATATCTCTTTTCAGAGCAACGCAAACCAGCTTTTATTTTCGAAAAGTCCTATAAATTAAATCTGTCTGTAAAGACACGTTATAAAACAACAATTCTACAGCTGTTACAACAAGGATGGAAAAGTTAAGGTTTGAATTTGTAGTGAAAGCAGGTGAAGATCCAAAAACAAACATAATTGGTATAACCTCAATTACTAATTCCAAGAAAGATACTTTTTTAATCCCAGAACAACTTCAACCGGTAAGACTACATGAGACAGTCGTAAAAACGCAAGTTTTTCTAAAAGTAAAAACTACATTACAAAAAAGACATGACAAAAGACAAGTTTGGATTCCATTGACACCAGAAGTAAGTCAGGAATATATGGATGAGGATGGAAACATGCAGTTTAAGGGATTTTTGCTTGAAGAAATATCACAAGAACAACAACCGCCTTCAACGGCAGGAATAACAGAAGCGGCTTTGACAAAAATCTTAGAAAGCTTTACAGAAACAAAGAGGAATACATTGGAGCCTAAGAACATTAAAAATCTGATTGAGAAAATTGTAATAGAAAAATTTAACAAGAAAACCTCTAATGTATCCCAATGGATACTTATTTTTGAAGCAGAATGTACTCGTACAGGAATAGTAGAAGATCCGAAGAAAATTGAAGCCCTTCGATTTTTCATTGAAGACTCATGTCTTGACTGGTACAGCTCTATGCTTATAAAATATACAGTTGATTCGGAGTGGCTCACATGGAAAGAAGACTTTTGTGAGACTTTTGCAGACCGTGGTTGGTCACCGGTCAGGTATGCAATCCTATTTAAATATAAACAGGGATCATTACTTGAATATGCATTAAAAAAGGAAAAGCTACTATTGGAGATAAACAAATCAATAGATAAACCAACATTAATTGATTTAATCGCTACGGGACTCCCAAATTTTATAGCAGGCAAAATTGATAGAACTAACTTAAAAGAAACCAAGGATTTGTATAATAACATAAGAGGTTTGGAGCATTTAGTGAATAGGAAGAGTTTAGATAAAAAAATAAGTCTTGATAATAAGATTAAAGAAAAATGTAGAATTTGTGAAAAAGAAAACAAAGGTATTCGATATCATCCAGAGTCTATGTGTTGGTTTAAAAACAAAACTAATGATAGATATAAAAGGGATCAGATAAGACATGTTAACAATTCTGAATTAGAATTAGAACTAAATGAGATAAACCCAAAAAACTAACAATTCCGCCATTAATCAAACTTAAAATATTACTAAATGATACCATAGAAACTATGGGGATTTATGATTCAGGGTCAAATACATATATCTTTAGTAAATTCAAGATTATTAACCCTAAAAAACAGCCAAAATAATAATCTATATATAGAAAAAGCATGTTTGAAAACGATTAATGGCGTAAAAAAGACTAAAGGATTAGTAACATTAAAGATAAAGATTTTTGATATTGAAAAGAACATGAATGTTTTTGTCATAGATGAAGAAAATTTCGATTATGACTTCTTGATTGGATTGGATTGTATAGAGAAATTTCATCTTACCCAAAATGAGAAATTACAAATTACACAAAATAATCATAACAAGGTCACAAAAAAAAATATAAAAATATCACCAGTACTTCCAGATAACAATGTTCAAGGTAAGCACCATTCGAATTGTTATCAAAATGACCCAGATAAATCAAGCACACAATATAAAATTAACTTTAATGAACACCTAGAAGTATCTAACTTTAAAGTATCAATAAATCATTTAGACCTTCAGAAACAGTCAGAAATAGACAAATTAATATGCAAGTATTACTTTTTGCTAAAGATAAATATGATACAGGCACTGTGAAGGATTACGAAGCGCGTATCGATTTATTGGTTGACAAGTACTGTAATAAAAGACCATATAGATGCACTATTGAAGACAAAAAAGAAATTGAACGACAAATATCGAAATTATTAGAGAAAAATTTAATCGAAGAATCTTACAGTCCATTTGCTGCCCCAGTAACATTAGCTTATAAAAAGGAAGATGGCAGACGATCACGACTATGTATAGATTTCCGAGATTTAAACAAAATTGTAGTTCCTCAGTCACAACCGTTCCCGCTAATTGAAGACCTAATGGTTAAGACAGCAAAATGTAAGTTTTTCACAACTCTAGATATTAATTCAGCGTTTTGGTCCATACCATTAAGGATTGAAGACAGAAGAAAAACAGCTTTTGTTACTCAGGAAGGCCATTTTCAGTGGACCTGTCTTCCTTTCGGTTTAAAAACATCACCAGCGATTTTCCAGAGAATATTGAGTGGTATCATCAGAAAGCATAAATTATGAGATTTCACTGTAAATTACATCGATGATATTTTGTTGTTTTCAAAAACTTTCACGGACCATATCAATCACTTATCTTTGCTGTTGCAAGCGATATCAAAAGAAGGCTTCAGATTAAAATTCTCAAAGTGTAACTTTGCACAAGACTCAGTGAAATATTTAGGCCATATCATTCAAAATAATACGATAACCCCATTGAAGGATAATTTAATTGCTATCAAGGACTTTCCAGTGCCGAAAACACAAAAAAACGTGAGACAGTTTCTGGGCAAAATAATTTTTATGGAAAATATGTGCCAAATATTTCTATTATTTTAGATCCTCTACATAACTTGTTAAGTAAAGGACAGCAATTTGTTTGGTCACAAAAATGTCAAGAGTCCTTTGAGACTATAAAAAATCTACTTTGTTCGAAACCAATCTTAGCTATTTTTGACCCAGATTTACCAATACTTATTTATACGGACGCTAGTATACAAGGTATAGGTGCTGTCTTGAAACAAAAACAACACACCGGAGAAGAAAAACCTTGTGCATATTTTTCAAAAAAATTAAATGACGCCCAAAAGAAGAAAAAAGCTATTTATCTAGAGTGTTTAGCAATAAAAGAGGCAGTAAAATACTGGCAGTACTGGCTCATTGGAAAAAGTTTTACTGTCTTTACTGATCATAAGCCTCTAGAAAAAATGAATATAAAAGCTAGAATAGATGAAGATCTAGGAGACCTCACATACTACTTGTCTCAGTTCAACTTTGAGGTAGTTTATTCCCCTGGAAAATACAACTTAGAAGCTGATAGTTTGAGCAGAAACCCCGTACTACAACCATATGAAAATCAAGATGAGGGTTTCAAGATTGTAAACTTCATTAAACTGAAAGATATACAAAGTGACCAAGAAAAAAATGAAGACATAAAATATCATAAAAGTAAACTAAACATGAAAGGTAATATATATTATAAGAAGATTAAGAAAAAAGAGAAGATAATACTAACAGAAGAATTTAGTAAAAAATTAATAAAAAAAGTACATAATGTTTACTGTCATTTGGGAATTCAACAAATGAAAAACAAGATAACACCTTTCTATGTGGCCAAAAATTTAACTTATAATATTGAGAAAACTTGTGATAACTGTGATGTCTGTATAAAAAACAAGTCAAGAGGGAAATATAACTTTGGATTAATGTCTCAGTTAGGACCTGCGACATACCCTTTTGAAATAGTTTCAATAGATACTATTGGTGGCTTTGGTGGTTCACGTTCTACAAAAACATATTTACACCTTCTGGTTGACCACTTCTCGAGGTATGCTTATATTTTAACCTCAAAAACACAAAATTCTAGTGATTTTATAAAACTAGTCCAAAATATAAATAATGAAAATAAAATTGGCTTAATCCTATCTGATCAGTATCCGGGTATATACTCCAAAGAATTTAAAAACTTTTTAGAAAACGAAAATAATATTTTCGTTTTCTAAAAAGTTTAATTTTAATTTTCACTGCAGTAAACGCTCCGTTCTCCAATGGTTTGAACGAAAGATTAAACCAGACATTGGTTAACAAAATAAGATGCAAGATAAATGAAAAAAAGGGAAAAACAGCCTGGACAAGTATTGCGCATGAATGTACCCAAAAGTATAATGAAACAGAACACACTGTTACGGGATTTTCGCCAGCATATCTATTAGAAGGAAAAAATGTGGATATATTGCCCGAAGAATTAAAACAAGAAACAATATATAATAATTTAGTGAATGATAGGCAACTGGCATTACAAAATACGATTAAATCACATAATCAAAATAAAAGATACTTCGATAAGAACAGAAGAGAATATGAAATAAAAGTAGGAGATTTAGTATATGTGGAAAATGGTAACCGGTTGAACAGAAAAAAACTAGATGAATTAAAAATTGGACCATATGAGATTTTAGAAAAAATATCCAAATCAATCTACAGAATAAACAGAGGACATAAAAAAAAAGAATCGAATCTTTTCCACATAACAAAACTGATTCCTGTGCTAGAAAAGTCTTGAACTGTAGTTAATAATTTTGGGGGGGGGGGGAGATGTAAACGAAGACTATAGTTCTTCATTAATTTAAATTTCCCGCGCAGTCACTTTGACACATCGAGAGCAGTTGTCACCGGTGAGGTGTGTCAAAGAGAAGTTACGGGTGATGAAAGTTAGTGGGAGAAATAAAACCAATATTATAGTGTTAAATTCAGGAAATAATAGCTTTAATTGTTGTTTCTCTTTTCAGGTAATGTATCTTTGTTAGTTCGTTCGTAAAACATAATGTAAAATGTCAAAACATTGTTTAATAAAAAATATCTCTTTTCAGAGCAACGCAAACCAGCTTTTATTTTCGAAAAGTCCTATAAATTAAATCTGTCTGTAAAGACACGTTATATGTATTTAAATCAATTGAGGACCATTGTTAACATGGACACTTTTAGGCTTTCCGTGTACAAGAAACACTAAAATTTCACTATAGCATTGTTTGTTGTAATCCGTATAGGAAACAACATAACATTTCTACTATAGTGATCTGAGTATAATAAATACCACATTGTGTTTCTTTTAGTTGACACAGGAAAAAAAAGACCTAATAAGTTTAAGCATTGTTCACATGTACAAATTTAGGTAATTTTGTTTACAAGAAACACTAGTATATCCATCACAGTATTGCTTGTTGCATTCCGTATAGGAAGAAATCAACATAACAATTAGAATATACTATAAAATTGTGCTTCTTCTAGTTGACACAGTAAAAACATCCTAATAAGACACTACAAATTGTTTATTTTAAGATTGGGCGCCAGTGGGATCATAATTAAATAGTTATTATAGATGTCCCACATTTTCTTTTGGCATTAATATCTTCCAAAAGAATTTTGCAATTAAGTTATATTTATTTTTAGTATAAATATTAAGTATGAAAATAATTATTAGAGAAATTCTCATTAAGTAATGTTTAAAGCGAGCTACAATACATATAATTGTAAAAGTACCTCCAGAATTTAACTCTTTATTTAAATGAACAGCTCAGCAACAGGTTTCCGAACACAAGTGTACCTCATCAGACAACATATGTGCGGAATAATCCATCTCCTTGATGCTTCCACTATGATACAACTAAACAGGGAACGATACTGCTTGCAGACCACATCTCCAGTTGCTTTATGATCTGTTGAAATATAATAACATTTAAGTATATGAACTAATTCTTCTTTATGAAGATAGTTAAATAAAATTGCTACAAGCATGTTGAACAAAAACACTTTTTGTTCTAAATATTCAAAACTAATTTTCAGTTAAACAAAACATTCACTGGTGGAAAGGTATATAGTTTAAATAAACATGTGACTATAACCCCACTTTTAAATTTATATATAATGTTAAAGCTTTGTTTTTTTTTTTAGTATAAAGTAATGCTTTATGCATGTCGAACAAAACAATTGTTTGTTCCATTTATATATTCAAACCTAATTAACAGTTACAATAACTATGATAAATTAGAGTGTTTTATATTCAGTTTAACAAAACATTTATCAGTGAAATGGTTTATAGTTAACCGCACCAACCGCACTTATAAATTTTATATAATGTTAATGTTTTGTTATTTCAAGTTTTAAATTAAGCAATCATGAAGTTAACCTATAGTTTGGTTAAGTTCTTAAGTATTGAAGTTATAACTACTAGACACAAAACAAGCAATTAAGTATTACAATCAAACTACATGCGACACATTGGTCGTACAAATTGCAAGTTTGTCAAGTACCTCTATCAAGCTTCATGCCCCACGTTGGGCGCCAATTGTAAGGTAACTTTCCTACTTACTCACCAGCCAGCTCAAAGGTAGATATTCAGGATGAGACAATTGCAGGGATAATTTCGCATGAGGGTCGACAGAAGTAAAAGTCTTTCTTTTTTTGGTCAACTAATTTAATAGCACACAGGCATCACTACAGCATCACAATTTAAAGGTATCACACTTACTTGTGTATGGGATATAAACTACCCTTTAAACTTAGCATCAGATGTATGATATCACAATCAGCATCGTTCCTGTGTGCAGATGGCATCCAGTATCTCACCGGCCGAAATATCATGGGTGTTCGGAGCCTGTTGTTGAATGCTGTTTAGCTGTTCCTATTTCATGTCGTTGACCATGTTTAATTCTATTTTCTATCTATATTTAAAATGAATCCTAAGGAGCCCTCAAGCACATGTCTCACAAGCATGAAAATATAGTTTAATTCCACTAATACTCACAGCGCTTGCTGGCACATTATATTTTATATTTAGGGCTGTTTCCCTGTCGCCTCCGAGTCATTCCGATTGCTTTATTTAACTATTGTTAATAGGAAGTTTTTTTCGACCTCCTGCGTATCAATTAGCAATGCAAAAAGAAATGTCACTTTGTCGGCCATAGACACTGAGCATTTTATTAACCAATAGAGACGTCATGTCTATATTTTCTTTAAGTAATTATGTTTACCAGAAATTAATAACCTAGATATGTAGGAAATTGTGTGCTTGTTGAATTATATTAATACATACAATATCTAATAGGTTTTGTAAAGAATTTTAATAATTCCGCCCCGACCTCAACGCCATCTAGTACCAAAGTGCCTCAACCACCTAGTGACATACCCAGATGAAAGAATACACCTGATAATAAATACGCCTGACACCAGATATCGTTGAAAGCCGTTACGGAAATTTATTTGTTACAAAGTCAGTGTCTGTATAAACCCGATTATACTATAGGCTATCTACTCTATAGAGATTGGTTGAAAGTGGGACAAAACTAGTCCCAATAATTGAGTTGTACTTTTGTATATGAAATAAAAAACATGATTTTGATTTGACACAGCATGATTTTTTTCTTGTTTAGGTACATCTTTTTAGTTCGCTTCCTAAGCAGTCGGGATTTTCGATTTATGGTTTTTTAATCATTTTTATTCGTATTACTTTTAATTTAAGTGATATTTTTTTTTGGAATCACCTCTTAAAACCCTTTATTTTGATACACCACACGTTGGGTTTGGAAGATACAAAAATTGGGCCCCCAACAATATGGCCCAATTTTTTTATTTTTATTTTAATGTAGCCAATGACACTCGCAAGGTTAAGACGAATCGATTGACGTAAGAATAATCAAAATCAGTTTACGCGTTTGGTCTCTAGAACTCCACATAGGAACAAACATACATACTGATAAACACACTTCCCTTCTCCGCGTCGCGCAGTCGGAATAGTATTTATACAAAATATCGTGAAGAAAGTTTTCAGTACTGTAGTGACCGGTTCCATGGGGCAATTCACAGGCTCGTTCACGCACTAAATGACCACACTTCAACACGTCTACTCTGGCCAGCGGCTCTCGTAATACTGACGCGATGCGCACGAGATTGTGTATGTCTGTGTGGGGGAAAGTGGGGATGGCAAAGTGAACGTGCGAGTGAGATAGATACACTACATCCTTTCCTCATTAATGATTTTATTAAGAATATATTTAATATTAATTCATTTTGTATAATGTATTTTTGGTATGCTTAATGTAATCATAATTATATTGTTTGTTCTTCACGTGACAGATTCTTATCTTTTTTTCACACTCTCAATATCCCTTCACTCTCCTATTTTTCTTCAATTTAATGAGAGAAAATAAAGCTATGACCAAAATCTCTGAAAACTGTAATTTTACAGTGTACTTTTATAATTATTTTGTTAGTACGTGGACATTAGTATGTGTGACATGAGTACTTGTTTGTGATTTTAGTTTTTTACGTATTTTGTTACATTTTCTAGATTGTCACTGGGAAATAAAAAAAAAGTGTGAGTTGATGTATGTTAATGGAAATCACAATTCCTCAAATTTAATGGCAGCTGCCACCCAGCAATTTAATGGCAGGAGCCCACCAATTTAATGGCAGCAAAACCCACCAATTTAATGGCAGCAACCCACCAATTTAATGGCAGCAGCCGACCAATTTAATGGCAGCAACCAACCAATTTAATGGCAGCAGCCCACCAATTTAATGGCAGCAATCCACCAATTTTATGGCACCAACCAGCCACCAATTTAATGGCTGCAAAACCCACCAATTGAATGGTAGCAACCCACCAATTTAATGGCAGCTGCCACCCAGCAATTTAATGGCAGGAGCCCACCAATTTAATGGCAGCAAAACCCACCAATTTAATGGCAGCAACCCACCAATTAAATGACAGACTCTTTTTACTCCAACTATTCCTATAAGCATAATCAGCCTATAATGCTCCATTCGCCGGAAAGCGAACCTCCCCTCTGCGACAGGGACAAGGCCTCAATCCATCACATGAGCCAAGCGCTGCCCGGCAGACGTCACACGTCCCCGAATTACCAGCTCCAGGACATACGGTTTCCTCACCATAAGTATTTTTTTTTTTATAACTGAGTACTCTTTCGTGACATTGGAAATCTGACAATCCACTACACCAATCGAGTGTGATCACCTACGAAACTGTTTGTGTAGGTACCTTTATAGTTTTACAAAAACAGTTCAGTGTTAACGTTAACATTGCATATCTTCACAGCTAAATAACTTAAAGGCTATCGATGTCGCACTTTGTTAAAACTGACATTTTGATAGTTGTCTGGTCCCCGAGGTATCTTTTTACAACAGCAGTGCACTTGGTAGTTTTAATTGATTTGCGCCCATATGGCTATTCTGATCCAGCGCGCCACTTTAAATCATATCGTTATCTACGTATATTGAGGTTAGCCTTCATAATACTCATTCCACATGAAAAAGGCACGGTTACAGAACATGACCCGCCTTGAATCTAACTAAATTGACATAATTCGCCTAGGATCTAGTCATACCTTATGGCATCAGCCACCTTGGATCCAGCCTCCTAAACTGGCATCACCCGCCCATGATGTAGCCAACCATATGCCATACAGGCATTAAGTCCGCCTTTGTACCTTTGTGCATGAAGTCTAAATAAATAAATACGTTCTTTTTTTTCGCTTGAAATACGCTTAGCCGTCAGGCAAATCTTAGTTTGACCATAAACTAACTTTTTTGTCCGTTTGACGTTAATGAAGAACTCATACTCAAACTATATATTTATAACACATACATACTTATGTGTAAAGAAAAGTAAAGAGATCGCCATTGCTCATAGTATCTACTCTAATACATTCAGGCGTCCCTCTTTAAATACCCAGAAAACTGTAAGTGTAAATTCTGTGTTGTATTATTGTATAGTGGCGTGAATCTCAGTGTCACGACACCTCTATTTAAATTTTCAGTTGAAAATAATTTATTTTACAATGACACAATATAATTATGTGTACAATCAACAAGATTGAAACCTGACCCACCATATACTAATTATTCTACGGGTATTCTAACCCAATTAGGTCTAATCTTGCTTAAATATATTTTTTCTCAGCAACAACTTGCCATCGATTTAATAAGACAGTCATATACTAATATATTATAGAGTGAAAGTCAGTGACAATTAGTTTACCAATCTCGCTGTCATTTCAATGATATTAGCAGATTGAATATTTACTCAACATCTTGATATTTAGCATTTTTCTTTGAATTCAGAATAAACTCATAAATAGTAGTACTCTAAATAGTTCGTATTTTGTATTTATTTTATCAAATTCTATTCTGCGCTTCTTTATATAAGTAAACAATGCGCGACGACAGTTAATTCCAATATCTGCTATAACACAATATTTTATTTTTTCTTTTAATAAACTTACTGCAATGAACAAAATGGTCATAGTAGTTGCGCGACCAGATGCCTGTACTAACTCAGTTTTTTATAATTTTGAAACATCTTATATCCACCATAAGATGACTGGTATATAGTAAGAAAACTCTAATGTTTTGAAGTTTACAAACGGATGGGTCAAGAATCAAACAGCCTAACTGTATATATATGTATTTATTTTATTCCTTCTGTGTTAGTTTGACTTTTTACACCTGACTACATCTACCCTCTTTTACAAACTCTCTCCACCACTCAAAAGTTTGGTAGTAGAAAACCGAATCCAGAGCTAAACTCGTCTTTGTACAAATATTTATTTTATTTTGTATGTGCTGTGTACAAAAATAATTAAGAATGTTCCAAATGCAATGGTGTAAATCTGTTTTCACGACCACTACACTCTCAAAAATGTACATACCTGATAGGGTCAGCAGCTCAAACCCTTTTGTAGAATGGTAGGCAACTGTTATTTCAGACAGATCGGAAACCTTACTAATATTATAAATGCGAAAGTACGGACGGACGGCTGCATGTCCGGCACCCAACCATGCTAGAACTACCGAACGAATCCGGCTGAAACTCGGCACAAAGACAGATCACAGTCCGGAACAGCCCATAGGCCACTTACCCTGGTGTAATGTCCACTAGGAATAAATTTCGACCTGCGCGGTTGTGAAGCCGCTGGAAGAAGCTAGCTCATAAATATTTTTTCGTGCCCAGAAAGTAATAAGTTTAGTATATTGTTCCAAAACGTACTGTATATGCTTCGTAGGCAATGAACAAACAACGAGGTCTTGAAAAGATTATTTCAGAGTTAACACGAATTTGTTAACTAACTAATAGTGTAATTTAACTAACTTTATCTATTTATAAATCAATCATTCCTTTTCTTTTTACGTTTAATTAGCCCTAAAACTACGTAACTGAAACCCGTATTTTATATAGCACTGTCTTTTCATGAGTCACCGCTGTTTACATCAGGAATTTGGACTCATATGCATGGCTTATGTAACCAAAACATGACTGCTTGGCCTTAGGATGTTGCAAATATTTACGTGCCCATTACGAGATTTTTAGAATCTGCGTGGCTTGACGTGATTCAATTTAAACTTGAGACCTTCTTTTAAGTAGTTACGGCTACAAATGTGTATATTTAATTTTATATTGTATTGTGTCAAGCCACCTTTGGTGATATTATAGGTTACTGTTTATTGTCATTATCATTTTAATCGGTAGACGATTCAATTTTAACCTGTTTATTTTAAGGTTTAGCCTCGATAAACAATGAATAAATACGTAGGCATTTAGGTATATATGTTCCTACAATGTACATATTCACATAAACAGTCAGTGCGTGTATACCTATGTTTTAAGTTCTTTCATTAGGATTTCTACATAGGCGTGGTTGTAACTGCAAACTTCACTAGAGCGACTATATAATCTTTGGGTTTACTGCTTGATTTCGAATGTCCTGTACCCCATGACTAATTCTCGTAAGTCATCAAATCAAACTTCCGAAATTCCATAGCATCGATGTACCACAATTTCGAATAGTGTCCAAATGTGTCCGAATGGAAACGAAATCACAATATGTCGCCATAAAACTTAAGTAGTCAAACAAAACGTATTTCCCGATCTATGGAAACCCGTATTTGAATTATTAACGGTGATGAGAGAATGATTCTATTAAATAGGGTAGACTCTCGATTGTCTGTGTAAATATTACAAAGATATCCGCGTTGCAGCCGCAGTAGTTAGGTTCAAAATAACAATGCATCGATTTTATTATTTTAATCAGATGTTATGATTTGAAATTGTAAAGTAAATTTTGTTATTTACCCACCCACCAATATAATTTACAATCGTTTTAGAATAGTTAGTTTGATGTTTCTTTAACGACACAGTTTTTGATTAGAATAACACGAATTTCTTTACCTTCGTAATACTAAATGTCCTTTATTATTAAAATCTGGTATGGTTATTTACTCAATACTTAGGCAGAATTTATTTTCCGCTACATAGTTATGTTTAAGCAGTCGTATGATGTTAACACAACAAATAGGTATTTACTATGTAATTTTTTTAATTTTTACACTTAGGACCTGCTTAAATGTCTTATTTTCATAACAGAATGTGGGCGCCTAACGATAACAAATAACCGTGTGTCATGTCATACATTATCTACTTACCCCAATCCTTCTTCTTTTTATTTACACCAATGTTTTTCTTACTTTATCCTCGTCGCCATTTGTAGTGACCGGTTCCATGGGGCAATTCACAGGCTCGTTCACGCACTAAATGACCACACTTCAACACGTCTACTCTGGCCAGCGGCTCTCGTAATACTGACGCGGTGCGCACGAGATTGTGTATGTCTGTGTGGGGGAAAGTGGGGATGGCAAAGTGAACGTGCGAGTGAGATAGATACACTACAAGTACGAATGTGGTTGTTCCTAAAAGTAAGGAGAGATGAAATAAACGATGGATTGGCCGTGTGAAGGATGGCACCTATACAAATACATTATACGTATTTCTTACAACTAGACTGTGTACAAAATTTTTTTGTTTAGCTAAAATGAAATCTATTATCTTACCTCAGAACCTTTTAGTAGGTGAAACGATTTTGATGATTGTTTTTTTATTTGAAAGCTGATGCCTTTTATATGAAGAAACAATGTCAATCAGATACACCGAATTCCGAAATTGAAAAAATTATTCACTTTGTAGTATTTTTTTTTGGAAGTCGTTTGTATGTTTTACCTTGGGCCCTAGATAATGACACTATCAGCGATATCGTATGTCAAAATACCAAAATATTTGAGATTGACCACGTGTGACTTCGCTAGAGATTTACCGACAAAATCAAAGTCAAATTTATTTTAATTAGGCCAATAAACAGCATTTTTGAACGTCAAAAGTTTAAATTTAAAAGTTAAATAATTGATTCTATCGTCCATTCAGAAAAGTAGCTTGTTATGGAGAAGAACGGGCTAGGAGCTCCATAATTACACTTAAAAAAAAACCGGGCAGGTGTGAGTCGGACTCGCGCACGAAGTGTTCCGTACCATTATCGCAAAAACCGACAAAAAAATCATTTTCGTTGTATGGGAGCCCCACTTAAATATTTATTTTTATTCTGTTTTTAGTATCTGTTGTTATAGCGGCAAGAGACTTACATCTTCTGTGAAAATTTAAACTGTCTAGCTATCACGGTTCATGAGATACAGCCTGGTGACAGACAGACAGACGGACCGCGGAGTCTTAGTAATAGGGTCCCGTTTTTACCCTAAAAACAACAATCGTTGCTAGATTGTCACCTTGTCTAGGGCCGAATCGTTATTGTTGATAGAATTTGCCTTTGTCTAGGTACGCTTGGTCCCAATCTCATAACACTAAACCCCTTTTCAAACTACATGAAGACGACAGGAATATGTCTACACTCTACATAGCCAATTTTTCATCAAAATATAGTTTTGTCGACAATTCGTCGGCAACTATACTTTTATTTTTTTATGTTTCCCGATTACTCTAAGACACGATTTCGGTATTTTCAACAACATGGCAAGTATTTGCATTCAGAAAGCGTCATTTAGTGAAGTGGAACTGATAAAGAACACCACAGATGGCCACTGGAACTTCTCAACTCAATGTAAATTATGTTTTGGGATAAGATATATCGAATAGGTTAATGACTGTGATCAAACAAATTTACATAAAAGGTTCTATTGAAAATTGTACATTGTACATTGAACTTCTGGTGAAGAAGCTGGAAGGAAGGCACCTGAACTCCGTAATAAAACTATGTATCCCAGTCAAGTTACTGATGTTGAAATCGATATGAGAAGACCTCTGGCTATGAATGATTTTCATGTTAGTATAGGGTACCAAAATTATAAAAGTTTACTTTTTACGAAAAAAAATATCCGATTTCCAAAACAGAACACTACAATGCGAAAAAATACTTTCTTATAGGCAGATGGGGTAAAAACGAAAAAAAAAATAGGTACCAAAGACACAAAAGATACCGTCAGTTTAATGATAAAAAAAAAAAACATTTTTAGTTTTTTTTAGGTTCGTGTCACCGACATGATAATTTGACCGCGACACCGACATGCTAATCTGATCACGTCACCGACGTGGTAATGTGACGTGTGAAAACATTTCTGTCGACAGTGCCTATTTATTGTTAGCATCTTTTACCACAAAGTTCAAACAAAACACAAAATAAAGAAAAAAGGAGTTTATTGGTGCCAGGTATGTACGTCACAAACCATAAAAGAAAAACTTCAATAAAATACGGAAGTAAGCGTCACATCACGACGTCATTACATGTTATCTAAATAATTTCCTGCCTGTGGCTGGATAGCAACGTCCCAAAACTTTTTACGAGAGTCCTTTCACCTAACGACCTTGGCCATTACACAGAACGATACTTAATCATACCAAAAAGAAAAAAAATATTAAGGAACATATTGAAACACCAATTCATCACATACTTATATAATATTTATTCCAAGAAATACTTAGACATCAGTTTTTCATTACGCGGCATAGAGAGCCCTTGTCACATTCCCGCTCCAGAGAATATTCGTTGGACAGTGATTTCCCCGACTATTGTGCTTCTAATTTGTCGGTGTTGGACATTCTAGCAAGATTTTCGAGATATCTGCTTAAGTTTAGTTAGCGGACGTTGATCTTTTATTGGGATATATTGGAGGAAAGGAGGAACCAATCTATTTTACGTCATCGCCTTTCTATGTTATTTCATATTTGATTAATATAAGATGTGATTGGATTGTGTTGGTAATTAGTATGCAGTTTATTGCTACCTGTGTTTCCTTTTTGTATATTAATAAAGGCTCGTGTAGACTGTCGCAAAAAGCTTTTAGAGCGATTTAAAAACTATTTTTATCGCGCAAAATCCCCACGTCTTCAATTTCATACCAACAAAGCGGCCAGGGTTGGATTTCATTGATTCTTTAGATAAAAATGAGTACTTACAACGGTTAAAGTAACTAACTGACTAACAACTAACTTTACTGACCATAAAAACTCTGTACGACCCGAACAGATGGGGCTTTCGCAGCTGGAACTACGGGTCCGGCTGTTTGGATCAGGGTACGCGGGGTCAAGTAGGCCCTCCACCATTGCAAGCGCAAAGGTGGTACCTGACATTGAGGTTGGACTCGCGGTGGTCTATGTGGTGGTTGCAGAGGAGTGGCATGTTGTCTGCTCGGCTATGTGTGGGTCGAGCGTCATTCCTCGCGCGCAACAAGTGTCTGAAGTTACCGGCCCAAGGCAAAGGGCCACCTGGTGGTCAGACGCGGGGTTCGTGAGTAACCCTCAAGCAAGTGAGCTCCTGTGAGCGAGCTGCATCTCCGGCACTTTCCTGGATAGAAAGAAGAGGACTACCCGTTGGATTAGTTTTCCGGCAACCCAGCTGTAGGCATTGGGTAGATGCGATGATTTGTATTCGAGAGGTGAGCGTGCTTACAGCTCCGGGACCATTCTGGAGAAATGGGAGCCAGCTTCTCTGGCGTCCTTAACGGGGATTGAATCCGCTAGCACCAACTGCGCTGGTGCCGGTGCTTGCACTAGTACTGGCGTGCTGGGGTGCGTGTGGTGAGCGGCTTTATTGCTCCGGTCCCATTCTGGACAAATGGTAGTGAGTAATCACGATGCGACTCACATTTTCTCTTGAGTACCAGGGGCGAGTGCTCTCGGAGGCGTGACCTACCGAAGATGGTCCCAGACACCTCGTAAGGGGTTGCCTGGTATAGTGTGCCGCCTTTTATAACGTAAGGTTGGTGAAGGAGGCCACTATAGGTAAACTCAGTAGACAAATAGGGGTATGACCATAAAAACTTTCCTGGATAGAAAGAAGTCATAAGTCATAAGTCATAAGTCATTTATTTCTTAACAATATACATTGTGTAGAAAGTAATAAGTAAAATAGAGACAACACCATAAAAAAGTCCGATCGAAAAATACGTGTAAATAACAATAGTAATTGAAAACAGTTATCCAACAACAAAAGAAAAAAAAAAACATTTAAATAATAACAATAATCCAAATTCTGATTTAAAATCGTTTCAGCAAAGTAAAATTTAAAATGTCGAAAATAATAATTAATATAAAAATATCAATAAATTCACATTTATGTAATAACAAAATAAACCAAATTAAATCATTCAAGTCAAAATAAGAAAAATTAAATGACAAAACTAAAATTCAATAGCAAATAAATAATGTCACACATCCAAGAAAAAAAAAAATAATTATAACAATAGTCCAATTTCCATTTTAAAATCATTCCAGACAAGTTAAAAATTAAATGTCAATAGTAAAATTCAATACTGCATATAAAAAGATCAATAATGTCACATGAGCAATAACACAATAATAATTATAATAATCCAAATGCCAAATAATACAAGTCAAAATAAAATTTAAAAAAAAAAAAAAAATATATAAGAAAAATTCAATGTCAAAAATAAATGTCAATGGTATTTCTTGAGCAAAACAATAATGTCACATATCCAAATACAAAATAAAAATATAATAATCCAAACATGAATAATCGTTATGATAATAATCCGTATTCCAATTAATCCAATAACATTATTTTCGTTAGTCCTCTAGAAACTCATCAACACTGTAAAAGCCCTTCCTCAATAAGTATGTCTTGAATTTGTTTTTAAATAGGTTTGCACTATTTATCATTTTGTATTCTACGGGTAACTTGTTGTATAAAAAGACTGACTGATATCTGGGACTGTGTTGAACCACGTTCAATTTCGGTTGGATTACGTTAGGTAAGTCTTTCCTTCGAGTTTTATGTCTAGCTTGTCTTTGCTCGTCGGTTTCGAGTTTGTGCAAATTTTTTACAAAATTAGTTAGCAATACTAGTATATAGAGGCATGGCACAGTCAAAATTGTATGTCTAATGAAATGGTCCCTACATGATTCCGTCTGTTTTAAGCGGAGCATTGTCCTTAATGCTCTTTTTTGAATTACAAATGCCGAGTGGATATTGTACTTGTAACTATTGCCCCAAAACTCAATACTGTATCTAAGCCTAGATTCAACCAAAGCAAAGTATACCATCCTGAGCTGGGCCAAAGTTAGTTCTTCCCTCAGGCTTCTGATAGCATAGCATGCTGAGCTAATAGAATTCCTTACAGATGATGATTCAACCTTCCAGTTTAGCAAAGCATCAATATGAACACCCAGGAACTTGACATGGTCAACCACTTAAACTTTGTTACCGCACGATGAAACCTCTAGACTAGCCTTGTTTCGGACGTTCGATTTGAATAAAACGCACTTTGTTTTTTTTACATTGAGTTTTAGATTATTAGTACCAAACCAGTGTTCGAAAGCTTTTAACATGTTATTAATTTTAGATTCTAGGTTATTTAAGTTGTCAGCAGACACTATTGCATTAGTGTCATCTGCAAAAATAATAAGTTTTGCGTCTGTGATACGCTTTTTTATAAACTCAATTAAATCATTCAGGAATAGGATGAAGAAAATTGGGCCCAGTACCGATCCCTGAGGGACACCACGAAGTACTGTCATGAGATTGGAGTTAAATATTTTTTCTTCCCCATTCACTACAGACTTTATTTCTATAAATTGACGTCTGTTTTTTAAATAAGATCTAAACAGTTTTAAAGCCTTATCCCGTATACCATAGTGTTCCAGCTTGGCCAGCAGAATATCATGATCCACTGTATCGAAGGCAGAACTGAGGTCCAGGAAAATACCTGCCACCTTGTGCCTATTGTTAAGATTGCAGACCACCTCGTCGATTAATGCCTCTACAGCATCGGTGGTTCCCAAAGATCTCTGATAGCCAAATTGTTGATCATTTAAGATTTTGTGCATATGTACGTGTTTCATAAGCCTGTCTTTCATTACTTTTTCGAAGATCTTCGATAATACTGGCAATAGGGAAATCGGCCTGTAGTTACCAGGATCCGTTTTCGAACCCTTTTTAAAGATTGGAAGTACTCGCGCGATTTTAAGCTGATCAGGGAATAGGCCCCCTTCAATACACTCGTTGTAAAAAGATGCTAGTGGGGTTGCCAATATGTCAATATTATCTTTAATTATAGTCAGGGGAATTTCGTCGTAGCCAGTAGAAGATTTATTGGCCATATTTCTGACCATATTGAACATTTCTAAGGGTGAGACTGGCTCAAAAATCATATTAGAGTCTACCCTGCTGACACTTTCAGTTAAATATTTTATTGCTAATTTTTGGTCACATGCATTTAGGCGGATATTGTTGTCGAACCTTTTAGAAAATATATTAGTCACGTCTAAAACATTATGAATAATTTTGTTGTCAATTTTAAGAATGATTTGTTCATTGTCATGGTTTTTTGTAGCATTGCGTCGTTGATTAACAATTTTCCAAATCATTCTGCTTGAATCTGATGCCATTTCTATTAATTTTCTTACGCTATTCCTTTTTGCACAACATAAAACTTTCCGTTTTAATATATCTGTTACGATATTCAACAATCGAACTATCGCATTGCGTCTTATCAAATGTGTTAAGGAAACGTTTTACTTTGCTAGCTATTCTTATACCATTACTTATCCATTTGGAACGTTTATTTCTTTTAATATTAACCCTTACTTTATACTTTTTAAAATTAGAAGAATGCATTTCTTTGAATTTAGTAAGGAATGTGTTAATCCCTGTGCTCCAGTCAGTCTCCAAAACCTTCCTCCTAAAGTCACGTATGTTATCGTCATTATATTTTCTTCTACAAAGACGAATATAATTAGCTTGCTTCTTGTACTCAACTCTTTCTAGACGTACTGTACAGAACAGACCTGCGTGTCCGTCTGACAGTCCATTGTGATCAACATTGGTGTAGTCAATGAAACTGTCAGGTAAATTAGTTAAAATGTTATCAATACATGATTCTGATTTATTTCTTTTGAAAGTAGGAGAATTAATTAGGTACCGAAAATTATAACACGTTAATAAGGATGAGAAAGAATTATATCTTAAATCATCCTTTAAAACGTTAACATTGAAGTCACCGCAAATTATACATAGCTTATTGAGAAAATGCTGTAACAGTTTTTCTAGCCTGTCCATGAAGTTATCAAAATTGCTGTTGTTTGGAGTCCTATAACAACAAATAACACACAGATTTGTCTCATTATCTTTGACTCCACATACTTCAAAACAATCGGTTTTATATAGTAGCTTACACACTTCAAGTTCATCGATGTTTCTGTCTTTAAGTGTTAAAATCATCGAACCTCCCCTATTCTTTTTGAGTCTCGTGTTGTAAGACCCCATTTTATAATTAATAAAATTGAGTTGATTTATGAGAGTATTATTCAGAAAATGTTCAGTTATGCACAAAAAATCTAGTTTTCTTAATGATTCACTTACATAAATTTCAAGGTCATCTTTTTTATTACTGATCCCACAAAGATTTTGATGAAAAATATTGAGATTTGTATACTTTTTGACTTGTTCATTCTCGAAAAAATTTTAAGGAAACATTGTCGTTGTTTTCCAGATTGACGGTATTTGTAATATAATATTTTAAATTATCAAATATATTCACCATGCCATAATAGTTAATAGTTCCATTATGCTTAAACATGGAACGATCAAATGTCAGGTCTAGGTTAGAGTCAAATAGTAAAGCATATTCATGAGTATAAATATCAAGATACAACAAATTATTAAACGTTTCTATTCGTGAGTTATACATAATAGAAGAAGGGTCATTTTTATAAGTCGGTAGGCATATTATAACATTGGTATGTTGAACAGTCATTAAAGTTTGTCTAATATAGATAGTTAAGTCAAGATAGTTCTTTGTTTGTTCAAAATCTTCGTCTCCAATGAAAATTATGCAGTAGTCATCTCTTGAATAGTCAGCTAGTTTCAGGGTGATGTTGCCTACCAGATTTTTGATTCCACTGTTTGGCAGACGGAAATGGCATATCTGCATGTCAGAAAATCTGTTTTCCGCTAGTAATAATAAAATAATAATAAAAATATTTATTTCTCTTCCACAAAGGTTTCTTATAAACTATTACATAATGGTGCAATATTACTTGGTAAATCCTTTGTGGGAGACTGGCATCTGCACTAGGAAATCCTGTCACACAGATTACCAGGCCCCCCAACAGAACTGTGATTATTAGTCAATTTGATTACAATTATTGATACCTTTGGCAAAGTACACGGAAAAGAATGGAATACATACTACCTTTAAATTATTATTACATACTTACAATTTTTATATTAAAGTATTATTAAATTCATATATTCTTAGATTATTATTACATTATTACAATTTTATATTAATGTATTATTAAATTCATATATTCTTAGATTATTATTAATTAATTAATATTATACTATTAGGATTTTTATATTAAAGTATTTTTTTTATTAGATTAATTATTAGGAATTGTTTAAATTCAAATTATTATTACATACTTACAATTTTTATATTAAAGTATTATTAAATTCATATATTCTTAGATTATTATTACATTATTACAATTTTATATTAATGTATTATTAAATTCATATATTCTTAGATTATTATTAATTAATTAATATTATACTATTAGGATTTTTATATTAAAGTATTTTTTTTTATTAGAATTATTAGGAAATGTTTAAATTCATACAATAATTAAACTAAATTGTTATGAGTTGTGAAGTAATGGTGTGGTGTGGAGGTCGTTATTTTGTGGTGTGGGAGTCGTTATGGTGTGGTGTGGAGGTGAAAATAAAACTAAGATGGAACTAAGATGGGACGATAAGAAGTCTTTCGGTTTCATCATATCCCAGGGTTAGTAACCAGGCTATAGCTGCCTTTTTGCATTGATTTGTGTTGAGACTGTAAATGGACAATCTATTATTAACTTTGTTATAGATAAAGGGTCCTAGGAAACAGTAAAACCTTTGTATAAATGATGAATGGCACCTTTTTGTCGACTCACATATCCTACCTCTTCGACGAGATACATTCCTAACGGGGTCATAGAAGGTGTCGGTATGCTGTTTAAGAATTGTACCCAATAGAAACAGTTGTCTAACTGTCAGTACTTCACATTCATGGTATAGAGATTTCGTGGGGAACAAAAATGGTCTAAAAGTGCTCACTTTGAGAATAGCTCGTTGTGCAATTTCTACACATTTAATATTAGTGGCTGGGGCTCCCCCCCAAGAAGTTATGCAGTACGAGATTAAGTTCTGACACAATGCGTAATAAATTTGCTTTACTAGTCTGGGTTCGGCGACACGTCTGAGAGTTTTAAAGACTGTAATAAGTTTCCGGATCCTTCCGCTAAGAAGCGCAAAATGCTCTGCAAAGTCTAAGTGCGAATCCAGAGTTACACCAAGGTATTTGATGTGATCAGTTTGATCTAGTCGTCTGCAAACGCACCCATTGGAATCGTAGACTCCGCAGTTATGAGCAACTAAGTAGAGGTCATCTGGCGGGTTACCTGCATCACGGATCGTAAAGGTCATGTATTTCGATTTATCAGCGTTAAGTGTCAATATATTGTCGACTAACCATTTGGAGACAAAATTAAGTGCATTTTGGGCAGCATCAAAGACCTCATTCCAGGTTTTTGCGGCGATTAAAATAACAGTGTCGTCTGCATATGACACCAGAGTGCCATTTAGCGGCTTAAAAGAGCTCAGATCATTTAGATAGATCAAAAATAAGGTAGGCCCAAGTACGCTACCCTGTGGGACTCCGTAGGTGACCGGCAGGTCAGCACTCAAGTAGCCATCAACAGCCGTAGCTTGGCATCGATCAGATAAGTAGCTCCTAAAAAGGTCTAACTGAGTACCACGAATACCCATGGCTTCCAGCTTACGAAGCAGTATGGCGACAGAAACAGTATCAAATGCCTTCGCCAGGTCCAGAAAGACTGCCAAACATTTCTTACGTTCGTCCAAATTAGTTGCTATAAAGTTAGTAACAGTATGCACAGCATCAGAAGTGGACCTGGCGCGCCGAAAACCAAATTGACAGTCTGAAAGTAGTTTATTTTTTTCTAAATAATTTACCAGTCTAATATGTAACAATTTTTCAAATATTTTGGAAATAGCTGACAATAAAGAAATTGGCCTGTAATTCGAGACACGATCTCTGCCGCCACCCTTATAGATTGGGACAACAATGGACTTCTTCAAGGCTGTTGGAAAGACTCCGACCTTTATGCAATGATTGAATAAAAATGTCAGCGGAGGTACCAAGATGTCCTTGAAGTCCTTAAGGAACTTATTCGATAGCTTATCCCAGCCAACTGCGCAGTTGTTTTTAAGAGTCATAATTACTCCGCTCAGTTCCTGATGATCAGTATCAAACAGTACAAAAGAGTTCATAGAATGAGAACATTGGTCATTGGTGCTACTGTCATTGCTCATGTCTCCAGCATTATGCTTTAGAATATTCTCCGCTAAAGTCTTGCCAACATTTACAAAATATTTATTTATTTCATTAATCGATGCATTTGGGGTTGGGGCTAAATTAAGTAAGTCTTTGGATGGTTGTTTAGTTTTACCCGTGTGCGTTATATTTTTGATTGCCTGCCATATCTTTCTACTGTCATTTCCAGCATTCGTTATTTGTTCCTTTTCATAAGCTGCTTTAACTTTTCTCAATAGAGCATTACAGAAATTTCTATAGCGGTTGTATGTCGTCTTTAGAATATTATTATTGGGAGACTTTCGAACTTTGCTATGTAATTTGTCCCTGTTTCGCATGCAACGCAGAAGACCCGGGGTAATCCATGGCTTAATTATTTTTTTACGCTTCGTCAATTCTACAGATTTTGTATTTTTAGTTATAGCTGAGGTCAGCGACTCTATAAAATAATTCATCGAAAAGTTAGGGTCCCGAGATGCATATATTGGGCCAAAGTCAATGTTTGCTAAATCTAATTTAAGTTGGTCAGAGTTGGTTTTTGTCATAGTTTGAATGGCATATTGTCGAGTTTGTTTTTTATGCAAGAAAAGCAAAACTGGTTTATGGTCCGTGAGACTTGCCTGGATGACAAGTGTGGTTGCAGAGTGTTGGGTTTTCAGTAAAACGTGATCAATACAAGTGCCGCTAGCTTCACGAGTGACATAATAGTGAGATGGTAATAGAGAGTGGAAAGCTGCTAGATTTAGGTATTTATCTAGGTTTTTATGAGGCTTATCTGCGCTAATTGAAATATTAATGTCTCCCACTATGGCAATATTTTTAAATTGACTCAGATCTTGTAACGTGTCATTCATAGATGCCAGGAACTGATCAAGGTTTGCATAGGATGGAGAACGATACACGGCCAGAATGGCAGTATCCAAACCTACTTTAAGAAGAAGAGAGTTTGCTTCCTTAAATGGCAGTTCTTCAACTGAGTATGTAATCTCATCCTTAATATAAATGACAACACCGTCATTTTGTAAAGGGTTTACACCTGTTGAACACATCTGATAACCCGGTAAAGTAGGAATAACCGACACATACGTCAACCAGCATTCCGTTAATATAATAACGTCAACGTTAAATTTGAGTCTTTGGAGTAAAACCTCTAGGCCATCAAAATTACAGTTAATGCTGCGAATATTCTGCGTTAATACTGAAAGAGATGACGAAACATTAGGAACTAATTGTCTGCAGTCCTCTACATTGCACTCGAAACTCTTAGACACACCATAATTATCCAGGTCATCGGATAACTCTTTTATGTTATCGAATTGAGATAAATGAATAATACATACGCCAAAAGTGTTGGGCTATGTGTATTTTGGAATATATATAGGAAAAGATATTTATCACGAACCACAGAGTAGTGTCCAAGAGAGAGTTTGTGTTCATAAGTAAAGTATGAGTTAGTGTGTGAATGTGTAGGTGTGTACAATGATAAATTAAATCTAAGTTTAAAATTATTGTATAACAAGATATGGCTAACTGAAAAATAAAACAGACAAATTACAAAGAAAAGAACACTAATCAGGAAATGATGTACAAAACATAGTCAGATACCCATTTTCATCTTCACTAGGTCCGCTTCACTTTCGACACTTTAGTTGTAGTACATTGTTGGTGTTGTTGCTACTAATGATACATAATTTTGTTTTGTGGTGCATTGGTTTGTCCATTTGAGACATGTGTGCAATCGCATTTACCGTCTCTGCTTTTTGTATTGGGATGTTTTTCTGTGGCGTGTTTTTTCTAATACACGCCACAGAAAAACATCTAGTTTGATCTCCTTGGACATCCACAATGTTTGATTCACATTGAGAGGAAGTTTTAATTAATTTCGTTGTTTTCGGTGTGTCGGTAGGATCATTCATTACAAGTGTCGATGGGGACGTCATTGTGTGTTTGCTTTTTGAAGCTGGGGTTGTACCGGCCTTTTGTTTGCGTTTCTGTCCAGTTCGAGGTGTACAATTTTTGTTGTCCGTAATACTCAAACTTTTGTAGGTAGTTCTGACTTTTGTAGATCTGACTTTAGTCGAAAGTTTTCTGAGTTAAGATTCTCAATTTCTTGGTGCGCTATTAATAAATCATCCGATAATTGTTTGACTTTATCGTTCAGGTCGATTACAGTTTGGCTTGCATTTAGGGATGTGTTGGGTAAACTCATCATAGTCGCATCAAAAAGCGCGGAACTATCTTTGGTGATGTCATTTAATGAGCTGGTTCGGTGAATTTTACGGTAGGTAATGTTGTTATATTCCTCCATATTTTATAAATATTTTAGTATTACGAAAACTGTGAGAAATGGAACGCAATCTCAAAAGGCCGGTGTCCAATTCTTATAAATTAAGTTTCCGAACGAAGATTGTCCTGTCAGATTACTGAGATTGGTGATTGGTCGAATGAGTCATCTGTTCTTTGTTTACGACTTTACGATGAAAAATTAGGCCTTTGAATTATCAACCGCTAATTATGATGTTATTATTGTTGATGAGGGATGTCGTGCGGTGTTTTTTTGTTTACTATCGACTTAATGTATATAGGTTATTTATAGCCAACCTGATAATATAGTGTTTATAGTGATGGTGGTCCTTAATCACTGGTGAAGACACTCTCTCACTGGCACCGCCTTATCCACGAATGTTAGCTGCTTATGCTAAGATAACACTGTCACTGTTAAAGCTACTCAATCCGAGTGTATCTATTGAACTTTTGGAAATATTTACAGAAAAAATACAGTAGTTCTCAATTTTAAGGAACAAAACGATGTTAGACGTTTGACAGCTGACAGCTGTGGTGTGAGGACTGTGAAGAGGACTACTCGTTGGATTAGTTTTCCGGCAACCCAGCTGTAGGCATTGGGTAGATGCGATGATTTGTATTCGAGAGGTGAGCGTGCTTACAGCTCCGGGACCATTCTGGAGAAATGGGAGCCAGCTTCTCTGGCGTCCTTAACGGGGATTGAATCCGCTAGCACCAACTGCGCTGGTGCCGGTGCTTGCACTAGTGCTGGCGTGCTGGGGTGCGTGTGGTGAGCGGCTTTATTGCTCCGGTACCATTCTGGACAAATGGTAGTGAGTAATCACGATGCGACTCACATTTTCTCTTGAGTACCAGGGGCGAGTGCTCTCGGAGGCGTGACCTACCGAAGATGGTCCCAGACACCTCGTAAGGGGTTGCCTGGTATAGTGTGCCGCCTTTTATAACGTAATGTTGGTGAAGGAGGCCACTATAGGAAATCTCAGTAGACAAATAGGGGTATGACCATAAAAACGCAAATAAATATGAACTTGGCGTTTATAACAGCCAGCTGTAAATAAAATTAAAGTTTCTAGACTTGTTCAGAATTTAAAACTTAAATAATACTTGGACCTAAAAATTACTTTTGTAAGTACTTTGGGCATTTTGATTAAATATCGCATTACAATAACGACTTTAGGAGTTTGGAAATTACCTCTGTAACTACACAGATGCGGAAAACTATATTGTTATGATCATTTCTCGTTTCTTTGTTTGTTGGTAAATAAATGCAAAGTGGCGTCGTCATTAATTGCCAGCGGCTTTGCTTGGAAGTTTTAACAAAATATATATAGCCTTTAATTTCAATCCTTTACCCAGGATATAGGGCATGGTCTAACCTTTTTCAGATATAATTCGTGACACATAGGTCTTTTTATTTTTGTTAGTTATAATATATTTTTTATTTTTGTCTGTATTTCTTGTGCGAGTCACGAATCCATACTAATATTATAAACGCGAAACTCTTTGTTTGTTTGTCTATGTGTTTGTTCGTTTTTTGATTTAGTGGGATGATAAAACACCCTTTGCGCGGATGAAGCCTCTGGCAGAAGCTAGTATTAAAATAATTATTCTTCCTCTTTATTGTTTGTAGGATTCTTTGAGTCAGAGGGTTGGTAAAATTTAAACTTTCTTGGCGCGTAGACTAGTGAAGAATTTACGTCAGAATTTTACTTTTTCTGAACTTTAAGGCTAGAGTTTACAGACAGCAATGAAACAAGGTGTAAATTCTTGGAAATAGTGCTCTTGGAGATATTTAGGTTCCAAGAAATTGTACATCAAACGCAGACAAACTTACCGCTACAAACAAAAAATAAATATTTTGAGAGACTCTGGAAAAAGCAAAAGTGAATTTACAAGGTAGCAATGAAACGAACTATAGTTCTATCCTAGACGAGACTAGACTGTCAGACCCTAGTAAACAGACTGGTAATAAATTCTCCTTTTTGTTGGAAATAAACTAAAAGTTTTAACTATATTTCTAGCTTTGAATAAGGACAACTTTAACCCGTCCCGTTTTATTAAAAACTAGCATTTACCCGCGGTTTCGCCCCCGTGGGCATGCCACAGAAACCGTGCATTCATCTGGTATAAAATAAAATCTTTGATACGGTTTAAAAGATTTTTCTTAATCGAATCAGTACATCTGAAATTACATTTTACAAACAAACAATTTCACCTGTTTATAATATTAGTTTAGATCACAGAAACTTCTCTCGGTGGTTGGGACGCGAAGCAAATAGAATTTACCGTTATTAATATTCCACGTGCTATATTTTCTATTTTTCCAAGGTCAATAGAGGTAGTTTCTGAAGAATAACATTTCCGTTACTTTCGCTTATTATGTAAGGTGCGAGTCCTGAGGTTTATGAAGGGGATTTTAATACCGCCTATCTAATGTTGAAGTTGACATTACAGCTTCTTTGATAAAATGTAACGTCATAAATCATTCGGCTAGGTTAATAATAATAGTATGGAACGGTTAAATCATCCATAATTCATAAACCAATTTGGAATCAGCACAGCATGACTTTCTTTTTCCTTGAAACTTATGGAAAAGTTCTGTTATCAAAACTTCATTACATAAAATAAACCGACTTCTAAAAAGTTTTTATTTCTCTCTATTTAGTTTTAGTACCCTATCACTAAAAAGTAAGATTTAGATTTAACTTTTTGTTTCTTTGAAAGGTAATTTTGTCGAGAGTATTTTTAGCCATGTTTGAATAAAATCGGTTCAGCCGTTAAAAAGTTCTGGGTGTTTTACTGTTTGAAGGGGGGTGTTTTCGCAAGATATCGTGTCATAATTACGTGTTCAATAGATTGTCGATCGAAGCGTATATACTATGTACTAGATAAATTATTTAGCATGAAATAAAAATGTGTCGGGGGTTTCTTAAATTTTGAAATTGTACTTGTTGTTTCATCCGTCAGTATAACATCAAGGACTCTGGTCCTTGCGTGTGTGTAGTGTGTGTGTAGTGCAGAATTCTCGTATATTGATTTTTACTTCTTCTTATTCTGACAACGCGAAAAATATTAGTAGAACAGCTCACACTAATAAGCCTCATAGTGAGCTGATAGCGCGATTGACTTCAAATTCAGAAACAATGAAAACAAAATCTACCTCAATATTATCATAGCACGAGCTCGACGAACTTCACTTATGAATAATTGTAATTAAGTTTTTCGAGATGTTCATTTTCATTCAGATTCATGATCGTTATTTGTTAACTATGAGTTTTGCGACCTATTCAATTTATTAGATTTGTGGCTTGCGGTAAGTTTCAACACTAGTGGGCGTATAATAATAATTATAAATATTGTTAGAGGTTAGGTAGTACTTAGGCCTTGTCTGGAGTGAACATGCGAGGACTTGGGCGGTAACAGGCGCGGCGGCGGGCGCGACTGGCGCGGTTAGGTGGCCACACACAGTGCAGAAGGCAATGGAAACGGCTATGTTCGGCGTTTCCTTGCGTGATCGAATCAGAAATGAAGATATCCGCAGGAGAACCAGGGTTACAGACATAGCCCGAAGAATTGCCAAACTAAAGTGGCACTGGACAGGGCAAACGGAAGATGCAGCGTTGGAAGGCCTCCCTCTAGATGGACCGATGATCCGGTTAAGGCTGCGGGATTCCGATGCATGCGAGACCCACAGAACCAATCGGTATGGAGACGCTTAGCGAAGGCCTATCTCCAGCAGTGGACGTATTTCGGATGAAGTGATGATGATGATTATGACACAGTGCACTCCAAGTTGTTGTAGCGGGCAGTAGAGGCAAGACGTGTTTCCTCAGGTAAAACAATAGGCCATCACTAGCTAGCGAGGCTGCCACGTCGCACTAAGCGCTTATTACAGTCTCTTCAGTATGGTCGTATATTATTATTGCAGTTCACCGAATCCTCACCCTGTCTGGTGCCTCAGTATTAAGATACTTCTGGTTGGTAATCGGAGTGTCAAGTTAAATCTGGTAGTGGTATCACAATCCTCTTGAGACTTTCTGCAACAAATTGGTAGGTATAATTTTTGTTGAGAGGTCAATGTCTTCTTCATCTTGCGTAAGGGACTTGCTATGCATCCAATTAATTTAGCTTGGTTTATATTAAGATTTTGCAATAGATTGGAATTACAGTTGAACGAATTCACTTAGGTCTCGTTTGCGAGGGTTTTGATCAGTTAATTAAGATGTAATATCAGTTTTGTATGTCCTTAATGCATAGGTGGTTTTATCATCACTGCAGCAATGTGAGAAAGTTTTTCACATACTATAAAGATTAGTTAGTCCATCATGTTGCAAGTGTTCTCTTACACTTGGCAGACAGGAAGGGTAGCTGAAGTCATCCAACGATCAAAAAGCCCCTTGAGACTCTTTGCTACAAATATTGTGCTTGTAGAGTTCAATGTCTTCTTAATCTTGCGTTGGGGACTTGATAGTGATTCTTCAATTAATTTGGCTTGTTTTTTAAATTTTGATTTTGCAAGAGATTGGAATAGCAGTTGAATGAATACAATTAGGTCTCGTTTGCGTGGGTTTTGATCAATAAAATTAAGCCACGAATTCAGATTTGTTTATCCATAGCCCTACCTACCTAGACTGTTCTATCAAATAGTCACCGCAGCAATGTGAGAAAAGCTCTTATCTTAGCATTAACTAATCTATAAGTAGTCCGAGTATTATGTCGTGGTTCTCTTACAATAAGTCTAGGGGACGTCTTCGGATAGCAGCCAAAGTCATCTACCGACCAAGTGTAAACGCCTAGACAAGTTTGGCATCGACCGACGCGGTTATTTGCAAGCCGAAGGCGGAATCGTGTTCAGCATGTTGAAGTCGGCAGACGGGCCAGTGCAAAAAATATATTAAACAGCAGGGCTGGCTAAATGATAAATGATAAATGATTTTATTTCTGTAAGTTGGTTTGTACAAACACTTTTACATGTCGAACATATTTTTAAAACTAGATGAGGTCGGCGTTTCCTATCTGACTACTCTGAGAAGAAAGGCCGAAACAAACTCAGAGGTCACAGTCTCTTTTAAAGTCCTGACAAAATCTTGATTAGATCATGTGTGAAGACCATGTAGACTGATGTCTGAAATGGTCTTTTGAGGAAAGAACCAGCCAGATTGAGTGGACCTGTCCAGTCAGTGCACGCATTTGTCAATAACCGAGCAGCTCAACTCAGAATTTAAGGAGCTCAACGATTCGACGAACAATAACAAAGAAAGGACATTCGGGTAGGCCGCATTAACTACTCAAACTGCCAGACCATGATTATAAACTAAGATAAATTTAAATAAAAACAAAAAAAAAAAATATCCACATAGTCTTCACATTCACAATAATTAAAATAAAATAATATAATACTTTAAAAAGTAAATATTCTTGTCATTGCAAGAAAACCAAAAAAAATAAAAATATATTTATAATAACAAAATGCATAGTGCAAAATATAATAAAAAAACAAAATTAATTGGAGCAGCTCAATCCCAAGCCTTTTTGTCCTCAATGTAATCTTTTGTTGTATAAAACGCTTTCTGGCACAACTTACGTTTAATGAAAGACTTGAATTTATTAAGACTTAGATCTTGCACGTGGCTTGGAAGCTTATTATAAAAGCGTACACATTGACATCTAAACGAGCCACCTATTTTCTTGAGCCTTGTTGTAGGTACTACAAATTTGTGTTTGTTCCTAGTATTTATGTTATGGATATCACTGTATTTTTTAAACAATTTTATATTTTTATGGGCATATAAAAGATTTTCATAAATATACTGAGAAGGCACAGTCATTACATTAATCTCCTTAAATTTCTCTCTGAGAGAGTGTCTCGGGCTTAATTTATAAATTGGCTATCCAGGCAAAGGACATAATTATATTGATAGAAAATTATTCAAGTTTATTTCCAATAGTTTAATCTAATCTAACTAGCATATACATTTATATGATTACTATCCCACTTTAAAGGTCAGCCGTTTCCACTCAATTCCGTTTTCCCAATACCTAGCAGTAAACTCTCGCAGTTGTTTCGAACCTACCCATAATTATTAGGTAATGAAGTTTGCAGTTTGCCTGGCACTACCATTCACCTCGCTCTACTGAGCATATGAGGAAGATGCAAATTAACGGTAACTAATTTATTAATTAGTTGGAACAAAGCAGGAAATGATAGTGAGGCAATTAGACTCGGGTAGCGGAGGGTGCACCTACCGTGAGTTGAGGTATCATATATCAGTATTTGTTATTATACACGGTTGCTACATGAACTAACTGTAGATGTATTTGTTTGGTAGGATATGGTTTGGAAGGAGAAATATGTGACTAAGTAAAAGTAGCCGAGGTTAAGCAACGCTTGTTGAGGTCTGTCGGTAGATGGGTGTCCATCCATTACATACCACCGCGGCTCCTCGGTGCTTCGGAAAGCACTTTAAGCCATTGGTCCCGGCTTGGGATCATGCAACGTACAAGTCAGAGTCATTTGACTTTGACTTGACTTGGCAAATAAAAATCTTCTGTAACAAGCATAATTTGGTTTCAGAGCCAAGAGATCCACCGCCGATGCTGTGTGAGATCTAACAATCTATATAGTTAATAACCTAGATTCAAAGAGACAAAGCATTGAAATATTCTTAGATTTAGCGAAGGCCTTTGACACAATCTCTATCCCTACCCTGTTAACGAAACTCGAAAGCCTTGTTATCCGGGATCTTCAATTAAAACTATTTAAATATTACCTAACTGACAGAACACAATGTGTAAAAATCGGTAACATAACCAGTGAAGAGGTCCCATTGACTTTTGGAGTTTCTCAGGGCAGTATTCTAGGACCAACGTTGTTTCTAGTCTATATAAAGATATATGTTAGCTGACATATATCTTTCTATAGACTAGAAACAACGTTGGTTACCCGATTCGAAATTTTTTGCGTTTGCGGATGATACGGCCTTACTTTCCAGTGGTAACTCCTGGCATGTAGTTTTTACCAACGCTCAGATAGGCATGAAAACTGTGACCAGTTGGTAAAATAAGAATTTACTTACGCTAAATGTAGATAAAACGAACTACATAACATTTTCCAATAAAACCAATGACAAACCGGCTTCCTCTTTAAGCATTATCTCCTATTCGTGCACAAATGCAAATGATTCAAGTTGTCAGTGTCATTACCTTAAAATACTGAATCCACCAAGTAAGTTAGCCTAATTATTGACAGAAATCTTAAATTCCTCGATCATATTAATCTTCTATCTGAGAGAGTACGTAGACTTATAGTTATATTTAAAGCCTAAAGAAATACTGCATCAAAATCTGTTATAAAATCGGTCTACTGTGCTCTCTGCCAATCCCAGCTTGAATACTGTATCATCACATATCAACAACTTTTACGTAACAACTTTTGAACCCGAAACAATCAGAAACAAATGTCGCAAACATGTAGTCTGCTCTGTATCGTCATTGAAAACAAAGTTTTCACATCGGTTATTCTGCTACCAGGGTTCAAACTTATACAATAAGTTAAACCGGGCCTTAAATATATATCCTTTACCAAAAACCAAATGTAAGTCTTTGGTGTCTAACTGGTTGCAAAATTTGGATTATAGTTTTACAGAAAGTCTACTTAATTCAAACTAAATTGGTACGATATAAGTTTATAGCTTACACCCAAATCCTCACACGTACACATCGGCACACTACATCTGACATTCAACCAACTCAACACAGTGATGACATAGACACTAACATCATACACTCTCTTAGAAACACACATACAGGCGCTCTGCTTAACTTTTTGTTTATAGCTTCGTTTTTATTACATCTACCGTCAAAATGTTTTAAATTTTTAATCTTGAATCTCCTTATCTATAACTTTGGATTGTAATACCATATTTTTTTTATGAAAACTATCTTTCCTTCCGTGGGGTGGGGACCTGCTGATTTGTAATACAGGCATTTTATGCCTGACTCAGACACCAGCTCCTCACATTGCTAATTAGAAATATAAAATGTAAAACCTAGAATAAGCTTGTCATTGTGAGGAGAAATAAAGAATTTTATTATTATATCTAATACATTTGGTATTTTTTTAATTTAGTACCAAATTGTTTTCCGTGAACCAAGTTTGTACCTGATGAATAGAGTTATTCACATCATCAAGATTTGTGACCGCCGATCTATATTAAATATCAAAGATGCAAACAAATCGTTAATGTAAACTAAAAAGAGGAATGGACCCAGTATAGAGTCTTGAAGAACGCCCATTGTCATTTCAGACCCTAGTAAGTTTACGCCGTTTACCTGAATTTTAGTTTGTCTGGCTTTCAAATATGATCTAAGTAACTTAAGGGCCGTATGTTTTAACGTTACGTTACGTCGTAAGCCACGCTAATAAAAAATAAAAATAAAAGTTAAAGCTATGAAAAGAAAGATATTGAGTATAAAAATTTAGGGCCGGCTACGCACGTCGTAGGTTTTTTGTAGACGACAGCTAAGCAGACAACCGACGGTCAGGAACTCTTCAAAGTCGTGGAATGCTCGAGGTAGGCAGATGGTAAGCAGGCTCCACGACGGACAAGCTGGCAAAACGGGCAGGTAGCCAGATAAGCAAGTTGTCAAGTAGACAGGAAGGCAGGCAGCAAGGTATTAGTATGAGTTGGGCTGTGGCATCTCAGGCAGATACACACATCAACACGGTCTAGGGATATTTCATACTCAATTAAATAACTCGAAAAGTACTGGCCGCATTGGAATCTTTTATACACCGATTTGTTTGTAATTTATCTCAGACTAATTCCAAATTAAAAATTTTGAAAATTCTTTTGTTTTGGTGGCATAAAAATGTCTTGATGTGTAGGAGAGGGTATTTTCATTTATGCGAAATTTAGAAAACAATACGAATTACGTTTAGTTACAGTTTTTTTTCATTTTTAAACGAAAGATAAAGTTAAAATTGAGGTATGGTAGCCATGCAACGCCAACATTTGACGAGGGCGGAGATGTTACGAGCTGTGGGAATGCTGGAAGCTGGGTCTTTTCAGCGTAATGTTGCTGAGAGTAGGTTAGAATTGGGGGTTCTGAATCCAATTCTAAAAGCCATGATTCAGAACACCTCCATTAATTTTTCAATCATCATCTCAACCAATGTTGGACTAAGGTTTTCCTTTGAAAAAATAAAAATAAAATAGAAATAAAATAAATTTATTCTTTAACTTAGGACTAAATTACATAGCAAGTAAAAGTGAGACAGGTTATACTAGGAATAACATTCAGACCTGTAGAGTAGAACTAAAACGATGATGGCGACCCAATTTATATGAAACACATTTCGTTTCCCGACAGTATCTGATAGCTATCAATATCTTCTAATGCAGGTAAAACTAACTCATGTGCTGTATCACTCTCTTGATCAAATAAATCACCTGTTGCTGCCGATATACCACTCCCACTAATATTCGATTTTTCATGATCAGCCTGATTGTTGCTAACTCGTACGAATGTGCGAAGATCCTCACCAGGTTCGCTTTTGAGTTTTAGGTAGTGAATATTTTTCAAGTTAGATATCACAAAATCTTCCAACTTCTGGTAAAATAAATCTTCTGTTTGGGTTATATCATTATCCTGGTATTTTATTTCACCTGTGTTCGATATCTTTTTTCTAGGGGGCATATCTTGAATATATATTATCTCACCCCTAGCATTCTTGAAAATCATTTTACGAATGCCATCTAAATCAGATTTGGCTGAGTGAAACATTATAGATAATTAAAATAAATTTAATTATTTATTTAAGAAATAAATTTAAAATTGAACCAGTGCACTGTAATGTTCAGACTTAAATTGCGATGATGCATGGTGCCTCTATAATATATACAGATTTACATATTTTTTTTAGTGCAGTATGTCATCGTATACATATACATTCTAATAGGGTAAGTATTTCAACCATTTTTTTTTTGTAATGTAGCTTTATTCCCTTCACCACGTTTATCGTGATCCAAGGATCAAAGTAAATCTCTCAATATTCTATAACACCTCCACATGATAAACATGATTAGCAAATGACAAAATGCACACCTTATACTTGTTATACTCGGTATTTATTACAGTTGTAGATTTAATATCGATAACATAAAAGATATTTTTCTTGTTTTTCCAATAAAATATTTTGGAGTTCAATTTATATTAGTCATATTCAATGTTAATATGAAAGACCCGATATGACTGGTCTATAGAATTTCATGATGGTTAAACCCATTTGTACACAATTACATGCGATTACCTTATAAAAATTTCGTCTCAGTTTTCAGCGACAGCGCGGCGCCGTTTAATATATCCTCCTAAAATGGTAAGTTAGGGCAACGTTACAATTGAGTATGAATGATGATTAAGAAATAAATAATTATAAATCTTATGTGTAATGCGCATAGGGATTATAATTATATGCCAATATTGACGCCTAATTTTAAATAAACTATATCTAACAAAGATTATTTAAGTGTGTATACCGTTTTACAATGTATGAATATAAAAGCAGCGTCATCTGGCAATTATCTCACAGAATATTGTTCAATCAATCAGTGCATCGTGCAGTGATCTTCGTATAACTTAACATCGTTTAATTCGTGTGTTTCACAAATAAAACAGCAAGTATGTACGTATCATTTTAACTCTATTAATTTTGTTATCAGTGTAAGGGCGGGTGTGCGGTTATGTGTGGAGGTGGGGGATGTGTGACTGTGCGTTTCTTTTTCTTTTTCAAATTTTATTTTAGGTCTTATGCTATGATCAATATGATCGAAGGTATGGCAGGTTCAGAGGTCACTATTGAGAGTGAGTTTATAAGTTAGATTTTCTTACAGGCAAATAGCTAGGCGTGACAGGAACCTAAGTATCATTAATGAACTATGTGATAAAAGTTGTAAATAAACGTATGAATGTTTGTAAGTAGACCTGTTTTATTTATTTATTTATTTCTTATATACTTTATTGTACACCACAAAAAAAACATACAGGACAAACATTCACAATAACAAGTGTACAATGGGCGGTCTTATCGCACTAGGCAATCTCTTACAGACAACCTTTGGATGGACTGAGCAATAGGAGAAGAATTTAGGGCTGTCAGTGTACAAATTAACATAAATAATACACTACTTAAACATAATAACATAAAATACAAAAATACAATATACAAAATATACTAATATATATCAAATATAACAGAGACAGGAGAAGAATAAAAATTATAGTGAAAGGTAATGCTCCTTCACCATTTTCTTAAATATTGGCAGTGTTTGAGCACGTCTTATTTCAATAGTTAATGCATTCCACAACCGAGCTGCTTGAATCGTGAAAGATTTGTCAAAGAAGGAAGTGGAATGCATACGGATACTTAATTTTAGATTTTCCGATGATCTCAAGGACCTAGAATGGGTGTCACAGAGGAACTGAAAGCGTTCTTTGAGTTAAAAAGGAGTAAAAGGATTAAATAGCACATTATAAAGTATAGAAAGTATGTGGGCATTCCGGCGAAGGCGAATAGGAAGCCATTTGAGCTTAGTACGAAATTCAGAAACGTGATCATATTTACGCAAGCCAAATATGAACCTGATACAGAGATTTTGAAGTCGCTCAAGCTTATCCAATTGGTCTTGGGTGAGATCAAGATAGCTGGCATCATCATAGTCTAAGATAGGGAGAAGAAGAAATTGTGCTATCGCAATTTTAGTGGTTATGGGAAGAAAATTACGAAGCCGTCTTAGGGAGCCCGCAGACGCAAACAGTTTTCGACTGACTTCCTGCAGTTGTTTGGTCCAGGATAGAGTGCTGTCGATATAAATCCCCAAGTTCTTTACAATGTGATTTAAAGGGATAATGGTATTATTTAAAGAAACCTGGGGAAGGGTCGACCAATCGATCCTAGAGACAGTCCGGGTACTACCAACAACCATCACTTGAGTCTTCGTTGGATTGATTTTCAGCCCGAACTCAGTGCTCCAGTCACCTATTCGATCCAGGTCCATATTAATTGTCCCAATGGCATCAGATAACTCTCCGAGAGGGGCTTGGGTATAAATTTGAAGATCATCAGCGTACAGGTGGTAGAAAGAAGAAAGTCGTTGAGTGATAGCATTAATAAAGAGTGCGAAGAGAAGAGGAGATAAAACGCCACCCTGCGGCACACCGGCAGAGGTGTGACACCAAGAAGAGAAAATATCATCAGTGCAAATACGCTGCCGGCGGCCAAACAGGTAACTATGAAACCAGTCAACTACCGGAGGAGATATGTTAAAAGAGTTTAGGACGCCAAGCAAAATATCGAAGTCAACAGCATTGAAGGCATTGCTAAAGTCAAGCAGAGCAAGTACTGTTAACTTTCCCACCTCCATTCCTGACCTGATATCGTACGTGATGTGCACAAGTGCTGAGGTAGTGCTGTGTCCACGCCGAAAACCAGATTGGAAAGGATTTAACAGATTGTGTTTGGAAAGGAACGTACTGAGCTGATGGTGGACAAGCTTTTCAAGGACTTTGGATAGGAAAGGAAGAATAGATATGGGACGATATTCAGAGAAAGATGCAGGATGTGGTTTTTTGGGTAAAGGAATAATTTGGGCATTTTTCCAGGCTTGTGGGAAGACACCACTAGAAACAGAGAAGTTGAGGATGTAAAGGATGACAGGAAGAATGTTATCAAGGATGGGGATGATCATCTTACGGCTGACACAGTCACTGCCAACAGCATTGGATGTAATCGATAGAATACTCTTTTTAACATCACAATCAGTGAATTGACTTAAAACAAAAGGGGAATAATTAGGTATCGGAAGATTTGAAAGATAACTAAGCGTAGTAGCTTTGATGGCCCTATCCAATACGGGCGAAGTAGAAAAATGACTGTTAAGTAAGTTGAAGTCCATGTCTTTAGGAATCGAGTCATGAGACTTTTTTCCGATACCTAATGTTTTATGAAATTTCCAGACCTTAGCTGGATCACCGTTTTGAACTGAATTATGAATATGTTGGCGTTGTGCTGTTTTACAAAATGTTATAATCTTGTTTTGTTTTCAGGTTTTCCAATCCATTTGACTCAGACACTGAAGTGATTCCTATATCACAAAAGAAGAAGCCAAGTAAGCCTTTAACACCCAAACCCTCGAAGCCAAAAGGGAAAAATAAAAAACTACTACAAGAACAGCCGATCGGTAGCGGGTCTGAGTCAGAGGCCGACCCTTCAACCGCATCTGCATTTGCGTCTACATCAGCTAAAAAGAAACGAAATCTTTGCATCTACCCTGATTCCGAGGTAAGTTGAGATAAAATTGGCAATTATTAATTATATTTTGACGGCTCGGCTGGTGCAGGGCCTGCGCGATTGTCAGCTGCGCTGTGTGTTGTGGGTTCGATGCCGTCATGGAATAAATATTTAATGGCCTATAGACCCAGGTTTAGTGGTGCTGTAAGCATACTGATTACTGATTATTATAAAGTCCTATATTCAATTCTCAGGTCTATCTATCTAATTCTCAGGTCTGACCAAGTGTAGATAATTATGTCAATTTTGATTAATTTTATAGTAGGTAGTATCGCGGAGTGTTAGCGCTCGAAAAATACAGGCATGATGTTATGTATGTTATAAATAAAAGTTAACGTTTACTTAGTAAACATTAACTCGTGATTGTGTGAAGGGATTGAATTAAAAAAATACATGAAGACTACGTAGGCACGTCTTAAGATATTGTTGTGATGGTACCTATAATAATAGCAAAGGGGTGATAGATGGCTTATGATCATTGTGAATCATCAGATTATAATGATGATATAATAACGATTAAAACTATTTTTTTTTTGTTTTTTCCAGGATGAAGAGCAACGTGAGTCAATTCGAGCATCAAAACTGAAGAGCTACCTAACGCGTCGAGTTGGTTCTGGATATACTACGCAAAGCAATCCCACAAGGCGCGGCGAATATTATATTGAGCTTCGAATATCGAATAGTCAGGAGTTGGAGGCCATAACAACCGATAGCTGGAAACATTCACTGGTGTGTTTCAAAACAGCAGTGAATGATGATAGTCCAACTTGGAAGGCGGTTACTCAATTGGTTGCAGCAGTTAAAGAGGATTACTCCTCTATCCAGCCAATTTTGTACCCCCGTAATTATTCGTAAATATTTTTATCAATATTTTAAAACATTACTTAACTTTTATTAAATTGCATAACTTTACTTAATTTCAATATTAAACTTGGTTTAATCCTTTATAATATTGGGTATAATATACATACATATAATCGATATTAGCATCCATGTTTTAAAAATATTTTTAAATTGGCTTGGTATCTATAACTAACTTATAAATGTTTTTATTGTTCTCTTACAGAATCTACTTAGTAGATAAAACAAAAAGCTAAATAAAAATCTAAATAAAAATCTGAATAAAAATCTAAAATTGAAAATACAACAATATTCATAATATAATCATTACCTCATAAATATAATTATAATCGATATACCTGTTTTAAAAATATTTTTTAATTTGATTAAATATCTACCAACCATGTAACTTATATTTTTTAATTGTTCTCTTACAGAATCTACTTAGTAGATAAAATAAAAAGATAAATAAAAATCTGAATGAAAATCAAAAATTGAAAATAGAACAATGTTCATAATATAATCATAATATAACATCTCATAAATATAATTATAATCGATATAACTATGTTATAAAAAATATTTTTTAATTTGATTAAATATCAACCAAAAAAAAAAAAAAAAGCTAATTAAAAATCTGAATGAAAATTGAAAATACAACAATATTCATAATATAATCATTATCTCATAAATATAATTATAATCGATATACCTATGTTTTAAAAATATTTTTTAATTTGATTAAAAATATACCTAAAAAAAAGAAGCTAAATAAAAACCTAAAATTGAAATAATACAATATTCATAGATCAAATTTAACTATATGCAAAATGGTTTTCTGTCAAGCTTGTAACATTGACGTTCACAATTATCCTTACCACAAAAAAACTAACATCCATAAATCTAATAACCTTATAAAAACTCAATTTGATAACGTTCGTATAATAGCTTGTGCTTTTAAAAACAAAATAGTCAGTTACAAAATAAATCCTCAAAGTTTTACTATTATGCCTGAAAAGTTTTTAATTGAAGTTTTAGATACTTGTTGCTATCTAATTAAAGAATTATTAAAACAACACGTTTCTTTGAAAGTCAATTTCGAACTTTTTGTTTCCTACACTTTACCTAAAAATAACGAAATTAGTCTTAAATCTTTTAACTCAAAATATGTAATTATATATATAATATATATTATCCATATATCATGCATTTATAGAAAAAATCTTAAATAAATGTTCCGAGTTCGAACTAAGTGAGTCAGGGTGGGCCATCGAATCAATAAGTCATTTAGAAATTAATTTCGTTAAATATAGTCCTTTGAGAGCAGGTTCTTATTTAGAATTACCTAAACGAATTCAAAATACGAAATCATGTCTAAACATAGTCAATAAAGATAATCACTGTTTTCTTTGGAGCATTGTGGCATATTTGTATCCAGCAAAGAATAACCTCAATAGAGTTACATCATATCCGCACTATTCCAAAGTGTTAAACATTACGAACATGACATTTCCCCCCAGTTTAGACGATATAAAATTATTTGAAGATTTAAATCCAAATATAAGTATTAACGTCTATGGTCTGGAGCAGAATTATGATGTAACAGGGCCGTTATACAAAACGTTAAAAAGAAAACTTTATCACGTAAATTTACTTTATTTCAATAATAATGGTAAAAGTCATTATTGCTATATTAAAAATTTCAGTAAGCTTGTACACCGACAACTTACAAAACATAAGTCTAAGATATATTTATGTGACGAATGTTTTGTGTATTTTGACTCACCAGAAAAACAATTAAATCATAGCTGTGCAAGACTGCAGACTATACTCCCCGAAGAAAACTCAAAACTTTGTTTTTCAAATTTTAATAGGACTCAAAGAGTTCCAATTGTTATTTTTGGCGATTTTGAAAGTCTATTACACGAATATTCAGACAAAAATAAATCCACATGTGTCGAAAATATACAAATCCATGTGGCAAGTTGTTATGGTTATTACATTTTTTGCCAGTCTAAACCTGAATTAAATGAGTTTAGATCCTATAGAGGGCCAGACTGCTCAAAAAAGTTCGTTGAATCTATTAGTCAAGATGTAATAAGACTTCATAGACTTATGTCAGAGATAAAACCCATAATAATTAGTAAAGATCAGCAAATGTCTTTAAAAAACGCTAAACAATGTCATTTATGCAGGAAAACATTTTCTGATACTGACCGCGTTGTTGCTGATCATGATCATTTCACAGGAATGTATAGAGGACCAGCCCATAGTACATGTAATTTAAATGCAAACTCTTGTCCATTTATACCTGTCATATTTCATAATCTTTCTGGTTATGATTGTCATTTGTTTATAAAGGAACTTTCAGCTCTTTGCGGTCGCATAAATCTTATTCCCAAAAACAAAGAAAAATATATATCTTTCACAAAATTCGTCCCGATTGACAAAAAAAATGTAGCTCAGTTAAAGTTTATCGATTCTTTTAATTTTTTAAGTTCAAGTCTAGATAATTTAATAAAAACGATGAAAACGGAAGATTTTAAAAATTTACGAAAGTTTTTTTAATGATGATTATTTATTTAATTTAGCATGCAAGAAGGGTGTATACTGCTATGATTACATTGATTCATGGGATCGTTATAAATATACTAAATTGCCAGATTCATCTAAATTTTATAGTAAACTCACATCCCAATCTATTGCGGATGAAGATTATAATCATGCTTTAAATGTCTGGAATGCCTTTGGTATTTCTAATTTAGGGGAGTAAACAGACTTATATTTGAAATGTGATGTCCTACTTTTATGTGATGTTTTTGAAAAATTTAGAACAATGAGTTTAAAATATTATAACCTTGATCCCTGTTATTATGTATCATCTCCTTCGCTGAGTTGGGATGCAGTGTTATTATATACTCAAATTAACTTAGACTTAATTTCAGACATTGATATGTATCAAATGTTAGAACAAGGCATTAGGGGAGGACTTGCCCAATGTTCTTTAAGATATGCGAAGGCAAATAATAAATATCTGCCAAATTATAACAATAAGGAACCTGACAGCTATTTAATTTATCTTGATTGTGTAAATTTATATGGCCATGCCATGATGCAACCGCTTCCTACTCGAAACTTTAGGTTTTTAAACGAAGATGAAATAAATAATTTTAATGTAATGTGTATTTTAAATGATAGTGACATAGGATTTATTTTAGAAGTTGACTTATGTTATCCTCATAAAATTCACGAAGCTCATTCAGATTTACCATTTGCCGCTGAAAGGTTTGCTCCACCAGGTAGTAAAAATGTTAAATTAATTGCTAACCTGTATGACAAACATAAATATATCATTCACTATGTTCATCTTAAAGAATGTGTAAAAAACGGACTTCTTTTACTTAAGATATATAGAATACTAGCGTTTGAACAAAGTTCATTTTTGGCTCCGTATATCTTGTTGAATACTACTCTTAGACAAAAAGCTACTTCCGATTTTGAAAGAGACTTTTTTAAAATCAAAACAATTCTATATTTGGCAAAACTATCGAAAACAAAAGAAAACAAGTTGATGTCAAACTAGTTAATGTATGGAAAGATATTCATAATAAAACTAACAAAATTTGTGGAGCTGAAAAATATGTAAGTGCTCCAAACTTCAAAGATTTATCTATATTTTCTGATACTTTAGTAGCAATCCAGTTAAAAAAAAACGACAATTGTTCTTGATAGACCAATTTATATTGGCTTCACAATATTGGAATTGGCTAAGAGTCATTTGTATCGTTTTCATTACCCTGTGATGAAACGTCTATACGAAAATGATATTCAACTTTGTTATACTGACACTGACAGCCTTTTGTATTTAATATATACAGAAGATTTCTATGAGGATATGAAACAGAATATAAAATACTTTGATACGAGCAACTTTCAAACTGGAAATCAATTTAATATACATAAAGCAAATTGTAAAATACCAGGCTTTTTTAAAGATGAAATGGGTGGTGATATTATATCTGAATTTGTAGGTTTAAGAGCGAAATTGTATTGTATAGACTCGTTAGCTTCATCAATCATCAGAGCAAAAGGTGTAAAAAAATCAGCTGTGAAAAAAACTCGATATTAAAAAATATAAACGAGCTTTACGGTACAATGAATGCATAAGAGATGACATGTGTATTATAAAGTCAAAAAATCATAAGATTTTTACTCAGAAGATTAATAAGCTGATTCTTAGTAGGGATGATGATAAAAGACAAATAATCTCATCAATTGTAATCTCATCCAACACTTAATTAAAATACAGTTTTATGAAAAAATAAAACATTTAGAAAATACAACACTCACTAATTCTGAAGGCAGTGAATTGGATGATATCAATACTAGCTCATTTAGAAGTTTTGAGGATTGCTACGATCCAAAACTAAATTCTACCCAATCCCCTAAAAAGTCTAATAAAATAGAATTACCAGACGATTTAGAAATTTCATTAGAGGGCCGTGATATCCATGATATTTATGATGGTGTAAATATACCGTTTGGAATAAGAAGTGTAAACAAAACTTTATTGATGGGTAATTCAGCAGTATCATTTTCTAAAATTGATAGTTTAAATGATGATAGTGAACATGTTGATTAAAATCGATGACAAAACCTATAATTTCACTCCTGGCCTGAAGGAACTTTTACTTCGAAGAAAACCTGATTTAAAATTAGTTTCGAGCAAAGATAAACTTGTCTATAAGGATATGCTGCATTTTACAAATGCTCATAAGAGAGATTTTAATCCTAATGGTCAAATACGAGGTGATAAAGGAATAAAATATCGTGAAATAATCAAACCACTCTTTTCCGAATTGACAAACGCTAATAAACTTGTTCACACAAAACTTGGAGGAAACTTACCCATACTAAAAAAAAAACAAAAACAACACTGACTTAGTATATTGGGATGATCTTAACGAATTGGTTGAGAGATTAAAACTATTAGTTGCTTCAAGAGATGCTGGCAATACAAACCATGATAATGAAATTTTATCGATAATTGAAGAATTAAAAGAAGCTGACATAATTAAAGAATAAATAGTGATAATAATATGCTTTTCATTCAGTATTATAGATGCATTCAAGACAAATGTACTAAATTCTAAAAATGAGCAAAGCTGACGTAGTAAACGAAATACATAAAAATGTGAGGGTGAACTTTCCACGAAGACATGTTATTATGAAAGATGTAGATGACCTTTGGCAAGCAGACTTAATGGATATGCAATCAATTTCAAAAGAAAATAAAAATTACAGATTTATTCTTACCGTTATTGATACATTTTCGAAATATGCTTGGGCCTTCCCTCTGAAAAGTAAAACCAAAGATGATGTATGTAAATCTTTCAAAATGTTGCTGGCTACAGGACGTGTATCGAAAAATCTCCAAACGGATAATGGTACAGAATTTTATAATAATACATTTCAAAAGCTTATGAAATCCAATCATATCAACCACTCCTCAACCTTCTCAACCAAAAAGGCTTCAATAGTTGAAAGATTCATCAGAACATTGAAATCTAAGCTGTATAAAGAATTTAGTTTAAAAGGCAACTATAATTGGATAGACAATACACTTAATGATGTTATTCATAAATATAATCACACTTACCATCGGACAATTCAGGAAATCCCTGCTAATGTGAATAACATTAATAAAAACGTATATTAGAAAGATATTTAAGGCTGGTAAAAAACGAAAGAATAAGAAGCAAGTATAAAGTTGGTGATTATGTCCGTATCAGTAAGTACAAAGGGACATTTGAAAAAGGATATACCCCCTACTGATCGACGGAAATATTTAAAATTCGAAAAATACAAAATACAACTCCTATAACCTACTTAATTGAAGATACAATCAGAGGTCAGCCTATTTTAGGGGCATTTTACTTACAAGAGCTGCAAAAGACAAAACATCCCAATGTTTACCTAGTCGAAAAAGTTCTTAGAAGAAAAGGAAACAGGGTTTTAATAAAATGGCTAGGTTTGTCATCTGCTGAAAACAGTTGGATTGATCAATCGAATGTATTATTATAAATAAAATTAACCTGTCTAACTTATCAACGAATACATTGATGAATCGAATAAGTATTTATTAAAGTGTTCAATCCAGAATCATTAGTCTTATGATGTGTATTGGAGAGAGTAGTCTTCTCAATTGGCTTATAAACAATTTACCGTTTGAATTACACTTACCAGGATACAATTATTGTGGCCCTGGTACGAAATTAATTAAAAGGCTTACACGTGGAGATAAAGGTATTAATAAATTAGACGAATATTGCAAAGAACACGACATTGACTATTGTCTAACCACTCCAAACAGATGTCACGTGAGGTCGCAATACTGTTGAGGGTGCGTTAGTACATGTAGGGATATGATACGTCACGCGCCTACTGAACCTATAAGCCTAACAGTCCCTACGACTATAATCCCTATAAGCCCTACAGCCCTAACCTACCATATACCTAGTAGTGATATATAAATATATAAATAAGTTCAGGATGTCTGCACCATGCGACCTAAGGTTACAGACGGATAGTAGACAGGATGTCCAGGTTCGGGAAGGATAAACTCACTGCCAGCTCGCAGACTCACGAGACTGATCAGAGATGGCTAAAGGTGTCTTGGCCACAGTGAGGGGTAATGAGACAAGAATATAAAATTCAAATCTGGTTTATTTTACAAGATGTACAGCTTATATACTAATTTAACTTAATACACACTATTATACAAAGTTGTATGTGTTTCATGCGTGTAAGATGCAACTCAGTCATTATTTTAACTAGGCCGCTCGTGTAGTCGTCGCCGGGCCAAGTGCTGATTCGATGTTCAAAGGTTAACATTGAACATTCTGGCGACTCCTCAGGGACAGGACCGTAGTTGGTACAGCTCAATGGTTTCGTATGGTCTGGCCTGGCCTTCTCCAGTTTGCTGTGCTTGAGTGGGCACCCTGCGTGGTATGCCGTACGGCTGCTCTGTTAGTTGCGTGTGTGGTATGTTGCTGACGATCGAGGGCAATTGAGTAGGTGGCGCAGTGTTTCTTCTCGCAGTAATGACGGCTCTAAGTCGATTCAACACCTGTGGACCAAAATAAATTAAAACAAATGCTAAAGTTATGATTATGAGTGAAGTACTGATGCTAGCTATGTATGTATGAGACTGTAACTGTTTCCAAATTGTGTTATCTAGTTGAGTCTGTAAGCTAGTTTCAGATGTGACTAAATGGTCAAAAATTCCTTTTGTCCTGTCTAACACTACTTCTTCTTTCGATATATCTTTAATGTTTGTTTGTAAAATCTGCGTATTAATGGAGAAATTCGTTGTTTTAGAATAAGAAGCTAGCACTGTCACAGTCGTTGTTCTTTTTGCAGCAAGTATGTTTTTAAGTGTTTTAATAACGCAATTCTCGGCGATATGTAGAACTCCAACATCGTGAATCGTTATTTCTTGTCTTTGTCCGTCACACACAATCGATATGGCTACTGGTTTTGTCGTTACGAAGAGCCAAGTGTTTTGCATGAATAATTGCTTCCATACAATATCTGTCGACATTTTGTAGATTTCTGACGTGCATTGAGTTTGTGTGTAGTTCTCAGTTCTAAAAAGTTGATCAACTATGCAATTTTTATTTAATTGCATGTTCTTGACAGCTACAGGATAGCAGACAAATTCTGTATTGCTATGAAGACAATCTTTAAATTCTTCTTGACTCAGTTCAAAGTAACGCTCGTTGTTGTAGTCGAACCCCATGAAAGTCTGCTGAATAGAGAAGCACTCGAACGATCCATCAGTTTTCCTCTCTGGAATAGGCGTGACATGTATGAGTGTATACTTTGTTACGTCGTGTATTGGAAAGTGAGCATATACTCTTATGTGAGTAGTATTTACATTCATCTCAGTCTGTATTATTTGATCCTGAATGATTTTTAAGTTTGATGGTAACCTTTGATTAGCCGTTTTTATTATGTTGCTGACATGTGTTGGTGTTAATATGCTATATACACTTGCTTTTTGTAAATAAATTTCAAGTAAACCTGTATAGTAATCCATTATTTCATTGATGAAATTGTTTGCTAACTCATAGGCTTGCATTACTTGTATTTTAACGTGGTTGTTGTCAATCTTTTTATACCAAACATTGATCTGATTCATAAATGATATTGCTTCATTTAGTTTTGCTTGGAATTTATCTAGCTTTTTTTTGATTTGCTCTTCAGTTTGGTTTACAGCTGTGATTGTAGATATCATTATTTTTGTTTGATGGTTGGCAGCATCAATAAGTTTCTGCTGGTTGTTATTTAATGTATCTATGTCTCTGTATACTTCGTCATTAACTCCAAACACCGATGTTAAGAGTTGACCTAATACACCTCTTTTCTTCCTATTATTTCTTATTTCTGTTAGGTATCCTTTTGTTGTCTTAAACTTTGTTTTTTCTTCGTTTAAATGGTGATAAAATTCGTTGCAATGCGTTTCGTACATGATTTTTTGCGTATTTATGCAAAATTGTTGGAATTGTGACGTTATTTTTTCAATCTTTCCTTGGTCTAGTTCTAAACTTTCTCTCTCGTAGTCTGTTTCAATTCTAAACATTCCTCGATTGATAGTTGCAGTTCCTATTTTTTCCACATACAATCCTGGATCTATATTTTTTAATGTGTATGTAGGCGTACTTGATACGGTGCCAATTAATAAAACAAGTATTGTTTGTAATAGTAAATCCTTTATCCAATTTTTCGGTGATTGTATACCTCTTCTGTTTGTGGTAGCTGTTGATATGTTACATTGTGTAGCCGTTTGTATGTCTTTACTCGTTGTACCAATTTCTTTGTTTTCGTTTACAGGGAGCGGGATCAATGTATGAATTGATCTCTTCTGTTCAGCTCCTGTTGATTTTTTAATTGTTACCACTCTAACTACCCCATCATTTCCCGGGTGGACTTCTGTGATTTTTGCCAACGGCCATTTACTTGGTTTTACATTGTCATCTTTTACTAGTATTACAGTTCCAATTTTAGCATTTTCATGTGCTTGTTTCCACTTGTATCTTTGCTGAAGTTGATGTAGATAGTCTTTTGTCCAACTGTTCCAAAAATCTTTTTTCATCTTTTGTATCTGTTTCCATCTATTCATTAAGTCAGTATTAATGTTTTCCATCGGATCTGGTGTTCCTACTGCTTCTCGGCCAATAAGAAAATGACTTGGAGTTAGTATAGTGTTGTCATTAACATCTTCGGTTTGCGCACACAATGGTCTTGAATTCAAACACGCTTCAATTTGGTGTAGTAAGGTGGTCATTTCCTCGTATGTTAGAGTCGTATCTCCGATTACTCGTCGTAAATGATGTTTCACTGACTTTACGCCAGCTTCCCAAATGCCACCGAAATGTGGAGATGACGGAGGAATAAAATGCCACTCAGTTCCTATGTTTGTTATTGCGCTTTGGAATTGCGGCGATTGCGTGATTTGTAATATTTCTTGATGTAAGAAGTTGGCTGCACCTACGAAATTTGTTGCATTGTCACTATACATGTGTGACACATGACCTCTACGTGCCATGAATCTGCGTAGCGCAGCGATAAATGTTTCTGTTGTCAAATCTCCCACCAATTCTAGGTGTATTGCTTTTGTTGCTAGGCATACAAAGACAGCAATGTATGACTTGTAAGACTTGTGACCTCTTCCTTTCATAGTTCTGGTTTGTATTGGACCTGCATAATCCACTCCAGTATTACTGAATGGATATGATTCCGTCACTCGTACTTTTGGTAGGATTCCCATTTTTTGCGAGTTTGTGTCTGCTTTGTATCGTATGCACTTCACACATTTGTTAATAACGCTCTTCACTTTTCTTTTTCCATTAATGATCCAGTATGTTTGTCGTAAATATGCTAATGTTAATTTGTTGCCTCCATGCAACGTTTTTAAATGTGCGTCTTGTATAATTAGTGACGTTACATGATGGTTGTATGGTAACAGTATTGGATGTTTCTGGTTGTAAGGCAATCCAGAGTTTTGTAACCTGCCTCCAACTCTTAGTAATCCATCCTCGTCTATAAATGGATCTAAAGTGGATAGCTTTTTATTTTTCTTCATAGGCTGTCCTCTTTGTATAGTTTTCAATTCTTCTTCGAATTCCTGTTGTTGTATTTTCAGAATTATTCGTTTTGTTACCTTTTTTAATTCAACGCAAGAAATTGGTTTATTTATTGTTTGCTTGTTTGCAAATCTATAGCAGTAAGATAACACCCTTAACATTTTATTTAAACTGGAAAATCTATTCCAGAGATCGTTCTTTTCTATCTCAGTTGTAACACTTGTAACTGTGTGACACTTTTTGATTTCCTCAGTCGGCTGTGGCATACGTCTCGTGGTGGGTATCTGATCGGTTTTTAACCATAGTGGACCATTCCACCATAAAGAATAGTTAACAAGTTTTTCCGGCTCAAGGCCTCTTGAAATGATATCAGCTGGGTTATCAGCAGATATTACATGGTTCCACTCTGCGTTCGGTACAAGTTGTCTAATTTGTGATACCCGATTAGCTACGAAAGTTTGCCAGCGTCCAGGCTCTCCTCTTATCCAGCCTAAGGTGATCATGGAATCCGTCCAACAAGATATCGTGATATTCTTACAATTGAGCGCTTCTTTAACTTTTTCGATCAAACTGGCTAGTAGGAGTGCTGCACATAACTCGAGACGAGGTAGAGTAGTCTTTTGTTTCTTCGGTGCCACTTTTGATTTTGCTTGTAATAATGTAATGTAGTAGTTGTTATTGATTTTTACACGGCTATATACGACCGCTCCGTAAGCTTTCTCGGACGCGTCGCTGAAACCATATAGTTCATTCTCTGTGCTATCAGTTATGTGACACCACCGCGGAATTTTTATTTTTTCTATACTTTTAAGGTGTTTTTGTACTTCAATCCATTTTTTCTGGAGTATGTTATCAACAGGTTGATCCCATCCTATCTCGTTAGTCCACAGTTCTTGTATAAGCAGCTTCAATTTAATTATAATTGGTGCTAACCAACCCAGGGGATCGAATATTTTCGCTACTTCTGACATAATCCATCTTTTTGTTGGTTTTTCTTTTTCCATTATAGTTATTTGAAAATAAAAACTGTCTTCCCGTGGTGACCATGACATGCCTAATGACTTCCTGGACTCGTCTAATGGTAGCTTGAGTAGTTGATCGTCTTTGTCTTCCGCAGGTACATTTTCGAGGAGCTCTGAACTGTTTGACGACCATTTTCTAAGTTTAAAGCCACCCTTGTTTAACATGGATATTAGCTGACTTTGAAGTTCTTTAGCTGTGCTTTCCTGGGAATCTCCAGACAAAATATCATCCACGTAGAAATCTTGTAATGTAGCTTGACTCGCCATTGGGTAATTATCTTTTTCGTCTATGGCAAGTTGTTGTAGTGTTCGTACCGCAAGATAAGGTGCGCTAGTTGTACCGTATGTAACTGTTGTAAGTTCATATTCACTAATTGCTTGTTTGGGAGAAAGTCTCCATAATATTCTTTGATGTGCGAAGTCTAAATCATTAATTTTTATGAACCTGTACATTTTCATAATATCCGCCATGAAGGCAAACTTATGTTTTCGCCATCGTAGCAGTATAGTGGATAAATCTTGTTGTAGTCGTGGACCTTTATACATATTGTCGTTAAGGCTTATTTTTGTGCTGCTTTTGCTGCTCGCATCAAAAACCACGCGTAACTTTGTAGTAAGTGAGTCTTCCTTAATTACTGTCTGATGTGGTATGTAGTATTTTCCTAAGTTGTAGTTTTTTGTATCTACTTTTCTCATATGACCCATACGTAAATATTCGTTCATAAATTCAATGTATTGGTGTCGTAAATTTTCATTTTTTGCGAACTGTCGTTCTAGTTGTAAGAGGCGAGCAGCGGCCTTTTTGCGCGATTCGCCGTTTATGTTTAAGTTTAAGTTTGTATCCTTAAACGGAAGTCGTACCGTGTATGTTCCATCTAGGTTTCTTATCGTTGTTTCTTTATAGTAGTTTTCACAGGCCTGGTCGTCCTGTGTGAGTTTGTAGTTTTGTGGAATTTCTTCTAATTCCCAAAATTTCGTAAGTTGTCGTACCTCTTCAGTGCAAGCCACCATACTCAGTATTTTGGCTCCACTATTCGTGTCATCGGGATAAAATCCGGATAAAATCCACCCTAACTGTGTGTTTTGAGCGATAATTCCGTCCCGTAGTCTTTCGAAACCCTGTAGTAGTATTTTGCTATGGTCTTGGGCACCTAATATTATATCAATTGGTCCCTTTTTATAATAAGTTGGGTCAGCTATCAGCGCATTATCCAAGATTTTTTCTTGTAATTGTTTTAAGTCATGCCTTGGTAATGAACTTGTTAGTTTTGGTAGTATTATTAGCGTTACTGGCAGTTTATAATCGCTAGAGTACCTTGGTTGTAAAGTAATGTTGATTGTATGGTTTGATGTTTTTGGTTTTTCACAAAGTAACATCTGGAAAAGGATTAAAAAATAAATTTAAAAATGTTATTACTAAAACGAAAAAACACATGAAAAAATTATAACCAAAATGCAAAAAAGTGGCAATAGAATTTGCTATAGCCGCAGCCAGAGAATTAGCTGATGATTTATCCATTAAACTTCCTCGAGTTATTCCTATACCAAAAACTGGCGGTGTATTACCTTTGATTCCTATTTTTGCTGGATTATCAGCGGTGGGAGCATTAGCGGGCAGTGCAGCTGGTATTGCCAAAACCATAAATGAATTCAAAATGGCTAGAAAGCTGTTGACCGAATCGAAGAGACGCAACGAGAAAATGGAAGCTCTCTGCATTGGGAAAGGACTACACCTTAAACCACATAAAAACGGTCTTGGAATTTTTGTATCGAATAAAAAAAACTAAAATATCGGCTACCCAAACGAGCCTTAACTAACTTTGACATTTTGAAGTATGGAAATAGTATTCCCTATTTTAGAGGAGTCTTTATGAGATATGAGCTTCCTAAATGTCCGTATAAAAAAGAATGTGGAGTTATTAATTTAGATAGTTCTAAAGATCCTGGCTCTCATTGGGTAGCCTATGCGAAATATAACGATTATATTGAGTACTTTGACAGTTATGGGAATCTTAAGCCTCCAAAAGAATTTGTAAAATACATAGGTTCTCAAGTTTACTACAATTATGATAATATACAACGCAATCATCCTTTCAATTGCGGCCATCTCTGTTTAATTTTTTTAAAGAATTTTTGGAGTAGTCAAGGGATAAAATAAAGAGGATCTTCTTTAAGAGTTCAGTATGCAAGCATGTCTACTACGGTTACCATCTCTGGAAATAAATCTGAATTAGTGTCATACTTTCAACCATCTCTGCATTTAACCAATCAATACGAATGCGGTTTGTTATACTTTTCAGTGTTAAATTCAAGACCAAATGTGCCCATCAATAACAGCAGTCTATCTGTAATCAGAATCGAGTGTGATCTTGTACATGGTTCGTACTGCAACGGATTACCAACTCATTTTATTCATGAATTTATATTTGATACTGCTCCGAGTCATCAGTACATAGAAATACCGCGAAACGTTATTTACTTTCCAGTGAACAAAAATATAATTTCATCCATATCTGTTAGGATTGTTGATCAATTTGGTTATTGTATTAATTTTGGCGAAGAACTTAATATTCAACTACGTCTTCATTTAAGAAAAACAAAATGATAGTATATTATAAAAACACTCCTGTGAAAATAAAACGTCTTATTCCTTCTACGACCACTAAGGAGCATAGACGTAAGAAAAAAGTTAAGAAATTGACTGAAGGAAATAAAGATTTTCTTAGAGCCCTAGGTTTTAAAGTATGAATATACTACAGATTACTGAATTACCGCACTTCGATAGTTCGATTGAAAGTTATGAAATCCATTCATATAATCCCTACAATAACAGCTTTAGAGAAAACGATGAAATCAGAATCCCCATACATCAACAAGACATATACGTGCTACCATCAGCCAGTTCAATTTACATCGAAGGCCAAGCAAAGCTGCTCGGTAAAGATGGGAATCCGATCAAGAAAAATGTTTCGTTCACTAATAACCCTATTATGGCTTTGTTTCAAGACATCAGGTACGAAATGAATGGTATTGAAATAGATCGTATAAAAAATTCTGGAATAACGTCAACAATAAAATCATATATCTCATTAAATGAAGGTGAAAATAAAGTTGCTGCATTATGGGGCTGGAAGTTAAACGGATTCGAAAATGATGGTCATTTTAGTATTGTGTTACCATTAAATAAGATTTTAGGGTTTGCAGAGGATTACAATAAAATCGTTATAAATTGTAAACACGAGCTTGTATTGAATAGAAGTAACTCTAACTTAAACAGCGTTATTCTTACTGATGATATTGCTAATTTTCAAATAGATATGCAAAGAGTACAATGGAGGATGCCACACATAAAAGTGTCAGATCGAGAACGATTAACACTTTTAAAGCATTTAGAAAGAGATAAATCCATTCAGATGGCTTTTAGAAATTGGGATTTATATGAATATCCTTTACTTCCTAAAACTACAAAACATTCATGGTCAGTTAAGACTGCTTCACAATTAGAAAAACCTAGATATGTAATATTTTGCTTACAAACTAATAGAAAAAATAATAAAACTAAAGACAGTTCAGTATTCGATCATTGTAAAGTAACAAACGTCACGCTCTTTTTGAATTCTCAATATTATCCATATGAACCTTTAGGTTTAAAGTTTTCTGAGAACAAATATAGTATATTATACGAAATGTTTGTGAAATTTCGTCAGTCGTATTACAACTGTCCAGTAGACCCGTTGCTTGACCTAAAGGAGTTCAAAGAAAAAGCCCCTCTCTTTATCTTAGACTGCTCAAGACAAAACGATAGCCTGAAAACAGGTCCAGTGGATGTGAGGTTGGAAATTGAATGTTCTACAGCAATACCAGATAAGACGACTGCATATTGTTTGATTATAAACGATCGACTTGTGGCATACAAACCTCTCAGCAACATTGTACGCAGGTTATCATGATTGCTATTGTGGATATTCAAGGCTTTAAAACAGAGACAAATGAATTTATAATAAAAGAAATCGCTATATTGTATAATAAAACATTACAAGTGTTTTTAATTGAACCACCATTTCCATTTTCAAAATTAACTAAACAAGAAAAAAAACAAGTTAGTTGGATTGAACGAAACAGAAAGATACACTGGCGTGAAGGATTTTTACCCTATTCTAATTATCAGAATTTGGTTATAGATATTTTAAGAGATAAATGTATCTACGTTAAAGGTTCAGAAAAAGTGTTGTGGTTGAAGCATATTTTAGAAAATAGTAATTGTAATATATTTAATTTAGAAGATAAAGGTTGTTCTAGTTTGATAAGTTTATACGATCAATATAAATATTCTCAAGATTTATATAACTGTATTTATCATGACTCTGTATGTGCTTTAAAAAATGTATTGTGTTTAAATAAATGGTGCTATGATAATAAAATTTTAAAATAATCGTTTTCTTCTTTAATTTCTATACTACGGTAAAACGTTTCCTACCCCATCACAAGGTCGTCAAATCAATAAAATCTGTTGTCTGTAGCTAGACGGCGTCATTATCCATTTATTTGTAAAACGGATCATGTCTCAAAATAACTATAAACCCCGTTATGACATTTATAATACTTATAAAATGCGTGAATTTTCATTTAATTATTACTGGGCAACGGCTGATTCAAAGAAAAGATTAGTGATGGAAATGGCTGACTCTGGATTCTTTTATTGCAGCACGGACTGAAGAGCTGCCCTAAGTGGCTCAAGCCCAGCGGACATATTAGCTACTTTGGCGAGCACCGAGCTCACAAGCTCGGGTGACTCCCTAAAGGCTAGCTCGGTGCTCATCTTAAGCTCACAAATTGGTTCACACGCGTCAAATAAGAGAATCTGGCGGAGTGATTCAACATCTCCCGCCAGTTTATCAACGTGTGCCTTGAGTTTATGGTATTCTGTCAGAGCTGCCTCCAGGGTCCGGGAATATCTCTGTGACCGATCCTCCCTGTCTCTGGCCCTTCCCTCTCTAAGTCGATGACACTCCACCACGTGGAGGTTTCGGGAATCCGAGAGATGTGAATGTGGTTAAAAATCCCTAGAAAAACTATTACTATACAGTTACCATGCCCTGTGAGAAATTGGGCAACACAGTGATCCACCACCAGCCACGTCCTGGCCAGCCGCACGCGAACGGATGGAAATAATTGGTGGAGGTGTCGGCCCTTGATGGAATTATCCCACCTACATTGCCATTCGGATAAAAGTTCCTCCCAGACGTCAATATGTGATTTTAATAATCTAGAGATTTTGGCACGGTCACTCCGCGTTAAAAAGTCCGCGTCCATGGTCTCTTTTGCGGAATAGTACATTGCAGCACGTCGCTGCACTTCAAGGTCGACCGGAAGTACGCCAGCAAGTACCGGTAACGCCTCAGTACTAACCGTCCTGTATGCTTTGCATAAGAATATCAAAGCCAAACGCTGACTCTGAAGTAATTTACGTCGTACCGCCCCTATTGTGGCCCTATCAGCCCAAGCAGGCGCCCCATAGCAGATACAACCCAAGTAAGTAGCCCCATAAATAGTCTTTAAAGTCAAAAAGACAGAACCCACGTAGATTTAGATATTCTCGTTAAGGCCTAGAAGTTCTTTTTTGCTTTTTCACCGACGATTTTAATATGATCTATAAATGCAAAATTCCTTTCTAACACAAGACCAAGATAGCACACGGACTGCTTCCTTTTTACCGGAACGTTATTAAATTTAATAGTAGGACACGATTTAAGATTACCTTTCAAAATGAGCTGATAAGTTTTATGCGGAGCAAAGGTCAGGCGGTTACGATCGCCCCACTGAGATATTAATCGTAGGCAAGTGTCAGCCAAGTTCTCGAGTCCAGCTCGAGTACTTGATTGAATGAGCAGAAGACCGTCGTCCGCGTAACCGGCTAATGAACAGCCGCTTGGAAGCGGAATCGCGAGGAAATCATCAAAGCCTAAATTCCATAAAGGTGGACCAATAACCGAACCCTGAGGACATCCCATGGTGAGAGACTTCGACATGGAATGATAGCTGAGTTTGAGTTTCGCGGAACCATTTAAAAAGTAAGAGTAAACTAAATTGTATATATTTCTATAGCAGCCTCGAGTTTTCATTTTAAGTAATAGCATTGGCCACCATGCGTTATCAAAAGCCCCAGAAATATCTAGAAAAATCCCAATTACATACTTATGTTCAGATGTATTAACTATTTTCCTAACAGTAAGGGCCGCGTCTACGGTAGATTTTCCAATAGTGAAACCTAATTGATTATTATGAAATTTTGGTCTGTCCGTTAGCAACCGTGGAACGATAAGGCGCTCCAGGAGTTTGCCCAAAGATGGAAGTAATGTTATGGGCCGGTACGACTTCGGGTCGTCCGGGGGTTTGTCGCCACTATTCGGGATTATTCGTATAAATCCGCGTCGCCAAATACGAGGAAATACAACGGTTGTAAACGGTTAAAATCGCATCACCGGCTGTTTTACACGCTTCTATAATCATCCGATTAGATATTTTATCTTCACCTGATGACTTGTTGAGTGGTAAACTCTTGACAACGTTTATAAATTCGTCAGTGGATCGAAGGTCTGACGCTGGTGATTTAGGTGGTACAGCTGCCCACGCTCTGATCTGTTGATGGTATTCGTTGTCATTAGCTAGTACGTCATCAGGTATAAGAGTATTCAGCAAAACTTCAGTTGCTTATCTCAATACCGGTAGTGTGTTTATTATTTACTTTAATATTCTGAACAAACGCGAGGTCGACTAAACGATTGGCTTTAAACTCATGATATAAAGGACACCACGGACCTTCTTTATCTAATTTTTCTACTACTTTACGCAATAAATTACCCTTTGATTTTTCCACCGATGCTCTGTAGCGGGACCTGGCAACTCTAAACGTATTTAACGCAATGGAAAGAGGGTCACCGGTAACCTTACGTTTTTTAAGCTTGTTAAGATGTTTACGCGCTCGGCGATAATTTTTACGCTGTTCAGTTACGTAGTCACACCACCAATCACATCTACGTACGAGTATATTGGTCAAAGATCCACGACCAATGGCAATGTCAGCACAGTAAGTGAAGGTGTCTGACACAATTTCAGCACTTTCTTCAGCTGAAAGCCCATCACGAGTGAAGTCTTTGGCTTGAGACGCAACAAGCGAGCTAAAGAATTCCCAATTCGCACCCTTACATTTATACCTAAAGTTACCAATGACATGTGACGTACCCTGAGTAAAAACTGGAACAAATTCGTACACGATCAAGCGATGATCACTACAAGACGCGTCCGGTAGGACACGCCACCTATCCAAGCGTACGTCTGCACTAGAAAGTGTGACGTGGTGTGGTGGTGCGTCAGGGGTATTATGAATAGTCAGATTCATTTGAGCAATGAAATCTTCAACAGCGCAGCGTCGTTCATAATCCGTAGACCGAACTTTGCCATACCAGAGTGATGATGACGCATTAACATCAGCGCCAACGATAACTTTGCAGCCCGCGAGCGACTGCAAGACGTGACGGAGGTTATGTATATGAGGAGCAACAGGGTCTGAATATTGAAAGTAGCAACTTACAACGTAAACTTTAAAAGAAGACGATGAGATCTCCGCCTACTAATATATTGAATGTCTGTTATTAGTTTAGTAATTGTTCTAGGGGACAACATTCAGTTTCAAGACTAAATAATAATTTAATGTCAATCAATCCCAGACGTTTGATCTCCACTAGACCCAATTTGGATAAATTATAGCTGCTTATCTGTATTTAGTCATTTGTTTTAGGTAAAGTTATTAATTACTTTGCAGAGTTGTTTTGATCCTTGTCCTAGACTACATCAAAAGGGTGTAGATGTACCCTAACCTTATCAAAATCCAGCCTTGTAAACCTTTCAAATAAATCCTCTAATTTGTCTGGATTTTCTCTTAGATGGCAAAGTTTTGTTTCTTTTTAAAATAACAAAAGGCATTTATTTACTTACACTGCAAATCCTATAATACATTGTGTCTATATCACAGATCAAATAAAAAATCAAGATGGAACGTTGTTAACAACAAGGTCAACGACGAAACGAAACTACAATTACAAGCGTGTGCGTGTAATTGTGTATGTATACAGCAAGGCATAGTTTTAACCGGCGTCACATTGAATTTTCTTTAATAAGAATGTGTCCAATAGAACTTTTCTTATTGTCTCTATAAAGGCGAGCGAATACACTTCGTTCTTATGCGTATATTATTAACTAATGTCTAAGTCTTATATGTTTGGATGCCTGCTAAAACCGATTTGATTGACAGATTTGTAACTTGTCACACGGGTAGACCATTTCCTGGATAATGACATAGGACCTCAGTAGTACATTCCTTTAGCATAATGCCCGACTGTCAGGCAGAAGCTGCAGTATTTTATGAATCGTTAGAATTAGTTTTCCATCACAATTTTCAGTATACTCGTACATTGTTTTCAATAGAATTTTATTACAATATCTCTCATCGTTCGTACATATTGAACGGATATATCGTTTCTACTTCATTTAGAGTCATTCATCGGTCATCACTTTACCTACATCGAAACATTTCAACTATAAACATTAATTCGATCACAATCGATAGAAGTGCTCCAGTTTACGATGCAATTCTGAATTTCAGGTGAAGGTCTGTAATTTATTTGCAATTCAAGAACGTGTAACACGAAATAGTGAGAAACTAAAGCTTAATGAAAGCTGATACTAAAGGGTGGGAAAAAACTGTTACGCAAAATACGCGCTTGGTTGTGGAGTTGCGGAAAATAGCCCGTTTTAACCTAACCTAATCTAAGGGTGGGGTAAAATAAATAGCTTCTCGTTTTTTTGATCTGTACAACGGTGCTTTAACACAAGCTTTTAATTTAATTTGCCTTATTAGTTAAACAGCTCAAATCATGCAACAGTTATTCAGCGTACTGTCCGAGCTTTGTCCGGCCTTCTAATTTGTCTGGATATTTCTCTTGGATGGCAAAGTTTTGTTTCTTTTTAAAGTTACAAAGGGCTTTTAATTACGGCAACAAATCCTATGATACATTGTGTCTATATCGCCTACATCTCTTACTATAATATATATATTATGCCTATTATATATCTACTTGTTAGCCTAGGACCATTTTGATGGCGCGAAGGGCACGTTTTATCTATGAAAATTTCTAGGGCATATCAGTCCAATTGCGTTGCACTGCGTCCATGTGAACGTTCTTACAATTTTGCTAAGCAAAATCAGCTCTCAAAAATTTAATCAGTCTTCATTCTTTGTTATACTTTATTTTATTCAGTCTTAAAACAACTCAAGCACAAACTAAAAAAAAGGTTACTTTAATAAACAACTTTAAAAATATTCAGCCTTTTTATTAAAGTCCGGCTTTTTGTCAGGACTTTTCAATGTTGAAATGGTAACCCTATTCCCAACTGATTGATCTCAAATTTTGCATACGCGTTTGGTTGGGATGACAAGGCCAGCCGTCTTCTTCTTTTCGTATGAAGAAGACGCCTCTGGGAACCGCACAGGCCTCTGACTTGGCTATTTCAGACTTACATAAACTATATTAGTCCAGGTTTCCACACGAAATTTTCCTTCACCGTTGCTTGTGATGTCCAAGATAAACTTAGAAAGTACGGTCAGCGGTTAGGTGTCACCACTCTAAATACAACATTGTGGTTATTTTTTATGCAGGCCATTGATATGGCTATCAAATGAAAAGGTTTTCTGAAAATAATACAAAATAAAACCTTGTTTATACTTAAAAAGATTAATCATTTTATTTCTGCTTTGTAGGGGTTTCGATGAAATTTCAGGCACATGAGACATTTTTTTATCTTGTCTGTCTCAAGAATGGCAAAAATTACGGGTACTTGAGAAATTTTAACTGAGCCTCAAGGTATTTATTTATATTGGCTCGCGCTTGACCACTATCACACCTGATGGTCGACAGTGAAGCACGCTTGCTAGAAGTAACCCATTCACTCTTGACTTGAAGACCCCTGGATTGTAACTAAATTGATGGCAACTTTCTGCGTAAGTACGTGTCTGTGATGGATCTGGTATTCCTAATTTTTCTCTATATAGCGTCGCGGTGATCACCATTAAAAGTAAGTCACCTAATGTTTTGGGATGGTTACGGGATAACCCATTAAAACAAATGTAGTGGGCTTTCCAGAATGCATATAACCGTTGATAAAGGAGTAGGTACATCAAACATATCCATTTGCATTTGTTACGCAGCTAAGACCGCCCATTGTACACTTATCTTTATAAGTGTTTTGTTCTTAATTTTTTAAGTGGTGTACAATAAAGTATATAATAAATAATAATAAAACTCTTGATACTTTAGTTAAAAAACTTGCATAGATAATATTAGATACTGTGACGTATATATATATATATGTCGCATGGGAGACCGACTTTGGCTGAATGTAATTTTAAAGTTTCATGCGTGTTAATAAAGAGATTCAAATAGTTATTGTAAAGAAGAATTGTAATTTATTACGCGATTAATTTTAATAATAATATAAGCATAGCAAATTATGTGAATGTATGTTTGTGTTTCAATCACGCAAAAACGGCTGAGCAGATGTGGATGAATTTTCTACATGGACGGTTCATAACCAAGATAAACATCTGACACTTTACATCCCGGTATAATGTACACTTGGGATAGTAAAACACTTTTCACGCCATATAAGGCAAAGCCGCGGGCAAAAACTGGTGTAAAAATAATAATTTAATAGGAATAAAGCTGATATAACAAGCAAGCTGTGCCTATTATTTACCTCCCGTTTGTACCCTTCGTTAAAATGAATTTTCTAGCCATCCAAAAAATACAACAAATTAAATTCCAATAGAAATTATCCAATAAATAAATCCACAAAATATTTAATTTTATTACGTAACGAGGGTTTCAAACGTAGGTACCTAATAATTTTCATTAATATTAGGTTAGGTACTCAAAGACTTAGAATACTCGATTTTTTTATTTGACTGCACCCGTATTACTTTTCACAATACAAATGGGGGATATACTTTTGGAAGACCAATAAACTATTGACTTTGTAAAATTGTAGGCTGAAAGTTAGGGTTAAATACTGAGCCTAAGTCGTAAAGTCCGTATTATCACTCTTATTTATTTGGTAACTGTCAACTTTGTTCTATAGTTACCACTGGTACTGGGGAGCCGAAAGATTATTTGAGCAACTACATCCAGAGGCTCTTAACAATTAAGATTCTATTATAAAATATAGGACTACCGTTTTTGTGTCTACCAGTTGGCGCTAATATAGCTGTTAAACGTTGTTATTTAGTACATGGAAGCAAATTGAATTAAATTCGAGTATGCCGCAGTTTTATGCAGCCCTTTTTTATGGAAAATAGGGAGACAATTTTTTTTTTAAACATAGAATTCTATTACAGCAGTGGTTGGTAAAACCCGTACCTATTATAAAGGGGTTTACAAACCTATTTTATCTGCCATATATTAATCTGCCATATTTGGCAAATTGTGCAGGAGGTGGTCAATCGTCGTGATGAGGATGTTAGTTCTTATTGAAACTCGGATGATGATAGAACGGTTAGCTTTAATTATTACTTTTTACAAGGTTTTTGAAGTGGTAGTACTCGATCGCCGTGAGGGTCTGTAATGACCGGTGGAAGGAAGTCAGGTCGGAGCGCGCGCCGCCCCTTTCCCCCGCTGGCCTCCACGTCGCTGCTGCCCGTGACGCTGTTGTCTGTGGTGTCCACTTGATGGCGCTAGTTACTCGTAAACATGCCCCCGGCCTTGGAAGCTCCTGGTTCCAATGAAGTAGATATTGCATTGTTGTCTTCATCAGAAAGCGGGAGTGGGATACCTTCGAGAATGAGCGCTCGATTGTACCCGTCGAAGTTTTTGATGCTTGGCTATGCCATCTTTGCCCAGGAATGTTTGCAGTTTTGTTCTTTTCTGGAGTTCTGAAACATACTCCTTAGACCATCGACTCCAGAAGTTCGGACGTATCTGATCCACACGATCGTAACGACGAAGACAGTGCGTAGCTGTTGTGTTCATGTCTTGACTGGCGGGTGCAGTGAGCGGTCGGCCAATCAGGAAGTGGACAGGGAATAGAAGGTGAAAGTCACAGGAGTCAGACGACAAAGTAAACATGGGTCGGGAGTTCAGGACAGCTTCGATTTGTGCCAACACAGTACTTAATTCCTAGCAAGTCAAATGCGCATTACCTACTAAACGGGTCGAATGAAATTTGCAGGACCTGATGCCTGCCTCCCACAAACCACCAAAATAAGGCAAATACGGCGGAGTAAATGTTAATTTAATGATATAATTGTGTTCAAAAATAAATTATTAGTCTAGAAATAAAGCGATTGACGCTATTAAGTATGTATGCTTTAGTCGTGAAATTTGTAACCAACCAACTATAAGTGTATACGCATTGTAAAACATAGGAACAAACATAATACCTATGAAACATTTTACTAACTTTGCCTCTCTTCTTGAACGGTTCAACGGTTTGGCTTTCATACGAACACATTTCACACAGGTATGCACTACCTACTTGTTTAGCGGAGTTCCGCCCTCTAAAAGGCCGCCAGGCTTCTCTTATCGTAGCAAGTAACAATTGGGGTCCCGCATGTAATAATTTCCTGTGTATCAACAAAGGAAATTCGAAGTCGAATAGAAGACGCGTGAATTTATGTTGACCGCATAACAACATAGGATGCATGATAGGATGTTTTTTTAGTATTTTATTTGAGAACGGTTCGAGTTTTTTGAATCTACCCGCTACTTTAATTATGTCGTGTTCGTCTAGGAATACATTACGAGGACACTTTAATGGTTGTTTACATAATATGACCTCATAAATGTTTAAGAAAGACTCTTGATGTGAAATACGCGTTAAAGTTATAGTTGAAATATGTAATTCATTTACTGACAAACTACATATGAGGCGCTGTGATTTTATTTTATGACTACAATAATTATTCGCGAAACGTATAATGTAGGCCGCTTCGCGTGTCATACAGTTAAAACAAGAAAACGTTTCGACGTGAAAAGAATTTTGTATTGTTTGATTTGTCAATGCAATTTTAGTGGATTTACAATACTTCATCGTAGATTATATTATAATTGTTATTAGGTCTACCGTCCATTCCATGGACGTGTAAGAATGGCGGTCCGCGCCACCATAGATCAGACGAGTTTAAAACAGCTAATTGCATTCCGCGCGATAGTAAGTTAGCTGGGTTTTGTTTACAATAATACATTTGTTTATAACTCGGCGCGCTTCTAAGTAATTTACGTTCGAGTAAAAACCGGTTCTCGATCATTGAACATATGTCGCGTAGCTCGTCAGCTGATTCACTCCACGGGATACGCAAAGAGAAATAACCGTTATTATCACGTAAAGTGGTAGTTTTAAATACATTTTCGCACGCAGTTACCTTTTTTGTGAATTTTGTTTCGTTTGAAGTAATATCTTCGAGTTCCAAAAAAGGTTCCGCAGCCAATGTTTGTGTGAGATTGCATTGTATTCGGTTATTAGTTGAACTTCTTTTTATTTGTTTTGAACTGAACCTGAGATAACCCAACCAAGCTTTGTGTTTTGCAAATAAGGACCTTTAGGCAAACGTATTAGACCCTCATTTAGCAAATCCCAGAACTTGTCGGCACCTATTAATAAATTAATTTCATTACTTGAATGAAAGTCAGGATCAGCAAGTTGTATGTTATCAGGAATTTGAATGTTATGATCGATGCCCAGTGATGGCAATTGTGATGTAATTTGAGACAAAACTAAGCAACTTATGTGTGTATTGAATGAGCTTGCTATGGATCGTATTTTTATTTTACACAACTGTGTGGATTGTGTAATGGAGTTGCCTACTCCAATGACTTGCATAGTGGACTGTATCGTTGGAATGTTTAGGGTTTCGCAAAGCTTTTCGGATATAAAGCAATGCTGGCTCCCGTTATCGAGAAGAGCTCGCGTTGTGTGATATATGTTTTTGTCATCCGCGATCTCCACTAATGCAGTCGATAATAGTACTTGATCATAAAAATAGCGCGTATCAATATTATCGACTTTGTAAGGCGTGTGAGTGTGAGATGTGAGAGATGCGGTGTGAGACATTATATTTTTGTGTGTGATTTCCATAGTGGACTCTGGCTGAGCCAGTATTTGTGCTGTGTGTGAAACAGTGGGCGATTCGTTAGCGTCAACGAATTCACTGTGTATTAACGTGTTATGCTTTTTGTTACAGTGCTTGCACGGCCCGAACCAACACTCGCCTAATGTGTGTCCGGCACGTAAACAATTACGGCAAAGATTCTTTTCTTCGATCAATTTTAATTTATGTTTAGATGATAAAAGAAGGAAACTATCGCAAGAATAAATAGGATGATTCGAGCCGCACATATTGCACTTGTAACGCGGCGATTTTGTGTGATTAGCCGAATTATTTCCATATTTCTGAGTTGAAACATGACTATATGTTTTTATCGACGGCGAATTTTTTGTGTGATTATTCTGAGTACTTTCTATTTGTTTGCTATAAGAAGGTTTAACCGTTTCTAGAAAATCCGCGCGGTATTTAAGAAAGTTCATTAAGTCAGACAACGATGTCTTTTTATTGGATGACGTGTTTGTGAGGGTACCTTTGAAAAGTTCCCATTCGCGCTCGGTCGACGAATCAAACTTTGTCACGATGAGATAAATAATTAACGTGTCCCAAGTGTCGGTAGGCTCGTCTAATGTTTTTAGTGCACGAATATTACGCCAAATAGCATCCATGAGTTTGCGTATTCGAGAAGCTGACTCTTTATTTATTGCCTGAACTGTAAATAACGCTTTAACGTGATTATGAACTAGCAAACGGCTGTTGTTGTATCTATTTTCTAGTAACTCCCAAGCAACGATGTAATTTTGTGCGGAAAATTCCAAAGCCTTAATAACCTGTAGTGCATTACCTGATAGAACTAGTAAATAGTGAAATTTCTGAATATTATCAAGAGTATTACTATTGTGAACGATTGATAAAAATGTATCTCGGAACTCAAGCCATTGATCATAAGAACCATCGAAGTTCGGCAAAATAATTGTAGGTAGTTTGATACCTTGTGCGTGTGATTTACAATTATTTTCATCGCTTTTATCTATCGAAGTTTCTTTTAAAATACACTTACATTTGGCCACAATAGCATAATATTGATTTTCAAAACATTCCCTTTCTTGCAATTCTATTTCTATTTGATTACCCGCAACGCACAAATCTATTTCATCCTGAATGCTAGAATACTGGTCAAACAACACTTGAACCCGTTGCAAGCGCTCTTGTAATTCAGTTTTCTGAATTTCTGTTGCATTAGAACCGTCTAGTAACTGAACAAATTTAGAGAACAAAGTAAATTTGCCTTTCAAGGAACCGCGTTTTTTCACTAGATCTCGAATAATATCATCATTACTATCGGTGTCTACGAGCGAATGCCTCTTTTTCGTCATTATGGTGGTTGCGAGAGACAAAAATCAAGTACTTACAGTTTTGAATGTACCGACGTATGCACCGATGTAGGTAGATACACACTTGTTGCGAATACTGGCATGTCGAGAAATAAGACAATGTTAGCACAAACTCAGCACGGAATTGGGAAGGAAAATTTTGAATGACCTGACCGTTAACTGCAGATGGTGATCTTCTCGTGTCTTCTTCGTTGCTCGTGTCTCGTAGCTCCGGCTCGTAGGACCAAATTATGTGCAGGAGGTGGTCAATCGTCGTGATGAGGATGTAAGTTCTTATTGAAACTCGGATGATGATAGAACGGTTAGCTTTAATTATTACTTTTTACAAGGTTTTTGAAGTGGTAGTCCTCGATCGCCGTGAGTGTCTGTAATGACCGGTGGAAGGAAGTCAGGTCGGAGCGCGCGCCGCCCCTCGCCCCCGCTGGCTTCCACGTCACTGCTGCCCGTGACGCTGTTGTCTGTGGTGTCCGCTTGATGGCGCTAGTTACTCGTAAACACAAATATTCACAACAATAAAAAAATAGTATATATATTCGCGCTAAAAGTCAAAAAACGGTAACGTTTGACATTTTGAAGACCTCACGCTACACCAGTGTCCCTCGACAAATTCAAACACGATAGTTCTCATTGCTAAGCGCTATTAAAATTTCACGAGACCAATCCCTTCATTTTTGGCATTTCAACCAAAAAGCTTCAGAAGCTCTACAGACAAAATTAAATTCTGTCAACGATATTGATTGTCGAAAAGTCAAAATAGGATGAACAACGTGACACATCAGTTGCACATGTCAATCCGATATTTTTATTATACTACATTTTAAATCCGGGGACAGTAAAGACACAAATAATTATAGACAAGTATCCGTGTTGCCGGTTTTCATCAAGGTATTTGAAAAGATAATGCTAAATCAAATGCTCATTCATTTTGATACGAATAACATCTTGCATGATAAACGGTGTGGTTTCACCAAAGAACGTTGTACGACTGACGCTGGTGTCACTCTATTAAAACACATCTTTACTGCGTGGGAAGAGGCAAAAGATGCCATAGGTATCTTCTGCGACCTGTCGAAGGCGTTTGATTGCAGTAATCATGAAACATTACTTCAGAAACTTGAGCAGGCCATTCAGCGTTAAGAACTTAAGTTAGTTAGTTAAATCTTTTTTGAATGATAGACAGCAATTAGTTCAAATAAACGGTATCAATTCGTCGGAGTTTATCGTGAATATGAGGGTAACCCAAGGCTCAATCTTAAGTCCTTTCTTATTTTTAGTATACATAAATAATTTACTCCGTTTACTGGCAAACAAACTGAACATGATGTTATTTGCTGATGACACATCTTAAATTTTTAAGATAAAGTCACGTTGACGACGTAAATAACGCCCTACTGCAGGTTCATGATTAGTTCAAATGATAATTCTGATAATAATTTAGTTTTAAATGGTAAAAAAACTAAGTTGGTTAAATTTGCCTTGCCGAATATCAAAAGTAGTGATTGTGACATTATATTAAACAAGCAGAAGCTATAATTTGTCGATAAAATGGTTTTCCTCGGGATCACGCTAGACTCAAGGTTAGTATGCGGTCCTCATTTAATATCACTTGCAGGGCGGCTAAGTTCGGCGGCTTATGCTGTTGGAAAATCGTCAATTTACTGATTTAGATACCGCGAGGCTAGTCTATTTCAGTTACTTTCATAGTATAATGTCTTATGGTATGTGACTATTGGTAAGGGCTGCAGACATTGAATCAATTTTTATTCCGCACAAAAGAGCCATCAGAGCGATATACAATCTTCGCCGGAGAGAGTCGCGACTCTCTAACTGTTTAAGGACTTTCAGAATTCCACGCGGGCAGGGCCGCGGGCGGCAGCTAGTTACTATAATTATTATAAATGCGAAACTTTGGATGGATGAATGTTTGTTACTCAATCACGGTAGAACGGCTGAACGGATCTGGATGTAATAGCACATAAGCTGCTTTTTTTATTTCCACGGGAACGAAATCGCGAACAACAGCATGTGGTGATATAATAGAGGACTGTAGGTGGACATATGCCACAAGGCAATCTCTTGCAGTTAACCGTTGGGTATTTCAATGGAACTTTGCCTATCAACAAACACAGTTGTTTATTTCTGCCACATATTACTCATGGCGGTTTACTTAATCGTAATAGGTAAATAAGTAATAAATCTGTGTTGATGGATGCCTGCCAGTTGAATAGCTCGTGGTATTAATTTTAACTCAACACTCTTTTGTTAGAGACTCATATCATTTGGTAAAGATTCATATTGTAATATATCTGGCTTAAATGCTGTATGCGTTATTAATTGTGGAGATGAGCAGATTAGATGAGCTCATATATTGAATGGTTAATCGGTGCACGTTAATCCGACTACAGTGCAAAATACTGCATCGGTCTGAATGTTAGTCTTCATTGTTCTTCCTTCGGTAATAATCTCAGCTAACAGAACCTAATCAAACAGTCATCAATTGCAATATATTTGTCACAAAAGAAATATTAATTGTTGGATTAAAATTGATGAGTGAATTCAAAATATTAATCTTCATTTACTCACTTTGTTTTAAGGAGCTTTGCCCGTAGTTTGACTTTCTTGAACTATGCCACAGTATCCGTGCATTTAGCTACGGGAAGGAAGGGGATAACCTATGATAGTCAGCTTTCATTCAGGGCAAGAATGATGGCTTCCGTTTTTGTGCCGCCACTGGCGAGTAAGGGCCTTAAATATATCTGTTAAACATTGTTATTACGCGCGCGAAAGCAAAGTTTTAATTAAAATCTCTGCTAATGCCGTAGAAGTGCGATTAAATATAAAATCGAGTACCTATGCTGTAGTTTCGCGCAGCCTCTTTTTTCAAAAAAAGGAGGATAACATTTTCCGAAACATAAAACTCTATTAAAGCAGGGTTTGGTAAAATCGGTATCTATCTTAATCAACCTATTTGGAAAATATTCACAACAATCAAAAACTAGTTAGTATTATTTACTCACGCTAATAGCCAAAACTATGATATTTGACATTTCCACTAGCTGCAAACCGATAGCCCTCATTTTCATAATCGTTTCGGTATTCCAGATACTACACTGTACAAACCAACAATTTTACCACTTCATAATATTAGCTCAGACAAAAAAAACCGACTGAACATTTTCATTTCCCCATCCATCTCCACTCTAGTTAACACTTTCGCTTATATATTACTAGCTGTCCGCCCGCAGCTTCGCCTGCGTGGACTTCACGATATTGGCTGTTTCGTTATTTTCAGTTCTGGTGGGATATTGCAAATTATTATCGAAATATAGTTATCCGCCCGCGTCTTTGTTCCCGTAGACCGATTTTCTCAACTTTATTATTTTATCGAATTATTAAAATTACGTGTAAATTGATATAAAATGAGCATAAACTGTACTGCCTTCCCGTTCTAATAGCTAGAGCTAGATTTTCATTCCGGATTAGATTGCCACAAATAGTGGAAGACCACTTTGCTTTTAATTTCTGAATCCTACTACCGACACGATAGAAAATTAATACATTGTGGCGCAAAAGTTATCACCCGATGTTCTTTGGCTATATATTTTTTTTATGAATTAAAAACTTTGTTTCTGATTTTGAATTTGGTATCTTCATTTATTTTCCATTTAGTGGAGAAAATGAAATGGCTAAGTGGCCGTCGCTTCGCCAGAATTGATAAACATTCGGCCCCGTTTATGGCATTTGCCATCACTCTTACCAGAACTTCCGGCGGATATTATCTTTGAGGGCTTCAAGAGTCTATGCTTAGACTCGTGACTTAAAAAAATCCCACAAAAAGAAGTCTGGAACAGTTACATCAGGCTTACTGGCCAGTGCAAGTCCGGGTAATGCCGCCCTCATAAATTCGGTTGCGGCTCGTGCAGTAAGCGCCGCTGCTTTATCCAGTTGGAACCATTATGCACTCTAGTTAAAATTTATTTATTTTAAGAATAGAGAAATATTTTAATCATTGCTCTGTGACCTCATCGACCACAGTAGTGGTTTGGCGGCCCGATAACGTAAAAAAACACACCATGCAGTAACTTTGAGCGGGTGTAATGACTCTGTCTGGATTATAGATTTTCGGTGCCACAGAGGTGATAGTGCTTATTCACGTAAGTATTCAAAGAATTTGCTCCTTCGATGAAAAGTTGTCTTCCTCGTGGTCGCGATTTAGAATGACTTGACGTAGGTTACACCCGCTTGCCTCCAAGCTTACCAGCTATATTTAGTATCTGTTTACTTTACAAATGTTGAAGCAAAATTGGTATTTTCCGCCATTTGCAAAATTTAAAGCATTCTCCGAAAAAGTGAATAAGCTTATTATTAAAAATATCCAATTAGCTTACACCAACAAAATCGTCATCAAGAAGTTAGAATTTAATTAACCACTTCTTTGTATATCACATTGGTGTTTTTTTCTGTGACAAATGACCAGGCTGCTAGTGCTGACTCTGGGACAGGCAAAGTAAAATTGCCCGTGTTGGAAGCAATCTTGCCTTAAATCTATGCCAGCTACCCTTAATGACTGACCTTGAGATTTATTTACGGTCGTTAAAAAAAAAATCAAAGACATAGTCAGAGGATATCATTGGTACTCGATCGAGTTATGAAAACTGTTTCCGCCCGAGCGCGTCCATTAATCATTCACATAAACTTTAACACACCTGCCCTCCCCTTTAGGGGATGAAATTCAAAAAAGCCTTAAATAATTGTATAGAAGATCAAAACTAAATTCCAAGTAATTTTTTTTCTAAACAATTTAATTTTCATTAAAACTTTAACCCCACTTTTTACCATTTTAAGGGATGAAATTCAAAAATCCTTATACACGTGTTTCTTTAATTATTTTGAAGTGTCTACATACTAAATTTTAAGTAATTTTGCCTTGAAACAATATATTTTTCATTCAATTTTTTACATCCCTTTTTACCCCTTTAAGGGATGAAATTCAAAATAGCTTAAAGACGTATTTTATATTTAGAGGCTTAATACCATATTTCGTTCATTTCAATTTGAAAATGACAGAGTTCCATACAAACTTTTATCCCCTATTTCACCCCTTTAGAGGATGAATTTCCAAAAATCCTTTCTTAAATGACGCCTACAGCATAAAATCAACATCCTCTAAAAATTTCAAACTTCTATCATTATTGGTTTAGGCTGGGCGTTGATATGTCAGTCGGGACATTGCCTTTTATATATATATATATAGATTTCAAGTAATTTAATTTTGCCTTGAAATAATATATTTTTCATTCAAATTTTGACATCCCTTTTTACCCCTTTAAGGGATGATATTCAAAAAAAGCTTAAAGACGTATTTTATTATTTTATATTTAGAGGCTTAATACCGTATTTCATTCATTTCAAATTAAAAATGACAGAGTTCCATACAAACTTTTATCCCCTATTTCACCCCTTTAGAGGATGAATTTACAAAAATCCTTTCTTAAATGACGCCTACAGTATAAAATCAACATCCTCTAAAAATTTCAAACTTCTATCATTATTGGTTTCGGCTGGGCGTTGATATGTCAGTCGGGACATTGCCTTTTGGCTTTTATATATATAGAAGATAGATAGATACATTTCTTCTCAAAGGAGCTGTAAGGCGAGGAGACGTTATATCATGATTATAACGTCTCCTCGCCTTACAGCCCCTTTGCCTTTAATAATACTAGGCTGGTTACTGAGCAGCGTCATAAAAAATGTGACGGAAATTCCTAAGTCTTTTCTACGTATTTTTTTTGTTGAAATATTTTATATTTTTAACCTCCGACGGAAAAGAGATAATCGGTTTGACCGTTCAAGTCATATGCGTATTACTGTTTGAATCGGGATATTTTCGCAAGATATCGTGTTGTGCATGATCACGCGTTCGATAGTTTGTCGATCGAAACGCGTCTACTACTAGATAAATTTAGTAGTTTAAAAAGCCTAAAATGAAAATGTGTCGGTGGTTTTAATTTTTTTAATTTGGACTGTCCTTGATCTCCACAACCCAATTACCTACAGAGTTACACGATAGGACCCTTGTTAGGGAATGTTTAAAAACTGTTAATTTCAAACTGAAAATTCGATTGAAGTTAAGAACTTGTAGATTGATGATTAACAAAGTTTCACCTATTCAAAAAGTTTTTCGATTGTAACAGAATAGCTTGTTAAAACTCCGAAACCTTATCTTTCTATAATTATTTAAGTCTTATAACGGCTATGTTCCTTGTAATAAAATATACAAAAGATAGAATGCTTGCACTTTAAATAAAGATATTTCGAATACTAGATAAACTAAGGACTACTAACACAAACGTCTTTAATTTAGGTTTGCAGAGAATAAAAAAGTGCTGAGTAATTATATATCTTTCTTCATTATTATTTAGTAAGATCTTTTAGTCAAGACTTTTTGTTCTTGCAATCGCCTAGGTATTTATTTAGGCAGATAATCAAAAAGATAAAAGAATTGTAGAAAGCTTCCTCTTATCTTGTCTCTTTCAGACTTTGTGTAAAATATTCTGATTAGGTTCTTATTTGTCTGCAGACTTTTTGCTCTAAATCCGTGGCTAATTTTACGAGTTAGTTGCAAATATGTACCACTATAATCTGAGGTTACTGTATGAATTGGTCGTAGAAGTTACTTATACTCTGAAACAATCTATACAACTGTCAATATGATATCACATTCATGAAAATTCATGACAGTGTGGCGACGCTTGGGGGAGGCCAATGTCCAGCAGTGGAGTGGACGTCTTTCGGCTGAAATGATGACGATGATAATGATGATGATCTGAGGTTATAGTGAAGATCTAAACTCAAGTTCTCTAAAAATCTGCTAATCAGTAGTGCTATTGTCTAAGGCGGGGGTACAAAATGGCAGGCCGCGAGCCGGATCCGAACCGCCGACCTATTTTGTGTGGAACATAAATTAACAGTACAGTAAAATTTCAGAGTAGACTTACCGATGAACTTCTAACAATATCCTGTACCAACTTTAGTCCAAACTTCAGACGGATAGTTCAAGGTAAAAAATAGAATTTGTCATATTAATATTAGAACTATTTAGTACGAAACTAGTAGTTTCGTCGCTGGCGCAGCGCTTAGAGAATAGCTCTACAGTCACTAAGCAGATTCGACAGTTTTATAAATAAGGGTCGAAGCTAAGTCGACGTTATATTTTAGTTAAGTTTATTTTAAGTAACATTCAGGATTGTCAAGTTTAAATAAGTTGCTATTTCTTTAGGTAGTTTGTTTCTTCCAATGACCTGCTTCGTGCACTTCGCTTTCTGAATGTTAAGAAAAAACCTATCTGATACGCTATGTTTATGTTCGTTGGACGAAGATTATAATATTTTTTATATATTATGTAAATAACAAATCAAGACGAATTTTCAAGTTTGCCGCCAATTTCCTATTTATCGTCTGTGCCGAAAGGCAAACGCATTTATGGCTATACAGCCACGTGAACGGAATTTGTACTAAGCGAAGAGACTTACTTTGGTGTGCCACGAATGATAAAAGAGATCCAATCAAAGAGTATATATAGCACGCCGTTTCATACAACATGGCTGGAGCGTTGAAATGTTCCAAATTCAAAAAACACTCCCGCAGTGAATTTGATTTTCTTGGTCCGTAAATTTGATACTTCGCGTGTTCTTTTTTCGAAAATAATGACAATATTTCCATACATGTTTGAGAAAAAAAATTGCCGTATTCTCAATAATTTACATAGAATATTTAACGAAGCCTCAGCCAGAAAAATCAATGTCTCTGAAAGAATATGCAAAAACGAATGTCGATTATTATAGTATACATGGAGCGACTGCCTATCTGACTTCCACAACTCAGTAACTGGGTAACACGATTCCTCTTGGCTAAACAGTTTTCAGATATTCTAGATTCCTATCTTCTGACTACCCGTAACGACTGTCAAAGATATTAAAATGACAGTCGGAACCAACGGCATAACGTGCTTGCCGAGGCACGGAGGGCCCCGTATAATAAGGAAGGGCCTTCCACCGCTTTAGTGCTGTAAAACGGTTACTTTCTAAAGCATACTTCATAGTAACGGCAAGATTAAAAGGTTTGAAAAATAATTATTAACAACACGATATTTGTTCGCTTCCTTTGGGTACTCCTATAAAACGACGTGGATATTTAAAAGTATTTTTACACAGAAAAATTGATGGTAATTTATTTTTCATAACTGAAGTAGCATATGCTAATCAAAGACTATTTTGCAAATAAAACTGTCGAAAAAGAGGTTCAATATTGTTATTGATATTCTGGCTCCAAGCGGCCGCACGGCCAGTACTGCGTTAACATTGAGGAATAATATGGTCCATCGATGAATAAACCTTAAGTGAATTTACCTTAAGATGGTCGCTCATCGATGACCCGATCTGAGTAATCTTTGCTTAACCCGTTCTGCTGGTATTATTTAGCCAAGAACTCAAAACGAGCCTCATTACATTCATAATTAAGGCATTTTCAGTTTAATTATAATTTAACTAAGTTACTAGAATATTAAGCGAGGCACATATTCAAATTACACGCTGTGGGTACTAAAGAGACTTGAATTAAGGTTGCCCTAGTCGGCGGCACGAACTATTTTGTGTAAATGCCCGGAGTCTAAATGCATGCTATCTCATCCGACAACACGTACGAAAGGGATAGACGCTGTGATGAGCAGTAAGAAGATAGTGCGCGAATGAGTACGCAATCATTGTATACAAATAATAAATGGATGATGATTTAGCACGAAAAGGAGCGCGCGAAATTTTATAAACAGACCTTTGGGTGTATGAGTATCATGAAAAAACTACGTAATGTATTTGTTTAAAATAACATTATTTGCATTTTTTTACTGCTGGTGTATCCCTGTATGGTGACTGTTTTTGCCTTCTTTTATGGTATTTAATGCCGACCAAAGATGCGTTCAAATTAGTGTTGAAATATGTAACTTTCGACGCTCATAACTTTCAAATACACGATTTTTTACTTTTTGTTTCCATACAGGGCTAGATAATGATGAGACAAATTGATATCATTTTTCATTTACACTGTCAAACAGTGGAGTAATCGCCATACTACGTTTGTATGGAAGAATGATTGACTAGGGCAACCTTAAGTTTGAAAATGAATTAAGCACCTAAAGTGCGTCTCGTAAATTTTGCTCAATTTTAAACTGCATCGTGTTACATACAGTTTCTAAGATATTTCCAGACACTAATTACTCTCATAATATTCTCTCTCTATTTTGTGTTGGATGTATGTAAATTGCGTTGAACTTGGCTAGGAGCCACCTTTGTACGAAATACTTTCAAAGTAATAGGATCAGTACACTGACAAGTGGTCCTTTATACCCGATTGCGCGACGCAAAATAGGGTGATGTGTTTATCAGTCTTTGTATGTATGTATATTTGTTCTTATGTTGCGTTCTAGTGACCAAACGCGTTGGCTGATTTTGATGATTCTTAAATCAATCGCTTCATCTTAACCTTGCGAGTGTCACTGGCTACATTGCAATTGAAAAATGGCGGATTTTGAGAGGTCCTCATTTTTTTTCTGCCTGTTCCGTCGGTGATGTATCAAAATGAATTCAAAAATATATTACACTTGCCGTTATCCAACGGTTATGTTATATAAGGAAGCAAAGCTGTTAACGGCTCGCCAGCAATTCATATTGCAAACGGTTGTAAAACAGCATGGCCTCACTACCTTCAACCTCTCAATCTCCCTCAGAAGAAGACGATTCGATCCCATAGTCCGCATCACATACGGCTCTCGACTACTTTCTCTCATCACTTCTTTTGCTACCAACCGAGATGTTTAGGCTTTCTTTATAATAAAATAAATAGGATAATAACAATAATAATAGGATCAGGGTGTAACGTGTAAAGTAACTTGTTAGAACTCGTCGAGTTAGGTCTGTGTTTTTGCTGGAAAAATTGGCAGTCTGTGGCTCGACTTGACAGACGGATGCCAAAATTTTTCTCTACCAAATTTATTACAAAATATAAAATTTCAACCATCTAAATAGTGCAGATATATATATACAATGAAACGAAGAAAAAAAAAACATAATACAATAACATTATCAAAATTATGACCGATTTATAAACTGAATTACAAAATATGAGAAAAATGAAAACTACGTCATGTTGACGAGAGCTGCCGCTGCAAGACGTGCACGCCCACCATCTCCGGCCTCGTCGCCCAGCTCCGCCTCGCCGCCGCTGGAAACCAGCCCCACCGTGAGTGCTGTGACACCGGCTGTGGCAGTTGCGTCGAGCTCGAGCGACGAGTACTTCTCTCCGCCGACGACACCACCACCTGCGCGTCGACGGGGAGGACGCCGGCCGCCGGACCGCTTAGGACCTCGAGGCTTACCGGCCTCTGATAGGGTCCCAGCACCCGGCGGAAGTGTGCAGCGCATGAGATGGACACAATCCATTAACGAAAATGTCATGCGCGCATACTTTGGGGCTACAGAGGGAGGAAACAACCTGACCGCGTACCGTGTCCGGATGCTCTCTTTGTTTCAGGTGCTTGAGCCAGCCGTCAACGTTTTGGCCCAACGACTTTCGGATCAGGTGCGGGTCATCCAGCGTAATCGTATGTTGGATGATACTGTACTTGATCGCCTCCGAACGGAAATGGGTAACCGTGTCACTGCCCCATCGTCGCAGGCTGTGGTGCTACCACAGTCCAACCAGGCTGATGAGGAGAGTAGTGACAGGGTTACAAACGTAAGTACCCAGTGCAATGAGGAATTGAGGAGTGCTTTGGAGTGTGCTATTCGGGAGTATCGCAACATGCCACCCGAACTTAGGCCACGATTACCTCGTTTGCCCATGCATAACAAGAATAGGGCGCTGGTGGCTGTTCTGGATTCATCATCATCATCATCATCATATCAGCCGAAAGACGTCCATTGCTGGACATAGGCCTCCCCCAAGCGTCGCCACTTTGACCGGTCCCGTGCGTCTCGCAACCAACGTATCCCTGCTACCTTCACCAGGTCGTCGGTCCACCTGGTGGGAGGCCTTCCAACGCAACGTCTTCCGGTTCGCGGTCGCCACTCCAGAACCTTTCTGCCCCATCGGCCATCCGTTCTGCGAGCAATGTGCCCTGCCCACTGCCACTTAAGTTTGGCAATTCTCCGGGATATGTCGGTAACCCTGGTTCTCTTGTGGATCTCTACATTTCTGATTCGATCACGTAAGGAAACTCCGAGCATAGCCCTCTCCATTGCCCTTTGGGTGACTCTAAGCTTTCTGATGAGGCCCATTGTAAGCGACCACGTCTCAGAGCCATAAGTCATCACTGGCAACACACACTGGTCATAGACTTTCGTCTTGAGACACTGTGGTAAGTTAGACGAGAAGATACCGCGCAACTTCCCGAACGCTGCCCAGCCGAGTCGGATTCGACGGTTGACCTCTTTCTCGAAGTTGGCCCTACCCAACTGGATCGTTTGTCCCAGGTAGACATAGTCGCCCACAACTTCGAGTGTATAGTCTCCGACCTTAATAGGAGTGGGTGTAACATGGGCATTCATCATCACTTTGGTTTTGTCCATGTTCATCCTAAGACCCACTCTTTCGGAAGCTCTACTGAGGTCATCGAGCATTATATTGAGGTCCTCCATGGTCTCAGCCATAACCACTATATCGTCGGCAAACCGAAGGTGAGTGATGTACTCGCCATTGACGTTGATGCCTAGTCCTCTCCAGTCCAGAACCTTGAAGACGTCCTCCAGTGCAGCGGTGAACAGCTTCGGAGATATGACGTCTCCCTGTCTCACACCTCGCTGCAAATGTACGGGTTCCGAGGTCTGATCCTGAAGTCGAACTGACATGGTGGCGTTTTTGTATAAACACTTCAACACCTCGATGTACCGGTAGTCGATTTGGCACCGTTGGAGAGACTGCAGTACAGCCCAAGTCTCGATCGAATCGAAGGCTTTCTCGTAGTCCACAAACGCTAAACAGAGAGGCAGGTTGTACTCTTCGGTTTTCTGTATAACCTGCCGCAGCGTATGTATGTGGTCTACGGTGCTGAAGCCTTTACGGAATCCGGCTTGTTCGGGAGGCTGGAAATCGTCAAACCTGCGCGCGAGACGATTCGTGATGACTCTTGAAAACAGCTTGTAGACATGGCTAAGAAGTGAGATGGGCCTATAGTTCTTCAGTAAGGCATTGTCACCCATCTTGAAGAAGAGTACCACCACACCCCTGCACCATGCCTGTGGCGTCCTCCCCTCGAGTATGACGGAATCAAACAGCTTCTGAAGGGCCTTAAGGACCGGTTTCCCACCCGCCTTCAGGAGTTCGGCCGTGATTCCGTCATCACCCGGCGCCTTGTTGTTCTTAAGCTGTTTCAGAGCCATCCTAATCTCATACAGGCTGACGTCCGGAATGTCTTCGGTATAGTGTCGGGTCAACCTAGCTCTAGGGTCATTGGCTAGATTTGCGACGGGTTTACTGGTTGACGTGTACAACTGCCCATAGAATCTCTCGATTTCCCTCAGAAGCTCCGGTTTGGCAGATACGATCCTGCCATCATTGGTCCTCAGTTTCGTGAGCTGGCTCTGCCCAATAGACAGATCTCTTGCAAAGACCTTGGAGCCCTTATTCCGCTCAATCGCGTCTTTAATACTTTCGGTATTAAAGCGGCGGAGATCGCTTTTCAAGGACTTTGAGATCCGTCTATTTAGCTGCCGGTATTTCAACGCATCGTCTGAAGACTGCAGAATCATATCACGCCTCTCCTTCATGAGCTTGAGAGTAGGGCCAGAGAGCTTTCTGTTCCTATCTGTACTGCGGGTCTTGAAAAACTTAGACCCGACCGTATGGACAGCTTCCACGAACCCATCGCTGTATTCGTCCACGGAGCTCCCTAGGCACTCGAAACGATTCTGGAGTTCGAGTTGAAAGGTTTCGGGGTTTTGGACCTGGATTTGTGCTGGGCGGAGCGTGGACTTCATCAGTCGAGACCTTTCAAGCTTGACATTAATGTTCAATGTGCCTCTTACCAAGCGTTCTGGATTCGCAGTTGTCAAACTATTTTGATGACTGCGAAGACCTCACTGATACACATTCGATTATGTACTGCGCGGCTGTAGCGGCATGTCGTGTAGCTCATGTCAAATTTGCAGATGATAGAGCTACACGACCGAAACCAGCCGTACCGGCTTGGCAGTGCAGGATCGAGCGTCGTATTGGTGGGGCCAGAGCACTCATCGGCAAACTAATTTGTTTCAGGGAGGGCAATAGCCGCCCAAGAGTGATGCGCTTTGTGAGACGGGCGTTTTCGGGGACTGATGTCAGCCCCCGGGACTATATATCCCATGTCACAGAGCGCATCGACTTCCTGAAACAAAAAGTGTATGCATGGGCAAACCGTATTCGTAGGTACAGGCGGAGAGTGGAGCGATACACCCAGAATCGCACATTCCAAAGTAATGAAAGTTGGGTTTATCGGGCTTGGGAGCGACCCAACCAAGGTGTGACTGATACGCACCTGCCGGATGATGACGCTATGTCTTCATTCTGGCGCAGCATCTGGTCGGTGCCTGTCAGTCACACCGAAGGTGAATGGACTCGGGAGGTCGAACGAGCGTGTGATCCAATACAAGAAATGGGGGCTATCACGATCAGCCCCCAAGATGTAGCCCGTGCAGTCCGTCCGTTGCCGAACTGGAAATCTCCAGGACCGGACGGACTGCACAACTTTTGGATCAAGTGGCTACAAAGGTCACACGCTCGTTTGGCATCTCAGTACCAGGCAGCCTTAGAGTCTGGTTCGCTACCCAAGTTCCTTACGACAGGTATAACCCACCTGCTCCACAAGTCTGGTAGCACCGCGGAACCCAAAAATTATAGACCAATTACATGTTTACCAACGGTCTATAAGGTTCTTACATCCATTTTGAGAGTAAAAATTAATAAACATGTTGACAATAACTCCATCATGTCGGTCTCTCAGAATGGATGTTGGAACGGGTCCCGCGGTACTAAGGAGCTACTCCTTATTGATATGGCCATTAGCCAACAGGATCCGGCGTTCCCGAAAGGATCTGTCGACATGTTGGATAGATTATAAGAAGGCCTATGACTCGGTGCCGCATACATGGCTCATGAGGGTGCTAGAATTGTATAAAATAGATACAACTCTACGCACCTTCCTGATGTCGTGTATGAGGCAATGGAGCACAGTCCTTCGCTATCCAGGATGTCGAAATATCCAGAGGAATAGCGAACCTGTAAGGATCGAGCGAGGTATATTCCAGGGCGATAGTTTGAGTCCACTTTGGTTTTGCCTAGCCTTGAATCCTCTAAGCATGATGCTGGAGAATTCAGGGCTAGGCTATCGGTTGAAGAGAGGTGGTCAGGTTATATCTCACCTCCTTTACATGGATGACTTGAAGCTTTATGCCCCCAGCAATCTTCAGCTGATGGAGCTACTAAAGGTAACTGAAACTTTTAGTAGCGCCATCAGGATGGAGTTTGGTGTGGACAAATGTGCGGTCATGCATGTAAAGCGAGGGGAGATTGTGGAATCCGTAGGAATTCAACTTGCGGATTCCATAAACCTGAGATCCCTCTCTCCAAACGAAACCTATAAGTATTTGGGTATGTCGGAAGCGTTAGGTATCAGTACTATAGACATGAAGCAATCGTTGAGGGAACGCTTCTTTGGCCGCCTGAAGAAGGTATTCAATAGCCTTCTTTCGGGCGGAAACAAGGTGCGCGCCTTCAACGGTTGGGTCATGCCGGTGCTGATGTACTCTTTCGGCATACTCAAATGGACTCAAACGGAACTTGACGCCCTGGATAGGCGGGTCCGTACACTGCTGACTGCATATCGAATGCATCACCCACGATCGTCAGTCAAGAGATTGTATATCCCGCGGAAGTGTGGAGGCCGAGGCTTTTTAAATGCCAAAAATCTCCACAACCGCGAGATATGCAATCTCAGAGAATATTTTCTAAACACCGACGTGGGTATTCATCGAGATGTAGTAGCAGTAGACAAGGGACTCACCCTGATCTCCTTGGCGAATGAGAACTGGCGCAAGCCTGTAGTGCTTGACACTAAAGACCGCAAGGAGGTATGGCAGAGTAAGGAGCTTCACGGACGCTTTTTCCGGGCCCTACATGGGTCCGAAGTAGATCAATCAGCGTCCGTAGCCTGGCTGCGATTCGGTGACCTCTTTGGGGAAACCGAAGGTTTCGTCTGTGCAATTATGGACGAAGTTATCATGACGAATAACTACCGGAGATTTATTGTAAAGGATGGCACGGTTGACATCTGTCGGCCATGTCACCGTCCGGGTGAATCGATCCGCCACATTATCTCTGGTTGTTCTCGTCTAGCTAACGAAGAGTACTTGCATAGGCACAACCTTGTAGCCAGGATTATCCATCAGCAACTTGCTCTGAAATACACTCTTGTGGCGTCGGAGGTGCCGTACTACAGGTATGTGCCCGACCCAGTTCTCGAGAATGGCAATATCACATTGTACTGGGATCGGTCCATCATCACTGACAGAACTATTATCGCTAATAAGCCTGATATAGTGGTGGTGGACCGAATCGAGAGGCGTGCAATGATTGTTGACATAACTGTCCCGCATGACGGGAACCTCGTGAAAGCCGAGAAAGATAAGCAAATCAAGTATCTTGACTTGGCTCGCGAGGTTGTCGACATGTGGGATGTGGACTCAGCGATCATTGTACCGATAGTCGTGTCAGCCCATGGCTTAATAGCCACGAGCCTCGACCAACACCTTAGGAGGCTCTCGTTAGGCGGCTGGGTCAAGGGCCTGATCCAGAAAGCAGTACTGCTGGACACGGCTCGTATTGTTAGGAGGTTCCTCTCTCTGGAGCCCTGACCGCCGGTAGCTTGGACCCTGTTCCCGATACCGGTGGGCCTCTATTTTTTATATTTTTAAATGTTTTTCTTTTTTGTGTGTTTTGTAAAAATATTTAAAAATGTAATAAATAAGAAAAAAGTTAAATAAAAGATAATAATAATAATAGGATAATACAATTTATAACCTCACCAAAACCAAATGCAAAATTAAACTAAGCAATTGGCTCCGTGAGCTGAACTATGAGGAAACAGAAGAACTACTTGCTGTCCGAAAATAGCCAATTTAATACATACTATTCCCCCCACCCCACACACCACACTACCCCCACATATTCACCCACATATACACCGTACTCACTTACAAACACACTTTCAGACCTAATAAACATACCTACTAACACCAAGCACCAATAATTGATATCATTTCCCTTTTGTTTTATTGTATTTTAAACTTGAAAGCCTATGCTTTTAGAAATTCTTGCCGCACCAATTATTGTACACAAAATTAAAATGTAAGCACTACCCACCGGGTGGAGACATTTTTTATTTTTTTTGTTTCCTGAAATACTCACGGCTAGTTTAGGCACCAGTCTCCCACAGTATAATTATTGCTGTTATGTACCTAATTTGTATTGATACCTCTCTAAATGTACCTATATTGTGGTGAGAAATAAATCATTATCTTACTTATACGTTTAAAAGGAATTTGAAAAAAAAACAACTAATAGGTTGTAAATTAAAAGTTAATGTAAAAAGATGTAAGCAAGAAGAAAATCATGCTGTGCAGTTGGAGGATACATAATTGCGAGCAGTTCAGTAGAACAAAACCATTAAGTATCCTCCGACTGTACAGCATGCATTTTTTATTTACGTCTTTTTAGTTCACTTCTTAAGCAGACGGGTTTTTATAATTTTTACATTAACTTTTTTTTCTATAAATGGGTTGATGTTGTTTAAATAAGGCAAGGCTTTAAGCCTCTGGAAGCATTCTATCTACAATAGCGTCTCCAGAATGAATCTGCCTAGCCTTTTATGACAAATATTTTGGGGTCGGCTTTCAGTCTAACCAGATTCAGCTGAGTACCAGTGTTTTAAATGGAGCGACTGTTTATCTGACCTCCACAACCCAGTAACTGGGTAACACGAATTCCCTTGGCAAAAATGGTGTCAGATGTCAAGCTTCTGACTACCCGTAACGACTATCAAAGATCTTCAATTGACAGCCGGGACCAACGACATAACGTACTTTCCGAGGCACGGAAGAAACTCGCTATGTAGTAAGGATGAAGCGTTGCTTAACCTTAAAGTTCGATCGGCGTCTCAATAGCGAATGAAAAAACGTTAGAAAAATATGAGATTGGCAAACCAATCGAAATGTCACGTGATTACATTACGTTTTTGTATTTCGACCATCGGATAAAGTGATAAATGAATATATTAATTGCCCCCTCACCTGGAGCGTTCGTCTGTAATGTAAAATTATAGATTCTATATTGATCATTACATTACAATACCGCCTCCCTGACTTGACGAGCATTCGCCTGTATTTACATTTTAGATTCAATTTTGAAATAATTTTGATTTTGTAATGCTCGAATTACAGGTGCATACAGCACCGAGCATTACGGGTTGCGAACTTTAATGCTCGTTCTTCTACCTCACAAATTAAATCAGTTCGACTCTGTAACGTTACATTACAGTGGAATGCTCCAAGTGAGGTAGCACATTTAGTGGAAGTTTGAAAGTAGCACCAGTGACAGAAAAGATGAAAGGAAACCGTTTGTTCTGGTACGGTCATGTAATGAGGAGGGATGAAATGCAAGTTGCTAAATGGAGAGGGAGGGAAAAAGATGGATGTACTGTGTGAGGAGATATATGAAAGAAAAGGGAGTCAGTGATAGCGTGACGGGGGTCAGGACGGTATAGAAGAAGAAAACATCTTGAGCCGAACCCAAGTAACATGGGACAAGGGCAAGAAGATGATGATGACCATCTCTATCGCTTATGTAATAATGCTTTGCCTAGACTAAAACCTCTCTAGTTCTAAAACTTTTATTATAGGCATATTATTTACTAGCGGACGCGATTTCACCCGCGTAGTTCCCGTTCCTATGTCTTCCGTCAAGTAGCCAATGTCTACCGGGGATAGTGTAACTTCCCAACGATAAAAGAATGTTTGAAATCGATCCAGCCGGTTCGGAGTTTATAAGGAACATACATACATAATTTCTCTTATATATATATATATAGATTATTTATAACAGCTACATGACAAATGAGAATCTAAACCATGTTATATGTTGTATATATCTGAGAGTCGAGCAGTTGGAGTCGCTTCACAAGATTAATTTCAAATCTTTTGTGGTGCGGGTTCCGCTCATCATTTGGAGACCTTCATGAAGGATGAATTTTGGCCGACGGGTGTCGTGTATCGGCGTTACCGGGGAAGGCTACATGACACCGCGACTCAGCGCAATACGTCGCTGACCCAACGTACTAAATAGATTTTTGTTAACTTTGTTAAGAATTATGTATTAGTTTATTTTTCTATGTGTAATTTGTGTATTTTATCTATGGGCCTTAGTTGCCTGAAAAAAAAGAAAAAAAAATGTCATGTTCGGCGCAAATACAATATTTTGATTTCTTTCTAGAACAATGTTATACTGGACATAAAAAAAGAGTTGGCAGACGGCCATTTGTAATGTCAGTCTTAGACAAAATATTTCACGTTTAGCCACATTATTGCAATGTATATTTTCTGTTCTGTCCTTTTCAGTCTCCCCAGGGATGTGTAACAGGCGTTGCACAAAGGGAGTTGCGGGGTGGTCATGCCACGGAGTTCTATGTGCTGATGGTGATCACCGAGGTGCATCACAACTACCTATACCGCAAGCAGCCCAAACAGTTTTCCAGGCATGCGCTGCTGGGCGGGCGCACAACCCAGCCCGGCCTGCGCTGTGGCTGGCGCGCACCGGCCCCGCCGCTGCCGCCGCCGCGACGTCACCTGGCCGCTACCGCTGTGCCTGCGCTGACTCGCGCTGCGCCTCCGCTCGAGGCCCCGCGGTCCGCGCCGCGAGCGTACATTGCGTCCACTGCTACCACCCGAGTCTTGGTGCCCTCTATCTGCATCTGCTCCTCCATGGACATCTCGTTAGCTTGACAGACTTTTACAGCTTTTGCCAGAGTGAGATCGTCTGCACTGAGTAGTCGATCGCGCAGCTTGCCGTCTCAGACTCCGCACACGATCCTGTCTCGCACAAGGCCCTCTTCTAAATGCTCGAACTCACATCGCTGAGTGAGAAGCTTTAGTGTCGTTCCATAGTCGTCTATGGATTCGCCTTCTTCCTGGGTTCTTGTAAAGAACTTGAATCGAGCCATTGTAGTGTTCTGTTTGGTTCCAAAATGTTCATTGTATTTTTGCACTAGAGTATTGAAGCATTCTTTGTCCAGTCCTTCATTCCGAGTCTCGCCACATTGACCAGTCCTGTGTGTCTCGCGTCCAGCGGAATCCCACAACCCAGGTCATCGGTCCACCTATCAACGTAACGATTGATAAAATCCATTATGAGATTGACATGCGCTCTCTAATTTTGGCATTCCAACAAATGTAACTTTTTGTTTCGGCCCAAGGTTTTTTATATGTACCTATTTATTGCTAAGGGCTCCCACATATCAGATAAATAACGTTATAAAATTGTTAATCGTTAAAAAAGTTAGACAGCAAATGTAATGCAACTTATATTGTAACTGCAAGTATATCGAGATACCATAACACAAAAGCCTTCCTTCACATGTGTGGCCATCAGTATAAAATAAACAAAATAACATCGTAAAATATTCGGCTACTGGAAATAATAAGGAAAAAGCCCATAACATCCGGCTTTTCCGAAAAAATCCGGTCTGTTAATGAAATCTGGCATTTTAGGTTAACATGGAGACATGGGTCTAACACGAAATGAATAAGTGACTTTAATGAAACCGGATACCAACCAGAAACATTATGTAAATAAAGAAAAGGGTTGTGTCTCTGCCGCAAGTAGGCTAGCTTAGCCGTACCAACTTATTCACAAAAAAATTGTCCCCTACCCTTCCGTTGAGTTGACAGGAAGGTGCATGCAAAGTCTGCCCTAAGTCCTGTATTTTTTTGCTTTTTATTTTATTTGATTTGAACAAAATTGAAAATTTTGTGGAAAAAATATCAATAAATCATATTTTCTACCTTTAGAAGCGGATTTTATTTTTCTAAATTTAAATGTGACCAAGTTTGGGGTATAATCTTACCAATAAAATTTTCCAATAAAGATTTTTTAAATCGGACCACTATAAAAAGTTATGCGTGGTACATAAAAATATACTTGTTGAATTGAGAAACTCCTGCTTCTTTTTTGTCACTAAAAAAAATACAACCGACTTCCTGAAAAGGCTTGGCAGTTGCTTGTTAATTAGTTTTTTTTACACTTTGTAGTTACAATAATCAGATATGCGATTGTAGCAAACCAGAGAGATTTTCCGTCATTTATTTAAGAGTTCTGTTGTATTTCTCCAAAGTTTTTATCAGATCTTCACTAAATTTCCCATATAAATTTAGTGAAGAGTAAGGTACCTTGGGAGTAAGTGTACCTTGGGAAGAATCCTTTCAAACACAAGAAGAATTTTCAGAATTGACGGAGAAAATACATAAAAAATATTCACAGTCGTACATAGAACCTCTCCTTTTTGGAAAGTCGGTTAAAAAGTACTCTTATATAGGTACTTAAAAATAATATGATCACACCAGTCCATTACCGTCCCTCTGCTGGGCTAAAGTATTTTCTCATATAGAAAAAGCAAAAGCATTAATAAACTCGCTTGTTCAAGACGGGTAGGAGATTTCAGATAGACTTACTTGGAGGATAAATGCCATGTAATTTCCGATTATTTATTTTATCTACAAGGAATTTGATATTTTTATGCAAACATATTTATTTAATTAGGTTGGTATTTATGTCAACTTTCAAAATTATTTACCCAAGAAATAAGATTCTTCAAAAACACTTTAATACCCCATAAATAACATTTTGGGGGTAGGTAGTAGTAGTACTAATAATGACAACCATTATTGTTTAGTTAGGTTGGTATTAATGTCAAGCTTCAACTGTATTAGCCCAAGAAATAAGAGTTTTCAAAAAAACTTTAGCACTCCCTAAATCGTCTTTTGGGGGTAGATTCGAATAACTAATTGTGACACCCTTTAATGTTTAATTTTGTTGGTATTTATGTCAACTTTCAAATTTATTAACCCAAGACATATGATTCCACATTGTGAAGTTGCAAAATCATTTTGTAGTCTAGTGGTGACATCTCTGTGCTTATCCACTCAATATATCACTATTGACAACAACTCGACTAAATTCTAACAAATCAACACTATTTAGTCTATGGTCGATGGAATGTGTCTTTGAAATTGAAATTCGGAGACCATCATGACTAAGGGATTCGTAGGACACATGGGTTGGAGAGATCGCGCCAGAGAGATACTGGATTTGGCCGCGTTCCGCCTGGCACTAGCGGAACAACAGAACGATACCTCTTGCTGCACAGACGCCACAGATTGACGGAGTTTCGCAAGCCGATTTCCAGGTTCCATTCCTGGATCTGCCGAGGTAAGTCGCACAAGGATTCCTTGTTCTTTCTCCTCTCGTGTTTTGTTGGCTTCTTTGTTCCTTATGAGGGGGGATATTGTTACAGATCTGGCTCCTTTAGGCTAGCCTGTAGATGGACTAGCGGGCGACCGTTTGGTGTGTGTTGACGGACCCGACGAGTGTCCGGACAGCGTGGCCGGCCCATGGCAGAGGTAGCATACGCCGATTTCGTCCTTGTTCGAGGAAGATCACTAAGGTACAAAAGTCCTTCGCTATTGTCTGTTCCTGACTGGAGATTCTGTTCCGATATCGTCCCCGTAGGACGCGCATCGCCATGTGGTTCTCGTGCTGGGCACGTTGAACCGATACCAAGGGGCTCGTGTTCCGCTAACCACCTAACCAGTGGACCAGCAATCCAAGTACAAGTAATGTTTATTTTACATTGCGTTATATTTTGAGAGAGTTAGTGACCCTCATAGGTTCATTTATAGATAGGTAGATCTAGTATTGAGTGGTTGTTATGATATTGAAGTGTAGGATGTGTTTTAAGTATAACTCTATATGCTGCACTGAGCACGACTAGATCTATCCGTAAGTAATCTACGTATATGATTGAGCTACAAAGAGAGTTTCTAATTGGTCATCTCACGAAGCCGATAAATACTAGAACGACCCTGAGTTAGTATATGTGTACATGCAACATTGATCTCATGTTACCTGTTCAGCTTGGAACCGTGACGTTTATAGGGTTTGGGAATATTCAACCATCTATTGGATGGGTATACCCGTCTACTTGATTTAATAAAAATTGTATTTGTATAGCATGGTATTTGTTTCATTTGAATATTTCCCTATATTCCATACCTAGCATTTATGACAAGTTTCATCTTTAATAACCCGAGAAATACGACTTTTCAAAAAAAAAAACAGCTCCGAAATAATCTTTTGGGGGTAGTTTCGAAAAACGAATAATTAAAACCTTTGTTGTTTATTTAGGTTGGTATTTATGTCAAGTTTTAAGTTTATTAACTGAAGTAATAACATTCTTCAAAAAAACTTTAAAACCCCTAAATTGTCTTTTGGGGTAGTTTGAAAAAAAAATATAATAACAACCTTTATATTCATTTAGGATAGTATTTGTGCCAAGTTTTATGACCCAAGAAATCAGATTCTTCCAAACAAACTTCAACACCCGCTTAATCACCAGTTGGGGGTAGTTTCGAAAATCTCATAATGACAACCTTTATACTTGTCGGCCGAAATTCTTGATAGATAAATATCGAAGTATGTTGCCAACTTTTCGTGCTCTCACAAATCAAGACGATAGCATTAAAATAAAATGGAGGCAGGCTTATAGGGTTTATTGGAGCAACACAGTCTGTAAATAAATACATATGAGTACCTCTAGTTGTCTCAAAATTTCGTTATTGTCTGGGATGGTGAAAAATGAAATGTACTAATGGTGAAACATTAAAGAGCTCTTGGAAACAATATAAAACGAATCAGATTATAAAAGAAAAGACAAAGCATGCAACTCTCAGACGGCGACTAAATATTCTAAAATAAATAAAATAGTAGCTTCCTTGTAAAATCACAACAGATTAGATACAGTTCCAATAAAAAATAGATAGAAGAGAGAAATGATCAGAAAGAATTCCGGTTGTCTATGACCAAAGTCTCGTACACTTTGACGATAAAAATAATATAAAAGAGACACGTAATTCTTGGTCTTTTTGTGATCAATATGTCTTTTACACAAAGAGATATTTTCGCTCCCCGAGACGGCGAGAATAACATTAGGATCCAGTTATAGCAACATTATCTGCGAAAATTATTGTCAAAAATTTAAAATATCTCACATGTGACTTGTGTGATGATAATATTTTGGCACTACTAAAATATCACTTCGTCTACTTTCTATTTTCCAAGGAAGTCAGAAGTTCGGAACCATGACTAAATAAATACATAGTTACGAGTATGTATCGAGACTCGTGGACATGCCGGAAGATTTCCTCTAACAACTGTGATTCGAAATATTTTCTTTTTCTCAAATCAGGCGCTTTAAATTTTCCATGTACACAAGCTATCTTACTCGTCCTTTTTAACCGACTTCCCAAAAAGGAGGAGGTTCTATGTTCGACATTGTTTGTATTTTTTTTTGTGTGTTTTTTCCGATATCTCCGTCAATTGAGGACCGATTTTGAAAATTATTTTTATGATTGAAAAAGTATATTCCGAAATAATAATAACGCAAAAAAATTATTGGTACCTACGAAAGACACCGACTACAAAAAATTAAGTTATTTTTCACTTTATAGTTTTGTATTTGGATGTCGGTAGTATTTTTTTGAAAAAGTTTTTTTCAATAACACCTTCAGAAGGTGAGAAACTCTCCTAGTGTAAACCTGCCTCAGATAAATATGTCCATGTCCAATCTTTTCACACATGTGTCCATTTAGCTGTCACTTGCCATGCTGTCAAATCACTTACAGTACACATTAGGACGGGTACGAATAAATTCTTTGGGTGGACATTCAATGATAAATGATTAGTCAGAAGTACCCAACTGATACTGAACGCCTAACATAGGATTGTAGGAGTAACAAGGGTATCGGGATAAAACGATTTGAATTCAACCGTCGCACGTATCTTTTCTTTTCAACCAGTATTTTTATTTAGTGGCTACTAAAGTGGTTAGGTTAGTTATCAACATAGCAACTGATTTCTATGCTAAGCTATATGGTCAACCAAATTCAATACAGACACACAAAGATTTAAGAAATACACAATCCAATGTTGAAATGTTTGAAGAGTATGAGGTCTTGAAAAACATATTAAAACTAAAGTTGGAAAAATGCCCAGGACCAGATGGCATCAGGAACGAGCATATTAAACATGCAAAGGGATTATTGCTTGCCCCACTGACATGTCTATTTAATAAGATCCTTACGGAAGAACAAGTGCCAGAGGGCTGGACTGAGTCAGGAATTGTCTTAACAAAAAGGTGACCCGGCAGACATAGCAAACTATCGCCCAATAAACCTTATGTCTTGTCTCTACAAGTTGTTCGCATTATGTTTACTGAGTAGGATATGCCTCGACATAGATGAACACCAACCCTGCGAGCAAGCCGGTTTCAGATCAGTCTTCAGTACAATTGATCACATCCATGTGGTGGAACAGGCAATAGAAAAGAACATGGAGTTCCGCAGACCGCTGTATTTAGCATTCATAGATTACAAAAAGCTTTTAATTCTATTTCTCACCACAGCATGTGGGAGGCTCTAACTTGTCAAAATATAGATACCAAATATATAAACATCCTGAAAAATATCTACAACAAAAGCACAAGCAGAGTCAGGTTAGAGAAGACAGGCGAATGCATAGAAATCAATAGAGGGGTGAGCCTGTCTCACCCTATATCACCTAAACTATTTATAGCGGTACTGCAGAATATTATGAAGGATCTGCCTTGGTCAAAGCAGGGAATCAGGATGGATAGAAGGTTCATGAGCCACCTAAGGTTTGCAGAGGATATAGTCCTGTTTTCGGATAATCCAGAAAAACTAAACGTTATGATAAACTATCTAGAGGCTGCACGCAACCGGGCGGGACTAGAGATGAACCTAACTAAAACGAAAATTATGACTAATGACAAAATGGTACCCATCTTGGTAAACAATGAGCCACTGGAATATGTTCAGGAATATGTCAAGCTTGGAAAACAACTGTCTTTCAAAGCGAAAAGAAATTTAGAAGAAATAGACAGACGAATAGCCTCAACGTGGAAGAAGTTTTGGGCCCACAAAGAGATATTGAAATCTCAGCTCCCAATGAAACTGAAGAAGCTTGTTATGGACTCAGCTATACTACCATGTCTAACCTATGGCTGCCAAACATGGACATTTGCAATAAAAGCAAAGTTTAATTTCAAACCACACAGAGAGCAATGGAGAGAAGTTATCTAGGAATCACCTTGAGAGACAGAGTCAAAGCTACGTCAAAGATACGTAGCAGGACTAAGATAACTGACGGTTTAATCTTCGCCCTGAGACAAAAATGGAAATGGGCTGGCCATGTAGCTAGGTACACTGACGATAGATGGACAATAAGGATAACAACATGGAATGGACCATAGGGAACCAGAAGCAGAGGTAGACCATGCTCCAGGTGGCAAGAGGAGATAAAGGCAATTGCGGGCAGAAACTGGTTTGAGAAAGGTAAAGACAGGGACATTTGGCACTCTTTGGAGGAGGCTTTTACCCGAGAGGGGTCCATGCATGTGACTTGAATGAGTATTTTAATTCAATAATCTTTAATAAATAATTTATATCCAATCATAATATCTAATTTAATAATTAACTTCAAAATCTAATCTAATAATCAATTGTAATGTGTAATTTGATAATCAATTTCCAATATCTAATTTGATTAAACTTATATTTATTTAATTTAGCAATCAATTCTAATATCCAATTTAATAACTAATGTACAATAGATATCTAATTTATAAATCAAAAAAATAATTTAATCCTATGATTTAAGATTTAGTATTTAATTTGATTTGATACTTCCAGATTTAACTTTTATATTTGATTCATATCTCTTGACATCATAGCAACATTTGAATGTTTGAATTATTTTTATTGGCTAATTGATTGCAATCAGGGCACATGAAAGACTGATTTTATTATTACTATTTATTTTTACCAATCCAACAAGTGATAACTTTAAGAAAATGAAATGCATGTATGGTGAAGAACCCTCTAACTCATGAGGGTTAGAACTGGGGTTTGAATGAAAAAAGGTTTCAGTCTGTACTTGGGAGTGTGGATCACTGATGCCAACACTTTGACCCCCAGTCTGATTTATTCATAGATGTAGTGGTTACACTGTAGAACACAGGTTATAGTAGTAGTAGTGTAGTGGTTACAAAAAATTCTTAATCCTAGATACATATGTTATCGGCGGAAAATCTTAACATCGAGATTCAGAAATAGTTCGAAATTGTACAACGCCATCTAGTGACAAATGGTCGAACAAATTTGCATAAGAAACGCGGTGTTTTCTGATATACTTGCCGTGCGGCTAGACATTCCGCCCACCAAGGACATTTTGTACAACATTATGTCCTTCCAAAGTTAAATGTTACAAAGCGAATTTATATTTTGTAAATCAAACAGTTTTAACAACCCTTATACTTAATATGACTTATACATCTAACTTAAACTTAAACAATGCTTAAAATCATAACTTAAACTAAACAGTACTTAAAATTATCACATAATCTATTAATACCATTCTTAGGCAATAGGCAAGACACACAGTTTTGATGATGGCCTTTTAAATAAAGAACCATTACTGCGAAGTGTGACTTCTCGTATAAGGTTGTCTAACCCTGGATGCTTTTCAACCACTCTGCCAAGAAGCCACCGACAAGGAGGTAAGTCGTCCTCTTTAATTAACACTACATCCCCTACGTTGGGTTCCGGAGTTTGATTAGCCCATTTATAACGATGAAAAAGTGTAGTCAAATATTCGCTGGACCAGCGACGCCAGAAATGTTGCGTCATCTGTTGCACTAAATGCCACTTCTTCAAGCTAGAAATATTTGCATCTTCCTAATTACGATCGGGCGCGTTTACAATTGGTTCCCCCACAAGAAAATGCCCTGGTGTTAATGCATCAAAAGTGTTCGAATCCGTCAGCCTACACAAGGGACGTGAGTTCAAGCATGCTTCTACTTGGCTTAATAAAGTGGACATCTCTTCAAAAGTTAAAGTAGTGCTGCCTATTACTCTATTTAAATGCTTCTTGCATGACTTTATTCCAGCCTCCCATAATCCGCCAAAGTTTGGAGCATGTGGTGGAATGAAATGCCATGTGGTACCCTCACTGGCCAATGCCGCAGCAATATCCTTAGCTGTACCTGAATTTTCGGAGCGAAGTAATAAATCGAATTCCCTAGAAGCGCCCTGAAAATTTTTACCATTGTCACTCCATATATCCTTGCAGTGACCTCGTCTTGCCACAAACCTTTTAAAGGCGGCAAGAAACCCCTGTGTTGTTAGGTCGCTAACGACCTCAATGTGGACAGCTTTAGTCGCCATGCAGACGAATAAACAAATGTATCCTTTATATGCATGGTGACCCCTACCCTTTGATGCCCTCAAATTAATAGGACCAGCAAAATCTACCCCGCTGTTCTTAAATGGCCTACTTGGTGTAACCCGTGCAGGTGGTAACTGGCCCATCAATTGAGGTTTTGTAGAAGCTGCGTAACGCAAACAAATTACACAGTTTCGCACGTATGCTGTAACCAACCGTTTAGCTCCCTGAATATAATATTTTGTGTTTAAGTAGTTAAGCATTAGTTGAGGACCGCCATGAAGATTCCTATAATGTGCGTCGGCAATTAGAAGATTGGTAAAATGAGTATTACTTGGAATCAACATTGGATTTTTACGATCCCTGGCCAGATCGGAACGTTCCAATCTACCGCCCACCCTCAGGATATTAACAGAATCGAGGTAAAGATTTAAACAAATTTCTTTTAGGCTTTCCTTTTTGCAGGTCCAGAATTATCGCTTCAAAGTTTTGACTTTGACATACACTTATGCATGTCTCCAAAGCTAATCTCATTTCTTCTGCAGTTATAAAATTATGATGCTTTCTTTCAGCCTTCGGTTTTCTCAACTCTAAAGGACGTCTTAAATATGCTACTATTCTAACAAGTTTGGTAAGTGATGAATATTTATCGCAAATAAAATTATCGTCTAATGCTACGTGTACCTTTATTTCTTCTATATTTGTTGATACCGTCTTGCGTTTGTTGACTTTAATATTTTTATCCTTTAGGAACCCCGGACCATCTAACCACAATTTAAAGTTTATAAATTCTGAAGATAAAGACCCCACGACGCGCAATCAGCAGGATTGCTCTTCGACTGAACATGATTCCATTGCTGAGGTTCACTTAAGTTCAAAATTTCAGAAACCCGATTTGCCACGAATGTTTTCCATCAGTTGGGATGGCTATTTAACCACGCTAACACGATCTCTGAATCGGTCCAGTAGAACTAATTTAATTTACTTATTCCCATCACTTCTGAGACTTCGGATAAGAGTTTTGCTAAGAGGAATGCTCCGCACAATTCCAGTCGAGGCACTGAAATCGTTTTTATAGGAGCAACATTAGTTTTTGCCGTGAGCAAAGTGACATGTATCTCACCGTCAGCATCGACAACCCGTGCATACACTACCGCAGCATATGCTGATTTTGACGCGTCGCAAAATCCGTGTAAGTCAGTCTGCTTGTCACCGTGCTTCATGCTTAACCATCGAGGTATAGAAAAATTCTTTAAACTTTGCAATTCTTGTCGGTAAGTAAACCATTCTTTTCTTATTTCATATGGAATTTCCTCATCCCATCCAATCCCAGAAACCCATAATTTTTGAATTAGTATTTTTGCAACAATGATTACGGGTGCGACCCATCCCAAAGGGTCAAATAGTCTTGCTATGTCTGATAATATTTTCCTTTTTGTAACAGGTTCCTGCAGCGGAGGCAACTGAACAGAATACTGGAAGGTGTCGCAGCTTCGGTTCCAGGTAAGTCCCAACGTTTTAAATATCTCATCTTGTTTTATGGTGATCTCTCTTTCTACACCATCTTGTCCCTTGAACGAGTGTCTTCCTCCGATTATTTTCTCCAGTAATTCACTGCTGTTACTTGACCATTTTTTTAAAGTGAATCTTGATTTTGCTAATAACTCGTTCATTTGATTAAAGATTTGCATACCTTCTTCTATTGAGTCACAACCAGTGATAAGATCGTCCATGTAATAATCTTTAAGTACCTTTTCAGCTGCTAGTGGATAGTTGACTCCTTCATCGTATGCTACCTGCTGCATCGATCGAACTGCTAAGAAAGGCGCTGAAGAGGTTCCGAAAGTCACTGTAAGTAACTTATAATCCTTTATTGCAGATTGTTTGGTGTCTCTCCATACGATGCGTTGAAAATCTGTATGATGGTCGGCCACGCGCACCATTGACAATGTCTGAAACGAGGCAAATGCGGTGAGTTCTCCAACGAATCAATAAATGCCGCAAATCTGGTTGCAGCCCCGGACCAATAATTAGGTCATCGTTGAGCAATATTCCATTTTTTCCTTTGCAGGAAGCATCGCAGACAACCCGTACCTTGGTTGTGTCTTTATCGTTTCGTATAACCGCATGATGAGGTAAGTACACTGCATGTTGATTTTGTTCTTCTTCTTTGGTTATTTCCCTCATGTGACCCAATTGCAAGTATTCATTGAGAACTTCTTCATATTTTGTCTTTAAATCTTCGTTTTTATTGAGTTTAGCTTCTAATGCATAAAACCTATTAATTGCTAACTTTCTTGTATCACCATACTGACAGCTCGGATCTTGACTTCTAAATGGTAAGTTTACTACGTAACGACCGTCACCGTCTCTTACAGTTGTAGCTTTAAATATCTCTTCGCATCATGATTCTTCTTCGGTAAGTATATGTTTCCTAATTTGATTTGGTTCCTTTTCTAATTCCCAGATTTTTTTTAGGATTTCGTCATCACCAAGGTGAGCATGCATTACGGTAATGTTTGATGTATTTTGAGCAGCAGAGGCTACTGTTCCTGATAAAATCCATCCTAATGAGGTAGACTGAGCTACAGTGCTACCATCAGGAGCCTTATTTAACCCATTTTGTAAAATTTGACCATACATTTCTGCTCCTAACAACATATCCACTCTATCCGGTGTATGATATCTAGGATCCGCTAATTTGATGTCGCTAGCTTGAGCCCAATCTAAATATACGGTTTCCCTACCAGGTAATAATGACGTAATAGATTTGAGAACATATGCTTTGACTACAAGTTCAAATGATGGATCGACCCTGGACTGAATTTTAACCTCAACAACCGAATTTAAGGATAATTTGTTATTAACATCTATACCAGTTATTAAACCTTTAGCTGGTTTTTTCTGAAGCCCTAAACTTTGCACAGTATGCTCTGTAACAAACGATGCCTGAGAACCTTGGTCTAACAGGGCCCTGATTGTAAACATAACTCCATTTTTCGATACAGTTCTCACTAGGGCCGTGGCTAATAACACTTGGTTATTTGCTAAACCTTTCGAAAAACAAGTTACTACTTTGTTTTCAGATTCTAATCCTACCGTGTTTGTATGTTCTTTCATAGATGAATCTCCCCTTTCTCTTACTGACTCCTGCTCACCTTTAGGGTGCAACAAGGAGTGATGTCTCCGCTTACATATTTGACAAGTGGCTGTGCACTTACAAAATCTGGCAGAGTGGTTGTGCCCCAGACAATTAAAACATAAATTGTGATCCTGCACAAACTTACGCCGAATATCCACATCCTGGTTAACAAATTGTTTCCAATATCTTATTTTATGCTCGTTACTATTGCAACACGGACAAACCATGGCTGCATTGGCCGCCGCCGTGTGAAAAACCTTTGCCTTACTAACATTAACATTATCATTATCCTATTATAATGTTTCTGAATTTCTGAAGGAAAAAATTGTGTTTTAATCAATGTGGTAGTTCCGTTCTTATTATTACTATATTTTGTTTTTGAAATATTAACATTTCTGAGTATTATTATTATATTTTTTTACTGTAATTTATTTTGACATCTTATATTGTAATTTTTTTTTTCACTCCTCATTTTAGAATCTTTGACTTTTATTTTTTTATTTATTATTGACCACTCTGTATTATTGTTTAAATTTGCGTTTTATTATGGATTGATTATTATATGACATTTAACATTTGAATACTTAACTAATTGACATGTACTGTAGAATTTACTTATTGAAATTGTGAAGATGTTTTTAATTGTTGCGTTTATTATGATGTTGATTCGGAAATGTGTATGTGTGTATTCTGGCTCTTCTATTATTAATTTATTGTATCAGTAATCAATTATACTGGATATTTAAAATCATATTTGTACGTCTCATGGCAAAACATAGAGAGTATCTTTCATGTTGTAACATCCCACGCACGGCTGTGTAACCTATGTTTTACAAATAAAGTTCTGATTCTGATTCTGATTATTTTTAATTGGCTTAGTTCCTAAGAATTCAAATGCCCTATAGCGGCCTGTTAAAAATTCTTTAAACTGTTCAAATGTAGGCAGCTTATCTGAATCAGTATTACTAGTTACCTTTAGTTCCCAATCCTTCCTACTGTCTGGATCTAGTTTTAATGTTATGATATGAATGATTAAAATATCCTATGAAGTTATGTCAATATCTAGGTTAGTAAGTGCATTTAGACAGTCTGATGTTGTATCCATTAATTCCTTTAAAGCACTAGCTGACTCTTGTACTATGTTCCTCTGACTGAGCAATCTTACCAAAATACAGTGAGACAAATATTTTTTGTTGTTATACCTGGTCTCCAACTGAGCCCAGCACCTTTCATAATTTGATTCTGAAATTGGTATATGACGAAGGAGCTGCTCGGCTTCGCCAGTCAAATAACTTTTTAAATAATGTAATTTTTGTACATTATCAATAGTGCTATTTTTGTGTATTGCTGATACAAATAAATCTCGAAAGGTCGGCCATTCGGTATATTTCTCCGAAAATGTTGGGATAGTTATTCTAGGTAACTTTATAGACACGCTTTTACCTACGGAACAATTATTTGATGATGACCCCCTAGCAGGAGAAACATCACTACTTTTAATTTTATTTAATGCAGTTTTTAAGTCACATTTCAAATCTAAATATAATTCCTCAGTATTATAATAAACTTAACTTATAGTGTATGGTGAAGATATCAACTCCTTAGGTTCAAAATCTTTAATAAGTTGTTTATGTGTTAAACTAAATTCCGCCCACAATTCTTCCACATTTTCTAATCTGGTTTCTAAATATTGTTCGGTAATTCTATCCTTTGGCGACTTTTTGAAATTAGTTTTAGCTCTTGACAATCGAGCGTGAATATCATCTTGCACCTTAACATGTGATTGCAGAGACATTTTGAAGTAAACAATAAAAATATAAGTTCGAGAAATTTTTTAAAAGTCGATGTAAATAAAGAATTTCTTCTAAGTCCCAAAAAATATCAAAGACCAAAATATTTCCGAAAATTTTACAAGTCAATGTAAACAAAGAAAATCTTCTAAGTCCCAAATATTTCTTAAAATTTCACAAGTTCTTAAAAGTTTCGAAAATTTTACAAGTCAATGTAAACAACAATTGTTTCTAAGTGTTTGACATTTAAATCTACTAAAAATCGGTCATAGATTCCCCGTCTAAACCTAATTTGGCTTAAATCTAGCTAAGTCTAACATGCACACATTAATTATTATAAGTCCAATTTACTACTCGAAAGTTAAAGTTAAAATCTTCTAGGCAATAAAGTTCACTTTTGCTTGGCACATAAGAAATCACAAAGTACTCACGATTTTCGGCACTATCACTCACTTCCTTACGACCTCAGTCGTCTGCAGCTTGCTTGCTGCTGGATTTGTACGCCTTCCACCGTACTTTCCCGCTTCTGGATCCAGTATTGCTATCTCCTTCTCTCACCATCCAAGACTCCACTCGGCAGGAACGTATGGGGTTGATGATTCTCCGTCCAATTAGGAGAACACACCTGAACTGTACAGCCCTTGCCACATTCGGCTCCGAAGGACCATGAAGAACCCTCTAACTCATGAGGGTTAGAACTGGGGTTTGAATGAAAAAAGGTTTCAGTCTGTACTTGGGAGTGTGGATCACTGATGCCAACACTTTGACTCCCAGTCTGATTTATTCATAGATGTAGTGGTTACACCGTAGAACACAGGTTATAGTAGTAGTAGTGTAGTGGTTACAAAAAATTCTTAATCCTAGATACATATGTTATCGGCCGAAAATCTTAACATCGAGATTCAGAAATGGTTCGAAATTGTACAACGCCATCTAGTGACAAATGGTCGAACAAATTTGCATAAGAAACGCGGTGCTTTCTGATATACTTGCCGTGCGGCTAGACATATGGAATGAATAAAGCTATTTTTTTTATTTTTATAAAGCGGTTAGAGGACATTTTACTGTCCTTGGAAGTAGCATTTTTATGATTTAGGTTTTCTTTTCTTTTGTCTGTGAACCTTAAAATCCCGACAATACGGGTAACAAAATTGTTCGAGCGATGAAACAAATGGACACAATTATATTTAGCACCGTTCCAAATATTCCTCACACGTTACCCGTGTCTTAACCCCGAGTGAGAACGCTTCAGAATCTTATATTTCTCTTGAGAACCAAGTGTTAGCGGTTTTTGCACATTCTCTAAAGTACTTTTCAAAGGCTTTTATTTTACTTTATTTCGTATCTGGTCTTTCTTTTGTTTTTTGTCTGTATCTTTATTGTGTAAATTCCGGTAATCTGCTGCCGCTTTCTTAGTATTGAATCTTGTGAGGAAAAGTGAATTCGTGGCACTTTTATGATGTTCTTTGGGCATTTTTTTCTACATAGCGTTTAGCATCCTAGCAACATTACTCTGATTCTTGGTCGGAATCCTTGATAGTTCTGGATGAAAACCTCATCATCGAAGCCAACTCTTTCGCAACTGTTCTTGGAATCGGCTTGCAGTTGCCGAATGCAGCCAGAATATCAGTATTACGTTTGAGATAAAAAGAGAGAAAAAAAAAAGATGATTAAACTACACCTGAATAAAAGCCTGCTATAAGTAAATCCAAATTATAGTCTGTATTTTTAGAAAGAAAAGAAAGAAAGAACAAATAAAATTGAAAATTTCCAAACCCTTTTTTTCTTACTTTTTAATCTACATTGTTTTTCTAGTAGTAGACACACTTCGATCACAAACATGTAAAGAATCTATCGAACCAACCAAAACGTGTTTACTGTGTCAGCACTGGAATGGCACAGAATTGGCCGTCTAAATTATTCCAGTTGCACTGGATTGGTCGCACTGGATTCAAAAGTAGACTGCCAATCCAGTTACTGGACTGGAATGCTAACTGGATTCAGTGCATTCAAGTGCCGGTTTACATTTTTCCAGTAAGTAATCCAGCGCTGGATTTGATCGCTGGACTGAAATAATGTAAACCGGGCATAAAGAAGATTCACTTCAAAAACTTACAGATATTCACATTTATTTTATTAGTCGGCAGGAGTAGGCAGGATATAATAATTACCTACCGCCTAGTTGCTCGCCTCATATTTCCCATAAATAAGCAATATTCTTGGTCCTAATAATAATGACCGTATCACTCAAATTACAAAGTATGTGGAATATTTTGTTAGACTACATCGGATCATTTTTCTTATTTCTTTCCTTGTTTTGGTTTTATGGGATAAGATTTTATGGGAAAAGTTGGCAACACTGCCCGAGTGACATGTCAAATTTGTCCTCCGTATTTTAAAATTATATTTAATTATTATTTAAGTGTATTTAGGGTTTAATTAGAAGTAAAACACAACTAAAAGCTATAAATACTCAGGATTATTGTTTTACTGGAAAAATATCGAGTTATACAAAAGTTGTGGCACGAAACCGGTAACCTACCAAACAGCTGACGACTGAACCTGAAGTCTGAAGTGCTTAACTACGGATATTCTAAGGGCAGTATTGTTTATTTATAGCACACAATGTGTAATTTTAACCTTGTAACACGTTCTTGTTAGTTTTAACGTATAAATTATGATCTTCGAAACCTTTTTATTTAACATCACTCCGACACCAAAGGACACGGGGCACTTCACACAAATAAAAAAAATACATTTGTAAAAGATTGTCATAATAAAAAATACAAATAAAATCGAGCACTTTCTTGTAACACAATATTTTCTAGGACCTGATAAACTCATAAATCTAACAGCATTTTCTTGGCAACCATATAAAAAGCTCGTCAGTTTTAATTCGCTTCATATTTCACGAAGAAGGGCTTATTCAGACCTTGTTATCAGTTTCCATTTGTTGAACATTTTCTGTTCTTTACATTAAGTGCTGATATAAAATTGTATTTTCTGTATCCTTTTATTTAAGTTGCCTTGTTAGTTAGTTAGTATGTATGAGCACGGGCACCCAACGCGAAGAAATAAAATTTAGTTCTAAATTTATTATTATATCCTGCCTACTCCTGCCGACTAATAAAATAAATGTGAATATCTGTAAGTTTTTTGAAGTGAATCTTCTTTATGCCCGGTTTACATTATTCCAGTCCAGCGATCGAATCCAGCGCTGGATTGCTTACTGGAAAAATGTAAACCGGCACTGGAATGCACTGAATCCAGTAAGCATTCCATTCCAGTAACTGCATTGGCGGTCTACTTTTGAATCCAGTGCGACCAATCCAGTGCAACTGGAATAATGTAGACGGCCAATCCAGTGCCATTCCAGTGCTGACACAGTAAACACGTTTTAGTTGTTTTACTGCGGCGAAGAAAAGATTTAAAAATGGTGAAGAAGTTATCTTAAGATCAAATTTTAAAGTTTGTCAGTTTATACAGAGAAAATCCTTGTTTATGAGAAAGAGTAACTTCTAATTTTATTTTCGCAGGTATAGCATCTCTGAACAATGTTTTGTTACGTTGAATATTAATTGAAACTAATGATAACAGTTCCTGAAAATTTTCTGCTGTCATTCTCAATGCCAGTTTATATTCAGTGGGATCTTCTAACTTCAGTTGCTGCAAAAGCATTACTGACCCTCCTTTTTGATTTTTTTCGCTGTTCCAATTTCTCACCCAAATCCGTTCCTTTTTTCTTTTTTCCTTATCAACCTCAATAATAACTTCTTGTAGCAAGAGTATGAAATCATTGTCACTGTAGTGTTCACACTTCAGCGGCTTCTAAATAACTGGAATAATGTAGACGTTACAGATCCAGCACTGGACTGGATTCTCGCTGGATCACTGGACTGGAATAATGTAAACTGGGCATTAGCGTCGTTCATCGATTTTTGGCAAGGGCAAAACTTATGGGTTTGCGACAGCGACATGCTAATGTGACCTGTGACGGAATAACTGTATTGTTGACTGTAGGAATTACTCCTGTCTCGTGGGTGTGTTTAGAAAAAAATAAACTCACTTGACACATCAGTCATTTTTCATAATTGTTACGATGTGAGATAATTACAATCTTTCGCAGACACAGAAAGTTAGAGATATAAAAAAAATACTGAATGTCTCTTTCTCGTGACTTTTATATATCGTTGCTTTTATAGACGTGAAAGTTTGATAAAGTAATTGTTAAGTTGTTACTTCATCAAGCATAAACAGTATTGGGTGAAATGGGGCCTATCGCTGAAAACCAGCGCTGTGGCTCTGTCTCGCACTCCCAGCATGATATGTGATTAAGCTGAGTTATAGCCGAAGAATGCTTTCCCTATATTCCCTTTACAGAAAAAGAGGGGTGTTATAAGTTTGACGTGTGTACTTGTGTGTTTGTGTACCTGTCTGTGGCATCATATCTCCTAAACGGTTGATCCGATCTTGATTTAGTATTTTTGTTTCATAGTTGACACTATCGGTAGTGTTATTAGCTATGTTTGACTTAGCGTTTTACTGCTTCAATCGGGGTATTTTCAAAGCAAAGGCACGATATCGTGTCATAATACGGGTTCGATAGATTCTTTAGATGTTTGTGATCGAAGTGTGTCTACTACTAGATAAACAGTGTAGATTAAAAAGTAAGAAAAAAGAAAAATAGTCGGGGTTTTGGAAATTTTCAATTTTATTTGTTATTTCTTTCTTTTCTTTCTAAAACTAGAGACTTTAATTTGGATTTACTTATAGCAGGCTTTTATTCAGGTGTAGTTTAATCATCTTTTTTTTTCTCTCTTTTTATCTCAAACGTAATACTGATATTCTGGCTGCATCCGGCAACTGCAAGCCGACAACAGTTGTGAAAGAGTTGGCTTCGATGATGAGGTTTTTATCCAGAACTATCAAGGATTCCGACCAAAAATCAGAGTAATGTTTCTAGGATGCTAAACGCTATGTAGAAAAAAAAAACAAAAAATGCCCAAAGAACATCATAAAAGTGCCGCGAATTCACTTTTCCTCACAAGATTCAATACTAAGAAAGCGGCAGCAGATTACCGGAATTTACACAATAAAGATACAGACAAAAAACAAAAGAAAGACCAGATACGAAATAAAGTAAAATAAAAGCCTTGAAAAGTACTTTAGAGAATGTGCAAAAACCGCTAACACTTGGTTCTCAAGAGAAATATAAGATTCTGAAGCGTTCTCACTCGGGGTTAAGACACGGGTAACGTGTGAGGAATATTTGGAACGGAGCCAAATATAATTGTGTCCATTTGTTTCATCGCTCGAACAATTTTTGTACCCGTATTGTCGGGATTTTAAGGTTCACAGTCAAAAGATAACGTTTAGTTTGTTGGTTGACGTTGGTTCCATTTCTTTTTTTACTACTGGCTTATAAAAAAAGAGGTAATCAATTCGACCCGTATTTAAGTAATATTATTGGATTTGCACAATACTCACATATGTGGGCATCTGTTCACGTGTGCCAAATTTCTAGTGTGTATGTTTGAATGTTTGATTGTTTACATGTTTGTATGTTTGCATGTTTGTATGTTTGTCCACGTATTTCGCCGAAACCGGTAAATGGATTGTGATAATTATTTTTATTGAATATTACAAGTTTCTTCAAAATCGTTTCAGCAGTTGTCAAGATATGGAACATTTAACTGAACTCTTAACGAATAACAGCACGATTGTGTAAATTGAGTTATTATGGGTATTTTTCGTCAGTTCTTTAGCTATCATTAATAATTTTTCACAAAAAATAAACCGACTTCTATTTATATTTGTGAAAAAGTGTTTATTTTTTCTGAATTATGTTTTCCCATGGCTTTGCTCGCACAAACACGCTACTCGTGGTCTGACTCATAAGAACCTTGCCTTTTTGGAAATAATCGGCAAAAGTTATAAGGTGTTCTTGAAATCTAAAAATAAATTTAAAAATTCTGTGCCACACCCGGCAGTAAGGAAATTACCAATTGACATTTGCGCTACCTCAGTTCGACGCCGACGGGGTCGCCTGCAACAAGTTTGATGAAAATAAGATCAATTAGCTTTCTTGCACAAAACAGATTTTGTTAGATATGTATAGGTATGTACAGGGCTACAGGGCAAGTCGACCTAGATCCTTAAAGAGGTTGTAGTTTCCTTCATTCCTGAGTGAATTGACTAAGAAACACCGTACCCCCGTTTTCAAGATATTGGACATTGTTTTTTTTTTTAATTACCGATTTCTGGCTTTTGTTTATATATTTATTTTTTTGGTTCTGAGCCTCTACCAAAACCAAAAAATAAAATAGGCCAATAGACACAAAAATAGTAAACACAAATAATTTTGAGAATTTATTTGTGTTTACGATTTTTGTGTATTCGATAAGTTGCTTTATTAATCTCAACGCTAAAACTGCAGTTAAGTGAACCAACTGGGTCGTAGTAGACGATTGATAGTTTTAAATGAAATAATAATTTATCGTCCAGAATATTTAAAAAAATATCTATGACAGTCATGCTGCAGATATGCTTAAAAATATCTATGTTTCATTGGCTATGTTGAGTTATGACAAGCAAGTGTATTATCAGAATTCTTAAAAACAAACTTTGTTGAATGGCACCCAGGTAGTAGTTAAATATAACGGTACTTGAGCGTCAAATTTATCATTTGGGTCAGAAAACAAAATAAAACAATCCAAGGACAAATCCAGGTACAAAATGACATTTATTATCTACTATTTTTACAGAAAGTCTACGATTATAATTCATATTCCACGTGTCCATCTCTGTTTCGCACACATACTCTCATTCTGTGTCTTAATCCACTTTTTACTACACCAGTTGCTTAACCCCTTCCTATTTCATTTGCCGCATCGATTATTCTCTGTCATAAAACATCAACAGATGTGATTGGATTAGGTTCGCTGTAAACCAATCTCTTCATGTGTCCCCACACATAAAAATCGATGGGGGTCAGGTCTGGACTTCTAGCTGGCCACGGCCTTAGTCCACCTCTTCCGACCCACTAATTAGGATAATTAGTGTCTAGCCATTCAAATATGTTGATGTTTTCTCAAACAGATAAGGCACGAGCATAGATCAGCACGTTTCCTAAAGGCGGGTTGGTGACTTGTATTGAGGAAGATTATTTAAAATTAGGATTTGTAAAATTTTGTGCGAAATTTTTACTTTGATGGAAGACTAGTCTATCGCTTTACTTACCAACTTTTTAAATACTGAATTCATGTGGGGCTAGCCATGGGAATGTAACCGCGGCGCGGGTTAAAAGCTCAACAGGTTAATCTTAACTAATATAACAAAAAGGTGAAACTGTATGTTTGTAAAAGTTACTCTTTGAAAATGCTTTCACTGATAGAAAGCTGCACTATTATTTCGTATTTTTTATCGCGGAACATTACACACTTTTTACGGGACAAGCCATGGCAGTGAATCCATGATATAAAGCTAGTTTATGCCTTCAACTGTTCCACTTCAGGGAAGAGGCCTCTTCTCATGCAGAGAAGGCACCAGCATTAATCACCAGGCTTGCTCAAGGCGGGTTGATGATATCTAAAAGACTGCAAAATATTTGATGAGAATTCACATCGCTGAATTTTGATTCGCTCTATTTCCCAAAGCAGCTTTTCTACCGAAAACATTTCATCCACCTACATACGAGTCCGTATCATAATGTATTTTACATAGTGGGAATGTATAAACGGATTATAGATATGCATCCTACGCAAATTTAGTACGCAGCCCACAGCTAGAGTACGAAATTAGACCTGGCAACACAAAAGCTTGCGTGTATAATGTTTCAGGAGTGTGTGTATGTGGGTAGAAATTAAACGATTGAATATTTGGATATTTCTTTACTCACGAAAAGTATGGATGGAATGCAACGGAATTACTTATTTAGTGCGTGCGTCTATAGCGGGTGGTGGTTGTGGGCGAAGTAGCGTCGCCGATCGCTGCGTATACGTACACGAATACAAGATTAATGTGTCAGCGTTCCTACAAGCTCATAACAACCAAAGATTCATGTTTTGGCGACCAAATAAATTAAATAAATATGAATGTATTTCCAAAGGGCAGAAATGCAAGGGTGAATAGTACATACACACTTTGGTACAATGAAACTGTAAAAACGTGGAAAAAAATAGTATAAAACAAATCGTCCCTGTATTTAAAGAAAAAAATAGTCACAAACCGATAAATCCCTTTTACTTGCAAGCAGTGGTGGCAAGCAGCAATTAATGGTGTCGCCATTAATTATAGCCCCACGGCTACCAAGTATAATCAGAAGAAAAACACTAGTTAAGTCTGCGCGGTTTCTTTGTATGGGATGGGGAATCTGTAAGCTAGTATTATATTATCTGTGGCCAATATTAATATTTATTTGGTATTCATGAGCGAGAAAATTTACATACTGTTTCAAATTATCGCATATTTACGTTTCCCTGTGCCAATTTGACTTCAAATCATTTAATTAAAATCATGCCGATGGTGTTGGATTGGTTTTTAGATCATTGGAGAATGATTTCTGGGTAACTATGGGTCACTTTATTTGCCTTGTCATTTATCTATTTGGATCCGCTGCCAGTCTAACCCGAAGCAGCCTCTGCTTCGGGTTAGACTGTACCAGTATTTTATCGGCATACTGATACCCACTGGTTTCACGACTTCTGACTACTCATAACGACTCTAAAAGACTGAGACCTCTCTGGGACCGACTCCGATAAGGGTTGCTTGGCTATGAAGATCGACCCGTGTGCCTGTTATTACCTAGCCTTAATAATATAAACATAAAAAACCGGCCAAACACGTGTCGGACTTCGCACATTTAGGGTTCCGTACCAAACCGCAAAATTAAGTTGGTTGCAATAGGAAATATCAGTCAAGAGCGTGTCAGACTTTCAAAGAAAAAATATGATTTATTAATATATTGGTATCTATTAGTAAAATATACGTTATAATAAATATTATCACCAAATTTCAAGTTCATAGGTCAAAGGGAAGTTAAAAAAATCATCCGAACACAAATTTGCAAAAAATAGCTGACTTTGATGGCTTCTCATTCCTTTGTTTGCCAATATAAAAAATACAGTATTTATCTACTCAATGAATTTTAAACAACGATACCCACTCGATGGAGAAGGGCAAAAAACATTTTTCTTTATGGGATCAACTCCGGAATTATTAATAAATATATTTAAGTAAGTATGTAGTATATCCAGATGTACTCGTTAAAGTTTTTTAACACTTCTCATGTTTGAAAGCGAGATTTTGCTCTTTTTTACTGCCTAACAATGCATCATCATTTATTAAACCTAATTGATACCTTTATACGCCAGCGTTTGCCATCGCAATATTATTTAAAAAAAAAAACAAAACAAAGATGGAAAAATTTCTTCAGCGGAATGAAACAAGTGTGTTCTTGAATCCAGATTATGTAGCACAATTTTCTCAACATTTGTGGTCGTGTTTTGTCTAGCTAGTATATCTACAATTATTATATTTGCCCCAGTTAAGGTACCTATGTTTACGTGGAAATTGTAACTTTTTTCTGGGATTACTTAGAGAAACTTGCCTCGTTAAACGAAGATTATGGTACGAGATCCCACCAGAAAAATCTGCAGTCATATTGTTTTTGATGAAACTTATTATTTATTAAAGATACTTGAAAGAAGAATATATTACAGGTGGCCTGCCTGACAATATCTAGACGAAATTATTTTTTTGATATTTTACCTGACTACGGCGAAGCCAAAAGGAAGGGTTATGATTTTAGAGTCTATGAATGTATGTATGTTTGTGTCTACGTATGTTCCTCCGTTGCGCCTACACTATTCATCCGATTTTGATGAATAAGTTGTCAATTGATTCATTATTATGGCCAGGGTAAAAAAAACCCGTAGTCGTGTTACAGTTAAAAAAACCGTATTAATTGTTACAATTTTTAAACTTTATGCTTATTTTAACTTTGCCCTACACTAAGAATTTATCCTGTATGCGGATACGATTGCAACACCAGCCAGCTTTCAGTTCGCCACAATTTACAGGTCAAAACTGGTATACTAGCAACGCATAGATTGCGGCTTACTGAGAAATGGCAACCTTTTTTGTTCCTATTTTCTACATTACTTTCTTTTAAACGACTTTGAATTTACTTGAAAAGCTTTTATAAAAACTATCAAACAGAAATTACAATTTCTTTAATTAAGGTTATTGCAGCTAGATATTGCCAGGTAATCCTGAAGTTATCTATTCAACTATACTATAGTATCATACAAGAAAATTAGGTTTTATCAAAAACAAAAATACCTGCAGATTTTAGCAGTGGGATCCTAGGCGATGTGAACTTGAAGGGAGCTTCGTAATAACAGGTATCAACAAGTGCCTCTACTTAACTAAATTAGGTAGGTGATTCGTTACTTATGGTTAGGAAAGAAGGCTTTAATCTGGTTTCAGCTTTTGTAATTTAAATGACTAATTAGGGGAATGATGATGTGGCTATAAAGATATGGCGACGAATAAACAAATATGGATAAAGAATACATTTTGCGTCAATCCCAAATAAATTGATAAAACGTCAAAACAATGACGACTAGATATCTACCTACGTAGGTATCATTTCAGTAAGACAAAAGTCATGTACGAACCGGGACTTACAGTTTAGTACGGCCGTTATTACAAATGCGTTCAGTGTGTCTATGTTTGTAACAATTGAGCCTGGATGGAGTAATAAGATACTTACGCTTCAAAGATCAGGGCCCTTAGCTTGCAGAAGACGATACCCAAGCTGTACGGATACTGATGCCAGTACACTGACAAATAGTTTGGGAGACCTGAAACAAGACACATACGATTTATTCAAAAGAAAAGAGACGTTTTTCAGCAGGAAAAAGGCTATTTTCTTACATTAAATAAATTAAATATTAAGCATGATACTAAATATCAAGCTTTTTGCGTATTCCTCTCACCCAAACCTTTCATTTCATTTCACCCGAATCATAGGTGCGAGTGCATCTTATTAATATTATAAATGTGAAAGATTGTATGGATGTGAGAGCAGTGGTGGCCCAGTGGTTACGGTCCCGTCTTACGAGTTGTGGGTCGTTGGTTCGAATCCGAGCCAGCGTTTTACTTTGTGTAATTTATTTCATCACCACTGCTCTCAAAACGGTGAAGGAAAACATCGTGAGGAAACCGGCATGTCCTAGAACCAAAAATTCTAAGACATGTGACATCTACCAATCCGCACTGGGCCCGCGTGGTAGATAATAGCCCAATCCCTCTATGAGAGGAGGCCGTGTCCCAGCAGTGGGAACATTAAAAAAAAAGGCTGATGATGTGATGATGTCATGTGGATGGATGTGTGTGTGGATGTACTACTTTGTTTGTTACTCAACCATGCCAGAACGACTGAACGGATCTGGATGAAATTTGGCACAGAGATAGATTTTAGTCTGGTATAGCACATAGTCTACTATTCCCCGTATAATGTCCCCTTGGGATGGTAAAACACTTTACATGCGGGCGAAGCCGCAAGCAGAAGCTAGTTATAAATAAATCAATTCGCCATCTTTGGGATTCCGCCATATTGGAATTACAATAATGCCATTTAATCCATTACTCATCATCCACCGTCCATTGCCATCCAAATCAAAATTGTTTGCAAAACAGCTCAATCCGCTAGGGATAACTGTTTTAAAGTTCAAGATTTGACCCCAACATAAATACTTACTAACTAACAAGGCAAGTTAAATAAAAGGTATAAAAATATATATATAAAAAATCGCGGTAGAGTATGTTTAGTTCTACTTGGAACTCCTAGATGAGATATGGTCGATTTTCTGGAACATGTCTAGCATACAACAACCAAATTACTGGTTGACCTAACCTTTCGTATAACAAGAAGTTTGTATTTAATTTTTGAAATCAAACAAAGAAAATGTTTCAAGGTTTTCAATTGAACTTTAAGGTTCCAAGGAACGAAAGGTACTTCAATGTGTTTCAGTAACGAAGTATAGGTTTATTACACAGAACACGGAAACGCCTTGCTAGCAGCGTCTATATAATCTACTTACATTTGCCAGTTTTATCGCCCGTGTGTCATTTACATTACTTTATCCCAAGAAAATAAAGAAAGACAATTGTGACACGCACAGAAAATACAGGCAAAAAATATGAAATAACGAAATTAAAAATACCTACCGAGGACCGAGGCCAAAAAGGCAATCTCAACAATAATGCTGCAACAAAATTATAATACATTATGCTGTGCTAAAAATATAAAAATACCTATCGTATTGCCTAATCCACGAGCAACTAAGTCTAACCGTAAGCCAAGTTCAATCCAAATCCGTTCAGCCTTTGAGGCGTGACTGATTAAAAATCAACCTAACAGCGAAACACCAGACTTTCGATATAATACGAGTATTAGTATGATAGGACAAATTTAACACAATTACACTATGATCAGTTGTTAGAATAGTCAACGCTTGACAAATTGGCACATTGTGTTTTGTTTGATTAGGAATCAAGAAACTGAGTGTAAAGCCATCATTTCTATACGAAATTTATGTTCTTAGTCCGAGAAAATCTTGACACGATTGCTTTGTTGGGAAATTGTCAACGGCACCGTTGACAATTTCCCAACAAAGCAATCGTCATCTAGCAGGTCGCCGAAAAATCGCTTAACTCTATGGTTTATCTTTATTACAAGTATGAACGATGCATTTACCATCATATGTTGTTATGGCACACCATGACGAGGTAAAACGCGATATGGAGCTATTTATATAACGTTATGGCTATTGCATCCAGTTTTGTTCGCACACTTTAGTACAGCATTAGGGAACGGCTCCGAAAACGCAATACATACGGAACTAGGTCGGGCAAACTCTTTTGTAACACGCGGTGTTTCACGAATACCGAATACAGTGACTTAAATGGAATATATGGGCGGGATGTTGATAATGCTTCCGGGATACAGACTTTTACCATTGAGCTATGTAGCTCATTTCAACTAGAAATAAAATATCGATAAATGTTTCCTCACACTAAAAATCAGGAGCAGAAGCAAATGAAAAAGCACCGCCTTTGTACCCATAGTATTAAGTTCTTGTAAAGAGATGTGTAACTTTTTGGTGTACAATAAAATATATTCTATTCTAAAAGCACATCCTATTTATAAAATTTCCACTTTTCATAAGTAACTCAGACGTTAACAGTTTCTACCATAAAACTTACCGCTTTGTAGCATTCTCTCTAACCTTCCAAAACAATCATTGATTTCGAGATGGAATTGAATGGTATGCTGGTCTTATAATATCCACAGCTGTAAAGACTGTCTAGATGATTTTGTAGGACAAGGTCTTTGCAGGTTATAAGGATTGCACAAGGATGCAGGATTCATCAATATGCTGAGACACTAAAGATTAGAACCCTACTTAAATATTGATTACACCAAGGGACACTAAGCTTTCCTTTGAAGCATCATGCGGGTTGATAAGTTGAAAAGATTCAAACGGCTCAATGTATTATTCATTTCAGATTCGTGAATCTGAAAAGAATGGGTAAGACACTGACACGGATGTGGAAATAAAAATGTAAGTAAACTTGCAAACTGTCTATTTTTGCCCGACTGCCGAAGGAGGGTAATGTGTTTAGTTTAGCAGTCTATGTATGTATGTTTGTTCCTATGTGGCGTTCGAGAGACCAAACAAGTTGGCCAATGTTGATGATTCTTATGTCAATCGATTCGTCTTAACCTTGCGAGTGAGACTGGCTACATTAAAATAGGAAAATGGCGGCTTTTGGGGACCATATTGTGGGGGTCCAATCTTTTCTTGCAATCCCATTGTGTAGGATATCAAAATAAAGGATGGGAGATGATTTCAAAAATGTATAACACTTATTATATGTTTAAAAGTAAAACTAAGCGAAAAAATAAATGTAAACTAAAAAATTATACCTAAATAAAAAAAGGAAGAAAATCATGCTATACGTGTGGTTTTGGTCAGCCAGCACGCAAATATGTATCCTCCGACTGCACAGCATGATTTTCTTCTTGTTTACGTCTTTTTAGTTCACTTCTTAAGCAGTCGGGTTTTTTTATAACTATTCCGATTATTTTCTTTTAAAATGGTTTACAGTAACATCATCATCTTTTTCCAACTATGTTGAGGTCGGCTTTCAAGGTGGAGCTCGTGGCTAAATAATAACAGCCGCACAGGTCGATCTTCAAGGTTAAGCAACGCTTGCCGAGGTCGATCAATATATGGGTGACCATCCATGACAGAGATTCCTCCATATTGAAGTCGGTTATTGACTAAGAAGACGCTTAAATACATGCATTCTTACTAACTTCTAACTCTGACACCTTTAAATTCGACCCACGTTCCTCCCTAAACGGAGCGTCACAAACAAAGCTCAACAAGTTTCAAAACAAATTTAAAGCCAGAGACAACTTTCTCTTGTCTTTATGAAATTAATCATGTTTTGTTTTAAACAAGTTGAGTCAACGCAACGATAAACGGCGAAAAGATAATAGATTAAAAACTTAAATGGAATGGAAATTACATTGAGAAAAAATAAAACTTTGATATTACAAACCACTAAAAGATGTCTTGCGAAAATGCATTGGCTATGTATAAAATATCAATGAAGGATAACATCGCGTCCATATTCCACGAAGGAGATAAACAGAGATGCATGGTAGATAATTTTTTTTTTTTTTTTTTTTTTGTTTTCTGGGGGAAACCTTCAAAAGGCGCCTGGACTTTTGGGGGAAAGACCAGGGAGTGTGGGATTTCTACCTCACTAAAACCACCCCGGTGATCACCATCAGCTCCGTTACCTCTTAAAAGACCACCCCGGAACCCCCTCTGTGCATCGCCTGCTAGGCGCATCCCTGGGGAGGCTGAAAGAAGTGCCTCCCCTGAGCCTCGCTGTGCACGGCAGCACGTGATCACTGTGCTGAGTCCCCAATCTGACCACCCGCGACCCCAGAGTTCCGCTTGCTTAGTACGCAGGCGGGGTTTCGGCGTTTTAGGCATCGAGGCGGTTGCCTCCCCGACGCCTTCTTCTTCGAGCGGGATCGGCCCTCTCACGATCCCGCTCGGCGGCCTCCTTCTGGGCCATCACAGTCTCACAAAAGGAGGCCATTTCCCTCCAATTCACTGTCTCTGCCAGCATGGCCCGCACAGCTGCTGGCAGAGACAGGTCTCGCCCGATCCTGGCGACCAAGACCTGCCGCTCAGAGGCCCATGCCGGGCACTCCTCGAGCGTGTGCTGTGCAGAATCAAAGTCGCCTCCACAATGGTGGCAATTTGCCGTGGTCTCTCGCCCAATCCTATTCAGGTACTCACCGAAGCAACCGTGTCCGGTCAGTACCTGGGTCAGCCTGTAGGAGATGCGCTCCTCTCTTTTCAGCCAGGCTTCGAAGTGCGGCAGGATGGCTTCGACAACGCGCTTGCACGAAAATTGCGGCTGCTGTTGCCGCTCTCGCCACCCCTCGAGCGCGTGTCGCCGTTCCTGCCGCCTCAGCCTTACTATAGTGATCCCCGGCACGCTGTCACCATTTCGACGGATGGCGCGAATCCGGTTATAAATCCTCGCATCCATATCCGCCAGAAGGTCAAGCGGAGGAAAGCGTGCCAGGAGAGTTGCCGCCTCAAACGATACGGTTCGGTATCCTCGTGCGACACGAATGGCCATTTTCCGCTGCAGGCTATTAATTTTAGTCCTGCAACGTCGGACACCTGACAGTCTGCTTGACCAAACAGGCGCCCCATAAAGGACCATCGATTGTACAACACCAGCATAGAGGCGGCGAACTTCTTCCCGAGGTCCTCCGAGGTTAGGCAGCAGTCTGTGCAAAGCACCCACTGCTTTTTCAACGCGGGGGACCAGTCGCTCAAAGTGCTCTTCGAAGCCCCAACGACCGTCCAAGGTTAGGCCAAGATACTTAATGTATCGACCCACCTGGACTTGCGCATCTCCAACTGTCACTGACGAGCTGGGTGGCTCTCTGCTCTTCGGCAGTTTATGGAACCACAGTGCCTCAGTTTTCTGAGGCGCTATCTCCAAACCCAGCTCGCGGATCGACGCCACGACTTTTGCCACCCCAAGCTCGGCAAGCTGGATGGTCTCATCAAAGGTATCCCCGCCGGCCAACACCAGGGTGTCGTCTGCATAGCAAACGATATTAACGCCGACGGGGAGTTCAACCCGCAGGACCACGTCGTATGCGAGATCCCACAAGGGAGGACCTAAAACCAACCCCTGTGGAACCCCACACGTGATCTCCCTCCGATGTACGCTACCATCCCGACCCACATAGCGAATGTGCCGGTCGCGTAGGTAAGCCCCGATGATGCACTGCAGGTAAGGGGGCACTCTGTGATGTACTAGTGCCGCCCTTATTGCATCCCAGGGCAGGGAGTTAAAAGCATTGACGATGTCCAAACTTACCGCCAACGCCACCCCATCCCGGGACACCACCTGTTCCGACAGCGAGCGGACGCGTAGGATTGCGTCCACTGTAGAACGCTGTTGCCGGAAACCATACTGGCAATCAGCCAGGTCGGGACCTACTCGCGACAGGTGCCCGACGAGTCTTTCGGCAATTATTCTTTCGAATAGCTTGGAAACCTCGTCGAGCAGGCAAATGGGACGGTATGCAGAGGGAGACTCCGAGTCTCTGCCTGCTTTCCTCAACAAGACCAATCCGGCCTCCTTCCATTCGGTGGGGTACACGCCCGCACGGAGGCAACTGTTAAACAGCTGTCTCAAGCGGTCCCCCAGAGGAGCAATAGCCAGAACCCATGCTCGGCCAGGGATGCCATCCGGGCCTGGCGCGGTGTTACGGGCCCCCATGCGACTAACGGCACGGTTCAGTTCACCTTCAGTCACCCCCAAGTCATCAGTCCAGTCCGAAGGGGTTAAGAGTGACGAGGGACTTTCCCTAGCTACTGGAAAGAGCGTGTTTACCACTCTTTCCAGCAGCCCTGGATCCATGGTTTCCGTAATGGGGGGGACCCATGGACGTAGTTTGGCCATGACCATCTTATAAGGTCGCCCCCATGGGTCCCTGTCCAGTCCCTTCAAAAGCTCCCTCCAGGATCTTGACTTTGCATCCGAAATGGCGTGTTGGAGCGCCATGGTCGCCTCGCATGGTAGATACCTACTCCCAAACTTTTCCAGATTTTTAAAGTTCCATTAAAATTTATATGACAAATGGTCAGGCTGTTGTAAATTCACTCAACCAAACATAGCAGTTTGCACACGTTATTCAATTTTGAATTTAAATATAATTTTGAACATTATATTTATATTATAGCTATTAGAAACCGTTTTTACTGTTTTTTTTTTTGTTACAGGCTCCTAACATAATCATGTTAAAAGATGTGTGAAAATAGTAGTTTATGCAAGGGTCATAATTATTATAGGGTTTATTAAAACACGAGTTTGGGTTTATCATAATAGTACCGTACGAGTGTTATCATACCTAATTATATGATATTGTCCGATCTCGTGTAAATGCGCTCATACACTGCTATACTACTACTGCTTGACAACGCACCGGGCCTAGACCCGGCGATGGACCCGTTTTGACACCGGGCTTTAAACGTAGTGTTACATACTCTTTTCCGGTCTTAGCTCCGGCGAAAAACAGTCTCGTGGGCATGAGCGCTAAGGCTGTGCAGCGCGCGCATCCATAGACAATGAGACTATTTTTATACATTAAGTTAATGAGCCCATACGCGCAATAAATTAAAAAGTAAAAGTTTATTTTATGATGCAGTTGTTTGAAATCGAAGGAAAATGTTTAACTTTAATGGTAAACACTTCGCCCAACTCGGGCATCGAAATCAGGACCTCATGCTCAGCAGTAGCTCTTGCGACCACTAGACCAATCTAACATAACATTACAAATAAAGAGAATATTATAAATCTGTAGAATCGAAAATATTTCCAAAAGGTTCCAGGGTGTTAAAGTATAACCAACAGAACCCATTTCCAGCATTTATGTTTTTTTTTGTTTTTCTGTTTAGTTGTGCACGCATCACTTAAAATGTACAATCCAATGAAGATAACTTTTAAACATAAAATTGTTCGTAACTTGAAGTAAGTTTTGTTTTTATCACAATCGGTTTACTCTATCAAAAGATATATGAATTTAAAGTGTTCAAGAAATAAATATCAAAACACGCGCAATTGGGTGTGGGTATGAGTAGGTACTAGGTAGGGTAGAGTAGGTACTAGGTAGGGTACAGGGACGGTTACCGTTACCAAAAAAATACCGGTAAAAATACCAAAACATTTCGTTCCGTTATGTTAAATATTTAACGTTAAAAATAACGTTATATCGCAGGATTTACCGGTATTTAAATAGCGATACTAATAGCGGTATTTCGCTAAAACTTAGCAACGTCTGGTGCGACGTTGCCAAACCGAAACGTGTGCCGCGCGCCACGCCGTGGTTTCTAAGCAGAGCGGCAACATACATATGAATACGAGACGGCTCGCGGTCACGCGTTTTATTTTAATAATCATAACAAACATCGCGTACGTTGGACTTACTTTTTAACCGACTTCCCAAAAAGGAGGAGGCTTTCGATTCGACTGTATTTTTTTTTGTATGTGTTGCCTCAGAACTTGTTACTGGATGAACCGATTCTGATGATTTTTTTTGCTTTAAGCTGGTGCTTGGCATGTGGTCCCGTTTAATTTTCATCAAGATTCGATGAAGAACTTCGGAGATATACATCAGAACTCTTCAATAAATGACTGCAAATCACTCGAGATAGCGGCAATCGCATTTCTGTTTATTGTTTACACCATTTCAAAACATAACATCACGATCACACTAGCACGCTCTAAAAGGGTAAGGAGGTGAAAACAGTTCACTTTGGTATAGTCTTATTCCACCGGTTTTGTTTAAGTTTCGTGTTATTGGGTTAATCTATTCTGGCTTCACTTTGGGCATTATTGGTACCTAGCCTATATAACTGGTCCTCTATGTACCACTACTAAAAAGTGATAAATAAAAAAAAAATACTAAAAAAACAACCGACTTCCAAATAAAAACACTACAAAGTGAAAAATAACATAAATTTCGGAAGTCGGTGTCAAAAAACGAAGAAATGAAAACAAGAACACCGACTTCCGAAATTGATTTTATTTTTCACTTTGTAGTGTTTTTATTTGGAAGTCGGTTGTTTTTTTGTAAGAAGTTTTTTTTTACTGTCTTTATTTATTAACAAGTTGTTTGTGATAAATATTATTATGGGCAGAAAGAAGTGCAACAAAGTGTACCGATATTTCAAAGACGTATCGCTGGCTGCAGAGTGTCATTAAGCACTAGTCTATTTGATATATTAAATCAGATGCCTTATTAAAAAACTTACCACCATGATGGCATTTTGGGGGCTGAGTCACCCGCGTCCGTAGGTGAGTACCCCTTTTTTACCCTACCGTGGTACCCGGGTGGTGCTAATCAGGTGACACTAAACGGTGGTAGGTTTCGGCCGAAGGCTTACGACCACCCACCGAGCAAAGACGTACCGCCAAGCGGCCTAGCTGTGTTCCGGTATGATGCCCGGTGTAGCCCCAAGAGGGGTTGGGTCGAGATAGTTGTTTCACTGCAAGCAGACAAGCTTGACTTGCGTTGATATGGGCCTATCGGGAGACTAGTCGCGGAGGGAAGCGGGATCCGAGGCACGGTGCGACGCTGGCCGCAGGTAGTTGGGGCCCAAGTAATGTGCCAGCCACACACGTAAGGCTTTCCCGCCAAATGTCTGAAAATTCCGGAGTGCGCAATCCCATCTTGCTGGATGGCGACCAGACGAGAGTGCCCGATGGACATTCCCGGAGGGGCTCGGGCGTCCCCGCAGTCTCCAGACTAGTCCCCCAATGATGGCATCCTATCTGCGCGTGTCTGAAGGTTGCCAGCTTTTAACCTCATTTCACTTCCTTCTCCTCACTTTCCTTCACTCACAGCAGTAATGCCAAGGAACAAAAAGAGAACAGCTGAACAGCAGCAGCACTCACTCTCAAATAAGGTGCACATCAGCAACATCCGAGGTCTGCACTCGAACCTTGTCGCAGTCCATCACCACCTTGAGTGAGGCTGAGGAACCAGCATTTTTATTCCTTACGGAGACACAGATCGGATGTGCGTCGAACGTGGCGTACCTATCTTACCCAGGATTTATCCTGGAGCACAAATTCAAGCCACGCGCGGGTGTATGCATGTACGCCCGTGACGACATCTGCTATCGGCGTCTCCGTGACCTTGAAGATTCAAACTACTCAGTGCTATAGGCCCTGGTGGACACAGTTCTGGATAAGATTATCTATGCCTGTGTCTACCAATCACATAGCAGTGATCTGGAGACAACCAGCTAGCAGATCTGGCCCAGCAACGGTGCCCTTCCGCCCAATTAGTTTTACTGGGGGACTTTAATGCCCACCATCAGGAGTGGCGAAAGATTTCGCATCTCTCGTCGATCATGGTTAGTGCACTGGTACGGGAAGTACCAGTGCACTAACCATGCTCGACGAGAGATGCGAAATCTTTCGTTAGCGCTAAATCTCACCCAACTGGAGCCCCCTGGCTACGAGGGTGCCAGATATTGATTTACATACGGCCAATTGCCTGGACCTTCTGCTGACAACAGATCCAGACCGATACTCAGTGGCGATATCATCACCTTTGGGTAGTTCCGACCACTGTCTGGTGAAGTCTGTATCAGTCTACTCCCCGCCCGATTCCAGCCCGAGGGGCACCCGGCGGGTTTGGCGGTACAGGTCAGCAGATTGGGATGGGATGCGATCTTTCTTCGAGTGCTATCCTTGGCAGCCCACTTTCTTCTCTTCGGAAGATCCATCGTCATGCACTGACGCCGTGACTGATGTGTTGCACCAGGGGATGGAGTACTACATTCCATTCTCTGACGTAGCGCTGTCCGGAGTTGACTGCCCATGGTTTGGTGCCGAGTGAAACCGTGGAAATGCGGTTAAACAAAAGGCTTACCTGGTATGGAACGACGCTCGAGTGCACAAGGCAAATGACGTAACTCAGAAGAAGAGAGCCTTCAACAGGGCTGCCAAGTCCTGCAAAAAGAAGATGCGAAGGGCACGTTTTGACTATATTAGTAGAATCGGGAACAAACTAGCTTCATACCCTGCTGGTAGCAAAGCGTTTTGGTCCCTGGCTAAGTCGGTTGAATCAAACTTCTGTCGCCCTTCACTACCACCACTCCGTCGAGGACAAGGCAAACTTGTTTGCATCCCTTTTTGTGCCCCTCCGTCTCCTGGTGGATGAGGGATGAGTATGTCGGACATTCGCATCCATCAGAGGGAGGTCTGTAGGGTGTTGCGTAACCTTGACGTGAACTAAGCAAGTGGCCCCGACGGCATACCGGCAATTGTATTAAAAACTTGTGCGCCTGAATTGTCTCCGATCCTGACAAGCCTATATCGCCTTTCGATAGTGACTGGAAAGGTGCCGAAGGCTTGGAAGCAAGCTAACCTTCAGCCCGTGCCCAAGAAGGGTAGTCGGGCTGACCCGGCCAACTACAGACCCATCTCGGTAACGTCCGTCCTCTGTAAGAGTATGGCACGTGTGCTAAACAATAAGCTCCTGGCATACCAAAAAGGCAACGACATCCTCAGTTACCGCCAATACGGCTGCCGCCGAAATCGGTCAACTGGGGATCTTGGGGGAGTGAGGCCATCGAGTTGCATGGGGAAGCGCTTTTGACATCTCGAAGGCTTTTGACAGGGTCTGGCATGAGAGCCTTATTGGTAACCTTCCTTCCTTAGGTCTGCCTAGTAGTTAGTTCCGTTCAGTTATATATTAACGCCAGAGTCCCTCAGGGGTCGGTGCTCTCGGCTACACTGTTTTTGCTGCACATCTATGAACTGCTAAAACCCAGAACCTTTGGGTACGCAGACTACAGCACGGTTGCTGAGAGATAAGTGTCCGGCGCACGGGCTACTAGGCCTGTGATCCGGTCTCTCTGGGAAGCCATGGTTGAGCGCTTGACAGACAGGTTTCTTTGGAGGAAGTCTCCGAATAGGGTGATGCCAATCTAGTCAGTTTTAATGTTGCTAAGACCCAGAGGCGTGTCTTTTCTCCGCAAAAAAGAGCCTATTCCATCCGGCTCCATCTTTTCGTCGTGTAACCGTGCCTATAACGGACCATCTCGACCTTCTTGGTGTTACGTTAACATCGACCCTTAATTTTGGTTAATTAATTTCGTCTTCTTTTCGTGGGAGTTATGGCCACCTCTGGTGTCAGAGTTAATTAAGCCGCCTCTGGGAATCCCCACAGGCCTCCGCTATTTCAGACTTACGCTCCATTGGTGTAATTGCTGCAAGGCGTTCCAGTGCGAGGATAAACTAATACATAAATAAATCTATACACAAAATATTATAAAGCTGAAGAGTTTGTTTGTTTGTTTGTTTGAACGCGCTTATCTCAGGAACGAACTGGTTGGAATTGAAAAAGTCTTCATGTGTTGGATAGTCCATTTATCCAGGAAGGTTATAGACTATATAACAATAGGCTACGACAAATAGGAGCGGAGCATAAATCAAAAATGTTGCAAAAACGGGCAAAAATATTCCTTTTTGAGAGCTTTGGTTGAGTGCGCTGCGTAAACGGTTTAAGTTACGCAACAATAATTAATTAAGGTTAGGGTAGGATAGGTAGGTAGGGTAGGGTAGGGTAGGGTAGGTAGGATAGGTAGGGTAGGGTAGGGTAGGTAAGGTAGGTAGGGTAGCTAGGGTAGGGTAGGTAGGGTAGATAGGTAGCCAGTTGACGGGAGCGAAGCCGCGTGCGACAGCTAGTTAACTATATAAGGATATATTTGGTACATTAATTGATGCAAAGGCTCAGTTGGCTGCAAAAAAGATGGGGATCCTTGCAAAGGTGAGAGGATACATCACGCCTGAACAGCTGCTCAAATTGTATAAAGAGCAAGTTCGGACATGCATGGAGTACTACTCTCACCTCTGGGAAGGATCTGCCAAATATCAACTCAATACACTTGAGTCGATTGACTCGTGGTCGCCTCAAAGCTCCAGAGCCTTGAACATCGACGCCAAGTGGCCAGTCTTTAGGTTTTTTATCGGTTACATTTCAGGAGTGTGCGATGGAACTGCACAATCTGATACCTCCTAACCCTTTCCATCGCTGGACAACAAGACGTACGGCAATGCGTCACCGATACATGGTGGACATCCCACCCATACGTACAAAGCGTTTTGCGAATACTTTCATTGTGCGCACAGCTTAGGAGGGAATTCCCTGCCGGAGTCTTTTTCTTTCTTTTTCCTGATATCTACAACCTTGGGGTCTTTAAGTCAAGAGTGAATAGGTTACTTCTAGGCTTCACCGTCGATCACATCATCACTTACCATCAGGCGAGATAGTGGTCAAACGCGAGCCTATCGATAAATAAATAAATAAAAAACCATGATGGCAATCTTCATCAAATGGTGATTCCAATTGTGTTTGCGCTTGTGATTCAAGAATCATTACAGCAAAAGAAAATTTTGTCAGTGCTATGTCCAGTAGTAGGTACAGTCGGTCGACCAGGACACGTCTTTGGATGCACTATGAAAACCGCTCTTACTACGTAAATATAGCGCAGTCAAGATCGAAGTGTATACAGAGACGTGTGGTCAATTGTTCATGTCTATACCTATATGTTTACTGGCCGATGTTTTATTCAAAAAATTAATTAATAAAAATTAAACTACGGTTCTTGTTCTCTTTTTAATAATATTATACATAAACACCTTCCTCTTGAATCACTATCTATTAAAAAACCATATCAAAATCCGTTGCGTAGTTTTAAAGATCTAAGCATACATAGGGACAGACAGCGCGGGCAGCGACTTTGTTTTATACTATGTAAGGATACGTCGCGGGATGCAGCACAGTAACAATATTTTATACACGCTGAAACTAGTCGTACTCACACCAAAATATGCTGGTCTAACCACCTTCATTGTTAGAAAAAGATAAGCGTATAAATTACCGGTATAACAATTGCAATTTTTACCGGTACTAATACTGGTAATTAGATAACGTTAACTGACTTATGGGTATCGTTATTAATATCGTTACTTTTTTATCGTTAACGTAACGGTAAATGGTAACGTTATAAAAAAAATAACGGTAATTCGGTCCCTGGTAGGGTAGGTAGTCAACGAGAGCAAAGCCGCGTGCACAGCAGAGATAAAATAGAACGTTTGTTTATTTTTATGTTTGGTAATGCTTGGAAATAGTGAATTGTGTCGATTACGGCCAGAGAATCATCGTACAAACACATCATGATATTACAATTTTGTTTTACGTACAAAATAACTCATTTTATATTATTTGCAAAGAAAAGTATATTAAATAAAATAAAAAAAACCCGACTGCATATGAAGCTAACTAAAAATATGCAAAAATCATTCATACACTCAGAATGATATTTTCTGAGTGCAAATATTTGCGATGTTATTGAAAATGCTAAAATCGCTGCCTATAATATTGAAAAGTTCCCTCGATTTCCATGGGATCCCACTATCAGTCTCTGATTTTGTGACAATGGGACCACACCTCGATACTACATCCTATCAAACAAAAAAATCATTTTGCAAATCCGTCTATATATGACGGTATTTTTTCCGAGCATACATAAAAAAAATTGAAACATCCGAATTGAGATCCTGCTCCTTTTTGGGAAGTCGGTTAAAAATAAAATACGATGATGCATTAAAATAAAATAAAAAATATTTAAGTTATTATATTTTATATCCGATGCACTTCGAAAATAATATTACGAAGTGCTTTAAGCACTTCGTAATATTTTTTCATCAAAGTTACTGAAAAGTATTGTCATTAAACATGCGGGTAATAAAAAAGAATGCGTTTTGAAAATTCAAATTTGTGAACATGTTTATTTGCTTTATTAATTATTTGTCATGTTCAATTTACGATAAATAGGTTTTTAATTTTGAAGTAATGGTTAAAATTAATTAGCATTAATCATTAAAACCTACTAATAAAGCTATTATTTTATGTGGTTCAAAGTGTCTGTCGTTAAGTTGATACAAACACACTGTTACAAAAGTAAAAGTAGCTTGTTTATCCAAAAGTGACTTCGGTATCAGTCGTTCCTAATTAAATGACCACAACTGTATGCATGAGCTCCTCATCAATGAAAAGATCGACAGGCAAATATGGGATGTCAAAAGATAGGGCGGCAAGCCACGGTACAAATCCAATTGAAATCATGGAGTCAGCCAGGACCAACATAAAAAGCAAAACATTTATGGCTATCGATCGCGGCCACTCGTGCTTGGTGTGTCAGTATATGCTGGACTTTCTGCTCTTAATACTTATGTAGGTGAACTATATAGAAATAGCCACTTTACAAACATACTCTAAATTATTTATGTACCTAAAAATCCCTCTCAAATACCAGCTTTTGCCAGAGTAACACTGTTTGTCCGTTTATTATGAAAAAAAATGTGATCTATATAGAAGACACGAGAGATAAAACAAAACAAAAACGACTCCGTTTTGACTACATGGTTGGCGCAATGGTTGAGCGATCGGCTGCTGCTCTGCGTGTCGCGGGTTTGTTTTGCCGTACGGAACAAATATTTGTACGGCCTACACATAGTTGTTCCGGGGCAACGGTTTTTTAAAAGAAATAATGAAAATAAAACTTAACAAAAGAACCCCGTGCGACCAAAAAGGCTCCTATCTCAGCATGTGTGCATGCATGCTATATTAAAAAGGAAAGTCTTTTTGTCTAAAGTTTACGACTGAACGGGCTTTAATATAAATTGGCAAACAGATGACACAGGTAGACCATGTCCCGAATAAGGACATATAGGACACTAAAAAGTATCCCGGATGTACATTCCTTTTTGAAATGATTTCCGACTTTTATACGAGCAAAGCCGCTGGCAGAAGTTAGTCGAAAATGAATAAACCCTTGGAAAGGTAAAGAAGAAAAGAAAATTTTGATAGAATAGTTTTAATCAGCAGTTTTTTACTTAGCTAAAATATAGATTTCAGGTCACGTATCGTTTCGGATACGGATATATATGTATGTTGAATCTAAAACAAGTTACTAGGAACATGCAACTTTCAGTACAGAACAGCTCCAGTGTTCTTTAGCAGTTATTCATAGTAAAACCTTGCATTATTTAAAACATAGTAATAGAATAGATCACGTGCCTAGATACAAACTGATAATAATAATCATGTACAAGCGCGTATAAAAAGGGAAAAGAAGAAGAACCAATTGGGCATTAAAAAATTCATCCATATCGTTGATAAGGGGAAAGGTGTCCAGAATACTGGCAAAATTTCCACGTTGAATGGCAAAGCTGATTCTCTGGGCGAAAAGCCCAGCCCTCTGGTCGAGTGAACAGTCGACTGTTTTCTGATGTCCCGAAAAATGCGATGAGCACTCAGACCTCCTCACATAGGAGCACTCAGACCTCCTTCAACCCCAAACTGCTCAAACATATAACTCTCAATAAGGTTGTTCATATCTGCGCCATTTGAGATTTTTTGCACCAGCCTACAGCCCACCGTGCTAATAAGATGAGACAGCAGTTACAGTCACCGTCACGAGAAACTATAAATTTTGTGAATAAAGAATTCTACTAAGTTACGTAATGACAATTCAGTAAACTTTTGGTACTTCTACCACAAAAAATTAGACGACGGCGCTTTAAATCGCTAAAATATAACCCGACCAAGTCATATTGCTCGTTACTTTCGTATTACACGTATGTTACTTTGAGATGATTGAACAATGACGAATCAGGACTTAAATTAGAGCATTTGAAAGTGAGTTATATACGAAAGAAATTCCATTAATTGTCTACGTCTGGATCACCACGGACAAAAAAACATTGTAAATGATAGTTATTTGATATTTTCGATAACTTTCATAAGCTTAGTGTTGCCATTTTACACTTATTCTGCCAAGTGACAAGTAGTGACTGTAGTAAGTATATCATTCTTGTATTTGTTATTAGGTATAATAAAACGGAGTAAATTAATTAAAAATACAGTTTATGTCTTAAGTGTAGGTGTTCCTTGCAGGTAGGTAAGAATACTGTAGTGCTGTAGAAATAAATGAATTACCTACTTACTTTCATACATTACATTAATGATAGCCAAAAATACTAGTAAACAAGTCTAAAAAAATATATAGCTTGGTTGTTGGTGATGACCTTTTGATGCGATATTGCCCTTTTACTTCCACAAATAAATATATTACCTATTTAAGACATTGTTAAACGTTGCCCACTCATAACCTACAAAAGTTTATGACTGAATACCTATTATTCTCGGCGTTCTCGAACAAAAATTCTTGCACAAACTAATTCAGAACGTGACCCTGAGTTAAACCAGATATTTTTAAAGACGTAGGAATTTAATCGCAGCTAAAACAATGTATAGGCTTCTGCCATTGTTCTTTGGGATTATTTGTTTTTGATTGAATTATTGCTACGTAACTTAGTAAAATTCTTTATTTACATTATTTATAGCTTCTCGTGACGGCGAATTTAGTTACCTAGTTGTAAAAGAACTTAAATTGCCAATCTAACCTATTAAAATCATCATCTTATCAACTGTAATTATTTCTATTATATAATTGACGTTATATGTCAATTTGATAAATTCACATCAAAACCGCCAGTCGTAAATTTGATGAAAATTTCACCATCTCAAAGACAATTTAATTAGGTATCTACATTCTGATCTAAGGCTTTTTAAAGCTTTTGCGGGGTGTATCATCTTTTTAACACCACACTTCTCCGTTTTGTATTTTTGTTCGAAAAACATCTTGGCATCTATTTAAACATTCATTTAATTCAAATTGGCCCATCCACCATCCCACCATCCCACCTTGGCCCAGTTTTGTTTGTACTATTTGTTGATGACATAACAAATCATATCAAGCACTGTCAAACAATGTTGTTTGCAGATGACTTAAAGATTTACAAAAAAATCACTGGGCCTGAAGACATCACGCTTATTCAAAGCGATTTAACAAACGTCGAAAATTGGTGCAAAACCAACAATATGACCCTAAACCCCCAAAAATGCTTTCACATCCGTTTCTCTAGAAAAAAGTCATCATTCCCAACTACCTACACACTATGCGACACCTCGTTGGCAAAGGTTGGAGAAATCCGGGATCTAGAGGTTCTGGTGGATGATGGGCTCTCCTTCAAGCCACACATCAACTACGTGGTAAAGAAGTCTGCACAGATGCTGGGTTTTGTTAAACGCAACACAAGAGGCTTCCAACAACCAAAAACCAAAATAGTTTTGTTTAACACCCTAGTGCGAAGTCGGTTGGAATACGCCAGTGTCGCCTGGAACCCACTCTACGCTGTTCGTTCGCAAAGACTTGAAAAATTCAAAGAGCTTTCACTAAACATCTTGCATTTATATCTAGGGGAATTAGTCATCGCTGTCCATATGTACAGCGCCTACACTTTTTCAAAATAAAGACACTGCGTGACCGTCGCCGTACGCGTGATCTAATTTTCCTTTACAAAGTAGCAAACGGGTTCATTAAGTGCAGTGATTTAGTAGAATGTATCCAATATTCAGTCCCTTCAAAACTGCCAAGACATCCCATCACAAAATTACTCCATATTCCTCAACGCTCCACTTCTCCGCATGTGTAGAAGCTATAACAGTTTTTGTACAACACCAGATACTGACTTACACGGTGTTTCACTGAATAAGTTTAGAAGAGCAATCTCGGAGGTACAGGAGTGCGCAAATACTTCAACTTAGTCTTATTACGAACATAAACATCCTACTTCGTTTTCTTTTTTTTTATTATGTGCGTTTTTCATTTTGTGTTTTTATTTTTACTTTGTTTTTTTTTTTAAATTTAGATTAATATAATATTTTAAATAATTTAGTGTTTCTGACCATATGGTGTAAGCTGCGTATACCTGTAATAGGCATACATACCAGCACCTTTATTTTTCTTTGTTTACTACAAACTGTTTTGTATGTAATGCTGTTGGTGTACCTTATAATAAATAAATAAATAAAATAAAGCTAATGAAAATATTAGCATATCAAGGGCACAGACTTTCGCAAAAAGGTGTCAACACTATACTAGGGTTTAACGCGTTAAAAGCTAAGACTAACAAGGGTATCCAGGCTAAATGGATCACATTTAGGGTGTCCACCTTTTTTTGAAGAAAAGTTATATATTTATCATATTATTGAAAAAAGTACACATTGATTTTAATCGTTTATTTTAACTCCACGTATTGGTTTGATTACATATTTTCCTTTCATACAAACAAAATAGGAGTCACTTTGTCGCCTTATGCAGAACAATTAGGGCAATATGAGGATGTACGAGAATGCTAGAGCAAACGCAGCGAGCCCGAAACCATTGGCACCCCTCCAAACTACATCTTACTAATGATTTTTTGCCTTGTATGAGAAATTATTTGAAAAAATTAAGTATAAAAATAAGGTACTTTTTGTTCTATTTCTTTCTTTCTTCTCTGATTCATCATCATCACCAGGCTTTTAATGTTTCCACTGCTGGGACACAGGTCTCCTCTCAGTCATTATTTTTCTTAACCCTATTCATCTCTAGGGTGCTAAAACTTGAGTAAGGCCTAAGTGATTAGCATCTACACTGAATTTTAAGTGAGCACCAAAACAAGAAATACGAGTCATCTGCATGTTGGTGGTACAATTTGTATACGTTTGAGGTACCTTAGAGTGATTTTCGTAGCGTTGTATCACCAGTGGCACACCCAGAATCCAAAAAACACTAGTTTGCTTCTGCAAAAAATTTATAAAATATTCTATATTATAGATACAGATTTAAGAAAAAAAAATCCTCCTCTACGAAATATAATTAGTATACAACACATATAATTATGTCCCTTATTAAAAGATTGTGTCGTAACATGTATAAGTGTATTTAAGTATCAAAATAGGCTAAAAACGCAATTCTAAGCACCAAAATAAAATAAAACTTGGACCTCTCCTTTGGTTAAACTCTCCGAGGATAGCCAACGCCAGTTGCACATGCTGGGTGTAAAGAATATTACATACCTACATACAAGATACGCGCTAATAATATAAAAATAATCCTTTCCTTGCAGTCGGGTAAAAAGATGAGAATGTTCCTGTTATGTTTCTGTCTTCAGAGGGCGCAAATCACCTTAGTGAGAGGGACATTTGTTTTTGCTTCGTCCAATTTCAAGTTCCAAAGAAGAGATGAAAAATTACTGTGAAATGTTCCATGAATCCCCTGAGTGCTGTTGACACGTATTCTTTATTCAATCTCGTCAGAAATTCAAAGAGGAACCAAAGAGGAGGAGGATCCAAAGAGTGCTAGCAAAAAAGTAATGTTTAATCGTCAACGATTAGTTTGCTGTGGCCATCGAAATTATCTTAGCTTACTGACATGAGCGACGGCAGTGCAAAGAGGTGCATTTTCACAACGCATCTTTTTTTTTAGCTTTTATACAGGCTCATGCTTACGCTAACACGGGGAAATGGTGCAGTTATGTGGGACTCCAACCCACTTAAACTCCATGGTGTCCTCCTGTGCGGCTTATGGCGGGCACACAGACTTTGAAAGTTATTTTTCATTTCTCATACTCGGAAAGTAGTGTTTATTTGATCCGAGTAGCGGGTGGAAGATGCTGCCTCCCGCCTTTGGGCGGGTAAGACTCATAGTAATTGCTTCCCTCCCTAGGGTGGGAATAAATTTTAAAATAGAACTAAATTTGGTTAGGCAGTTGGCTGTAAAAAATCTAACATAATTAAGAAAAAAATGCTGCGGTCTTATGAGTGTATAAAAGAATGTATAAACGGTCAGATAGAATTTAAAAAAAAAACAAAGCGCCTCCGCCCGCGGCAGTGACGCGGTGTGTTTCATAGTTAAAATATTAAAATATACTATATAATTTGGCGGGATACTAACTCTGTAAGCTGTATCGAAATCTCGGATTAAGACTAATTGGTTTAGTTTACTGATTATTGAATGGGGTTCTACAATAGGTCAATAGCTTGATCGGTTATTACCACGATGTGGATAAATATATATAGAAAAAGACGTAGCCGGGTGGCGGAACGCAAGCGCAAAGCAAAATGCAATTCAGCAATCACTACAATTGAAAAAGTACTTACTTATCCTGACTAACCAACGTGTACTTATAATTAAAACCAAACCAGCTAGATCAGCCTGTTCAATAATTGTGTAATCATCCCGTAACATAAAGAAACACCAATCACGATACATTTAAAAAACAATTCTGCTATAAAATAATCTAGCCTTAATTAAACAAATTTTAATTTACGTTTTATGGTTAAACTCAGTCACATAAGATTTTCAAGTCAATTCAAAGTTATTTGAAAGAAAGTGATGTAGAAAATAGAAAAAAGAAGTTTGCTAGGTCTCAGTTAACCACAATCTATGGGTTAACATAATATTACCTGTTTGAACCAGGAGACCCATAAATTGCGGCTAACTGAGAGTTAGCTGGCTAATGTAGCAAACTCACCCGCGATACACACACACAGCAGAAATTTCTAGTGTACGGCAAAGATTAAAAAAGACAAAATGTCAATTGCGGCTAGATATTAGCAGGCAACTCTGTTGTTATCTACCTACTCTTATATCATGTCATCATCATCACCATCCGCCTTTTTAATGTTCCTACTGTTGGGACTCAGGCCTCCTCTGGGCCTTGGGGAGGGAATGGGCCGTAATCCACCTCGCGGGAACAATGCACTAGCACGACGATACTATGTTGCCCAAAGCTTCCACATTTACAACCGAATAAACAAGATTCTAGCAATATACAAACTAACTGCGCATAGTGTCAAACAGAAACTTAAGTCATGGCTAATGTCTCTGAGATACGAAGAAACTGAGCAGATTTTAATAACGCTCTTGTGACACCAGTCCTTTCCTCAGTACATACAATTGATGTAGGTACACACCACACATACACAACACACGCACACACACACTCACTATTACAGTTTATTACTAACAAACCTTTTTGTTTTTCTGTGTTTCTCTTTCCAACTTTGGTTTTAATTTCATTTTGATATTTATTGCATAAGATTGAACTGTATTTGTTACCGGGAGAGGGCACTGGCTCCTGTAACACAGGTTAATCACCTAACACAGGAGTCAGGGACTTCACTAAATTGTATTCTTTTTCTTATGTAAATAAAGATATTATAAAAAAAAATGCGGGTTGGTGGATGTCACATGTATTCGATTTTTTAGATCTAGGACATCGGATCGGTTTCCTTACGATGTTTTCCTTAACCGTTTTGAGATCACTAGATCAGTTTTGAGAGACATATTATCTCAAATAGCTTTCATGAAAATTAAGTTTAATCAAAACAAACTACAAATACTTTGACAACAGATTTTTGCGGTGGGATCTCCTATTATTATCAATAAGCAATGGAAAGTGAACACAGTTATAAAGGGTATGATTAATTGGGCTATAAATAATTGAGCTAATAACTGGCTTTGTTGAAAGTGATTTAGATGAAGCTTTAATAATAAAATTGGACAGTTCAATGATAAGTTTGTTAGAAGTAAATAATGTTTCTGCATTCAAAACAGTAAACGAAAACATCGTGATGAAACCGCCATGACCTAGAACTAAAACTTTGAAGACATGAGACATCTATCCCGCAATGTGCCCACGTGGTGGTTTACAGCTCTCTGCCTTTCACAGGGAGGAGGCCTGGTTCATCATCATCATCAAATCAGCCAAATGACGTCCACTGCTGGACATAGGGCTCCCACAAACGTCGCCACATTGAACGGTCCCGTGCGTCTCGCATCTTCACCAGGTCATCGGTCTACCTAGTGGGATGCCTTCAAACGCAATGTCTGCCGATTCGCGGTCGGCACTCAAGATATTTTCTGCCGCATTGGCCATCCGTTCTGCGAGCAATGTGCCCTGCTCACTGCAACTTAAAATTGGCAATTCTTCGGGCTATGTCGGTAACCCTGGTTCTCTTGCGGATCTACATTTCTGACTCGATCACGTAAGGAAGCATGTTTAAAGGAATTTTAAAGATTGTTTTATACTAATTTGGTACTAAGATATAATAAACTTAATCAGTAAATTTAAATAGTTAGTTATTACTACTATATTAATTTTATTTTTAAAAGGGGATGATGTGTAGAAACGGAACGCACCGGCCAATGTCAAATGTCAATGTCATTGTAACCATATAACTTATTACGTTCAAAGACCTTATACTTCGTAGTAAGAAGTATAAGGTCTTTGATTACGTTAGCCGGGGACTCTGACACACATCAAGGAGACATAGTTTTGAGATCGTATTGAAATTAATATGAAAACCTTTGACAATTACTTAAATAAAACCACTGAAGACCTCAAACTCTTTTAAGCAAACATTGCATATACAATCTATCCAGACGTGTTGTAATGAAACTTTAAGGTCGTAAAATACGCCAATTTTTATCGATAAAACATCCCACATAAGGAGTGTAATACCAAATTGGAAATTAAGAATTTAAAGTTGAATAATTGTCAAAGTCTACCCTTGTTAAACTAAGGCTTATAGGTAGAGAAGAATAAAGTTTGGTTTCAGATGTTCATAACCTCGATTTTTCATTTAGAAACCAGCCCCTTGGCAGCGAATACAGTACGTTTCGTCTTAACCTTGCAAGTGCCACTACATTAAAATTGGAAAATAGAAAATGGCGGCTTTTGGGCGCCATACTGTGGGGGCCCAATTTTATTTTTCTCTTCGTGTGGTATATCAAAATAAAGGGTTTTAAGAGGTCATTTAAAAAATATATATAACACTTATATGTTTAAATGTATCTAACTCGATTTTTTTTTTTTAACCTTATAGCCATAAATAATAAACACATTACCCTCCTTCGGCAGTCGGGTAAAACTAAAAAACCCGATTGCTTAAGAAGCGAACTAAACAGGCGTAAACAAGAAAAAAATGCTGAGAAGTTGGAGGATACCTCTGGTTTTGGCTAGCCAGCTCGTGCATATGTATCCTTTGACCGCAGAGCATGATAATTTCTTCTTGTTGTTTACGTCGTTTTAGTTCGCTTCTTAAGCAGTCGGGTTTTTTTGATTTTATTAATAAACTTTGTTTGCAATCTTTGAAGTAAATTGAATATTTGAAATAATAGCTAACTCATAGTACTTTCAGTTTTTAAAAAACTTACCTTTTTTATTATGTTCTGTTGGCTTGCGCTTGACCACTATCTCACCTGATGGTAAGCGATGATGTGGTCGACGGTGAACCTATATTCCATGGCATGTTATTCAACTCAACCTCAAATCATCATGGCTTTTTGTTTATTGACATTAATCGAGAGTTCTTTTCTATTTATATTGAGCCGAGTAAAATTCCTTCAAACTAACTTTTAATATGAGCCTTAGTTCTTTGTTTTCAAAGAACTTTGACTTGCTGCATCAAACAACTCAGGTTGTTGACCTTAGGCAGTGTAAAGGCCTAAAATCGTAATTAAGTTATTTAGTATTTCATTTTATTTGATTTTGCTTGTATCTGCATACACATTGCGTACACAATCTAAATTATATTCCGTTATCAGAACGTGATTCCAGAATAAAATATGTTTTCGTAAATCCGCAGAGGAATCACGTTGGTTCATTAACTTTATATATCAGATTTTATTGGGAATGTGTGCCAGTAATAGGTACCGATTGGGTTTATATTTATTTGTAGGATATGTATTTGTTTTGAACAGATTTTTGTGGTAGCCGCGGTAGGGTACGTGGACGACTTTCTACCTTGATAGAAGGATTATGTTGTCTTCTTCAGTTGTTGTAGAGTTCTGACCGCCGCAGGCTAACTTTCAATAAGCCTCCTCCAGCCTGTGGCTGCCCAGCCCGCGAATAAACCTAAAATAAAATTATATTTCACGTTTTCGCGAGTGTCTTAGTTGCGATCCCGAAAGTGTATTAAGAGATTTTCAGTAAGACAGTATTACTACACACGTTCGTGGCTGTCCAGAAACATACAAAGGTTTAGCGCCACGGGTCATGGATGTATGCCAACCCAACACCGACAAAAAAAAACCTTTGGTATGGCAATGGTTCAAAAACAAACGCTGGTTGAATGAGTGAGCGAACCGAGCTCGAAATTTTTTTCAACTCAGATTGATTTCGTTGCAGACTTATGCAGAAAAGCTTCAAGAGAGTTATTTAAAATTAAAATGTTTAGCACCCTGTCTCGGATAGATAAGATTTTCTTTTGACAGACTACTGCCTGTCAAAAGAAAACTTGTCTCAAAATATATGTATCCTCCCGCCAGTAGCGTCTGCGATTGAGGCTGATTGCGGTAGAACGCGGTAAATTTATTGAACTTGTGTAATACGCAGCGCAATAGACATAACTATAGGAAGCAAAGACGTTCGAGAAACCGTGTCCGGAAAAACTTACTAAATTAATATTTCTTGGCACCCCCTCTATCCTCATGCCCTCAGGCCCTGGTTTTATTAGTACCATGTAAGAAAACGATGATTGATGATTTGTCCAAAATAAAGTTGGGCAGATCGATGAGTGCAACCTATTTGTTGATTTGCTCCACATCGAGATATGGCTGAGCGCATCGTAATGTAGTTCCATTTTGCGACGCTGGTGGCGCTGTCTGCGTTCTGTTAGCTGTGTGTTTACGTGCGAGAAAGATGGCGGCGACGCAAGAAATCGAAAACTGTCTTACTAAAAGCAATAACTGTGAGTTAATTGCAGAAAAAAGTGCTTTCCGAGTGAATTATGAGCATCGGCTGGGTAAATGTTTATTAACTAAACGTTTTTTTATTTGCTAGTAAAATAATTATTGTGCAAATATATATGATAAGTTTTTATAGATATAAAATAGAACAAAAATTGGGGAGCGCAGTGTGATTCCAATTACCTTCGTCAGATATATTTTATGATGTTGTCTTTCTGCGTTCAATCTCTTTTTGATTTTTGGGCTTGTGTCAATATATTTAGCTAAATACATCAATCTTTTTCATGTTTGTATGTACTATTGGTCTAACTGATGCCTGACCCGTCTTATGCTTATCTTAACTACAGACATTCTAAAACAATTTTGTCGAATTTTGCTTTGACAAGTTGACAAACTTTACACCAATTTAAAAGGACAGTGACTATTAGTTTAGTAGCACCTTGTTATCTTGTGATAGACATGACCGACGGAAATTACCTTTGATGGAATTTATGTTTTAACTAGCTTCTGCCAGCGGCTTCGCCCGTGTGAATGTCGAAAATTATCCCAAAGGAACATATTCACGGGATAAAAGTATCCTATCAACCTATTGTTGCTGTCAGTCGAGTATCATGACGTAAACATTAGCTCAGTTTTTCAATAATAATTAAAAATAGAAAGAGTGCTTGTTTGACTTGCTAACAATATAAAACAACCCAAAAGGGGTCGATAAATAAGTGATAGTGTTGGACGGACGAAAAGTTTAATCGAAAATATGAACTGAAACAGTTTTGTGTGTACTGTGAGGACTCTGCTTAACTAGAAGGCAACCTACTTGCCTATTAAAATACTGGCAATTGGTATTACTTGAAAGGTAAATGAATTTAGAATAGAAAATAAGTGAATATGTTTTGATTGTCAATTCTAGTGTAGCCGCCCAGAAGGCAGGCATATTGTAAATTCTTACGAAATATATAAACTATAAAAGTAATTTGGTAATTTATTTATATTACCTCTGTCTACGCCTTCTACATTTGGTGGATGCTCCGGGTACAGAATCCCAGAAGTAAAAAAAATATAAAAATAATTACGCGTGTATACGGCGTACAGTATACGTATAAGTGAGTGAAAAACGTTGAAAGTGTTTAAAGACAGAAGTTCGCGTGTGCATGGCGATATACAGTGCACGAAGCCCTATCGGCGTACATAAAGCGCGATAAGTTTAACAGAGAGGGTTGTTACCTCTCATTCCCTCCCTTAAGCGGATGGAAATATAAGGAAGAGTCGGAATAAAGCTAAGTGGTCTTATTATTTAGTGTTATTGAGCATAAAGCAAGCATGATGCATAGTTATTACACGGGAACGAACGGGTATTGTCTAGAGGAATTTTTAACCGAATTCAAGTCAGTGGCCGAAATAAATGAATGGAGAGAGAGCGACTACAGCCTGATCTTGGGAGGATTCCTGCAGGGGGCTGCATATTATTTTTACCGTATGATTTTTAAATATGACATGGACTTTGAAGTGTTATGCGATCGCTTGAGGAGTGAATTCTCTATATTTCTCCGCAGATGCCGTTATTGCGAACAGCGCATAATAATTGCTAAAATAAAAGCAGATAAAAAACATCCTGATGTATTGTGTGAGGATGTTAATGCACATTTATTTTCTAGTATCGTGATTAAGGACGAACAAACACAAAACAATATACAGTGCAGTGAAAAAAGCGTTGACCACGTTGACGGAGAAGGCGACGCAGTTGATGGCGATGGCGATCACACCGACGTAGGGAGCTGCATGTTCCAGGACGATGGTGACCAGACCAGCGGAGATGACGGCCCCGTCGATGTCCAGTTGGAGGTGGAGTTTGTGTTCCAGGACGAGCGTGCGGACGGCCCGGCTGACGACGAGTTGGACTCCCTATCCAACAGCGAGTGCGCGGACGCGGGTTTTGTGATGTATCGGTCCAGTCCAATTGACTCCACTAATTCCATTTGTCTTGCAGAGAACAGTGATGAGATTTTGTCGGAACAACTAGTTGTGGTTCCATCAGGACACCAATATGTATCCGATGATAACATGCACATTAATCCAATTGATTTTAACCATAAAATTGAAAATAATATTGAAATTTCTCAATCTGACTTAAAACAAAATTTTATAAAAGTCATTTTGAAAAGAAAGAAGTTGACAGCTATTAATTTTTTTTTTTTGTATGTTTGTTCCTAACGGAACAGGCTAAGGTCTGAGACCATGCTGCCTAGTCATCAGTATTTGTATTCTTTAGTATGCATTAGAACGCGGATGCAACACATTCTAATGTTTCTTGGAGCATTTGGCAGCAAATTGCATCGAGTCAGCCTTCCCAGTAAGCCTTGCAGAGGTAGTCAATACTACAATAAAATACTCCGCTCCACTATCCCGAGATCGCTTCTGTTAACGTTTTTACATATTGTCAATTGCGTAGACAGTTGAGACACAAAACTACACCAATTTTATATCACAATATCCACTATAAATCAATTTGCAAATAATATTAACAGCCGCTGAACTGCACTCGAGAAAATCCCGCCAAAAAAACCTTGACAGCTATTAAGAAAAAAAATGCTCGAAATAAACCGAAAGAGATCCATAGGAAATTCAAAAGAGTCTTTAGTAAGATTTATTATTGCGCCAACATAAATTCAAAGAAGGCGATCAATAAAAAAATGATTCGAATTAAATACAAAATAATTTTTAATAAAACTTCTTGGGGAGCAAGGTTTGGTTCAAGTAAGGTTACTATGATTGTTGCAAGGAAAAATTCACTTCATATTTGCCTTAGATATAACATTGTACAAAGATTTTTGCATTGCGAATACATAAAGCAATTCGAACTCGTAAAATGCAAATTATGGAAATTTTATAGAAAGAAGATTAGGTATAAAGTTTTGTAAATAATGTATTTATGCAAACTGATTTATTTCATGTTGTCTTATATTTTGTGCTTTATTAACCAATGTTTTCTTTTCATGTCGTGCAAATGAATACGGTCCAACTTAGAAGGAATTTGCGATGCGCGCTAGGCATCGAATGAAATTAAATGCGAATGATTGTTTGAATTATTTATCTGTATATGTTTTTATGAAATTAAATATTCCTCTGCCTTGTCTTTATTTACTAAATAGGATTAGCTTTTGAAATTACTGACGAAGTCCAAATACAAATCCATAAGGACTAAGTCAGAAACAGTCAAAAATTAATAGAAAAGTCTTTTAAGCTCCTAAGGCAAATAAATGCTTTGAAAACATAGATGTCATGGTAAGAAATGATTTGACACGTAGTCCCACAGATAATACAAAAAAGGACAGTGTCAAAACCTTGTCAAAAGTAAAGCATAGTTTTCATTATAAGAATTGGTTTGACATATAGTGCCATAACCACATAATAAGGCAGTGTTCACACCATAATTAAATTTAATTATATCCTATGCGCCGTATTAGCCACAGATTAGTTAGGCCGGACCACAAATAGAAGTATAAAACTATGTAGGTTGTATAAAGGCCCATACCGAATAGTTAGAAGATTATCTGATGTAAATTATGTAATTATAAAAAATAATAATAGGCGATTTAGGGACATAGTACATGTAAATAGATTAAAACCTTTTAATGTTAGAGTAGGATAAGAGATAGGTTTAAATAAATAAGAATAGGTTAAGGTCAGTAAGGTTTCCATAAAGGAAGAGGCCTGTTGTCAAAAAAAAGAAAAAAAATATGAATGACAACTATCAAATTTGACGTATTGAAGTTAATAGGGATGGGAAAGTAGGAAGAAATGTATCGATAGTTTTCTTATCGATATTCTCAAATAGTATCGATATATATAATTAAATTAGTTCTTTCCGTTGCATGTGCTGATGTGCTGATGAGTTGTGAGCCGCAGGGGGAAGAAGAGGCTGGCAACGTTGGTCACGCATCGAAGAAATGATTATTGGTTATGCGATTAAGGCATAGGCACAAGCCAGGGTATTAGTATAGGTTTCTTAAAGTAATAGTCATAACTGAAACCGACTTTGCTTACGGGGCATAGCCTTTGCAAAGGATTTCGAGTTGACATCATTAGTCCAGTTTATGTCTGATGTTTAAAAAAATAAATGCATTTATAATAATAAACCCTGGTGCAAGCTCTATGAATAGGATTAGAAATTCGATGCGATCCAGCCTTTCCTTCTCTGGCCTGATAAACGCACGAGATCGAAAAATTGTGTCTAATTTGAATTTTTGAGATTAAACCCCATCCGGGTCGATGTGAGTTGACGCATCATTCTTGTGTTGGGAGGACGCCTTGTTCCTTTTTTAGGGTTTTGGTCAGGGAGGTTCAAGCATGACGGCGTTGATTTGTTAGTGCGTATGTGCACGTCAACTGAAGTTAAAAGCACATATCGGAGCGTCCGATAACTCGTTTGTCATGATTAAGCCTTCCCCTTTTAAGGGTCGTACCTCAATTGTAAATGTGATTTCCCTATTAGGTAAATGCTCGGGTTAGGGTAAGGTAGGATTCATGTAACCTTTCAAGACATAGAATAGAAGCACTTCATATGATTCTGCGCGTCTATTCGTAGGGGCGTAGCTCATGTGAGGACTCTGCTTAACTAGAAGGCAACCTACTTGCCTATTAAAATACTGGCAATTGGTATTACTTGAAAGGTAAATGAATTTAGAATAGAAAATAAGTGAATATGTTTTGATTGTCAATTCTAGTGTAGCCGCCCAGAAGGCAGGCATATTGTAAATTCTTACGAAATATATAAACTATAAAAGTAATTTGGTAATTTATTTATATTACCTCTGTCTACGCCTTCTACAGTACTACGGAAAGGTGCAAAATTTGAAAATAATACAAACAATTCCAAGTATAAACATAGTTGAATATGCTTCCCTAAACACAGAAAAATACCTTACAGCAAGACTTTGTGAGATAAATTAGTATTATCTGAAGAAGACTGCAGAAAAAAGGTTGAAAATTCCGTTTTTTATTCAAACTTACTCGGCTAGCAGTGAATTCTAAATAGTGCCATCTAGTTTTACTTAGTGTTAACTACAAGAATTAAAAAGTCGGTACAACAGTTTTGTTGCTGGTACTGAGGCCGGATTTCGATTAACATTGTATCGGTCGCGTTGGCGCGTTGCAGAACTGCCCGACATTGGAAACGATTTCTGTGTACGGTCGTAGGTTCGAGCCCGGCCATCGTGAAGTACTTTTTGAATTGTTATCAAAACCTGTGATGGTCAGGATGGCTGGACCAAGAGAGATTTTGGAGGTTTGAGCAATACCAAGCTTTTATACCTATTTTGTACTATTTGGTACCAGACATCAAATTACTAGTACCTCGCTAAAGAGGGAAAACTATTACGTGGAAAGTGGCCAGCCATTCTGACTTCAGGATGGCTGGACGAAACCGGTTTCACCTAGTTGTAGGCGTTATAACTAGATCATCTTTTCATTAGAATATTAATGATTTATTATTATTAATCAACATAATTAATGAAAATGATAGCATTTATTTTTGCATTTGTCATTCAACTTTCAACTCAAGTTAAATTTGATTTAGATAGTAAAACACAGTCAAACATTATTTCTAAGAAAAATGTGGGTATATGTAAAATATTTGTATCTGTTTTCATAATTATGACCATCATTAGTATTAAACAGTATTAAAAAGTACAAGCACAACAGTATTAAACAGTTGAGATTTTCACAGATGATGTATTTCTGTTGCCGCTATAACAACAAATACTAAAAAATTTAATAAAATAAATAGTTAAGGGGGGCTCCCATACAACAAAAGTGATTATTTTTGCCGTTTTTATAGATAATGGTACAGAACGCTTCCTTCGCGAGTCCGACTCGCACTTGGCCGGTTTTTATTTTTGTTATATTTATAGATTCTATATTTATTTATTTTAATCATGTTTAGTTTCGTTATAAAGTATCTACTGGCTTTAAAACAATCGGGCAATTGCGAGTTCTTCTTCTTGTAGGTGTAACTTATTTATGGCTTATCGAAACAGTATAAGAAAAACATATGTTGAGGTACTGATGAGGTACTATATTTTAATGAAAAGATGATCTAGTTATAACGCCTACAACTAGGTGAAACCGGTTTGGTCCAGCCATCCTGAAGTCAGAATGGCTGGCCACTTTTCTCGTAATAGTTTTCACTCTTTAGCGAGGTACTAGTAATTTGATATCTGGTACCAAATAGTATAAAATAGGTATAAAAACTTGGTATTGCTCAAACCTCCTAAATCTCTCTTGGTCCAGCCATCCTGACCATCACCAAAACCTTGTGTGGTAAATTACTACACAATATTTGAAAATGGAAGATATGCAAAATGTCAACACTCAAAGAAGAGGTCGCCGGTCAAGTTTAGATTTGCATGACAGTGACTTTGATTTAAACATATCTTATCAAAGTTTACCAAACAACGTCACTATGAGAAATGAAGTGACAGAACTCAACGATAAACTTGTAAAAATAAATGAGGAACTGCAAATAGCAAACTCTGAGATAGACAGTTTGAATATTGAGAATAGCGCCCTAAAAAAAGAGTTGTCATTAGCCACGCATAAAATTAATATGTACAAATCTGTAGGCGCTTTAGAACATAATAAGAGTGACAAATCTATTACTTGTACATTCTATTCTCCACAGTATAGAAAGCGATATGGGTCGTTTGGTTTAAGAAAAGGCTTAACAAGAACATCATCTAAAGAAATAGATATAAACTCCGTGAGAGATAGTAAAAAACATAACGCAAGCTACAATTTAAGCTGCTTTTTTGAGCAGCCATTAACATCAGAATGTGACTTACAAAACACGGTAATAAGTCACCAGCCTTCATATCGACACATTGCAGATCAAGGTAACATTGAAATGGGGACAATAGTTGACGCAGTGACTGTTGGAACTCTGACCATAGATATGAGTAATATTTCAGACCATGATAAAGAACACTTAACTTTAATTAATAATATAGAACCGAATACAGAAACAAGTCAATTAATAGCTAAAAAACATCGGGTTCAGATTTTTGCTGACCAAACAGGAATTGACATGAGAAGAGTGCTTCAAGAACTTCTAGGAACTTCTTTCCAAGTTACTTCGATGATTAAACCGGGGGCCCCTATAGCTGAAGTATTAAGTTCATGTGTTGATTTGTGTAAGGAGTTTACCGACTCAGACTATATATTAATATTAGGGGGTTCTAACGATTCTAATCCTTTGAATTTACAATCAGTTTTGTATTACACCCTGGGACAAGTGAAACACGCAAACGTCTTAGTTGGCAAACTCTATAAGAATAATTGTCTCAATGTTAATATGCTCAATAATTCTCTGAAGCTGATATGTAGTAACTTTAAAAATACGTCATTTTTGCCGCTAGATCTGAATCATAGTGATACTAAAATATATTCAAAATACATTAATACAATTAGAGCAAGTAGGCTAATCCATAAGGAAATACTTCATTTAAAGTACAGAAATGACTATTCAGAGTATATTAAAACTAAATCTGGTGAATTAAACAAATATAATAATGCATGTACACAGACAGATAATGAAACTGCATCAAAGCAGTACAAATCAGTTACAGATAGCATTGGCACACAGACAGATGAAAATGATTTTTTTCGACCCTAAATTACCTATATATTCTTATGGCCTGACAAATTTATCTGATTTCAATAAATATATCTCACTTAATATTTATCACCAAAACCTATGTGGGGTTATGAACAAGAAGAATGAACTAGAGGTTTATGTGGAAACTCTTGATAAAAGGCTGGATTATGTGTGTATAAGTGAACACTTCTTGAATGAGAGCACTGTAAATGTTTTTAATCTAAATAACTATAATTTAGTAGCTTACAACTCTAGAAAAAATAAATTAAGAGGAGGTAGTTTAATTTTAGGGCATGAGGATAGACAGACCGAAATTTGTGAGCCAATTAACAAACTATATAGAATGGAATGTTTTGAAATTTGTGGTGCTAAAGATACCATCACTGGTCTTTATATTTGTTGTTGCTATCGAAATCCCGTTGATAAAAATTTTGAACAGTTCTTGGAAGGTTTGGAGAAGTTATTGGACTATTTATTCAATAGGAAATGCATAATATGTGGTGATTTCAATATTGATCTGCTAGTGGACAATAAAAAAAGTGAGGAATTCCTTGGTTTGATGAAATGTTATAATTTTAGGCATCTTATCTCTTCTGCTACTTTCATCCGTAATAATAGTACTTCATGTATCGACAACATCATAACCAATCTGCCTGATGCATCTGTTTTGGGTGGTGAGGTAGATCACAATGGTTTGGCCGATGGGCATGCAGGTATTTTTGCTGAGGTTTGTTTGAAAAATCGATCCAATCCGTATTTAAATGAGAACCGGTTTATTGTAATGCATAAAAGAGTATTCAACATTAAAAATGGTGCAGCATTCGTAAAGGGGATTCTTAAAGAATCTTGGACTGGCATGGGTATTAATAGTTTTCTTAAATGTTTTTACAAAGTGTTTCGCAATAGCTACAGGAAGAGAGAATGTAAAACTAACCTTAGGAATAAATCAAAATTAAAGTGGATCACTAAAGGGATACGTACCTCCAGCAAAACGAAGCGTTTTTTGTGTGCACGCAATGGAAATAACCTTGAACCAAGTGTTTTAAAATATAAAAATATGTACGTTAGGCTTTATAGAAATATTGTTTCTAAAGCTAAAAAGCTCGCTATAATGACACAAATAAATACAGCAGAAAATAAAAGTAGGGAAATCTGGAAGGTTGTAAATAAATGCACTAATAGAGAGAAAGTGATTCGGCAGGAACTTAGGCTTAAGGTTGATGGACGAATTGTGGTGGATCCAGATGAAATAACTAACTTACTGGTGAATCAATTTAACTATAAAAGTGCTACTGACGTAAATAAAGGAGACCATGCCACGGCATTTCTCCATCTATACACGGACAAGGTTGGCAGTGACATGCATATTTCTCCTACCACTCCAAACGAGATTTGTACAATTGTTAAAGGAATGGAGAACAAACATTCCTGCGGGTATGACGAAGTGCCGATTCGTCTGTTCAAGGAGCATATTGAAATATTAGCTGAGCCTCTATCTGACTTCTTCAATAAATGTATAAAAGAGGCTATCTTCCCAGAACAACTAAAAATGGCGAAAGTAATACCTGTGTATAAGAAAGGAAGTAAGTCTGATCCTAAAAACTATAGACCCATCTCTCTATTACCAGTGCTGTCAAAATTATTTGAAAAATTACTTAAAATTCGACTTTTAACACACCTTCGAGTAAATAGAGTTTTAAATAAAAGACAATTTGGGTATCAAAGGGGTGTTGGTACTTTAGACGCCATATATACGTTATTGGATGATGTGATAGGCAAAATTAATAATAAAATGAGAGTTGCAGAGATTTTCTTAGATTTAAGCTCTGCATTTGACACAATTGACCATGAATTACTTCTGACTAAAATGAGTCATTACGGAATAAGAGGAAATGCTTTGCGACTATTCTCGTCCTACTTAAAAAACAGGCGTATGTACGTTGAAATTGACAAAACTCAGAATAATTATAAGAAAAGGTATAAATCCAAAATTGTACGCATATCGACGGGTGTCCCACAGGGATCTATTTTGGGACCCATTTTATTTTTATTATTTATTAATGACTTGATTAATTATCTAAATAATATTTTACCGGACATTCAATTAGTAATTTTTGCAGATGACACAAATGCCATAGTGGCAGCCAATGACATGGTAGAGTTGACAAAAAGGGTAAATGCTACGTTAGAAGCATTTCATGTGTGGTTCACGGCAAATAAATTATTAATTAATAGTAAAAAGACTCAAATAATGTTATTTAAAACTACAGCCCGTAACAACGATAATTTAAATGTTGCCTTGAATGAAGTCGACATTGAGCTCGTAGCCGATGTAAAATTTTTAGGTATATATATTGACCAACTGTTAAACTGGAAACCAGAATTGAAAGCAATTGGTGCATCGGTGTCGTCTGCATGTTACGCTCTGAGAGCCCTGAGAAATGAAGTCAGTATAGAACAGATAAAGATGGTATATTTTGCGCTAGTAGAGTCAAAAATTAGATACAGCATACTTTTTTGGGGAAATAGTTATGAATATAATTGTAGAAGGGCTTTCATACTACAAAAACGTGCAATTCGTACTATGGTCCGCATCTCACAAAGGGAAAGCTGCCGACAACATTTCATCAATCTAGGCATACTTACCGTACCAAGTCTTTATGTACTAGTACTTTTGAGTAATATGGCCAAATACATACAAGACTATGAGACAGTTGAAGAACGGCAGATAAGGGTAGGCACCCGTAGACTGGACTTGAAGAATAACAATCTTACAAGTCATAACCTAAGAATTGTTGAACACAGTCCACGATACCAGTCTGTAAAATTGTTCAACAAGTTGCCTTTAGACATAAAAAGTGCTGTTTTCAATAGTGCTTTCAAAATAAAACTAAAGAAATTCCTATTGAATAAATGTCTATATGCTGTAGAGGAACTGTAATTTTATTTTATTGAATTGTAATTTTATTGAGATGGTCAAGGGTTGTTAAATTTTATTGGATTTTGTTCTTTCTGATTTATTGTACTAACCATGAATTCATTATTTCTAATTATTTTTTTATCTATCTATGCTAAATTATTTTATTAATTGTTTTAAATATCAATGGGCTGGCCATATTGTTTAATTTACTTACATGTTGCAATGTACTAATGACAAAATGAAAATTTATTGTTTTATAATTTTTGATGTAATTTATGAAATTAAATTAATGTAATCTATTGTAGTATATATACTGTGATTGTGTGTAAATTCGGATACAAAATAATTGTTTTACGAATAAATGACTTATGACTTATGACTTATGTGCTATTCCAAACAATAATCTATTTCTGTGCCGAGGAGCTCGTTGCTAAATAATAACACCCGCACCGATCGATCTTTAAGGTTAAGCAACGCTTGCCGAGGTCGGTCCGTGGATGGGTGACCATTTCAACATACCGAGTTTCCTCCGTGCCTCGGAAAGCACGTTAAGCCATTGGTCCCGGCTGTCATTACCATCGCATTTGTTTTATGCGGTGCGAATTTCAACTTGTTACTAACACCCCACTGATAAACATGGGCGAGGGCGTCATTCGCCTTTCGCTCGATCTCGATCGCTGAGTCGCCATCAAATACTAGCACCACGTCATCAGCAAAGGCTTGGCAATAGTCTCCCCGCTCCTCCAGCCCCTTTAGTAGGGGGTCCAGGAGGGTGTTCTAGAGAATCGGTCCTCCAATCGATCCCTGTACACAGTCCTTCGACGTCTCCCGTACTACCTCTTCACCTGCGTACCTGACCCTGACCCTTCGGTTATTGAGGTAGCTGTCTATGATTCTCCTCACATTTACCGGGCATTTTTCCTCAGCCAGTCTGGTTCTTATAGCTGGCCACCATGCGCTGTCAAAAGCTCCCTCTATGTCTAGTGACACCATTACGATCAGCTTGCGCTCTGCTAGCTTGCTGCGTATGTGCCCAACTAGATCATAGAGGGAGTCTTCCGTGCTCTTCTGGGGCATGAACCCGTACTGGCGAGTACTGAGTTTCGGTATAATGTGCCATTTCACTCTGTTTATGACCATTTTTCCCAAGACTTTTCCCAGCACCGGCAACAGACCAATTGGTCTGTAAGATTTTGGAGCTGTATAACTCTTCTTCCCGGGTTTCCTGAGGATCACAACTGTGGCTTCCTTCCAGGTCCCGGGAAAGTAGCCCAGCTCCAAGCACTTGTTAGCCAGTGCTAGGAAATTGCCCGGATCGTGGTCAATCGAATGCTGGCAGATGTCGGCCGTGAGGCCATCCGCCCCGGGGGCTTTCTTAGGGTTGAAGGTGCGTATGGAGGAGTTTAGCTCCTCGATAGTGAACGGTGGGTCATGTTTTTCACCATGACCCATGACGTTCACTTTTTCCGCTAACATCCTAACACGCTTGTGTTCTTCGCTATCCTCATCCCTTCTGTCCCCCGGGTAAAATGTTTCCGCCAGCAATTCGGCAGAGTGGAGATTGTCCAGTACCTTTCCGTTCACGGTCAGGGGCAAGTCCTCGTGCCGTTTTTTGGTTCGGCCTATGACGCGGTATATGCCGTCCCATAGCCCTTCCCCATCTTGTCTCTCACAGAAAGCTTTCCAGCTTTCTGTCTGTGCATTTCTGGCTTTGGTCTCATATTCGTTTTTTATTTGCAGGTACTCAGCGATAGGGTAGGGTAGGTAGGGTAGGGTAGGTAGGGTAGGGTAGTGTAGGTAGGGTAGGGTAGTGTAGGTAGGGTAGGGTAGGTAGGGTAGGGTAGGTAGGGTAGGGTAGGTAAGGTAGGGTAGGTAGGGTAGGGTAGTTAGGGTAGGGTAGGTAGGGTAGGGTGGGTAGGGTAGGTAGGGTAGGGTAGGTAGGGCAGGTTAGGTAGGGTAGGGTAGGTAGGGTAGGTAGGGTAGGGTAGGTAGGATAGGGTAGGTAGGGTAGGGTAGGTAGGGTAGGGTAGGTAGGGTAGGGTAGGTAGGGTAGGGTAGGTAGGGTAGGGTAGGTAGGGTAGGGTAGGTAGGGTAGGGTAGGTAGGGTAGGGTAGGTAGGGTAGGGTAGGTAGGGTAGGGTAGGTAGGGTAGGGTAGGTAGGGTAGGTAGGGTAGGGTAGGTAGGGTAGGGTAGGTAGGGTAGGGTAGGTAGGGTAGGGTAGGTAGGGTAGGGTAGGTAGGTTAGGGTTGGTAGGTTAGGGTTGGTAGGGTAGGGTAGGTAGGGTAGGGAAGGTATTTTTTTTTTCTTAACACTAATCCCCACCAACGGTATTGGTGCCTATTACTTGCAAACTTCATTCATTACTTTCAATCTTTCATGCCTCTCGCACTTTTATTCTTCATACTTTAGTTCATCTTGCATTCATCGTCATGTATACTGTGTGGGTTCATTTAACTAACTATGGGCATGTTTTTATTTATTTATCACAGTAAAAAGAAAAGATTCAAAATACAAAAAATATACATGAAATTCTGTTCATCTCAGAAATATAAATTACAAAAAGGATTTTTATCACAGTTTTACAAGATATACTTTTGCATAACCTTATTTATAAATAAATATTATAAATAAGGTTATGCAAAAGTGCTGTTATCACAGAGAAATACAAATATATAACAAATAGGGATACAAAAAATCAAACCGACTTCCAGAACAAAAAACTACAAAGCAAAAAATAAATTTCTTTTCCGAAGTCGGTGTCTTTTTTACCTACCCATTGTTGCCCGTTTTTCGACACCGACTTCGGAAAAGAAATTTATTTTTTGCTTTGTAGTTTTTTGTTCTGGAAGTCGGTTTGATTTTTTGTTAAAAAGTTTTTATTTTTCTATTTTTAGTTTTGGTAGGTACCTCCAATTAAAATGATTATAATTTATAGCCAAAGTACATCTCATGGCGATTCCAATAAGCCCAAACACGACTAGGATACATTGTTTTATATTAGAGTTCCAGTGCCTACCTTCCGGCTTCATCATCAGATAGTTCGATGGTGCCATTTTCATCAGTACCACTTATTTATAAGTATTTGCTTAATTATGGTCGGTTAACTTTTCAAGATATCTTATGCCCGTGACATATTTAGCATTTAGGAGTTCCAGTGGCCATCTGTTATCTTATTCATCAGTTCCACTTCACTAAATGATACTTTCTGAGTGCAAATGATTGCATTGTTGATGAAAATATCAAAATCGCTATATGTTTGCCTATAATATTTGAGGAGTTCCCTCGATTTCTCTAGGATCCCATCATCAGATCCTGACCTGATGATTATGGGACCAACTAGGAAGTATACCCTTTCAAACAAAGGAAGAATTTTTGAAATCGGTCCAGGCGTCTTTGAGTAATCGGGGAACATACATAAAAAAAAAAAAAAAAAAAAGATTCCGACGAATTGAGAACCTCCTCCTTTTTTTGAAGTCGGTTAAAAACAAAAGTGCAGTTTTGCAAACAAAATATACAGAAATGTCTTACACAATTAACAGCTTAGGTACTAACATGAAATACTGCCGGCTACACGTGTCCTGGCTGCATTCCGTGCTTGCATTTAAATATCATACAGAAATATTAATGAAGCACGGTGCGCCTCAGGTTTTATTTCGATGTATAACCGCAGTGGCTACTCTAATGCAATATTCCAAAAACTTTTCCCTAAATTTCTTGTCCATGAGCCCATGCAGGCTCTCCCTCGTTATTTTCCTGTCCAGCTCACATTCCAGTCGGTAGCGTTCCCTGATAAATAACGGGCACTCTAAGAGTATGTGCTGGACAGTCTCTGCCACGCCTGGATCGCAGACGCACGATGGGCTCTCCTTACACTTGAAGCGATTCAAGTATTCAGAGAACCCACCGTGCCCCGTCAAAACTTGCGTGAGGACGCCTTCGGGCCGCACCTGTTGTACAATACGGAAAGCCGCTATTGCATCCGGAAGAAACATTTTCGTCACCGAGGCAGTCTCGCCCGACATATATCTTCGATTCCATTCATCAAGCGATTCCAAACGGATCTCTCGCTTGATAAATGAAACCGGACACTGGTCGTTGTCCGGCTTCCTCCGTAACGACAATGTTGCCTCCTTAGCCAACTCGTCTGCTCGCTCATTCCCCGGCAGGCCGGCGTGGGCCTTGATCCAGAACAAAGACACAGCTTTGCTCTGGCCCAGGGCATGAACCAGGTTGGCGCGCGCGCGAACTGCCAGGGGATGGAGAGAGCCATGGTTTGCAAGCGTCTGCAATGCTGACATTGAGTCGCTGTACAAACCATAGCTCGCCTCTTGCCGCGCGAGGATCACTTCGGTCGCTTTGCAAATGGCCAGGAGTTCCGCCTGGTAGACTGTGCAGTACGCGGCAAGGCTAAGCTTGAGACTCCGGACTTCACCATCATTATCCCAAATGGATAATGCGGCTCCGACCTTCCCCTCAATCTTGCTGCCGTCGGTGAAAATTCGCACCGCCTGCACATTGTTACTGTCTAGTAACTCTTGATCTGCCAGGCACATGAACTCCAGGGGCAATTGCGTAGCGTGATGAGGGGCTTCTGCAAACCTTACCGCACTCTCAATCTCCCTGTCTCCTGGCACAAACCGGGATGACCCTCTCCTCGCTTCATACAGGGCGGCTGCCTCTTGTATGCGCAGGTCTAGAGGTAGTATCCCAGACAGCGCCAGTGCCGAGTTCAGAGAGACAGTACGGTAAGATTTGCAGAGCTTCTGAGCAAATCCTCGTTGAACAGAGCCTAGCTTCTTCCGTATACCCAACTTTTTTGTAGCGGGTGCCCAGGCTGCGGCTGCATACGTTACTATGGGCTCAATCGTTGCTGTGTAAATTGTGCGTATGACTTCCGTGTTTAATCCCCAGCTCACCTTTGCGGCTCGGGACAGTCGCTTGTATACGTTAGCTGCCCTCTTGCAGACGTTCGCGGCATGCTCATTAAAAGTGAGCTTATCGTCTATGGTTAGACCCAGCAACTTCATTTTCCATACCGATGTCGACCCCGGCCATGTTCAGTATTGGAGTGTCGTACTTAAGCTTATTGGTTATGGTCATCGCACAGGTTTTGTGCGGTGCAAACCTCAGCTTATTTCGGACGCCCCAACCCTGAACATGGGCGAGGGCTGCATTGGCAGAGCTTGAGACTTCAGTCGCCGTGTCCCCATCCACGACCAAGACGATATCATCCGCGAACGCCTGCACGAAGATTCCACGCTGCTCAAGGTCCTGCAGTAGTGGGTCGAGAACGAGGTTCCACAGAATTGGACCACCGATCGACCCCTGGACACAGCCCTTGCTAGTCTCTCGCGTGCATTCCTCCCCGGCATACCGAACCTTGACCTTCCTACCGTCGAGATAGCTGTCTATTAGCCTCCTGACGTTAACCGGGCACTTTTCCTCAGCCAGTCTGACCCTTATGGCTGGCCAGCAGGCGCTATCGAAGGCGCCCTCTATATCCAATGACACCAGGACAATTAGCTTCTTCAGCCTCAACTTGTCCTTTACGTGCTCCACTAGCGTATAGAGGGCGTCCTCGGTGCTCCTCTGGGGCATGAAGCCAAACTGACGAGTACTAAACCGAGGTACAAGCTGATATTTTAGACGCGCTACGACCATCCTCTCCAGGACCTTCCCCAGAACAGGCAGTAGACCTATTGGTCTGTATGCCTTAGGGGTGGTGTAGCTATCCTTGCCCGGCTTTCTGAGGACTACGACTGTAGCCTCCTTCCAGGTGGTCGGGAAGTGTGCCAATTCGAGGCACTTGTTGTAGAGGGCAAGGAAAGCGTCCGGGTCCTGGTGGATCGCTCGACTGCAGAAATCAGAAGTCAGTCCATCCCCTCCTGGTGCCTTTTTGGGATTGAAACCCGCCACGGCGGACTTCAGCTCCAGCGTCGTAAATGGGGGATCATGATGTTCATCATGGGCCCACTCATTTACTCGGCTGGCTGCTTCTCTAATTAGCCTGTGGTCAGCGTTGTCCTGGTCTACTCTGTCTTCGGGGTAGAACGTATCCGCTAGTAGGGCGGCCGATTCACTCGGATTGAGGAATGCACCATCGCTGCAAAGGGTCAGTTCTTCTTGCCTTTTGGCGGTCCTACCAATGATCCTGTAGAAACTCTCCCAAACTCCCTCACGATCCTGCTTCCGGCAAAACTCCTTCCAACTGGCGATTTGGGCATTCTTTGCCTGCATCTCATACTCTTCTTTAGCTTTCAGGTACTCGCCAACGACCTTCGCTCGCCGGACCGGCGCAGCATTGCGGATGCGGTTTTTCTTCGTCATAACCTCCCTCTTCTTCACAGTGAGCTCCTCGGACCACCACGGACAGGTAAGTTTAGTTTTAATATTTATTTTTGGGATGGTGATTTTACTTGATTCTAAGATAATATTTATATATTTGACTACTAATTCTTCTAAATTTACTTTGCTATTTATCTGTTTTATTCTTTCTAAATTTTTAATAAATAATAATAATAAAATCGTTTATTCAGGAAAAACACATGTACAGGTTCAAAGAATTAATACAAACATTTTTAACAGTGAACACGGGAAAAGAGAATCGTTGGTACCTGTACTAATGAAAATCATTGTATCACAGGCACCAACGTATTACAAAGTAGGTTAAACAAGAAGAAACAACTTCAACATTTACAGTAACTTTTTTTTTTGTTTCTATAAAACGAATAATTATAATATAAGTAATGTTTTCAAATTATAATAGTGTGAAAAAATAAATTAACCAAATTAAAGTCAAATCCTAAACACAGTCAAAATCAAAATAATCAATTGGCACTATATAGTTATAAATGTTTACATATAATTTTAAGCAACTTTAAATACTACAATAAATACATCTTTTTTTTATTTATTATTTGCAACCATTATAAGGTCAAAGTAATTGAAACCCGAAATTAAAAATATTATATTACATCAATCATTTCATTAAACAAAAATTTTATCATTTCAATCCAAATGTAAAATATTTTAATTTAGAATAGGATACAATAAGTCAAAATAATAATATTTAGCCGTCACTAAAATATAATCATAATTTGTACAAAAATTCAAAGGAATAGAAAGAATACATTTTTAATTTTAATTTAATATAACTACTTATTTGTGTGAGCGCATGAAGATATGATGTAGTGTATTTGAGTAGTGTAATGAATGGTGTGTTTACGTATGCGTCGTCTGTACTTTCAACTTATTGGTTTGAGAAGCTCTTCAGTCTCCTGGTAACTCAATTTCTTTATCAAGTTCGTTATTTCATTTTTTTCATTTATTCTTTGTTAGGTTGTGTATGTAAGTTATTTTATTAATACGGTTGTAAAGACGAGAGCCTATAATATAAAAACTTCTACTGGCGAGAGCAGTTCTATGCGACTGTATATCACACACCATGTCCCTCCTGCGCCTGTTGTCCGGCTTATATGGGATTGACGCATGCTTGCGAATGATGGTCTGCAGCACGAAGAGCTGTCTAACTGTGAGTACAGAGCATTGTTGGTACAGAGTAACAGTCGGATATCTTATAGGCTTCTTTAGAAGCACCTTTAGGACCGCTCTCTGCGCTCTTTCCACTCGCATCATACTTGTAGGAAACGCACCTCCCCATGCTGGTATGCAGTACATGAGTATTGATTGTGCTAAGGAGAAGTAGACAAGCTTTAACGTATCTAAGTCAGCTGAATTTCTTAGTTTTTTAAAAACGTATATTAGTTTCCTCGTGCGGGATACTATATTACTAATATGGTTTTCCCAGCTAAGACGAGAGTCGATTTGCACGCCCAGATACCTTATGTTAGATGTGCGCAAAAGGGGTAGGCAATCGCAGTCATGAATGGAGCGACGACAGGTGTGTGCCCGTATCCGAAGGCTATCAGGTGGTTGAGCCGCAGAAGAAGAGGAAAATGTAATAAATTTAGTTTTAACTGTATTGAGCGTAAGAAGGTTGTCATTCAGCCAGGAAACTACTGCGGAGAGAGCTCTTTCTGTTTTATCAAAGGCTAGCTGCCAGTCTTTGGCATGCACGATCAACGCCGTGTCATCTGCATAAGTAACGATTTTGCAGTTTTCAATAGTCAATTGACAGAGGTCGTTGATGTACACCAGAAATAACGTGGGCCCAAGTACACTGCCCTGCGGTACTCCGTATGTGAGAAATTCTTCGCTGCTGATGAGGTTTCCAACCCTCACGCACTGACTACGTTCCGTGAGGTAACTGCGAAACATCTCTAACACCGCACCTCTCACACCCACTGCTTCCAGCTTTCTCAGAAGAATAGGAATTGAGACAGTGTCAAAAGCCTTCGATAGGTCTAAAAATACTGCCATGGTTTTCAACTTGTTATCTAAAGATTGAATCAGAGTTGTCGTCAAATCAATAACAGCATCTTCAGATGACTTGATTTTCCTTTAATAAATCCGTATTGGTTCGTAGAGATAATATTATGTTTAGTTAAATAATTAGTTAGTTGCTTGTTTATCAACTTTTCAAAAACTTTAGAAAATGTTGTGAGTACTGAAATCGGCCTGTAGCTTCCGACACAGTCCCCATCACCACCCTTAAAAATGGGGTGGACAATCGCCTTCTTAAAAACTCTAGGGAAAGTCCCAGAAGATATAGATAGATCAAAAACGTGTTTTATAGCTGGTATTAAGGTGTGTCGTGCCGATTTGAGTAGGGATGCAGGTATACCATCCCAACCGACTGCACAGTTGTTCTTCAGGCCCAAAATGACAGATTCCAATTCATCCTCAGACACGTCACAAACAGCCATCGAACAGCACGGGCTGTTTACGATATGCGCCGAGGCAAATGCAAGGTTATTCAAACTTTGGGCATTTTTTGGGATTTTATCAGCCAGTATTTTCCCTATGCTCGCAAAGTATTTATTAACCCTATTTAATGAGTCTTCGGGGCTATCACATAAGCTCAGCAAGTCGTTTGGTAAGGTCTTTTGTTGTCTCGTATCTGTAATATTTTTAATGGCATTCCAAGTCGCCTTCGAGTTACCTCTGGCCTCCCGAAGCAGACTTTGATCATGAATGGTTTTTAGTTTTTTCAACAAGTTATTGAGAAAGTTACGGTAACGTTTGTAAGTAGTTTTGAGAATTACATTATCAGGATCATTTTTTAAATTGAGGTGAAGTGAGTCTTTATTTTTAATACATTTCAGAAGTCCAGGTGTAACCCAAGGCTTTATGATTCTTTTTTTGTGCGGAATTGCAACATCTATAGTATGGGATGCAATTGTGGATGAGATTTGATAAATTAGTGACTCAGCGGCCTTATTAGCATCATTTATGTTTAATAAATAGGACAGATCTGCTTTCCGTAGGTCGTCTAAAACTGCTTGTTGGTCCACGCGTCTAACGTACTGGTTTGGTTTCGGTAACTTGTTTTTTATTCCAATACTTAAGATAGTTGGGTAATGGTCCGTGATCAAAGTGTCCAAAACCAACGTAGTTGCGTTTTTTTGAGTCCTTAACATGACATGATCAAGACACGCATGCCCCCTAGTGGGGTAAATATGAGCAGGTAACATGCCATGAGAGGCTATTATAGTTAGATATTCTTCCGATTGTTTATTTAGGTGCTCAGGTATGATATCTATGTTCAAATCGCCGGTGATAACTAAGGTTCTGTAACGATTAAGTGAAACGAGGACATCATTAAGACCAGCAAGGAAGTTGTCCAGGTTCTTTTTGGCAGGTGAACGATAAATTGTCACAATAGCGACTTCGCCACTAGTACACACCAGACAATTAGCATCAAGTAACAGCGGTTGAAAAACTTTATATTTTAAATGTGATTTGACATAAACAATTACGCCTTCGTTTTGACTACGGAACGATGATTGGTAGCTTATATAGCCATCCAGAGTAGGTAGACTTACAACCTTGCTAAGCCAGCACTCTGTCAGCACGATTATATCACAATGTATATTAATAGAATCTAACAGAATAGTAAGCTCATTAAAGTTTGAGTTTATGCTACGTATGTTCATTTGAAAAATATTGAGGTTTTCAACGTCCTTGTTTACGTACTGAGTGCAAGCATAGCGAGAACAAGTGAAAGACTTAGAAACACCAATAGATTCCAAATCGTTAGACAGCTCAGTAACGTTATCCGCAGTGAATTTTAAATATGGAATTACTTCGGAACATAAGTAGCCAGGGCGAGAGAATAAAGTTAAATAACATATTATTTACGACGACTAGTTTGTGTAGTTGTGTATGTAATAGTGTACGTAGATGTGTGTTAAATTGTATAAGTGATTGTATTTGTAATTTTGTATGTAAATGTGTGTGAAATTGTGTATGTGATTGTGTATGTAATTGTGTATGTAATTGTGTATGTAATAGTGTATGCAACTGAGTATGTAATTGTGAGTATAATGTGTGTTTGATCCATTTTATTAGATGTTTAGTGGTATAAGTAGCTATTAAATAGTTAGCATAAAATAAACGAAAATAGTTAAGAAACAAAACATGCAAAATACTACAAACATAACATGCAAGTTGAGAAAGCCCAGGCAGGGTATGGTTTATTGCTAGTCATTGTTCGAAATTTAGTTTCTTGAGATCGTTTTCGACAGTTATACGTATTGATTGCATACCCTCTTTTTTCCGAATGTAAACTTTACCATGGGCTGTCCAGCAGAAGGAAAATTCATTGACTTTGGCGAATTCTCGGGCGAGATAGAACAACCGTTTTGTTTTAAAAGTTAGGTTTTCAGCAATAAAAATAGGACTCTGTGCACACTGGAGGCCAAGATGATTAGTACTTAATCTGTTCACCCTGTTCGCCCTGTTATAGTTCTTATAAGTATTTAAGAAATTGTCCCTCTGCAGCACACTACCGAAATCAACAATGATTGGTTTGATAGTTGAGGATTTAACATTACTACGGTAAATATCACGAATATCGGAATGTTTTATTTCACAATTTAAGACTTTGCCAACTGCACAAACTACCTGCAACAAGTCGACTTTTGCTTCGCCTTTTTTTGGTGGTATATTTCTCACCTCAACACTGGTGCTCGTTTTACTCTTCTCTAAACTTTCAATTTTGTCTTCCAACTGTCGGATGTAAGAAAGCTCTTCTCTTCGCTCATCCGCTACCTTTTCGAGTTTTAATTTCATGTCATCATACTGTCTGGATATCATAACAAATGATTCACGAAATTCGTTATTTTGTTTTAAAATGTCGTTTATTGACTCTTGCAGAAAGTGGAGTTTTGCGTCTTGCTGTAAGGCGTAGTTTTCAAAGCGTTCTCTCATATCCTCCATGAAATCATTCTCCTCAACCTCTCCATGTTTGCGTTTGTATCTGCAGGTGATGTTGTTGATGTCGATACTATCAGCCATAAGTTGCATCTTTGGCACTGGAGCAGAATGTTGGCTTAAAGGTGAAGAAGTTGGAGTACTAGCCATTTTATTTTATGAGCAAAGAGCAGCGAAGTAAGCGTACCAGAAAGGGTTTTTTTTTTTTTCTTTTCTTGCTTTTTCTTCTTAACTTTTGTGTAATGTTTTGATGTTTTTAATGGTCACGGACACTGCAACACAGATGTATGTATTTGAACTATTGTTTCTGATCTAATCCCTCAGTAAATATGCTTGAAAGTCACTGTTCACTGTTTATTTATTTGTCAAAAAGTTTCGGGTAGGTAGGTGAATTGCACTGTTTTTAATTCGGTTCAATTTATTGTTATTTCCACTGATTTAATGGTCACTGGCACTGTTCCACAATATATGTAGTTTATTTTATCTAGTACTAGTCCTTCATCAGTAAATAAGTTTGAAAAACACTGTATTTATATTTTAAAACTGTTAAATATGGAATCTTGTCAGCTGTCACCGACGTCCGTGACGTGTATCAACACGTACACTGAATTGACATCATCTCTAATTTTAAATTCATCTAATTTACTTTTAAAAGCTTCCCAATCCGCTTTTCTGGTGTTAAACAACCTAGTTGTTCTAGTAATGTTAACACCTTTTTCCCTTTTTACATTTACATTAAAAAATATAGTGTTGTGGTCCGAGGATGTTGTATATACAGGAGTGTATTGACCCGCCAGCCGTCTACCAGGTCAAAAAGGTCGAGCAAACATGCCGTGACGTCCACGTGGCTTTTATACTCTCTACCTCATCTGATGGTGTCAAAGGTGGGAGCGTCACCAGTGTTTAGTACCTGAAGCTCGAGTTCGTCCAGGGTAGCGGACATTTCCTCTCCCCTGGGATCTCCTTTGATGCTGCCCCACCAGGCACTTTTCGCGTTCGCGTCTCCACCTATCAGCAACCTACCGTTGGCCACTTCCGCATTGATCCGGGTCATCTGGTTCAAGTATGGCCCTATGGGTTGGTCTGGCTCGAAGTAGTAAGAGACTACTGCGATTTCCCAGGCTTTAGTTCGGATCCCCACCACAACGATGTTATTTGTAGTAAGTTTCGGGTAGGGTATGACGTCCAAGTCATGATCAAAGACGGCTATCGCAGCCTTAACCCTCCCACTTCCATCGACCTCGGACTGGTAGATTCTCGCACCACGGTAGCTCTTCGTACTTCGTGCTCCCCCCACGTAAGGCTCCTGAATCAGTGCCCACGAGATCTTTCGTTCACTGGCCTCTAGAAAGAGTTCGGTGGTCGCCAGTTCCTTGCGTTGAAGGTTCGCTTGGGCCACTCGGTAAGGTCTTGCTGTTTGTTGGGCAGGAGTCTCCGGGGCGCCCTTAGCAATACGCTACGGATGAGCGGGCTATCGCGTCCCATCTTCTCCTAACTGTGCACTCTGAGCTGAAGGCGTGATGATGCGTGTTTTCACTTTTAGCCCTTACGCAGTTGCAACAGATCGGTGGTAGACCAGCGCTCCAGTCCGCGCACTCCGTCCTCATGTGAGGTCCGCCACAGTGGCTGCACTTTGCCACGGTATCCGTGCAAGTGCGTCGGCTATGCCCATACCCGAGGCAGAGCGAGCACTGGACTAGCGGGGACTGGTCTTCGACTCTTACCCGCTGAAGGTCCACGTGCACCGATCCGACCTCGAGCATGCGCCGCCAGATCTCTGTGGCGACCCTCAACACTACCTGACACTTAAGCGGGTTCCTGGCGCGCTTCCTATAAAGGACTTCCACCTTACTGTGCTCTTCCTTGAGGTTCGCGAAGATACTGGAGTTTTGTTTCTGCAGGGCTTTTAGTACCTCCTCGTTAGTGAGGTACTGCATCACCTCCTTAATTACCACCTGCGGGTTGCTATTTTTAATGTCCTGAGCCTCCAGCTCAGGCGCCTTGCTAAGCCTCTCTCGAAGCTTACGCCTTTCTTCTTCCGTACGACAGCCCATTATGATTTTCCTGTCTTTCGCCTTGCGGACTTTTTCGACCTGTATGCCCCCCTCCTTGGCGTTCACTACTTTCCGGATCCTATCCAGGACTTGCTCTCCGGATTCCTCCTCGTCCTTGGCCGTCACTACGATCGAGTGCAGTGAGTGAGTGAGTGAGTGTTTTGGCACTTGTATGGCAGGCCGACTTGCCGCTACACTGGCGTAGGAGAGCTTCTCCATGTGCTCTTGGCCAGGTTTGTAGTGCCTCCTTCAGCCTGTCCATTTTTGCGCTATTCTCGGCCAAGTTCCGACTGTGCTCCTCCAGCGCCTTCCTGAGGGATTCGGTGTCCACCTCTCTGACGGCCGCTGGAGAAGGGATAGGAGCTTCCCTGGTCTTCTGCGCCTCCTGGACTTGGGTCCCGGTCGTCAACTTTGTCTTGTCTGTTGGGGGTTGTCTGGCATTTTCCAGCTCTTTGACGAGCTGGTATAGTCTGTCCGCCTGTGCCTTTACCTCAGCCCTAATTTCATTTTTTGTCGTTTTGGACATTGTCATTAGGGACTTTATTTTATTTGAGCAATTTCTTGCCTCGGCAACTTTACTCTTCTGGGTGGGCGGGTTTCCAACCTCAAAAGATATAGGTCCCATTGCCGTCGCTGGTGGTGTTTGGACTGGCTTTTTCGGGGGAGTTCTTTTGGTTACCGTTTTGCCCGCCTCCCATTCACCCACGCTCTTCCTAACGCACTGCGTCGAAGGCCCCGCTACATCGGGTGTATTCTGTGGGCTTTTTCCCTGTGTTTTCATTGTTGCCGGGCGCTGAGTAGGCGTACGCACACCAGGCATTCCGCTCATCCTGACTTATATAGGTTGTGGGGATTAGTGTAGTGTCTAATTGGGGCGGTGTAAAAGGCACCCCAATTGTATGTAAAGTTAAAGTGAGAAGAGGCGTATTGTAAAAGATACCCCGCTTCGTGTGTCAGTGTTGACGTTCCCCTTCACAATCAGGGTACTGGTCAACAAAGTTTAAATTTAATAATTAAGTCCTAAACTATAATATAGTAATACTATATGTCCTAATCTAAAATATTAAAAACTTAGATTTGCAATAAAGTGCCAATATGTCTTATTTAAGTACAGTAGCAAAAAGTACTACTATACGTCAGTCAAAATGTTTTCACAATAAATTGTTAAGCGAATAACGCTTGACAATGTCTTAGCCTAGCTATAGCAGCACAATAATGCTGCTATGTCCTTAATTCAAACACAAAGTCTTCAAAAATTTAAGTCTGGTGGTGCTCAGGAACCGATGTAATGCGAGTCTGGGCGTTATGGTTTGAGCTGTGTGCTCGTTAATCGCCCTTCAGTAAGCTTAGGTGTAATTTGATTACTGATTACTGCCCGTTAGGGAAGTTTTTGTGATCCTGGCTGAGCTGGTGTTAATGAGAAGACTTTTGCTGGGGCCAGTCGATCGGGCTCCTCGAGCTGGTTAGGATGAGCCCAAGCTCGGTTGGTCCAGCCCTGACCTGGGCCGAGATAGGACGAGGGGGGTGCGGTAATGAATTAAGGGTTGCGGGGGGGTTTCTGTTGGGGCCAAAAGATAGGGCTCCTCAAGCCGGTCACTATGGACCCAAGCTTGGGTGGTCTACCTCTATTTTTATTATTTTTATTTTGATTTTTATTCGCTAGCGAAAAACCCTTGAGGTTAAGTGTTAAGAACTGCACTATAAAAACTTAGTCACAAATAAAATAAAAGTTTTGACGTCGGAAACTTCACGACTCGTCGATAGCCCACAGGTGGGCAAAACCAGTATTTGTCTCTCGCCCCCGGGCAAAGTCTTCGAAGAAAGATGGATTTTCTTCTTTGGCCAGCAGGTACTCCACGTCGTACCGGAAAAATCCGGAGGACACCTCAAAAATTGCGGGCAGCGAGGGCGCGCCCCAGCACTCCAAAAAATCAGGGGGTAACCACTCAGAATTTAACAACGTTTAAGGGTTTATGAAAAATACTTCCTGAATTTTTCTTCTTTTACCCAGGAAAAATCCCAAAAGTGGATCCCGAAGATTTCTTTTCGTGCGCGTACACAGCACCCACTCGCCCGAACACTTTAAGGTATCACTCACTGGAAACGGGTGTAACTTTCCAATTTTTCTGCTTTTTGAGCGCGGAGTGGCTTTAAACTGAACTGGCACGGGCAGAGGATCGCGAGAGAGTGGGGTAGGGTAGGTAGGGTAGGGTATGTAGGGTAGGGTAGGTAGGGTAGGGTAGGTAGGGTAGGGTATGTAGGGTAGGGTAGGTAGGGTAGGGTAGGTAGGGTAGGGTAGGTAGGGTAGGGTAGGTAGGGTAGGGTAGGTAGGGTAGGGTAGGTAGGGTAGGGTAGGTAGGGTAGGGTAGGTAGGGTAGGGTAGGTAGGGTAGGGTAGGTAGGGTAGGGTAGGTAGGGTAGGGTAGGTAGGGTAGGGTAGGTAGGGTAGGGTAGGTAGGGTAGAGTAGGTAGGGTAGGGTAGGTAGGGTAGGGTAGGTAGGGTAGGGTAGGTAGGGTAGGGTAGGTAGGGTAGGGTAGGGTAGGTAGGGTAGGGTAGGTAGGGTAGGGTAGGTAGGGTAGGGTAGGTAGGGTAGGGTAGGTAGGGTAGGGTAGGTAGGGTAGGGTAGGTAGGGTAGGGTAGGTAGGGTAGGGTAGGTAGGGTAGGGTAGGTAGGGTAGGGTAGGTAGGGTAGGGTAGGTAGGGTAGGGTAGGTAGGGTAGGGTAGGTAGGGTAGGGTAGGTAGGGTAGGGTAGGTAGGGTAGGGTAGGTAGGGTAGGGTAGGTAGGGTAGGGTAGGTAGGGTAGGGTAGGTAGGGTAGGGTAGGTCGGGTAGGTGTAGGGAGGGTGGGTAGGGGTAGGTAGGGTAGGGTAGGTAGGGTAGGGTAGGTAGGGTAGGGTAGAGGGTAGGTAGGGTAGGTAGGGTAGGGTAGGTAGGGTAGGGTTAGGTAGGGTAGGGTAGGTAGGGTAGGGTAGGTAGGGTAGGGTAGGTAGGGTAGGGTAGGTAGGGTAGGGTAGGTAGGGTAGGGTAGGTAGGGTAGGGTAGGTAGGGTAGGGTAGGTAGGGTAGGGTAGGTAGGGTAGGGTAGGTAGGGTAGGGTAGGTAGGGTAGGGTAGGTAGGGTAGGGTCGGTAGGGTAGGGTAGGTAGGGAGGTAGGGTAGGTAGGTAGGTAGGTAGGGTAGGGTGGGTAGGGTAGGTAGGGTAGGTAGGGTAGGGTAGGTAGGGTAGGGTAGGTAGGGTAGGGTAGGTAGGGTAGGGTAGGTAGGGTAGGGTAGGTAGGGTAGGTAGGGTAGGGTAGGTAGGGTTGGGTAGGTAGGGTAGGGTAGGGTAGGTAGGAGGTAGGATGGGTAGGTAGGGTAGGTAGGGTAGGTAGGGTAGGGTAGGTAGGGTAGGGTAGGTTAGGTAGGGTAGGGTAGGTAGGTGGTAGGGTAAAGGTAGGGTAGGTAGAGTAGGTAGGGTAGGGTAGGTAGAGTTGGGTAGATGTGTTAGGTAGGGTAGATGAATGTTTGGTGTTTTTATGCCAAAACAAAGTTTGCCGGGGTCAGTTAGTTATCTTATAAGGTAGGTAAATACAAATGAATACAAAATAGTTGTTCCCCGCGGCTTCGCTCCCGTCATCTGGCTACCTAACCTAATCTAGCTACCTACCTATCCTACCCTATCTAGCTACCTACTCTACACTACATACATGATTGTACGCAACGCACGCAACAGAAGCTCTCAAAAATAAATATTTTGGCCGTTTTTGCAAAAAACAACATTTATGCTCCGCTCCTACTGGTTGTAGCGTGATGTCTCTTTAGCTTAAAGCCTTCCTCAATAAATGGCCACAAAAATATTTTTTCAATTTCAACCAGTAGTTCCTGAGATTAGCGCGTTCAACAAACAAACTCTTCAGCTTTATAATATTAGTATAGATAAACTAAGGTACGTATTAATTTAACTTATTGTATTATGTCATTGGGAAATAGGTACTTCCTGTGAGAAACATTCCAACGTTCGGAGACGATGTCGGCAACCGAACCATATAGTAAATAATAACAAAGTCCGTAAACAACGCAAGGTCGTAAGAAAGTAGATTACTCAATACCAAAGTTCAAATCACAAGGCAAATCTAAATCCAAGTTCATAGCATAAGTCAATAGTGTCAAAAATATTAAAATAAGTACAATTTAGAAAATAAATAAACACGCACGTAAAACATAGTAAAGTAATATTCTAATACTGACAACAAACAATCGACAGAACAATAGTACAACAAGCAGTGAAACACACCCGAATCACACCCGAAGTGCCCCGAACAAACCCCGTACGAACGATACACAAACACAACCGTGAGCAGTGCGACCACGCACACATTGACATTTGCTTGACGCGACAACAATACTAGCTATTGAAAATGTGTGATTAATTTGATGTGATCCGTAATACCAAAAATTATGAATGAAAACATAATGTTTTTAAAAAAAAAAAAAAATAATAATTTTATAATATGAGCTATGTTCCTACTACGACATTATTATAGATATTGTTTTTTATAATACAGAAATATCAAACAGAAAACATGTCATTTACGCTGTAAAAACATACAAAATGGAATTCGCTAAAACTTCATTTTAGGTAAGAATTTAGAAAAAAAGAAGAACCTAGATAAATACTGTCTCAATCCAAATATCATCATAATATGGTGGAGATATGCTAAAATTACAAATAATTTTGGTATTACGTTTGTATGGTCAATTCATGCTTCGTCGCGCTCTTAAACAAGAAATATTGATACTTCGAAAATTCGAGTGATATTTGAATACGAGTTCCGACGCGGAACTAACGCGGCAAAAACAGCTCACAATATCAATGTTGCGTTTCGAGAGGGGGACTGCTAATGAACGCAGCGTGTGATTTTGGTTTAAACGCTTTCGTGATGGAAACTTTAATTTGAAGAACGAACCACGATGAAGACCGCCCACACAGGTAAATAACAATGAATTGAAAGGGTTGGTGGAAGCCGATCTGAGCCAATCTACTCAGGAATGAGTGGCACCTTACCAACAATATTGACTCATTTGTGTCAAATTAATAAATAAATAAATAAAATATGGGTGCCTCATGATTTGACTGATCTGCAGAAAGAAACAAGTGTTTAAACTTGTGTTTCCTTGTTGAATCGATATAGAAATGAAGGAATTTTAGTTCGAATTGTGACCCGTGATGAAAAGTGGATTCTTTACGATAACTGTAAGCGAAAAATGCAATGGCTGACCCCAGGTCAAACGCCGCAACAGTGTCCTAAAGCTAAGCTTACCAATAAAAAGCTAATGGTAATTGTTTGGTGGCCTCAGCATGGTGTTATTCACTATAGCTTTCTCCATAGCGTTCAATCTGGTCAAGCAATAACGGCAGATGTCTACTGTGCCGAACTCCGAACAATGATAGCAAAACTAGCAGCCCCGACTCATAAATCGATCTTCACCAATCTCCATTATAACGCGAGGCCTCATACAGCACGAAAAACCGTTTTAATTTACAGGAACTGCAATTAGAAACCATTCGTCGCCTTCCGTATTCGCCAGACCTTGCTCCAACGGACTACCATTTTTTTCGTAATTTGGACAATTTTCTACGTGATAAAACGTTTTCTTCTCAGGAGGCAGTACAAAATGATTTCACACATTTTGTCGAATCTAGATCACCAGAGTTCTATCGCAAAGGGATAAATGACCTTCCTATTAGATGGCAGGAATGTATAGATAATAATGGTCTATTTTGATTAAATAAATATGTTAAATAAAAAAAAAAACAAATTTCAATTTTTCATTGCAAATCGGCAATTTCATACACCCCTAACTAATACTTACACTTGAGGAAGACGCGCTCATTTGTTATAATTCTAAAATCGGAATTTGTAACAACTAAGAACGAAGGCAGAATGCATTAAATTTCGCGCAATGTTTATTTTTCAACTACAATTTTTTTTAAATTTGGCGCGCTTGCAGCTTTTTAGCCAGTCACATATTCAATACATTGTTCCTGAATGGTGTGTGATTCATCTCATTGCTGATTGGAAAATTTACTAACAATAGCCACTTTCTAAATTCAAAACAATTTTGGTCCCTAAGGGATTAATGAGCTATTTTGGTCCCTGTTTACGAGGAATAAACAAGCTCTTTTTGAATAGATGTGATATTTTTTTTACTAAGTGTTTTCCACTAGTTTCCTCACGCATTTGACGTTCCAAATTCAAATCACTTTACTCCCTTGTAAGTTTTACACAGGCGGAAGTTTCGTATAGGCGTGATAACGTACAGATGTATAGACAGATAGAGAGACAGACTTTCGCATTTATAATATTCTTCATCAGTTCAGCTAAAAGACGTCCACTGCTGGACATAAGCCTCCCCCAAGCGACGCCACACTGATAGATCCTGTGCGTTTCGCATCCACCGCACTCCCGCAACCTTGGCCAGGTCGTCGCTCCACCTAGAGGGAGGCCTTCCAACGCTGCGTTTTCCGGTACGCGGTCTAAAGAACTTTTCGGCCTCAACGGCCATCCGTTCTGCGAGCAATGTGACATGCCACAATGCCACATAAGTTTGTTGCGGAGGAAGTTGCGTTTTTTTTAATTTATGATTCAACCATGCAAGGTTTCCTTAGCGAGCATAGCTCTCTCCATTTCAATTTGGGTGATTTTAAGCATTCTGATGAGGCACATTGTGAGCGACTACGTCTCGTAAGTATTCACTGACAATACACACTGTTCATAGACTTTCGTCTTGAGACGCTGTCTGTTGTTTATAATATTAGTATGGATTATTTATTGATCTAATACTAAAAGCAATAATATATTTAGTAATTGAGACAGAGAGCAGCTTTCAGTAAACCTTTGAATGATGGAGAGAGATCACAAAAAAAAAAAAAAAAAAAATCACGCAGGCCTACATGGGCACTTATAAAACGTCGACAAAAGGTGCACGGTTCGGGTTGGTCGTTTCCTATGGAGAAGAACCGGCAAGAAACTCCATGGTTACTTTTTTGTTTTTTTCCCTCACAAGTTCTCAACATACGTATTTATTGAATGAAATGACTTTATTATAGTCGTATTTTTATATTGCAAAATATCGATCATGAGTTCATGTTTGTTCATAAATTTGTTCATAAATTCCTTTTAGTCATGAAAAAAGATTAAAAAAAAGCAATTTATCAAGTCACGTTTTATTAAAAAAATTATCATTGCGGTATGACAATGGCAAAAAATATTTCACATTTTAGACATGATTGGTGATTTGGCCCTTGCAACATTCACGTGAAGCCAATTTATTTGCCGCTTACTCTTTTTTAACAATAAAAACGATACTATAGGTACAGTCGATGGAATCCGAATACCTACGTATGAATTTTTTTACTCGATTGAATTTTCTTCAGCGCTATAAATGTGATATAATGATGCCCATATTTTAGAAACAACAAAAGAAAAAGAGCCCGAATGTGTTTGGTTAATGTTTTTTTTAAATATTTGTTTGGAAATGGTATGAGAGGTGTGAGCCAGTGATGATATCTTTTATGCAGACGTTTTATGGTCATTGCTACAGATGATATCTTTCTGATAGCTTTTTCATTTAGAGCCGATGAATGGCAGTTTTAAGACGCAGGAGCAGTGATAGTGGTGATCTTAAGCTATTATGGATTTTTACTAAATCTGTATCGACTCGTTCACTCGTCGAATTATGATTTTCGTAAACTGACTGCCTCATTTATATCGTTCTAGTTCATTTTATTTCCACATAATTTAGCTCGCTTTTCATCCTGTCGGTTGCTTGACTTTTTTTTTTTTTTTTTTTTTAATATAGGTGTATTTGTATACTTACCTGTGTGTAGCTGGAGTCTGTGAAAGGGATTTGCTGTTCTTACTAATTGTCAGCGAGCGTGATGCGTTAGTAAATTCAGAAACAAAACCAATTTAAGATTCGTATCGCACACAAAAGTCAGAACCACCTTTGATCCTAAGTGGTTTTCTAGATTAGTCAGATTTAAAACGGTAAACCTTTTATCGTTACTCTAACGAGCATTTTAGCACAAGATACAATTAAATATTTATCAGTTAAAATTAAGTAATGAATTCATAATTACTTGATCAGATTAGCAAACGAGATTATTGAAACTAAATTTATTAATCCGGTTCGCTTGTTTTATTTTGGGTAATTTAAATCCGATGGAGGATTTTGGAACAAGAGGATTTGTTTTCAATAAATTGACTGGAATTTTGCTTCCCATTAGGATGTTTTGATTAATCTCTGCTATTAGATGTAATAGGGAGTTTGGTATTTTTGCAAGGAGTTAGCGACTTCTAATACTTATTTAATAATGAACATTTTTTTGAGAAATAGGTATCTGAGTGGCTTCAGGTCAATAATGCAAAAGCTAAAATCGATTCGATTTTAATTTGTTACCTAGACCCTTAAACGGAACGCCTGTATAAAAAAAACTACAGTACTCGCCAAATTTCATTTTCCGTTGCGCAAGGCACGGCGCGGTGCTATTTTACATGAGATTTACTACTGCGCAGCCATTGTAGCCAACTTTAGGGTGGCCAAGAATTTTTCCGATTACTGTACAAGGCGTTACATTAAGGCATCGCCGAGTATTAGAGTAATTGGATACAATAGTTTTAAATCATAGAGACGCTGTAGAACTACTATCATCCATGCTGGCTCCAACATTCTGTGGTCCACTAGAAAGTTCCTGAATGACCCTGAACCCACGTGGGAAGAAGTAACTCTAACTTTGCAAAGGGCAACTGACGGAACGGCACATGGGCAGACTTCTGACTTCTTAAATCTTGGCATAGGTAATTTTCGACTGTCACGAGCCGCTGGCAAAAGCTAGTTTATAATAAGTGATGCCAGCAACACGAAAAAAAGAATAAGTAGAGCATAGTCAATAATTTCATGCACACATGTGCCTCCTCTTGTATTCATTAACTTATACTTTAAGGCCCTTACTCCACTTTAGTGGAGTAAAACGGTTACATTCTAAACCATACTCCTCAGTAACGGCTAGATTGACAGGTTTAAAAAAAATATAGTAGATCATTACATATGAAATTGGCGTTTTGTAAGGGAGGAACATAAAGTCGTTTTTTAATATATTATATTTATTTAATCAAAGTATGTACCATTGCAATCTATGCACTTTTGCCATCTCATAGGTAGTTCCGTGATCCCTTTACTAATAAAACCATTCAGACGGGAAACAATAAAATCTTTGAAGGCGCTTTGGACTGCAACATCGGAGTTGAATTTTTCCCTTGCAAGAAGTTATCCATATTTCGAAAAAAAAAATGGTAATCTGTTGGAGCAAGGTCCGGGGAGTACGGTGGATGTCTTAGACATTCCAATTGAAGCTCCTCTAATATGATAGCCGCATTCTGTGCAGTGTGTGGTCTAGCAACTGAAGGAACACGGGTGGGTTTTAGTCAGTAAATGTCTGACGCCCTCCTGCTTCACCCTGAGCGGGAGAATCGCTCAATTCCCTAATTCAGCGAATTCCGCGAATTCCCCACTTTGGATGGGAAGTCATAGGATGATTTTACAACCAAAAAAAAAAGGGTTCAGCCATTGCGATGAGCGTTTCGATTACTGTATAGGATCCACTTTTCATCCCAGGTTTTTTTCGATTTAAAATCCCTTCATTATTGTGCCGGTTGAGTAATGTAACGTAACAGTCGACGCACGTTTGTCGGTTTGCTGCACTCAATTCATGAGGTACCCACCTTTCAAGCTTTTTCACCTACCCAATTTGCATAAAAAAACAAATTAAAACAGTTTAATCACTAACACCGCAGCCTGCAGCTAACTCGGACGTGGTTTGCGATGGATCCGCTTCCACAATAGCCTTTAATTCTTCATTATCAACTTTGGTCTCCGGCCCTCCACGGGGCTTGTTCTGCAGGTCGAAATTTCCAGAACGAAAACGTTGGAACCAAAACGCACTGGTTTTCTTTTGCGACACCGTCGCCATACACATCATTAATCCTTCGAGCCGTTTCTGCAGCACTGGTGCCACGATGGAACTCGTACTCGTAAATAACGTTTTACATTATATATTTCAAGTTTTCCTTTTTGTAAATTGACTGGCGCAAAGAAAAAACAAAAGCGGAAAAAACAAATGAATTACGGTTTTCCAAACTCAAAAGCATGAGTACATAGCTGTATAAATTTAAAATTGGAATTCCAAACCAAAGAGGAGATATTTGAGATCAAAGTGGCCAGTACGACAAAACGCCAATTTCATAGGTAAGGACCTAATATTATTGATTCATATTAGTACATTACTGCAGCGGCCAGCAAAAGAGGCATTGATGGACGAACGTGTAAATGTGGGCCGAGGCGAAGCCGAGGCACACATACGTAAGTCCATCAATGCCTAGTTGTGGCCAAGGCTTGTATAGTGCTTTTCTCAAATAATGCGCGGAAATTAAAACTAAGTACGAGTAGTACCTAGAACTCATTTTGTCAAATACAGTTACTTTTCAAAATCAATGACGAACAATGAACAACAATAATTATTCCCGCGTTAGGCTTAGCACGCACTGCGAATTTTATTCGCGTGATTTTTGTCCGCCCATTCTGCGGCCTATGGAATTATATGAAGCTGCACGCATTGAGGTGAAAATCACGCGGGAATAATACTACAAAAATCCGCGCCAAAAAAAATCGCAGTGCGTGCTAAGCCTTAAAGTGTTCATTTGTTTGTTTTTCAATAAACAGCTTTCTATTTGCAAGCCAGTTCGAAATTTAAATAAAATCTTTGATAAATTACCTCCTTGGTCGCCATGTTATTAGTAAAAGATCGTTCTATTTTTAAATTACACGGCAGATATGAGTTCACTATGTAATTTATTTGGCCGCTATATACACACGACAGATCGCATGCAGGCTCGCATGTATTTGGCCTGTACTGTAATTGCGATTTATCTCGAAGAAGGTTGTCAAAATAATGCTCAAATTTCCAAGCATGTTTGAGAAAACATTATTTTGTTAAATATGGTTTTTCCTTATGACAAATGCTTTGACAAAATAATTAATAACACGATATTTTTTCTGGATATGCCTTCAAAACGAACTGGATTAAAAAAAAATTACACAGAAAAAAATATACCTAGAAATTCTTCATAACTGAATAGCATAAATGTAAATCAAAGAATATTTTGCAAAAAAAACTGTCCAATAGGAGTTCCAATATTGATATCACCGAGCCACGGGCGCACGGCTAGTACCACGTTATCACTGGGGAATATATACGCCTTAAGTTTACGTTACTACAAGATAGATGACACTTTTCTTCACGATCTAGACATTAAAAGGGGCAGAGAATTTGCAATTTGTATGTATAAATAATGCTTCTTTAGCTCACGCCAAGATAACTGTGCGTAGTTAGTTTTAATTTAAGACTTTCATGAAATAAGTAAATATCTGGCTATATTTAGAGTTAGTCTGAATAGTGAATATTATGTAAATATCCAAAGTCAATATTATAAAAGCGAAAGTAACTACGTCTGTCTGGTTGGCATATGATTAGATGACGTCCTGGATTACGATATAGGGTACAAGTGCATGTACTACTCAGGCTCTCTTCTTTTGAATACTGACAACCCTGTTTCCAAGAACAGACTATTACCAGTTTAAGCAGCTCAGAAGCTATTTTAATATCATCCTACAGGCCTAGAGAGGTAGATGACAGATTCGATAAATATCCGCTAAATATTACAAACAATAGCAAAATATAACGTTTCATAAAAATGACCTTAATATGAAATAAATATCAAATGTTAAAAAAATCTTCTTGATTCCTTTTTCATTTTAGGTAGTACCTACTCTTTTTAAGGTAGGTTTAGTTATATTCAGGTATTCTTCACACACAATTCTATGTCTCGAAAAGTTTATGTGTCTCTGTACAATGACATAAACTTCTAGGTAAACTCATAGATCCAAACGACATTACGTCTACCTGTAATAAGAACTTCCAAATCCACAGCAAGGCTTATCAGAAGCAGAAAATATAGCCATTCGTGAGAGAAATAAAACTACTCACCTCTTTTTTATTGTTAAGATTCCATTTTTACCCGACATTGAAAAGCAATGAGTTTTCACTAACACGTGAATGTAAGAACTCAGTGAAAAACAGTGCGCGTTTATTTAGGTATTATATTTAGGTGTCGCTTAGAGTTAGTGAAAATGGGCATCAGCCTTAGAGGATTATTTTTAATGCCATAGAGTGCACAAGCAGGCGGCCCACCCGATGGTAAGTGTTCACCGCAGCCTGCAATCTGCAATACCAGGGGTCCACAGGTGCGTTGCCTAGTGCCTACCCTTTTAAAAGAGGACTCTCTACAATAAATAATTATAGTAATAGACTGCTTGCGCCACTCTGGGTTATCTTACTATCTCCGAGTTAATCTGAACATATTCTACACACAAAATTACGTTCTAATAATACTTTATTTCACAACACAATAATGTTGACTTCAATATAACGATTTTTTTTTACGAATTAAATCGCAAAGAATATAATTTGACGAACGCGGCAATATCCACAAAGATTCTCTTGAAAAAACTTACCAAGCATTCTTATGATGGCTTTTCTAGATTTCGCCTATCGTGTCTCCCCATGCACGTGTCCGTTCAGCAAGCCGATCTTCGTTTTTTCCAAGACACGTGTCGATCTGTGAACAAGAATGTGAGTTCAGTTGAAGCTGGAAATAATGTTCCTCTCTTCTCATATCGAATGACCAATATATTAGGGGAAATAGATAGGTATTTCCCCTAATATATTGGTAATTCGGTTAGTTGGTTGAAATAATTGGATAGAATAGGAAATGTGTACAAGGAAGTCTCTAAGGAAGGTGTGATAAAATCGGTTATCATGATATGTGATGATGAGGAATTTGAGTATAAATGTGGATATTTTTGTGTCTGGACTAGGAGTGGCTACTGAGATGACGCCTAAGAAGAAGTATGGAAGAAATATCATGTTGACGTCGCCGACCCCAAATAAATTGAGATGAGGGCAAGAGAATGTTAAGCCCCTTACTCCGATTTAGTGCCATAAAACGGTTATTTTCTAAAAATATATAACACATTTATTATTGATTCATGTATCCCCGTCGGAAAAGAGGGGGTGTTATAAAAATTTAAAATACTTTGAATTCATATTAGTTATTTTAAGGTTTTTAAGACTCGGGATGATAAGCATTTTGATACAACAGAATTAACCTAAAAAGTACCTACTTAAGAAAATCCTTTCTAGAGACGTTCTTTATTTAGGAATATTGAGGTTAAGATGATTGACGTGTTAAAAAAAAGCGTCGTTGATACTTAAATTCTACTAAAATTATAAATGTGCTACCTTCTGCCAGCATCTTTGCTCGCACGAAAGTCGAAAATTATACCAAGGGACCATACTCCCAGGATAAAAACCGGCCAAGTGCGAGTCGGACTTGCGCACGAAGGGTTCCGTACACAGGTTGGCGTCAACTATGTATGTATGGGGGCACCCTTTAATTTTCAACTTTTTTATTTTTTAAATTTTTCCTTTATTTGTGCCGTAAGACCATACTTTTTGCCAAATTTCGTGATTCTAGGTCAACGGTCAACTACCATATAGGTTTTGAACCTAAAGCCTATAGGGTACTTCCGGTTGACCTAGATTTGCCAATTTTGGTTAAAAGCAAGGTCTTACAGCACAAATAAAGGGAAAAGGGCGAAAAAAATTTTTTTGTTGAACCTGAATGTAATTTTTGGTACTTACAAGTTTTCGCGAAAATCTAAATTCATATCTTTTTTTTTTATCGTGTTGACTCAGGACCTTGATTTTATACTAATAACCCCTATAAATCTATATTAATTAAACAGGGACTATATATACCTCAGTATCTGGTATAAATTTACTTGCTAGGTCCACCCGTTCCTGAGAAAATCGGTAGTGACACACGGACAAGAGAGTGATGTTATAAGGGTTCCGTTTTTTAACTTTTGAGGGATGAAACTCTAATAAATATCGTATACTCTAATCCAATTTTGTCTAAAGCCGTTGATCTATTAAGAGTAAGACATGACAAGGTAACCGACAGACAGACAGAGTTACTTTAGCATTTATAGATAAGTCTGTGGATATTTCTCTTTATTAACAATTACAATTTAAAAAAAACCCGACATATTTTTATTTCATGCAACATAATTTATTTAGTGGTAGATACGCTTCGATCGACAATCCATTGAACATGTAATAATGACATGTAATCTTGCGAAAACATCCTGATTCAAACAGTAAAACGCCCATAACTTTTGAACAGCTGAACCGATTTTCATCAAACATGGCTAAGAAAACTCTCTAACGCTATCAAAATCGGTTCATCCGTTTAGGAGCTATGATGCCAAAGACAGATACACAAACACACAGGTACATACAGCAGCAGATTTCTATGGACAGGAGGATATACTACGATTTTCACGTGCGAGATACCCATAGCAATAATTGTTTACCTTATTGATACAAAATTGTCATGCGCTTACCATTATCAGCATATTTAGGCAGCACTGTATGGCTATGCGGTAGGGTGTTGCTGGTCGAGGGGCAGTAGGTAGGTATGGGTATAGGCATATAAGCCGATCTTTCAAAATAAATGAGATTCACTTATATACGTAGTATTATTTATTATTCATAAGGTATTAAATATTATAGTAACCCAATTTAGACTAACAAATATTTATTTACTAGAAAAACTGATAATTTAATTTTGAAGATTACACAAGAGAATCGACATGTTACTCATGTTTGAAAAAACTAAACAACAATTTACATCTCTCGAGATTTTTCAAAACTGTATTCAAAAAACAATTTACTTCAAATTTAACTGTAACTTGTGGGGTCAACCATATACCTTCTAATAACTCTTTCCATTTACCATTTATTATTAAAACAAATTGCAATGGTTGCAAATCTTATCATGGCTTGACGATGAGCTTCGGTGGCAGGTTTATAATTATGGATCCCAGCTGCATGTAAATTTCTTTGGACAGTGGTAAGCGAAATGTCATGTCTTATAAGCACCAGACCTGGTGGTTTTATAAGACTCCGTGGTTTTGCTTATCACAATATCACGATGTCGGCTGAATTGAAGTGTGTAAGCAATCAGACGTGGCCTTTGGCTGTTACACTTCACTTCACCAGTTTCTTACTTTCTTGATACCGTCGCACTCATAAACGAACTGTGTTTCTCTAAGGAAGGAAGTAAATTAAAAAGTTAGATTTCTAATGAAAAAATAATAAAATATGTATTGATTTTATTTTAGATTACACTTATATCGACATTTAATTCTCGATACTCTTTAAACTTTGATTTTGTTCCCAAAGGACGATTATTTTCACTTTTAAAAAGTTATTCAATTGAGAAAATTGTATTGTAATTTTAAGTCTAGTGTTAAGTAGTTATTCGAACAACACAAGCAGATGAGTGTTTTACTTAACAAAATTATAAGCTTAACCTCATTCATTATCTATACTATAATATAATCGACACGGCCGACATGAATGATTCATGAACATATCGATAAATTTCAGTAACATGTCAAGTAACAGATTGGCGCAGCGGTATAACAGCTTGAGGAGCGTGAGTTGTAGGGTCCAGGTTCGATTCTTACCTAAGCCTAGTTTTTTTATTAACTTTTAAAGTTCTGTTTAAAATCTATAAAAAAGTATAATGTTTGTGGAACACGTTTGTAAGTTTAAAAACATCAATAGCTAGTATACGGTGGATATTATCTAGCTGTCGCTTGATGAGTGCCGTCAGTTTTTTTATTTCTAGTTAGAATATCTTAACAGTTTCATTGATGTCACAGATATGGCGCGCACGCAGCGCACGTAAACATCGTAGTATATCCTCCTGTCCATAGATGTCGCTTTTTATAAATTTCTAGGGGTTGAGGTTTCTCTGTAGCTGTATGTACACACGTCAAACTTATAACGCCCCTCTTTTTCCGTCGGAGGTTAAAAAGTTAGTCTCTGTAAGTATTGATTCAATAACAAAATTATTTCACAGATGAAAACAACAATATCTCATAGGCTTTCATTTTATCACGGATATAATGTAAGATTCCTATGAAATAAGCTACAGGAGCAAAGCCGCGGCACCAACTAGTACTTTGATACAAAATAAAAGTAGCTTAACGAAAAGCAGCTTACATTTGTAACCAGTTCAACAGTTTTCAATAAGCTTCAGCCATATTTCAGTACGTTTCAAGCATGGTAAGCACGCATTCAATACAGGACGACATCGAGTCGTTAGCTTTGGAAACACGTACGATTGCTTTGTCGAGCTATGTTTTCATATTAATTGGTTCCTTTTTTAACTATCAATAGCAAACAATTGTTAAAACTTTTAGATATAATAATTCAAAGACTGTTCTTCATCAAACAATTGTATTACTTTGTTATCAACTTAACAGAATATCAGCAATTTTCTGATACTAAAGATCCACAATCCTTCATAGCTCAATGGTGAACTATTGTGGTTGGCTGCCCTTTCCTCGTTGACACCGAGGCAAAGTCCAGTAACAGCCAATGAAAAACAAACACAACTGTCATTCTATATAATATATATTAGTCTATGATCATGATCGTCTATGACGTATTTTGTCATCGCGATCGGCAGTCAGCATTGAGCTACTTACAATGAGAAATATCAAGAGTTATAACAAACTGAAAATGAATATATTCAGAAAATCCTCATAAAAATCAACTTGTTTTAATATACCCAAACATCCGTAATAACCAAAATGTTTTAGTTGTATTCAAGACTTATTTTCATCAAGCTTACACAATGAGATGACAAAATAAATATATAGACATACTTAGAAGATCCACATAAAAACGAACACGTTTTATTTTAGTACTTTATGATATAAGTGCAGTAAGTTCAAAATTACAGCCGAGGCGTACGGCTCGGGCTACAAGAAAGCAGAGGCTGTAACTATCATTTTCTGATCCTTGTAGAATGATAACTTTTTTGAAATAAACTATATACTATTAGCACCGCCTAGTTTGGGGATCACTGTATAATTATCTTATTTTGATAACATCATGTTACCGACACTTATTTTATATTAAGTATGGATAAAAAGATATTGTAAAAATGGTTTTAATAAATTGATTATTCTTCTTATTAATTTCTTTCAATTAAATCACTAAGCAACGACAGTGATTACGCCAAATCTACAAAGCGACACGATGTCTCCTTGGAGTTTCGTATCATTAACTAATTAATTGTGTCTCCTGTCAGTACGCTTGTTAAATTGACAAACAAATTAGTGAACTCGGGTAGGTAATTAGCAGTTACAGGTAATTAGTTACGACAGTTACGACCAAAGCGGCTCCGGCGTGAATCACGGGTCAAGCAGCGACATTGGAAATGTATCGGACACTATTCGAATGCATCTTCACTGTCGCGGCGACAGTGATGATTAGGACTGACCTTAGGCCTAGACAAGTGAAACTCTATCAACGGAATCGTGGCGATAGCGATTGGAAAAATATATGGGCATGTTAAATGTTATCGCAACGAGACGTGATAAAATCCTTTTGGCATTTCGTTCATCGCCATCAATGACTTCGAATGACATTATGACAATTGTCTAGAGCCTCTGGATCTATGAATGGCTGAGGCATTCTATCGGCGATAGTGATTGTCGAAATGTTTATGTTTGACCAATTGGCATTTAGGTATCGCATATCATTCCCGTACATTTTATACTATTCGACAATCTTTAACGATGATAGACACACATTGTCTAGATCAGAGGCCCTAGACAAGTGACATTATATCATCAAAAGCTTGGCGATAGCGATTGGAAAGATGTCAAAAATTTATGGAAATGTCAAACGCTATCAAAATGTCACGTGATCACCATTGCATTTTGACCATTTTGACCATCGCCATCGCTGATATCGAATGACACGTCTAGAGCCTCAGGGGTCGCCAAATGGCGGACCGCGGTCCGGATCCGGATTGCAGACCTATTTTGGACATTACGTAAACATTAAAATATAATTTACTTGTGTTGCTTGAGTACATAATTTAATAATTGATCCCGCGCTTGGCTACTGTCGATTCGACAACGGACGAATCATCATCAAAATCTTCATTCATATTGTATGTTTATTTACATATTTAAGTTTATTATTTCAATTTTAACAAAGTAAATATACGTGACGATGTAAATCTTACCCCCCAGATTTTACTTCGTACAGTCGGCTTTAAACCATACGGACTGCGACGTGACCGTTAAATTATTTTTAAAAACGGGCCCCATATAAAAGTTATTGCTGACTCCTGGTCTAGCTAGGTGCTCTGGGGTTATTACTTACTTAATACCAGTAAACGCCTACGTTACAGGAATCGCTACAGGCAAATTACGACAAATCCATTCGTTTGTTAGAGATACTTCAGCGTGGGATTTCAACACTAGACAATAAATACTGAAATAACACAGGGCAATTACCTGAAAGATTGCTGTGTAAGTTATGACCTTAAGTCTTTATTTTATACTGTATTTTAACTGTGGATAGTTTATACTAAAAACACATTATAATAATTTTGTAGATATTTTAAACAACAGTACCTAAACACTATGTAGTAGAGTAGCTAACCCAGACTGATTTATTTGTTCTAATCCTGATATTTACAATCTACCATCATTTTCCTTCTTTATTTCCTACAATCTTTTGAATTAGAGTTTACAGACTTGAAAATCAGCGACAAAAAAACGTTATATTTAGTTTTCAACAGTTACTTTTTTTTTATCATTCTCAAGAAATCAGAACCATTCTCAATTACTTTTGAAGCTCTGACCTAGGTCTACGAAACGTGAAATAACTGTTAAATGGACTAGAAAATTACCACTTAAAATGCAGAACGAAATATTACGGTCAGACTATTTTCTTGGAAAGTGGCTTGATAAAAGCCTAATAGCCCCCGCAAACAACAGACTTTTTTATCGGCTGATAGTTTGTTCGAGGCTTTAGGGCCCAAACACAAAACTGCGGTGCGACGTCGCATCGTAAAAATCTTGGAGCTTGTTGCTTGTTGTTGATTAGCTGTTTTCTGCGTTGCGAATTCGCATCGCGTCAATTTGCAGTTTTGTGTTTGGGCCTTTAATCAGTTTGAGGAAGTAGGCAAGCGCGCACATCACAACGATTCGGTAATGATTTTAATTTTCAATCTGACGAAACTATCAAACGATAAAAGTGTGCGAGGGCTCTAATAGCATGGCAACTGTACCATAGATACATTATAGTTTTATTTTAGATTTATCGGAAATAATTTCTTAGTAGATACCTATTACTACTTACTAGGAAGGTAAATATTGTTTACTCGTCCGTGACCGTATCTTTTCTTCAATTGCTTTTGTATGGTCAATAAGAATCACACATCAAAAAATGTATTTACTCACTTTTAGAGTACCTACACACAAGGAGGTCGTAGATAATGAGGTTATGCAATGCTAGCCGAGATTGGTCCGTGGATGGGTGACCATACATTACATACCAAAACTGCTCCATGTCTCGGCAAGCACATTATTCGTTGGTCCTGGCTTTCATTTCTAGATCTTTGTCAGTCGTTACGGTTACGGATAGTCAAAGTACCGCACCACCGCTTACGTACTTTGTGGTCATAGCAAGAAATCTGACACCAGAGGCGCTAGACAAGTGGCATTCGATGTCAGCGAAGGCGATAGTCGAATCGTCAAAATGTAAGGGATTGATCACGTGATTTTTCGATATCGAAAGAAATAAAAAAAGAATGAAAATATTTATTTGTTACCCGCACAGGAGACAATAGGGCAAAACACAAACAATAATACAAAATAAAAGTAAATAACTCCGTGCGGGACCAAAAAGGCTGTAGGCTTCTCCTGCATGGAATTTATAATTACTGAACACACTGGCCAGCTGAGGCTTGCGCACCCATCAGGATGCTAGGAGACAAAAAAGATATTGTTGATTGGATACGTCAGTTAGTTAATTACTGAAAAATATAATTGACTAAATTGGTGACCTCCTGGAACACAAAGATCTATATTTACATGGCGCATCATGAATTTAGAGATGCAGAGGACAATCGTACCGGATCTAGCGATGGGACAATGTCGTCACTACACATTGAGGTAATAATGTACTACGTACTAGAGAAGACACCACACATCACTGCTGTATTCCGTTCATGTGGGGTCGGCCGGCCGCACTTCACTCAGTTGCTTGCTAGATCTTGAGCGCCTATGTCATTGTTTGTTTTTAAACGAAAAAACGTTCAAACGCATTAAATATGCGGTCGTGTGTTTTAAGATATTGCAGTTATAATTCAACTAATACGGCGAAATGCAAAGGAATAACTTTTGGTCAATGAGTAACTAGATAATCATTTTTAAATTGAAATATTTGGTGGGCGCCATGATGCCTCATTTCTCATATAGACTAAAAATTAAGATGTGACTTTGGTTTTTATAGCGAAAATTAACAATCTTAAGTATATTCAGAAAGGAACTGACTGTGGTTATTCAAATCAATAATTTAACAAATTGGTAGGTATGATAGGTGGGTAGGTGTCTAGGGTAGGGTAGGGTATGTAGGTATCCAGTTGACGGGAGCGAAGTCACGGGGGACAGCTATTACCTGAATAATGGGACAACGTAAATTACTTCAAAGTCAGCGTTTAGCTTTGATATTCTTATGCAAAACAAACAGGACGGTTAGTACTGAGACCTTACAGGTACTTGCTGGCATACTTCCGGTCAACCTTGATGTGCAACGATGTGCTGCAATGTACTATTAAGCACTAGAAACCATGGACGCGGAGTGACCGTGAGAAAATCTCTAGATTATTTGACCCACATATTGACGTCTGGGAGGAACTTTTATCCAAATGGCAATGTAGGTGGGATAATAATTCCACCAAGGACCTCCACCAATTCTTTCCATCTGTTCGCGTGCGACTGGCCAGGACGTGACTGGAGGTGGATCACTGTGTTGCCCAATATCTTACTGGGCAAGGTAACTTTAAAAGTAAATTACTTTCCTTCAAGCTCGTTGGCTCGCCTTTATGTCAGTATTCTACATCTGACTGCGAATATGTACAATCTGCCCATCATATCTTATGGCAGTGTATTCTTTGGCAGAATGAAAGCAATACTATGTTGAATAATGTACAGGCTGCATCAGAAGATGTTTACTATACGGATCTTGTGGTAACTAGAACAAATTTCCGTGCGTTCAAGCGTTTTTGCCATACCTATTTATTATTGGAATCAATTATAACACCTCACAATGTTAGGACCCATTAATATTAATGCAATTTTTTTCCGTGGTGCCAGGCAACTGGGCTTATCCCAGTTGTAAATGACCCTTTGTGCCTATTGACCTTGTTTGTTCTGTCTCCTACTTGATATGGAGGGAACTGGAAATTTTTATATTTTCCTACTCCTCCACTATTCTTTTCTGATTAATTTCGTTGCGGCATCCAAGACAGTTAAATTCATTCTCCGGGACTTCGTCGAGCTTCATTGCCTCGGTGCTTTTCTGGTGGTCGCCACTATTGATTTTGGCTTTCAGGAGTTGCAGTGATTTGGGAATAGTGCTGTGGGTATGTCCCAAAAAAGAAACTTACATAAATATAATATTAAATTAATGTACTATTTTATTAATATAATATTAATAAAATATTACTTTGCTAAGATTCACACTTTTTGAAAAAAAGTGTGAATTCTAATGAAGCTTATTAGGTATAAAGCTATGTAGGTACCGCTTCTGTAGTCAGTCAGCAGTTTAGTCTATATGAGTGACAAGTTGTTGCAGAATTTTGAACGAAACGCGTAAGCGCCATGAAAATCACGGCGCTTCCGTCTTTTTGATCGCGAGAAAACTATACCTTAGAAGCGCTCTAGCGCTGCGTGTTTATACTGTTTTGTTAGACGGCTAATTATTGTTTCAGCGCTGCAGCGAAGTTTAGTTTAAACTCTTGTCAAAATGGAGCATGTCCTTTACTTAGGATAGCTTCTCTAGTACATATTATCTCAATGTCACTACAAGACATTTGTAAGGTCAGCGTGAAAGTACCACCGTTTTGGCCCGACGAACCCAAGATTTGGTTTGCCCAAGTTGAAGGACAGTTCATTCAGGCAGGTATTGTAAGTGACGCCACTAAATTTAGTTACATCGTCTCGAACTTGGAGCGACAATTCGCAAAAGAAGTCAAGGACGTCATTATTAGCCCACCTGTCACCAACAAGTATGAAAAGATTAAGGCTGAGCTAATAAAGCGCCTCAGCGTCTCCAACGAGAACAAGATGAAGCAGGTACTGTACGAGGAACACCTAGGAGACCGAAAACCATCTCAATTTCTCCGCCACCTCAAGGACAACGCCGGAAAGGAGCTGTCCGATGACTTCCTTAGAACCGTCTGGATTAGCCGCCTACCACAAGGTATTCAGATGGTACTCGCCGGGCAGCCACCTTCAACGTCACTCGACGTTCTTGCGGACCTAGCCGATAGGGTCAATGACCTTACTACGATTACACCCCGTGTGGCCAAGGCATCATTTTCCGGTCCCGGTTCTTCCGTCGTCACTGACCTCGTCAGGGAAGTCGCCGAGCTACGCAAGCAGATGCAGCGTTTGCAGACATCGACAGCAAGAACGTCTAGAGCACGTTCCCGTCCCCGCAACCGCAACACCCAGAGGGAACGTTCCCAGTCCAATTACAGGAAATACCCCCTCTGCTATCATCTCTGGTATCATAGCAAGTTCGGAGAAAAAGCCAGCGCGTGCGTTAAACCCTGCGACTTCAAGACGTCGGAAAACAGCAAGGGCAGTCGATAATGGCGGCCGACGATTGCCCCGCAACAACTACTGGTCGCCTGTTCGTGACGGACCGCTGCACGAAGACGCAATTCCTGGTCGACACAGGAAGCGACCTCTGTGTATTCCCCAAGTCCCTTCTACGTGAACGTCGTACACCGACTTGTTATAAACTTTGTGCTGCTAATGGTTCTGATATTTTAACTTATGGTTATGTTAACTTAAGTTTAGATTTTGGCTTGCGCCGAACTTTTGTATGGCGATTTGTTGTTGCTGACGTCACAAAGCCAATAATTGGCGTTGATTTTTTAAATCACTATAATATTATTGTAGATTGCCGCAAAAAGCGGTTGATCGACAACCTGACGTCAGTTACAACAATAGCCGCTATTGTAAATTGTAAAAATGTTACATCTGTAAAAGTCCTGACCGGTGCGATTCAGTTTCATGATATTCTTAAAGAATTCCCGGAAATCACTCGACCAGCCGGAATACACCGTGTTACACCACACAGTACAGTCCATCATATACGCACTACACCAGGCCCACCAGTATCCTCTACACCCCGTCGTTTAGCCCCTGACAAACTTAAAATTGCCAAACAGGAGTTCCAGTCTATGCTGGCCAATGGTACAGCTAGACCTTCCGACAGCCCCTGGTCATCGCCTTTACACCTAGCGCCGAAGAAAAACAACGGCTGGCGGACTACCGCAAACTCAACGCTCGGACGGTGCCTGACAGATACCCAATTAAACATGTGCATGACTTTAGTCATAATCTTGTTGACTGCAAAATTTTCAGCGTTTTAGATATAGAGAAAGCGTACAATCAAGTTCCCGTCAGTCCAGACGATATTTCGAAAACCGCAATCACGACACCGTTCGGATTGTTCGAATTTCCATACATGACATTTGGTCTTCGAAACGCGGGCCAAACTTTCCAGCGTTACGTCGACGAAATGACCAGGGGGCTTGATTTCGTATACACGTATCTCGACGATTTTCTCGTGTTTTCGCGCAGCCGTTCGGAGCACGAGGAGCACCTGCGCGAGGTTTTCAGACGTCTGAAAGCGTATGGTATGTTGCTCAACACGTCTAAGTGTATTTTTGGGGTAAGCGAAGTCCAATTTTTAGGTTATCTCATTTCCGAGAGCGGTTGCAAGCCACTGGATTCCAAGGTGCAGGCTGTGAAAGGTTTTCCTGCACCCACGACCGTGCAGCAGCTGAGAGGCTTCCTGGGCATGCTGAATTTCTACAGGAGATTCCTTCCACGGGCAGCAGAAATTCAAGCTCCATTGCATGTCTTGTTAACAGGATCGGTGAAGGGATCGCATCCAATCAGTTTACAGGGAGACACCTTAGCTGCGTTCGAGGCTTGCAAGGAGAGTCTCGCTAACGCCGCCCTTTTAGCTCATCCCGATTGTTCTGCTAAACTCGCGGTTGTGACAGATGCTTCTGATAAAGCTATCGGTGCGGTCTTGCAGCAATTCAAGGACGGCGATTGGCAGCCATTGGGATTCTTCTCTCGTAAATTGAGTCCCTCGCAGACGAAATACTCGCCTTATGATAGAGAATTGCTTGCCATTTATGAGGCAATCAAATACTTTAGACATATGCTCGAGGCGAGGCATTTCGTTATCTATACTGACCATAAGCCGATCAGCTTTGCATTCCACGAACGGAAAAACAGCTGTTCGCCTAGGCAGTTTAGATATCTCGATTTTGTTTCCCAGTTCACGACTGACATTAGGCATATATCCGGCAAGGATAATGTTGTCGCAGACGCCTTGTCTCGTATAGAAGAACTGAGAACACCGCTTAGCCTCGAGACATTGGCTGAAAGTCAAGCCTCTGATCCCGAGCTTGAAAAGCTTCTCCGCGATGGATCTTCGTTGCAATTGAAGAAACTAAGTGTCCCTGGGAGTTGTCAACCCTTGTACTGCGACGTAAGTACACCAACTACCAGGCCCTTTGTCCCGAAACCTTGTCGGAAGCAGGTGTTTGATAGCCTGCACTCGTTAAGTCATCCTGGCACTAACGCTTCGGCCAAGTTGGTAGCCGGACGATTCGTATGGCCAGGAATCCGGAAGGACTGCAGAGAATGGGCACGCTCATGCCTTCAGTGCCAGCGAGCCAAAGTCACTCGTCACGTTAGTTCTCCACTCGGCAATTATCAGCTAACGCGTACTCGCTTCAAGCAGATCCATATTGATTTGATCGGGCCGTTACCCTACTCCGAAGGTTATCGGTATTGCTTAACAGCCGTAGATCGATTTACTCGATGGCCGGAAGCAGTACCTATACAAGACATTACGGCAGAAACCGTGGCAAAGGCGCTGCTGTCGACATGGATAGCACGGTTTGGTTGTCCTACGGAGATCATAACCGACCGTGGTCGTCAATTTGAGTCTGCACTCTTCCAATGCTTGTCGAAGCTTGCCGGTTTCGAGCATAAGAGGACTACAGCATATCACCCAGCCTGTAATGGGTTAGTGGAACGTTTCCACCATCAACTAAAGGCCGCGATAATATGCCATGCCAGTGACAGGTGGACGGAGTCATTGCCGTGGGTTTTGTTAGGAGTGAGAGCTGCCTTTAAGGAAGACTTGCAATCATCTTCTGCAGAACTAGTGTACGGAGAGCCGTTGCGACTGCCTGGCGAGTTCTTTGAGCCAACGGTCACCGGTACAACCGATATTACTGACTTTTCTGCACGGTTACGTAATTTCGCCGCTCAAATTCGACCGACTCCAACGTCACGGCATGGTAGCGCAAGAGTATTTGTATATAAGGAGCTCGAAACCTGTGACTCAGTGTTCCTTCGTGTGGATGCGTCGCGGGGTTCCCTTAATCCTGCTTACTCAGGACCTCATAAGGTCCTTTCTAGAGGGGATAAAGTTTTTAAGATTCTTCTGAATGGTAAAGAAGCGACCGTTTCGATCGATCGCCTTAAACCGGCCTTCACACTTCAAGTCGAGCGTGGAGACCCTGACGACACATCCGAACCGCGAAATCTTGTAACGCGTTCCGGTCGTCAAGTCAGACTTCCCGACCGATACCGCCGTTGACGGGCTCTGGAGGGGGGTGGTGTAGGCTTCTCCTGCATGGAATTTATAATTACTGAACACACTGGCCAGCTGAGGCTTGCGCACCCGTCAGGATGCTAGGAGACAAAAAAGATATTTTTGATTGGATACGTCAGTTAGTTAATAAATTACTGAAAAATATAATTGACTAAAAGGCTATGTACGAGTATATATCGCTTCTCAATCTTATACAACTTTGCATATGTATCAATCGCTATTGCCACGCTTTCTTTGATAGAATGTCTAGAGCCTTTTTTGCCATGGTATATACCATGTTACACAGTTATGGTAGGGTTATGGCGATCAAACAGGGGTGTTCGCACCATGCAAAATACTGGCTGGTTCCGGTTAGATTATAAGCCGTGGTCTTTGGGATAGGCTAGGCAGATTTTGAGAGTACCTACACCTTACCTACCTTTAGAATTTAAGACAATTACTCATTAAAAACCTTTTTTAAAACAAGCTTTTTTCTTCTGAGCAAACCCTTTCATTTGATACCCATATCATGGCAGTGCAAAAAAATGACTAGTCCACCATCTTGGGCCGTAGCTAAGTGACGTCATTCTAAATCCAATATGGCTGCATATTGGATTTAGAATGACATCACTTAGCTAACAATGTATTGTCATCCAAACTAAACGTGTATGCAAAATTTCATCTCAATCGGTGTCGGATAACTGCTTTAAAATTGCCCTGCAGTTGCAAAATTTGACCCGAACACACTTACATACATACATTGCAAATTAAATAACGAAATTAAACGAGTTTGTAATGAAATTAAGCGACCCTGCCTAGTCGTCATTACTTTTAAACAAAACATATATAAACATAAGAAAATATCGAAAATTAAACACTGCTTCTCTATTTTCCCTTCAAATTAATAAATGTAGAGGTGAATGTACGGCTCATTGATGATTTTTGTTGGTAAAACACGAGTTGAACAAGGGATGAGTTGGCGGTTTTTCACCTTTTAAGCACTTTGACAGTGATTTACAACTTGAATTGTAGTTGAGGCTACAACTACAACATACCATTTATTAATTTCATAGATCCTGGGAAATATTAGGACATAGTACGGAAGAAAATGCATGCCCATTGTTTACTTGCACCTTGCATAACCCTAAGCCGGGACCAATAGCTTAACGTGCTTTCCGAAGGACGGAAGAGCCGCGACCACCGCGGATGTAATGGATGGAAAACCATCCACCGACAGACCTCAACAAGCGTTGCTTAACCTCTGCTGCTATTACTTAAGCACTAATGCCTCATATACCTACCCAACAAATACACCTACAGATAGTACGTGTAGCAACAGCGTATAATAACAAATGTTACTAATATATTAAATGCGAAAGTTTGGAGGAATTGATGTAAGTTTTTTACTCAATCACGCCAGAACGGATCTGGATGGAATTTGGCACAGAGAGATTGTAGTCTGGAATAGCACATCGGTTTAATTAGTTTTTTTAGGTTTTTTAGTTTAATCCCGGTATAATGTTCTCTCGAGATGATAAAAAAATTCCCACGCGGGCGAAGCCGCTGGCAGTAGCTAGTGTTGATGTAACTATGATGCTACCCGGATCTAGGTCCGGTCCGGTTTCCATTCTATCATTTCCTGCTTTGTTCCAACTAATTAATAACCTGGTTACCGTTAATTTGCCTCGTCCTCGTGTGCTCGGTAGAGCGAGGTAAACGATAGTGCCAGGCGGGATCCCTTTTTTTCGCATATTGTTCTTTTTCCTAATATACTTTGGCATAACTGTTTTGGAATAATTTGTTTTTCCATAATAATTCTTTGCCATATTTTTTTCGGCATTCAGTTTATGTTGGCATAATTATCTACAAGGCTAATTTGTTTTGGCATAATTTTAATTCGCATAATGAGTAACATTAGTTAGCCCTAATGACTATTAGCATAATAGTATTAAAACATAAAAATGAATAGGAGTGAGTAACGGAAACAAATTTGAGTTATTTTTACGTTTTATTTTATTTTGATGTTTCATGTAAATGATTTATTATATATAATACTATGTAACTGTCATGCATTACAAATTATTAATTAATTAATTAATAGTCATGTATCTGGCAAAAATCACTTTTTGACAAGTTAGGCGTGTTTGATTTTTTTTAATTTTAGGTGTATATTTTTAGCAATTGCTTGTAAATATGCAAGTTTCGAAGAATATTCATTTTTTTACCTGATAAAAAACCTGGCTCCCAGGGTATCAAGAACCTAGCTGACACAAAGGAGCGAGCGCAGTATAGCGCGAGCGACGACATTTTTGACAGGAAACGAGAGACAATTAAAAATACGAACGAAGCGAGCGCCAGCGCGACGAGCGCAGCGAGGAGCCAGAAAAAAAAGTATAATCATAGAATGAGAATTATTTAATTATATTGTATAAAAATGTGTATTAGTGTCTAATATTTTAGGAATTAATTATAATGCGTATTTGTTATGCTTAAACAAAATATGTTTTAATATCATTATGCGTAAACAAATTTATGCATTAGAATGTTATCTTCTTCTTCTTCAGTCGGTCCCTCATTACTGAGAATCGTGGTCACTGGACCCCTTTAAGCGGACAATCTGCCTCCATCGACTCCGGTCAGTTGCCATCACCACCTGCTGGAATTTGCTTGAGGACGTAGCTTCCTTCACTTGGTTAGGCCATCGTGTTGGCGACCGGCCTCGTGCTGTGAAGAATGTTATGTTTAAACATTATTATGATTAGATACTTCCGGTTGATCACCTAACTGTGCAAACGTCACGTAGTGCGCTCCGCAAGATATATGCATAAAAAGTGTTAAAACTTCACTTATATTTTACGCCGTGCAAGTGAATCGAAAATTAAAGAAAAGAAGTGCAAAAAGATCACTAAAAGCTGTGCCTAAGTGTGTTATATGGAAAACAAATTAATGCAAGTTGTCGCAAATAATTCCAGCCCACGTACTTCCGGACGCCGCCGCGCATGCCTTCCCTCTCGCTTTAATGACTATGCACTCGAGGCATAAGAGAGGGAGAGCGAGAACGCAACCTAAACGCTCGCGCGCTGATCAACGTCCGACGCATGTGTAGTACACGCAAGGTCAAGTTTCGAACCGTCGCGCGCGCCCGAGCTCCTAACCGCCGTGCGTTTTCTTAATCGGTTGTATTAGTTAGAAATAGTGTCCTTGTATAATATAAAAATCTGAATGTTAGTGTACCTTTACCGGGATTATAAGACATTCTACCACTCAGTGTTTCATTCCGCAATTACACGATAATCCTATATGAACACAGTAACGACATGAACATGGGGCGTACCTGGCTTGGGTCGACGCTCGATCGCGTAAGGCGAGTGACGTGGGTCAGAAGAAGAAGGCCTTCAACAGGGCTGCCAAGTCCTGCAAGATGGTGTTGCGAAGGGCTCGGTTCGATCACATTGGCCGAATAGGGACCAAACTTGCTTCTTACCCAGCAGGTAGTAAAGCGTTTTGGTCTCTGGCTAAGTCGGTCGAGTCGAACTTCTGCCGTCCCTCACTGCCACCACTGCTGAAACCCGACGGGTCACTGGCCCACTCCGCTGAGGAGAAAGCAAATTTATTTGCCTCTCTTTTTGCGGAATCTTCACGTCTGAATCCTGGTGATTCGCGGCCCCCTCCTCCTCCTGATGGATGCGAGACGAGTATGTCGGACATTCGTATCCATCAAAAGGACGTCCGTAGGGTGCTGCGAAACCTTGACGTGAACAAGGCTAGCGGCCCTGACGGAATACCAGCACTTGTTCTTAGAACCTGTGCGCCTGAACTGTCTCCGATCCTGACACGCCTATTCCGTCTTTCGTATGAGGCTGGAAAAGTGCCGAATGCTTGGAAGCAGGCTAACGTACAGCCTGTGCCCAAGAAGGGCAGTCGAGCTGACCCGGCCAACTACAGACCCATATCTGTAACCTCCATACTCTGTAAGAGTATGGAACGTGTACTCAATACTAAGCTCCTGGCATACCTAGAAGCAAACGATATCCTTAGTGATCGCCAATACGGCTTCCGCCGAAATCGGTCTACTGGGGATCTTCTAGCGTATGCCACTCACATCTGGAGTGAGGCTATCGAGAGGCACGGGGAAGCGCTTGCGTCTCCCTAGACATCTCGAAGGCTTTTGATAGGGTCTGGCACGAAAGCCTTATTGCTAAGCTTCCTTCATTCGGTTTGCCCGGTGGTCTGTGTGAATGGATTGCAGACTTCCTGAGTGATCGGTCCATTCGAGTGGTTATCGATGGCTGCTCGTCGGACTACTTGGATATTAATGCCGGGGTCCCTCAGGGGTCGGTACTCTCGGCAACTTTATTCTTGCTGCATATTAACGATCTGCTAAAACCCGGCACCTTTGGGTATGCAGACGACAGCACCGTTACTGAGAGATACTTGTCCAACGCTCGTGCTACCGGGCCTCAGATCCAGTCTCTCCGGGAGGCCATGGTGGAGCGCTTAAACCTGTCCTTGCAGGCAGTCTCCGAATGGGGCGATGCCAATCTGGTCAGGTTTAATGCTGCTAAAACCCAGGCGTGTCTTTTTTCCGCAAAAAAGAGTCAATTTCACCCGGCTCCAACTTTCCGAGATGTGACCGTGCCAATAGCTGACCATCTTGAGCTTCTTGGCGTTACGTTGACATCAACTCTCAATTTTGGGCCATACATTGAGGCAAAGGCTCAGCTGGCCGCCGAAAAGCTGGGGATCCTTGCAAAGGTGAGAAGGTATTTCACGCCAGAACAGCTGCTCAGCTTGTATCAAGCGCAAGTTCGATCATGCATGGAGTACTGTTCTCATCTCTGGGACGGATCTGCCAAATACCAGCTTGATGCACTGGAGTCGATCGAAAAGCGGGCCAAGAGACTCATCAGCGATGAGGCACTGGTTAAGTCAAAGCTCCAGAGCCTTGAACATCGTCGCCGAGTTGCCAGCTTGTCGGTTTTTTATCGGTTACATTTCGGGGAGTGTGCGATGGAATTGCATGATTTAATTCCACCCAGCCCGTTCCATCATCGGACTACCAGACGTACGGCGATGCGTCATCGATATATGGTGGACATCCCACCAATACGCACTAAACGTTTTGGGAATACTTTTATTATGCGTACAGCTAAGGAGTGGAATTCCCTGCCGGAGTCTGTGTTTCCCGATAGCTACAATCTAGGGGTCTTTAAGTCAAGAGTGAATAGGTTACTTCTAGGCAAGCGTGCTCCACCATCGACCACATCGTCGCTTACTATCAGGTGAGATAGAGTCAAGCGCGAGCCTATAATAGATACAAAAAAAAAAAAAAAAAAGTAACGAAATATGGCGTCCCAACTGTAGGCCGAATACCACAGTGCCTGTGAAAACTGTAGTAAAATACTTAGTGTGTGTACAACTGTGAACATAATTGTGATCGTGTAACAATGCCGAAGACACGGAGTAGGCAATCCGTCAGTGGTTCGCATGACGATGAACTCAACGACAGCATCACGCTTTCTCGCGATAACTTTACCGCTCTGTTATCAACGATTCAGCAATCGAATGCGGAGATCTGTGAGCGTATGTTAGAGCGCCTGTCGACATTCACGTCTCCTCTGACCGCTCAGTCACCGGCGACAGTGCCGAGTGCGGCAGAGAACACCGGCAATTTCTCACGATGCACGTCCAGATTCTCCGGAGCGGCGAGGGAAAATGTCGAAGCGTTCATCGATGCCATTGAAGCTTTCAAAGAATGCACGAACATCTGCGATGATGTCGCTATTCGTGGCATGTCTATGCTACTTATCAGCGAAGCAGCAACCTGGTGGCAGAGTATCCGCGCAGAGGTCACATCCTGGAAAGATGCGATACAATACCTACGTGACGCGTACGGCGACCGCCGTCCTGAATACAAAATATATCGGGAGTTATTCAGTGATGAGCAGGGTAAAGACGAACGAACAGATATCTTCGTAGCAAAGAGTCGAGCCCTCCTAACACGCCTACCAGCAAACGACCTGTCTACCAAGGTGCAAATTGATATGATTTACGGCCTATTACACCGAAAAATCCGTAAAAGATTACGACGCGAAGAGGTCAGTAATTTTGCCGAGTTGCTATCGAAATTTAGAATTATCGAAGATTCCATAAACGAATCGCTACACCGAGAATCGCAAAATGCAACATCCACTGCTTCGCGAACGAAACGTAACGCAACCGAAACGCCTAATCAGCCCGCAATGAACAACGCGCGAACATCAAACTCCGCTGCAAGCCTGAGACCGGAGAACGGGGCAGCTATCACAACACGCGGCGGCGGCGCTCAGCCTTTCCGCGCGCGCCCGCAGGAATCGCACGCGCGGGCCACCACCGAAACACCGCGTGATCGTGATGAACACGCATCCGCTGCAGCAACATCGAGACAGCAACGACCGTTTTGTGCGTATTGTAAATACTACGGACACCATAAGGACCAGTGCCGTCAGTTGGCGGGCAAAGGTGAGTCAGCAATTAATTCTCATAATTCGGTTTCGTGTTACAAGTGCGGATCTAAAAATGTTACTCGTGAAACTTGCAAAAAGTGTAACAACGAATCAAGTTTTTATAGTGTTGATACTACTGTGCAAATTTCGGGACCAAAGCACACTGAAATTCTAAAGTCTGAAAATCGTGATCTTAGTGCGTGTTCCGAAAATTTATATAACCCCGTAGATTTGAACTATACTACTTCTCCTTCTTCTCGTTTTAATAATGTTGATGCAAATGTTAGTTGTGTCGTTCAAGAAAGTAATAACTGGTCTTGTGATAGTTCGAGTGAACCTGCGTACTATCAAGCTGAAATGTCTTACAATAATAATTGTTATTCTGTACAGAGTAATTTTTCGGACAAGGATTTGTCGAACGATCACATGACCAGCTGCGAGGTCGATTACAATAACGACAGATTTTATAATTTTTCAGTTAATGATAATTTTTATTATGATGACGCCCTTAATGTAAAGGAGCGTAAGGGCGAGATTTGTATACCAACTGAAAATAATAATCTTTTTGATAATGACGTCCGCTTTGCAAAGGGACGTAAGGACCATTTTTGTGATGTTTCGGAAAATAAATGCTTTCGTCACGATAACGTTCCCAATGCAAAGTGGCGTAAGGACGATTTTTGTACCTTGGCGGAAAATTGTAAATGTTATTGTAGTGACGACCATAATGCATTAGATCGTAACAACCATTTTTGTAAATGTTTGCAAAATGATTTATTTTGTTGTAATGATGTTTCTAAGGTGTTAAATGATAATATGGTGTGTAGTAGTGACACATGTGTAGAGAATGCGCGCGCCGGTAGGAGCTCCGACAAGAAAATTTTGCGTCCGATTTTTGATATCGAAATTTTAGGCGCGTCGGGGACCGCGTTAGTTGACACCGGGGCCAAACATTGTATTGCGGGCCATACACTGCACACCCTCCTCTGTCGAAAGGGACACCCTCTTGAAACTGCGCGAAGACGTATTAAGCTTGCCGATGGACACGTTCGCGACATAGACGTCCTCATAACTACTCTTGACGTGCACTTAGAGGAGAAGGTCATTAGGACTCCTTTTCTTATCCTTCCTGAGGCGCGTAATAATGAAACGTTGCTCGGCATAGATTTCTTGTTTGCAGCCGAAGTAGTCATGGATTTCTCTCGGGAATGCTGGTACTTTTCTAATAACAACCGCGTTCAGTTCAGGATGCGTTTTGAACCCTCCTTATCACCAGAGCTGTCTTGTTCCTCTGCTGAAGTACTCCGGGACGACGAAGGTACATCGCTGAATCCACCTGACCGGAACCTGCTGGCGCAGATCTTGGTTACTAATACGGACATTTTCCAGCTAGGGGGAGAACCTACCCCGTTTGCTGAGCACCGTATTGATACAGGTGAGCATCCTCCTACCTATGTACCTCCGTACCGATTGAACCCTGCCAAAAGGGAACTGATGCGTCAGGAGATTGAGAAGATGCTGAAGGACAACATCATTGAAGAATGTGAGTCTGCATGGTGCTCACCAGCTCTCCTGGTTCCTAAGGCTAACGGTGGCACCCGTTTCTGCGTAGATTACCGACGCCTAAATGCCGTGACCAAAACCGACCATTACCCGATGCCTTTGATCGACGAATTGTTACAGTCGACAAAGAGGGATTGCTATATGAGTACATTGGACCTGCGATCCGGTTACTGGCAGGTCAGTGTAAATGAGCAGGATAGAGATAAAACCGCATTCATTAGCCCATTGGGAACTTTTCGCTTCAAGCGCATGCCCTTTGGTCTCAAAAACGCTCCGGCGACCTTTCAACGACTGATCGACCGGCTGCGCTCCTGTTCATCCCTGGCCAATGTGACAATCCTGGCCTATTTGGATGATCTGCTGATCATTTCTGAAGGTTTCCAGCAGCATCTCCAAGATCTCCAGGCTGTATTCAGTCGGCTTCGCGAATTCAAGCTGCGAGTCAACCGGGAGAAGTGCGTTTTTGTCAGGGGAAGTGTCAAGTATCTGGGGCACGTAATTACCCAACAGGGCGTCTTACCCGATCCTGAAAAGGTTCAAGCTATACTAGAAATGAAAGAACCAAGCAACTTGAAACATCTACGGACATTTTTACAAACCTGCTCCTGGTACAGGAAATTTATCCCAAATTTCTCCTCTGTAGCAGAACCACTTACAAGGCTAACAAGAAAGCATCAGACCTGGACCTGGGGTTCAGCTCAGATCACGACTTTTAACGAGTTGAAACAACTACTTACCTCAGCGCCAATCTTAATCCAGGCTGACTTTAATCGCCCTTTTGTCCTCCGCACCGATGCGAGCAATTATGCCCTCGGAGCCGTTTTACTCCAGGGGGAGGGCAAGGAAGAAAGACCCATTGAATACGCCAGTCGTCTCCTAAACGCCGCTGAGCGTAACTATTCTACAACTGAAAGAGAGGCCTTAGCGGTAGTGTGGGCGGTGGAGCGATTTAGATGTTACCTAGACGGACATCCGGTGATTATCGGTAGCGACCATCAACCGCTTCGTTGGCTGATGACTCTAAAGTCTCCTACAGGTCGTTTGGTGAGGTGGGCCCTCAAGCTACAATCATTCGACATTCAGTATCAGTACACCCCCGGAAAAGCAAATGTAGTGGCCGATACGCTGAGTAGGCCGATATGCTCCCAAGATACACGTGACAGTTGCGGTATTTGCTCAGTGATAATTGACGTACCCACTAAGAGTCCTGCAGAGTTAAGGCAGGAACAGCTGGCCGACCCGGAGGTTGACAAAATAATCAAAGAGATGGAAAGTGCAGACGAAGTGGCATCTCGTAGATGGACGGAGCGCGGGTACCTTTTATCACAAGGTGTACTATACCGGTATAATCCCGACTCCGATAGCGAGACTCCTACCTTTTATCACAAGGTGTACTATACCGGTATAATCCCGACTCCGATAGCGAGACTCCTCAACTTGTTATTCCGATTTCACTCCGTCCCGAGATCTTGAAAGAGTGCCACGATTCACCTCTGGCGGGCCATTTTGGAATCGATCGTACTTACCACAAGATTGCGCAGTCCTATTATTTTCCCGGAATGCGAAGAATCATTACCGATTATGTGAGAGCTTGTGTCGATTGTCAACGATATAAGGCTATCCATGACAAACCCTCTGGACTACTCCAGACGCCCGTGATGCAGCAGCGGAATGAGGTCCTAGCTGTAGACCTATTCGGTCCCTTACCTGAAGGAGAGAACGGTGAGCGGTGGATACTTCTTGTTGAAGAAACCGCCACACGTTGGGTTGAGCTCTACGCCCTTCAGGAAGCGACTGCTGAAGCCTGCGCCCGTACTCTTACCGAGGAATACTTTCTCCGATACGGTTTACCGCGCAGGGTCACATCTGATAACGGCGTACAATTTGTCGGGGCGGTCATGCAACAATGTATGTTCATCTTAGGGGTCAAACAAAACTTCGTGCCACTTTATCATCCGGAGGCAAACCCCGCCGAGCGTAAGAATCGGGACCTCAAGGCGCAGCTTGCACAACTCGTGGAGAATGACCATTGCTCTTGGCCTTCGAAACTCCCAGTGATTCGTTTCTCTATGAATAGCGCGGTATGTAGAACCACGGGTGTCACTCCCGCATATCTCATGTTTGCCCGAGAAATGAGGTCCCCCACGGAAGCTCGTCATGATTTGAGGGTGATTCTTGATAAAGAGAATTTTCTTCCCCAAATTACTCCCTACTTAAGATCTTTTATCAACTCACTATCTGCTGTTCGTGAAAGAGTCGAATTACAGCAAGATCAGTCTAAGAAGGTTGCTGATCGATCCCGTCGACCCAGTGCAACATACGAGGTTGGAGATAAGGTGCTAGTCCGGTCACATGTGCTGAGCCAAGGTAGCAAAGGTCTCACCGCTAAATTTGTGCCTAAACGCGATGAACCGTATATTATAACGATGAAGGTTAGTCCTACCACCTATCTTATCTCGCCAATAGGAAACCCTGAGGAATCTTTAGGAAAATATCATGCACAGGATTTGACGCCCTTCGTAGAAAGTGGTACTGGAAACGACGTACCACCTAAACCTGTCATTCCCAAGCGACGACGCGGACGCCCGAAGCACAAGGCCATTGAGCCAGTCCAGGAACGAGGACGTTCTCCTAGACTAGAGGGGGAGTCTGTCGCAAATAATTCCAGCCCACGTACTTCCGGACGCCGCCGCGCATGCCTTCCCTCTCGCTTTAATGACTATGCACTCGAGGCATAAGAGAGGGAGAGCGAGAACGCAACCTAAACGCTCGCGCGCTGATCAACGTCCGACGCATGTGTAGTACACGCAAGGTCAAGTTTCGAACCGTCGCGCGCGCCCGAGCTCCTAACCGCCGTGCGTTTTCTTAATCGGTTGTATTAGTTAGAAATAGTGTCCTTGTATAATATAAAAATCTGAATGTTAGTGTACCTTTACCGGGATTATAAGACATTCTACCACTCAGTGTTTCATTCCGCAATTACACGATAATCCTATATGAACACAGTAACGAAAAAGTATTATTGTGTATACCCTATATCTATAATAACCAATATAATTGACATTGCCACATATAAGAGCTACCAACAACAGAACATTGAAATTGCGTTTCGTTACTACTGAATGAGTGTTGCCACTCCTATAAAATAAATTTCCTACTAAATTACATCCGAGTTGTCAATATCGAAATTCGAAATAATAATAAAATGGATGATCAAATGCAACTCTTATTTTCAAAATTAAAACTAGAAATGGACAAGCGAACAACTACATTAAAAACTTCTATTAGAGAAGAAATAGATGAAAAATTTAAACCATTGGTGGAAGATAACCTATTTCTAAAAAATTAAGTCCAAAAATTAAATGAGAAGATAAAACGTCTAGAATCTGATAAAAAGGAACAAATTTTAATATTTTATGGCATTGAGGAGCCCGCAAAAGAAAATATTAACGTAATCGAAATGGTAGTAAAAACACTAAATGATTCTGGTATCGAGGTTAACAATCGGGATATTAACAAAGCTTTTAGACTCGGCAAAGATAAAGGAAAAGCACGCCCGATTCTAGTTAACATGTTAAATGCATGGAAGAAAGTCGAAATCCTGAAAAACAAGAAAAGATTACCTAAAAACATTTTTGTGAATGAAGACTTCAGCAAAGAAGTTTTGGAAAAGCGGAGGGCACTCATACCCCAGTTAAAAGAAGAAAGAAGAAAGGGGCATATAGCATTCCTAAAATACGACAAACTTGTCGTCAGAGGAGAAGTAGCGACACGAGATAAAAGGAAGAAAGAACAATCTGTATCACCAAAAATTCAGACCGAAAATTAATAAAGTAAATGCATTCGAACGAATGTACAGAAACAGGTCTCACTCAACATCAGATGTAAATAAAGAATAGCCACTAACACACGTCAGTAACCGGAAGATCAGAACAAATAAACAAATAATATTCAACAGTATAAATACAACTAATACACCTCCCCCAAGCCGGCAGGTCCCCGTGGGGGCATATAACCAACCCCTTCCAGCACAATTGATAAGCAAAACTGAAACAAACGATAAAAGAAAACTTTATATTGCCACTTTAAACTGCTTAACACCTCTGTGGCACCGAAAATCTATAATCCAGACAGAGTCATTACACCCACTCAAAGTTACTGCATGGTGTGTTTTTTTACGTTATCGGACCGCCAAACCACTACTTTGGTCGATGAGGTCACAGAGCAATGATTAAAATATTTCTCTATTCTTAAAATAAATAAATTTTAACTAGAGTACATAGTGGTTCCAACAGGATAAAGCAGCGACGCTTACTGCACGAGCCGCAACCGAATTTCTGAGGGCGGCATTACCCGGACTTGCACTGGCCAGTAAGCCTGATGTAACTGATTGGGATTTTTTTTAAGTCACGGGTCTAACCCAAGACTCTTGAAGCGCTCAAAGATAATATCCGCCGGAAGTTCTGGTAAGAGTGATGGCAAATGCCATAAACGGGGCCGAATGTTTATCAATTCTGGCGAAGCGACGGCCACTTAGCCATTTCATTTTCTCCACTAAATGGAAAATAAATGAAGACACCAAATTCAAAAGCAGAAACAAAGTTTTTAATTCATAAAAAAAATACAGCCAAAGAACATCGGGTGATAACTTTTGCGCCACAATGTATTAATTTTCTATCGTGTCGGTAGTAAGATTCAAAAATTGAAAGCAAAGTGGTTTTTCACTATTTGTGGAAATCAATTTAACCCGGAATGAAAGTCTAGCTCTAGCTATTAGAACGGGAAGGTAGTGTAGTTTATGCCATTTTATATCAATTTACGCATAATTTTAATAATTCGATAGAATAATAAAGTTGAGAAAATCAATCTACGGGAACAAAGACGCGGGCGGAAAACTATATTTGGATAATAATTTTCAATATCCCACCAGAACTGAAAAAAAAACGAAACAGCGAACGTCGTGAAGTCCACGCAGGCGAAGCTGCGGGCGGACAGCTAGTTTTCAATAAAGTCACCTTTCAAACAAAAATCGAAATTAATATCGGTTCATCCGTTTAGGAACTATGATGCCGCAGATAGATACACACATACAGAAACACACAGGTACACACGTCAAACTTATAACACCCCTCCTTTTCCGTCGAGGGTTAAAATTAGCCGACAGTTCCAGTTTTACTTTACTTTTTAAAAGTGTGTTGTCATTCAAAATTTTGTAGTTAAAAAACACTATGCAAATATGTTGAATTTTTACTTTTAATGAAGGTCAGTTTCATCACTAAAGCTTACAATCCACCAGGGTTTAATACACGAACACTGCCAACAGTAACTTTGCTCATATCGTGTTTCTGCCTTGTTATTATTATTTTATTATTATTTATTTTTTTAAAAACGTTAAACGTTAGTGTTGCCACCTCAAATAAATACTCGCATTACTGTGTAACACAGTTTCGTGGTGGCACAAAGTTGCTTACATGAGACAGTATTGACTTTGGGTTGGAGTCTGGCGTTAGCTGTTCCGTGTTTCTTCGAATTTCCGGTTAACAACAGTCTTAGACGACAGTAACTTGGGAAGATGTTATGTTCTTAGCTTATCACCGTGGCTTCGCTCCTGTGGCATAATCCCCAAAAATCGCGGGTTTTATTTCTGGGACAGAAAGCAACCTATGATTATCAGTGATAGTGTAGTCATTGTTACTGTCAGACTTCTAGAGATTATCCTTTGAAACAATATACACATACAATTTTTCCTCTTTATAATATTAGTTTAGGTAGATAGAGCAGGGGCAAAGTACGGCCCGCCATATTTGATAAACTTTTCTTATGCTCGTGTCGATTGACTACTCAATTTCTGATATGCCAGTATGTGGCTACTTGGACAGCTCTGTCACTTGGCAGGTTCGATTAATGGAATGTGCATAACGGCCAATAAAAAAGGTGGGGCATTTCCCAAAACTGTTTTCACGTCAAGGTATATTTTAGGATATAAATCTTCTTACAGTAAATTGTATCATTAAAACAACACTGTTATTCTGTCCAACTTACAATTTTCCAAGGTTTTCGGGCCCCTGGTGAAATTGTTTGACCACATGTGATATCACATAATATGATATCTATGGAGACTTTTTCGAAGCTGTACCACCTGATAAGGTCTCTAAAGGGAATAAGTTTCTATTAAATCATGGGCTTCTAAATTGCCGCCAATATAGTTGTTGCTATTACTTAGGTTCAAATTGATTGGGTAATTTCATTTCATTTGGGGCTGATTTTTGTTTTAAATCATGAGAAAATCTCGTCCTAGTTACTCATTTGCCGGGAAAAAATAAAATCATGCCAACACGATTTTACTTTTTTTTTATTAAAATAATGTACTGTAATTTTCTTCTATAAAATCAAAATCTCGTCTAATATCTATATGTATTTTCGTTCGTTTTGTCCTTTATTCAAAAAAATTTCTTATTATCTACATTTTTAAATATTTTACTGTATCGGGAACAGAGAAATCAGTCAAAAATCGGAAAAAGAGCCGTGTACAGAAATACTCTAAAATCAAAATATTTTTTTTTTTTTTTTTCGCATAAGCCTACATGGGCACTTATAAAATGTCGTTAAAAGGTGCACGGTTCGGGTTGGTCATTTCCTAAAAAGAACCGGCAAGAAACTCCATGGTTACTCTTTTAACAACTGGTTTGGTTTTACAATATTTCCATATTACAGCATTAGTATAGATTAGCAATACAGCATTAGTATTACAGCATTAGATATATGTATATATATATATAATAATATTTATTAGCAGAAAATACAAGTTTGACAAATATTAAAGTACACATAATTGTTAACGAGAGTACAGAGAAATTAACAACAAAAATAGTGTGCGAAAGATAGGAAAGTACAGTCAATACAACAATTTGAGCCCTGACTCCTAAACTAGGAAGATCCTGTATCTTAGGAGAGATATGGGGGGACAACGTAGCCCTAGTCGTAAGAAACTAAAAAAAAAAAAAATTACTATGTAAACAAAAGAAAAAAACGAGATAAAAAGTTAACAAATGTTATCAAGAAATCTAGAAGGCCTACAATGTTCACACATTCATAAAACAATCGGTAAAAGAATCTATACAAAGGTAAAAAAACTGCCTTCTGGAGCAAGCCCTTGTCCCACCTCCTGACACGACTATCGGACAATGATCGCTGTGTCCACATCCCACATCTCGGTAACCGCATTTACCACTTGTATAGAGCCTCTTGTCGAATTTTGTTGGCATTTTCTTTCTTTGTGTTTAAAAGTTAAAAGACTACTTCGGGCCCTCATCAATAACCTAATCGTTAAGGCAAATTCATAAACGAGGGATCAGCGTTATAGGCTTAAGGACAGTTGAAGGGCAATATTGTAAACTATAAACCTTCCATTCAAGATTGGTTAGGATCAACTTCTATTCATATAGGATCCGTATGTAAATGACGTTTGCTGTGACGAGGGTCACTTCTTATTACATTGACGATGTCGTGATACCAAGAATGCCCTTGTAGCTAAATCTAATCAAATATAAATTGCCAGTGAATAGTTATTATGATGTTGACATAATATACGAAAGGTTTTTCAAAATAATAACGACTATCTCATCTATTTAGTGATAAAATAGGTAGTAAACTGACACTAATGAGGTGAAAGTATTTCTTTGTTTATTGCTCTCGGAGTAGGTAGGATTAGGATGATATGATTACAAAAATACTTGCAATAGAAAGCTTCAATTATCGTGTCTTACTAAATTATATCTTTTATAAAATAATAAGAAACACGCGGTGAAGTTGCAGGCAGAAGTAAGTTGCAATAAATAATAATAAGGGAAGCCACAAAAGACGTTTTGTAATGTATCATCGACATCACACTAATCATGTTGATTCACGACCCATCCAGCCAATAAATCATTGGACAACTTGAAAACAGCATAATTTTATTGTCATATCACTCATGGTGCACTAAGGATGTTTTAAAATGATAAATAAACTGTGGGCGCACGGTTGGCGCAGTGGTGGAGCGATTGACTTCTGCGCTGCGTGTCGCGGGTTCAATTCCCGCACGGCATCCATTTTTTTTTGTTTGTATGACCTACAGATAGTTGTTCCGACTCTAGGTGTTGTGTATGTGAGTTTATATGTTTGTAAACGCTCCCATACAGGAAGAAATTCCTAGTTACCGGCAAAGTGAACTTTTTTTTGTCGGTTTTGGGTTGGCATACATCCATTACCCGGGGCGCTAAATCTTTGTATTTTTCCGGACAGCCACAAACGTGCGTAGTAATACTGTCTCACTAAAATTCTGTTATTACGCTATCGGCATCGCAAATAAGACGGTCACGAAAACGTGAAACGCAACTAAACCTAAAATTAAATTTATAATTTTAGGTTTAGTTGCGGGCTGGGCAGGCACAGGCTGGGGGGCGCTTATTGGTAATTGGTCTGGAGCGATCAAAACTCTAAATCAGGCTCTGAACAAGACAACATAATCCTTCTATCAAGGGAGAAAGTCGTCAAAATTCCCTACCGCGACTACCTCAAAAACTCTTTTCATAACCAATACATATCCTACAAATAAAAATGTACCCAATCGGCACCTATTTTCAGCACACATTCCCAAGAAAATCTGATAAATAAAGTTAATGAACCGACGTGAATCTTCTGCGGATTTACGAAAACATATTTTATTCTGGAATCACGTTCTGATAACGGAATATAATTTAGATTGTGTACTGTGGGGACGTAGCCAGAAAGCGCTACTTAAATAAAACTCTGGATTCACTGTTCTAGTTATATTTCAGCAGCAAGGTGCCTACCCATAGGCACCTTCTATCAGATTATCACATCAAAGCTCAGAGGAGCCCTTATATACACGGGAAAAGTCTAGCGAAAACATCTTCATTTATTTTATATTCTAAATTCATATTACCTTTCAAGTAATACTTATTGCCAGTGTTAATATAGGCAAGTAGGTTGCCTTCTAGTTAAGCAGAGTCCTCACATGAGCTACGCCCCTACGAATAGACGCGCAGAATCATATGAAGTGCTTCTATTCTATGTCTTGAAAGGTTACATGAATCCTACCTTATCCTAACTCGAATATTTACCTAACAGAGGAATCACATTTACAATTGAGGTACGACCCTTAAAAGGGGAAGGCTTAATCATGACAAACGAGTTATCGGACGCTCCGATATGTGCTTTTAACTTCAGCTAACGTGCACACACACACTAACAAATCTACGCCGTCATGCCTGAACCTCCTTGACCAAAACCTCTGAAAAAGGAACAAGGCGTCCTCCCAACTCTAACAAGAATGACGCGTCAACTCACATCGACCCGGATGGGGTTTAATCTCAAAAATTCAAATATGATACAATTTTTCGATCTCGTGCGTTTATCAGGCCAGAGAAGGAAAGGCTGGATCGCATCGAATTTCTAATCCTATTCATAGAGCTTGCACCAGGGTTTATTATTATAAATGCATTTATTATTTTAAACATCAGACATAAACTGGACCAATGATGTCAACTCGACATCCTTTGCAAAGGCTATGCCCCGTTAGCAAAGTCGGTTTCAGTTATGACTATTACTTTAAGAAACCCCCTGGGTTATACTATTACCCTGGCTTGTGCCTATGCCTTAATCGCATAACCAAAAAATATTTCTACGATGCGTGGCCAACGCTGCCAGCCTCTTCTTCCCCCTGCGGCTCACAACTCATCAGCACATCATCAGCACATGCAACGGAAAGAACTAATTTAATTATATATAACGATACTATTTGAGAATATCGATAAGAAAACTATCGATACATTTTTTCCTACTTTCCCATCCTTATTAACTTCAATATGTCAAATTTGATAGTTGTCATTCATATTTTTTTCTATTTGACAATAGGCTTCTTCGGAAACCTTACTAACCTTAACCTATTCTTATTCTACTCTAACATTAAAAAGTTTTAATCTATTTACACTATGTCCCTAAATCGCCTAATATTATTTTTTATAATTACATAATTTACATCAGATAATCTTCTAACTATTTGGTATGGGCCTTTGATCTCTACATAACTAGTCCTAACTATGGTTCGGCCTAACTAATCTGTGGCTAATACGGCGCATAGAGTAAAATTAAATTTAATTATGGTGTGAACACTGTGCTTTATTATATTGTTTATGGCATTATGTGTCAAACCAATTCTTAAAATGAAAACTATGCTTTACTTTTGACAAGGGTTTTGACACTGTCCTTTTTTGTATTATCTGTGGGACTACGTGTCTAACCATTTCATAACATGACATCTATGCTTTCAAAGCATTTATTCGCCTTAGGGGCTTAGAAGACTTTTCTATTATTTTTTTGACTGTTTCCGACTTAGTCCTTATGGATTTGTATTTGGACATCGTCAGTAATTTCAAAAGCAATCCTATTTAGTAAATAAAGACAAGGCAGAGGAATATTTAATTTCATAAAAACATATACAGATAAATCATTCAAATAATCAAACGCATTTAATTTCATTCGATGCCCAACGCGCATCGCAAATTCCTTCTAAGTTGGACCGTATTCATTTGCACGACATGAAAAGAAAACATTGGTTAATAAAGCACAAAATATAAGACACAATATTAAATAAATCAGTTTGCATAATACAATATTTACAACATTTTATACCTAATCTTCTTTCTATAAAATTTCCATAATTTGCATTTTACGAGTTCGAATTGCTTTATGTATTCGCAATGCAAAAATCTTTGTACAATGTTATATCTAAGGCAAATATGAAGTGAATTTTTCCTTGCAACAATCATAGTAATCTTACTTAAACCAAACATTGCTCCCCAAGAAGTTTTAATTAAAATTCTTTTGTATTTAATTCGAATCATTTTTTTATTGATCGCCTTCTTTGAATTTATGTTGGCGCAATAATAAATCTTACAAAAGACTCTTTTGAACTTCCTATGGATCTTTTTCGGTTTATTTCGAGCATTTTTTTTCTTAATGGCTGTCAACTTCTTTCTTTTCAAAATGACTTTTATAAAATTTTGTTTTAAGTCAGATTGAGAAATTTCAATATTATTTTCAATTTTATGGTTAAAATCAATTGGAATCATTTGCATGTTAATATCCGCGACATATTGGTGTCCCGATGGAACCACAACTAGTTGTTCCGACGAAATCTCATCATTGTTCTCTGCAAGACAAATGGAATTAGTGGAGTCAATTTGACTGGACCGACACATTACTATACCCTCGTCCACGCACTCGCTTTTGGATAGGGAGTCCAACTCCTCGTCAGCCGGGCCGTCCGCGCACTCGCCCTGGAACGACGACGAAGACTCCACCTCCAACCGGACATCGACGGGGCCGTCATCTCCGCTGGTCTGGTCACCTTCATGCTCGATCATGCAGCTCCCTCCGTCGGTGTGATCGCCATCGCCATCAACTGCGTCGCCTTCTCCGTCAACGTGGTCAACGCTTTTCTCACTGCACTGAATATTGTTTTGTGTTTGTTCGTCCTTAATCACGATACTAGAAAATAAATGTGCATTAACATCCTCACACAATACATCAGGTTGTTTTTTATCTGCTTTTATTTTAGCAATTATTATGCGCTGTTCGCAATAACGGCATCTGCGGTGAAATATAGAGAATTCACTCCTCAAGCGATCGCATAACACTTCAAAGTCCATGTCATATTTAAAAATCATACGATAAAAATAATATGCAGCCCCCTGCAGGAATCCTCCCAAGATGAGGCTGTAGTCGCTCTCTCTCCATTCATTTATTTCGGCCACCGACTTGAATTCGGTTAAAAATTCCTCTAGACAATACCCGTTCGTTCCCGTGTAATAATCATTCATCATGGCTAGCCTTTTATGCTCAATTACACTAAATAATAAAACCACTTAGCTTTATTCCGACTCCTCTTCCTTATATTTCCATCCGCTTAAGAGAGGGAATAAGAGGTAACAACCCTCTCTGTTAAAACTTATCTCGCTTTATGTACGCCGATAGGGCTTCGTGCACTGTATATCGCCATGCACACGCGAACTTCTGTCTTTAAACACTTTCAACGTTTTTCACTCACTTACTACGTATACTGTACGCCGTATACACGCGTATTTATTTTTCATATTTTCTTCTCTTCTGGGATTCTGTACTGTATCCGGCGCCTCCAACATTTGTGGGGACGTAGCCAGAAAGCGCTACTTAAATAAAACTCTGGATTCACTGTTCTAGTTATATTTCAGCAGCAAGGTGCCTACCCATAGGCACCTTCTATCAGATTATCACATCAAAGCTCAGAGGAGCCCTTATATACACGGGAAAAGTCTAGCGAAAACATCTTCATTTATTTTATATTCTAAATTCATATTACCTTTCAAGTAATACTTATTGCCAGTGTTAATATAGGCAAGTAGGTTGCCTTCTAGTTAAGCAGAGTCCTCACAGTACGCAATGTGTATGCAGATACAAGCAAAATCAAATAAAATGAAATACTAAATAATTTAATTACGATTTTAGGCCTTTACACTATCTAAGGTCAATAACCTGAGTTGTTCGAAGCAGCAAGTCTAAGTTCTTTGAAAACAAAGAACTAAAGCTCATATTAAAAGTCAGTTCTTAGAAGGAATTTTACTCGGCTCAGTATAAATAGAAAGAAACCCTCGATTAATTTCAATAAACAAAAAGCCATGATGATTCGAAGTTGAGTTGAATCGGAGAACATGCTTTGGAATATAGGTAAGTTTTTTGAAAACTGAAAGTACTATGAGCTAGTTATTATTTCAAATATTCAATTTACTTCAAAGATTGCAAAAACAGTTTATTAACAAGTAAAATTTAAAAATTTAAAAAACCCCCGACACATTTATCTTGCGAAAACATCCCGATTCAAACAGTAAAACGCCCATAACTTTTGAACGGCTGAACCGTTTTTTTTTAAACATAGCTAAGAACACTCTCGACACAATCACCTTTCCAACAAAAAAAACTAAATCAAAATCGGTTCATCCGTTGAGGCGCTATGATGCCACAGACAGACACACAGATACACAGATACACAGATACACAGATACACAGATACACAGATACACAGACACACAGATACACAGATACACAGATACACATATACACAGATACACAGCAACACACCTCAAACTTATAACACCCCTCTTTTTCCGTCGGGGGTTAAACACCCCTCTTTTTCCGTCGGGGGTTAATTAAAAATGCTGTGAAGTTGGAGGATATCCTCTCCTAAGACCCTTTATTTTGATATCCCACACGAAGAGAAAAATAAAATTGGGCTCCCACAATATGGCGCCCAAAAACCGCCATTTTCTATTTTACAATTTTAATGTAATGACACTTGCAAGGTTAAGACGAATCGAACTGTATACGCTGCCTAGGGGCTGGATTCTAAATGAAAAATCGTGGTTATGAACATCTGAAACTAAACTTCATTCTTCTCTACCTATAAGCTATAGTTTGACAGGGTAGACTTTGACAATTATTCAACTTAAAATTCTTAATTCCCAATTTGGTATTAAACCCCTTATGTGGGATCTTTTATCGATAAAAGTTATTGTATTTTACGGCCTTAAAGTTTTATTACAACACTTCTGGACAGATTGTATATGTAATGTTTGCTTAAAATAGTTTGAGCTCTTCATTGTTTTTATTCTAGTAATTTTCAAAGTTCAATCATCATTAGCATCATTTCAGCCGAAAGACGTCCATTGCTGGACATAGGCCTCCCCCAGGCGTCGCACATTGACCGATCCCGTGCGTCTCGCATCCAGCGCCTCCCGCAACCTTAACCAGGTCATCAGTCCACCTAGTGGGAGGCCTTCCAACGTATCGTCTTCCGGTTCGCGGTTGCCATTCCAGAACTTTTCGGTCCCATCGGCCATCCGTTCTGCGAGCAATGTGCCCTGCCCACTGCCACTTAAGTTTGGCAATTCTTCGGGCTATCTCCTGCGGATATCATCATTTCTGACGTGATCACGCAAGGAAATTCCGAGCATAGCCCTCTCCATTGCCCTTTGGGCGACTTTGAGCTTTCTGATAAGGCCCATTGTGAGCGACCACGTCTCGGTCCCATTGGTGATCACTGGCAACACACACTGGTCATAGACTATTGTCTTGAGACACTGCGGTAAATTGGACGAGAAGATACCACGCAACTTCCCGAACACCGCCCAGTCGAGTCGGATTCAACGGTTGATCTCTTTCTCGAAATTGGACCTACCCAACTGGACCGTTTGTCCCAGGTCTATAATCGTCTACAACTTCGAGTGTAGAGTCTCCGATTAATTTCAATACGATCTCAAAACTATGCCTCCCTGATGTGTGTCAGAATCCCCGGCTAACGTAGTAAGTTATATAGTTACAATGACATTGAAATTTGACTTTGCCCGGTGTGTTCCGTTTCTAACACATCATCCCCTTTAAAAAGAAAATTAATATAGTAGTAATAAGTAACTATTTACAAATTAAGTTTATTATACCTTACTACCAAATTAGTCTAAAACAATCTTTAAAATTCCATTAAACATTGCTCGGAGCTTCCTTGCGTGATCAAGTCAGAAATGTAGAGATCCGCAGGAGAACCAGGGTTACTGACATAGTCCGAAGAATTTCCAAACTTAAATGGCAGTGAGCAGGGCACATTGCTCGCAGGACGGATGGCCGATGGGGCAGAAAATTTCTTAAGTGCAGACCGCGAATCGTATGACGTTGCGTTGGAAGGCCTTTCACCAGGTGGACCGACGACTTGGTGAAGATGCGAGACGCACGGGACCGTTCAATAGGGTGACGCTTGGGGGAGCCCTATTTGGATTTCGGATTTGATGGTGATAATGATGAACCAGTCATCTTGTTTCCACTGTTGGGACACATGCCTCCTCCCTGTGAGAGGCAGAGGGCTGTACTCCACCACGCGGGTACAGTGCGGGATAGATGTCTCAAGTCTTCAAAGTTTTAGTTCTAGGTCATGCCGATTTCATCACGATGTTTTCGTCCACAGTTTTGAATGCAGAAATATTATTTACTTGTAACAAAGTTATTATTGAACTGTTCGATTTTATTATTAAAGCTTCATCTAAATCACTTTGTTGAAACCCATCAAGTCAACAAAGGCAGTCATTAAGAACTTTAGCTCAATTATTTATAGCCCAATTAATCATACCCTTTATAACTGTGTTCACTTTCCATTGCTTATTGATGATAGTACGAGATCCCACCGCAAAAATATGTTGTCAATGTTTTTGTAGTTTATTTTAGATTAAACTTAATCTTCATGAAAGCTACTTGAAATAAGTCTCTCAAAACTGATCTCGTAATCTCATAACGGTGAAGGAAAATATCGTAAGGAAACTGTTCTAGATCTAAAAATTCGAATACATGTGATATCCACCGACCGGCATTGGTCCCGCTTGGTGGATTACGGCCCATTCCCTCCCACAGAGAGGAGGCCTGTGTCCCAACAGTGGGAACATTAAAAAGGCAGTGATGATGATGATAGTGATGATGATGACTTGATATAAGAGTAGGTAGATAACAACAGAGTTACCTGCTAATATCTAGCCGCAATCTGCATTTTGTTTTTCTTAAACTTTGCCCTACTCTAGAAATTTATCCTGTGTGTGTGTATCGTGGGTGCGTTTGCTACATCAGCCAGCTAGCTCTCAGTTAGCCGCAATGTATGGGTCTCCAGGTTCAAAAAGGTAATATGTCAACCCATAGATCGCGGTTGACTGAGACCTAGCAATCTTCTTTTTTCTATTTTCTACATCACTTTCTTTCAAATAACTTTGAATTTACTTGAAAATCTTATGTAACTGGGTTTAATTAAGGTAGTTGCGGCTAGATATTGCCCGGCAGTATTATTTATAAATAATTATCACCCCAATTTAGGCAAAAACAAATATTACTGCAGATTTAAACGGTTGGATCTTTGGCTATTAGACTGTGTTCACATTCCATGGTTTATTGATAAAAGGCTCTCTAAACTGAAGGGGTTCGTTATCGTTTGGAGTCTGCTAATTTATTAGATAATAATAAAAGGTTATTATATAGCTGAATGGTTTTTTAAATGTATCGTGATTGGTGTTTTTATATGTTACGGGATGATTACACAATTATTGAACAGGCTGATCTAGCTGGTTGGGTTTTTAATAATAAGTACACGTTGTTTAGTCAGGATAAGTAAATACTTTTTCAATTGTAGCGATTGCTGAATTGCATTTTATGATATTGTAACCGAGCTCCAGCGGGCGGCTCCTCAGTCGCCCGCTTGCGTTCCGCCGCCCGGCTACGTATATTTCTATATCTATTTATCCATATCGTGGTAATAACCGATTATTCAAAAGATAAAAATTTACTGATTATTGAATGGGGTTCGACAATAATTTGTAGAACCCCATTCAATTATCAATAAACTAAACCAATTAGTCTTAATCCGAGATTTTGATACCGCTAACAGAGTTAGTATCCCGCCAAATTTCCTATATAGTATTTAAAATGTTTACTATGGATCACACCGCGTCACTGCTGCGAGCGGACGTGCTTAGTTAGACTTAAATCTATAGATTTAAGGTAAATTAAACAAGTAACATTATAATGTAGAATACATTTTTTTGCTCAAGCCAGCCAGTGTTTTTGGACTCTGAGTGCACCACTGGTGGTACAACACTACGAAATTAACTCCAAGGTACCTCAAACGTATAAAAATTGTGTCACCAACGTGCAGATGACTCGTATTTTTTTTTGTTTTAGTAGTCACTTATAATTCAGCGTAGAAGCCTAATCACTTAGGCCTTACTGAAGTTTTAGCACCCTAGAGATCAATAGGGTTGCCGCACGTACTATATTTCAATCAATTATAGTTGTACCTACTAAATATTTCAGAAAAATAATCACAGTGAGGAGTCCTGTGTTCCGGCAGTGAGAACATTAAAAGGCTGATTATGATGATGAATTACTATTACTACATAGTATAAAACAAAGTCACTTCCCGCGTCTGTCTGTATATCCGCTAACTCCTCCTAAACCACGCAACGGATTTTGATGCGGTTTTTATAATCACCTAGATAATTTTTCAAGGAATATTACTACCGGACGCCTCGCGGTTTCACCCGCGTAGTTCCCGTTCCCGTAGGAATACAGGGATAAAAAGTAGCCTATGTCACCCGGGGATAGTCTAGCTTCTCAATGGTAAAAGGTTTTTTAAGTTTATTCGTTACATACAAAACTACCAATATTTCCTCTTTATAATATTAGTATAGATATAGATAATAACTAGTAACCCACCCCAGCTCTGCACGTTTTTTTTCTAAATTACAGCCGTGCAAAGCCGGGACGGGTCGCTAGTATAGTAAAAAAGTACTTATTTTATAATTTCTCATACGTCTTACTAACAAATTTTGCAATGTATGGTTTCGAGTCGATCTCTCTACGCTTGCTCTAGCATCCTAGTACCTACTCATATTTCAATAACTGTTCTGTTTATGGTGACAAAGTGACTCCTATTTTTGTATGAAAGGAAAATATCTAATCGTTCCAATACGGGGAGCTAAAATAAATAATGATTAAAATCGATGAGTACATCTCTCTCATAGAGAGGAGGGTGTCCCAGCAGTGGGAACATTCAAAAGGCTGATGATGATGATGACGATGTGTGCTTTTTTAGAAATATGAAAAATATATAATTTTCCTTCAAAAAAAGGTGGCATCCCTAGATGTGATCCATCTAGCCTTAGTTACCCAATGTGCTTCGCTTATTAAGCATTAAACCCTAGTTTAGTGTTGACACCTTTCTGCGCAAGGCTGTGCCCTTGATATGCTAATATTTTCATTAGCTTTATTTGAATTAATGAAAAACAGAAATACAGAGTTAATAAGTGAAACATATGCATAAGATAATAAGTGTCTGTTACGCAATTTCTGTGTACCCAGTATTTAGTAATTATAACCTTCTATAAAAAAGTAATACGAGGAATTCATATTAAGTTATGTCAGGTAATTCAGGAGGTATTTAAACCTGATTCATGGAAGCTGAAAATGCCATTAAACATTTAAATTTTACCTCGATGATCGAGTAATATAATTATCAGCTAAAATTAAAATAGCTTCTCAGCTGCTTAAAATGGTGATAGTCTATTTTTGGAAAAAGGGTTGTCAAATTTACCAAGAAGAGAGCCTGAGAAGTACATCCACTATACTCGGAATTTTAATTCGATTCCAGATTTGACATTAGCTACTGTCATTTTGTGAAATAATGATACCACATATAATAGTGTAGTGATGAACACAAAAATCGATAAACAATCAGTGTGTGAAAAAATTACGGCTACCGAATGGTCTAAATGCGTATCCCATGTTGTCAAAGAAGAGGAAAACATGAGTAGGCTAGATATGTTAATTGACAATATCACAGACACATTTATAATAAATGTTACAGAAAGTGACAGCGATAGCGATAGCGATGACGGCAACAATATATAAAATAAATTATTACCATAATACATCTATCTGTTTTATTTGTCATGTTCCTTCATGATCACATTTTTTTATTTATTTCACACAATGTTAACGCGGTACTAGCCGTGCGCCCGTGGCTCGGTGATATTAATATTGGACCTCCTATTGGACAGTTTTGTTTGCATTATATTCTCTGATTTACATTTATGCTATTCAGTTATGAAGAAATTCTAGCCATCATTTTTTCTGTGTAAAAATATATTTTTAATCCAAGTCGTTTAAGAGGTATATCCAGAAAAAATATCGTGCTTTTATTTTTTTTAAAAGGAAGGAAGGAAGGAGTTTTCATAAGGAAAAACCATGTTTCATAAAATAATGTACATGAGTCATTTTTTTTAAACCTTTCAACCTAGCAGTTACTAAGGAGAATGCTTTAGGAAGTAACCGTTTTACGCCACTAAAGTGGAGTAAGTGCCTTAAAGAATTATTTAATAAATACACGAGAAGGCACATGTGTTAATGAAATTATTGAATATGCTCTACTTCTTCTTTTTTTCGTGTCGCTGACATCACTTATCATAAACTAGCTTCTGCCAGCGGCTCGTGAGAGTCGGAAATTACCTATGCCAAGATTTAAAAACTAAGTCTGTCCATCTGCCGTTCTGTCAAGGTAGCCCTTCGCAAAGTTAGAAATCCTTCTTTCCGTGTGGGTTCAGGGTTGTTCAAGAACTTCCTAGTGAACCACAGAATGCTGGACCCTACATGAAGTAGCTCTACAGCGGCTCTAATATTTTAGGCTCAGATTTAAAACTATTGTATCCGATTTCTCTAATACTAGGCGATGCCTTAATGTAACGCCTTGTAAAGTTCTCGCCAAACTTCTTGGCCACCTTCAATGGCTGCGCTGTAGTAAATCTCGTACAAAAATGTCGGCCAAGAAATTTGGCGAGAAACAAATTAAAAACGAATCGATTTTAGCTGTAATATTGACTTGAAGTCACTCAGATACCTTTCTTCAGAAAAATATTCATTATTGGATAAGTAGTAGAAGTCCTTACTCCTAGCAAAAATACCAAACTCCCTATTACATCTAATATCAGAGATTAATCAAAACATCCTAATGGCAAGCAAAATTGTAATCAATTTATTGAAAACAAATCCTCTTGTTCCAAAATCCTCCATCGGAATTAAATTACCCAAAATAAAACAAGTGAACCGGATTATTAAATTAAGTTTCAACAATCTCGGTTGCTAATCCAATCGAGTAATTATGAATTAATTACTTAATTTTAACTAATAAATATTTTATTCATATTAAATCTGACTAATCTAGAAAACCACTTAGGATCAAAGGTGGTTCTGACTTTTGTGTCCGATACGAATCTTAAATTGGTTTTGATGAATTCACTAACGCATCACGCTCGCTTCCAATTAGTATGAACAGCAAATGCCTTTCTCAGACTTCAGCTACACACAGGTAGGTATACAAATACACCTATAGTAATAAAAAGAAAATTCAAAAGCCAAGGTAATTTAATTCCGATGGAGGATTTTGGAACAAGAGGATAGTTCCAAAATCCTCCATCGGAATTAAATTACCCAAAATAAAACAAGTGAACCGGATTATTAAATTAAGTTTCAACAATCTCGGTTGCTAATCCAATCGAATAATTATGAATTAATTACTTAATTTTAACTGATAAATATTTTATTCGTATTAGATCTGACTAATCTAGAAAACCACTTAGGATCAAAGGTGGTTCTGACTTTTGTGTCCGATATGAATCTTAAATTGGTTTTGATGAATTCACTAACGCATCACGCTCGCTTCCAATTAGTATGAACAGCAAATGCCTTTCACAGACTTCAGCTACACACAGGTAGGTATACAAATACACCTATAGTAATAAAAAGAAAATTTAAAAGTCAAGGAACCGACAAGATGAAAAGCGAGCTTTATATGGAAGATGACAGAAACAAACTATTTAGTCCATCAGTTAGATTATCTAAAAATATTGGACGCTTATTTATATTTTTGCCACGTAAACAAAAAAGGACGACGATACAGTGCATTGAAATATTGTGTGACGTCACGCCTTGCTACACTTTATACTGACAAGTGACGTCACAAGCCCCCCAATCCTGAACTTTGATGCGCTTTATGTTTGCCAAATTTTATTTCCCTCCTCCTCGCATCGTATTCCTCATTACTGAGGGTCGTGATTCCCTGGTCTTCGTGGAAACAACTTCTCCTTCACCAATTTGCGCCATCTGCTTCTGTCTTTGGCGTCGTGGAGAGCATCGTGCAGCCTGGTATTTAAAGATGTGCGGACTTGGTCTGACCATCCGATTGGACTTCGACCCCTCGGACGTTTCCCTTCGATCTTGCCAGTAACCATCAGCTGTTCGAGGTTGTGTCCGTCCTTCCTGGCAATGTGACCAAAAAACTCCAGAACCCTACGAAAGCAGACCGTGGACAGTCTGATATTTATGTTTAGTTCCCGGAGGATCGAATCATTGGTGCGATAGGCAGTCCAGGGGATTTGCAACATCTTCCTCCAGCACCACATCTCAAAAGCGTCGATTCGGTCACGGTCGGCCATCTTCAGAGTCCACGTCTCGGACCCGTAACTGAAGATGGAGAACTCCAGGGAGCTGACCAGTTTCACCTTCGTCTTCCTTGAAATGTTACGTGTCTACGTAACACGTACGTGTGTGTGTATGTGTGTGTGTTACTTTTCTTGTTATGTGTTAAATTTTATTTATTTAGAGAAAATTACGTGTCCAATATTATTTGATAATCTCACTGACGGACTAAATAGAATTATCATATTTCTACATACGAGTAGTAAACAGCCCTATTATGTGAAACTAAAACGAACTAGAAAGATGTAAATGAGGCATTCAGTTTGCAAAAATCATAATTCGACGAGTGGATGAGTCGATACAGATTATATATAAATAGTAAAAAGCCATACTAGCTTAAGATCACCACTTAAAATCTGCAGGAATATTTTTTATTAAACATCATTTTCACGAATGATACCCGATAGTTGAATAAATATCTGCAGATTTTTGTCTTGGGATCTCGTACTAATACAGTCGCCAGGATACTAAGAGGGTATAAAATATCCTACAAACAAAGACATACAGGTGCCGTAATAATAGAAAAGCGTGAAAAATATAGCCCCGACTTCGTTGTCGCGCAGTCAGGTAAAAAATATGTTTAAACTTGCATAGTAAATAATTTTTATTTTGTTTCTTTATAAACTTGTAAATGCTAAAATTTAGTCAAAGTCAAAGCTATTTATTTGCATTAAATGCGGTACAAAAGGGGGTTTAAATAAATTATTAACTTATGGACACATTTCGCCATAAGTTGGTATGCAAATATTAAGATATGAGTTAAGGCGCTTACAATAAGCAGATCTCTAATAATATTTATAAAATAATAACACATGATTTTTGCTAGGTATTCAACCTATTATTCTGCACTTGAACTTGCTGCAACCAACGTTTTGACCAGCGTCCTGAAAAGATTATTTTGTTTCTAGAAATATTTAATCCCCGTGATAATCATTTTGTTGCCGCCGTCGTCAAAACTTATACTGTTAACTTAGCTAACGAATTGTGATTTGATAATAATTAACGAAACTCACAATGACCCTAATTCGACTTCAAATTCTTCCTTCAATCAACTTAACCGTATAAAACTATAAAGGTGAATGTAGTCTAGAGCATTTACTTGTAACAGAACATCGAGCATTCGCTGTTTTTTAATTTACTCGAACATACTTCGAACATGACGCTCAATGTCCCTGTCTCCTGTGATACAGTTATCTATAACTAGTACAGGAAACAGGTGATCTTTTCCACTAAAAGTTAACTACTACTGTGTATTGCATAATCTTTGCATCAATATCTGGTGGAAAAATATGATTTGTAACACTGTTTTTGGACCAATAAATTATTATTATTCCATTTATTCATTTTATATACATATTTTTACATTTTTAAATATTATTCTATAAAAAAAAGAAAATAAAAAAACATTTAAAAATACAAAAATAGTAGCCCACCGGTATCGGGAACAGGGTCCAGGCTACCGGTGGTCAGGGCTCCTGAGAGAGGAACCTCCTAACGATACGCGCCGTGTCCAGGAGTACCGCTTTCTGGATCAAGCCCTTGATCCAGCTGCCCAACGAGAGCCTCCTAAGGTGTTGGTCGAGGCTCTTGGCTATTATGCCATTGGCCGTAACGACTGTCGGCACAATGATCGCTGTATTCACGTCCCACATGTCGACAACCTCGCGAGCCAGATCAAGATACTTGCTTTTCTTATCTCGCTCAGCCTTCACGAGGTTCTCGTCATGTGGGACCGCTATTATTATTATTATAATGTATTGTTACAACCTGATTTTAAAAACCAGCGAGCATTTTGGTGTAACATTTTATCGAACAAAGGCACGAGCGCGGGTGACGTGAAGTGAGGTCAATAATGAACGCAAGGTACAAAGATATGTTACAGTTCTGTTACACTCACTCGCTGTGAGCATTACGTCGAACGCAGCGTCGAACATTCGCAAGAACTTTACATTACATTTAAATGCTTTAGGAAACTGAGCATTTGTCTGTATTGTACCATTCGTAAGAACATTACATTAATTTATAACGGTCGTGAAAATGCTCTACTGTATACTCACCTTAAAATACACCTAGTGAATCCGCAAAGTAGGCTACAGATAAATTACACATAGAAATAACCACGACGACAAAATAATATTTAATATGCTGCGACACGGGCGATATTTTCCCGAGACTAACTTTTGTAACCAAAAACCTCATTACGCTGTTTGTCTCTCACTTTGTTCTTTATCATAATAGATACACGTGTAATAAAATAAATTTTCTTCCAACTATGCTTTAATTTCATCACAATCACAGTAAAAACTCAGCACAAAGCGAGTCTTTAATGCTCTAGAGCAATAAAAATGTATGAAATTTCATTATTGCACAGTTTATTTTTTAATCGCACCAAAAGGTGCCAATCTCAATGGATTAGCTCTAATCAGCCAGCCGATAACAATACTTTTTTTTTTACGTACGTATTATTCATTTCTATCCTACTTGTTCCAAATTAAAAAAATGATTGCTGCTAACTCTGATTTAAAAATGAAAGTAATTTAAAAAAGTGATTTGGCGGGCACTTTGTTAATTTTGCTTGACAATATTTTTGGAAACGATAAAGTGTGATACTATCTGATTTTGAGTGCTTCGGCTTCGAATTAAAATGGAATCATCTAGCGACACAATGAAGCGGACAGTGTTATAGAAAATCTTTTAATTTCAATAATTAAACTTCTATTTTAACTGTTTGATATGAGTTTCTTTTATCTACTATTCCTATAGGTAATAGTTGAAAGAAAAGCAGATTATGCACCTCGCCTTAAGTAATTTATTTTACCCTCGTGCCTGTTAGATTAGAGCCCTCGCTAACGCTCGGGCTCTAAATCAGGCACTCGGTGCAATAATAAATTACTTTGTGCTCGATGCAATAATCTACTAGTTATTGCTTACACGTGAGTAAACGGGTTACAAAGTAAAATGAATTTTAAATAGAAAGAAAAGAAAGGACCTCTCTATAACACTGAGGTTTAATGTAATACAACCCAATTATGGGTTAAGCTCGCCTTCGTACATAAGTTGTCCTTCTGTATTTGTATATGCTTTTTTTGTGTATTATAAAGAATATATGAATGAAAAGAGTTAATTTTCGCCAGATACGACGCATACCATAAAATAACAAAAGACAAAAGGAAAACTTAAATATAAATAGGAAAAGAATGTGTCACATCCTCGCAAAACGGCCTACGCTTAACATCATCATCATCACCCTTTTAATGTACCCACTGCTGAGACACAGGCCTCCTATCTGTGAGATAGGGAATGGGCATTAATCTACCACGCAGGTCCAGTGCGGTTCGGTGAATGTCACATGCATATGTTTCAGCATAATGCTGATGAAATTGAAAGATTTGTTATTGTATGTGCGTCGTCCAAGGAGTTTGTGGCTAAACTAACAGCCACACTGGTCGATCTTCGAGCCAAAACTTGCCGACGTCGGTCCTTGATGGGTAACCATCCATTTCATATCGAGCACCCTCCGTGCCTCGGAAAGCCGTTGGTCCAGGCTGTTATTTGAAGACCTTTGACATTCGTTATTTACAGGTAGTCAGAAGCCAAAAATATAACACCAGTCTTCTCATGGGATATGGTGTTGCCCAGCTATTGGGTTATAGAAGTCAGATAGGCAGTCTTTCCATGTGAAATACTGGTACTCAGCTACATCTGGTTAGACTGGCAACTAACCCCAACTTACTTGGAAAATAGCTAGACAGATTGATAAAGTGCGAGAAAGTGGTAATTAGTGAGTGAATGTTCCTTTGACTCGGGTCTGCGCACAGCCTTACTTTTTATGTTTTCTTTTACCAACTAAGATAAGATAAATAATATTATAAATCTACGTAACGTTTTGTTATATTTTTTTCTCTTAGTTTTATTTTATGGGCTTTTATTTGATTTAGCTCTTTTTTCCAACTGTTAAAAGAAAAATATTTCCTAGAAATCTCGCTCATCAATTTTGGGTAATATTGGGGATACTGAAAGAAAAGTATTGAGTTACGAGATCCTCAGAACTTTGCATTACATACTTCATTTGAAGTTTTGGATTTGTAGGTTGAATTTATTAAGAAACTAGCTGTGCCCGCGGCTTCGCTCCCGTCAACTGCCTACATTATCCTACAACTTATAGTTCTCGACAAACTTATTGGCCGCCCTGAAGTTGGCTACAATGGCTGCGCAGTAGGAAAACTCATACAAAAACAGCACTGTTTTGTGTCTCGCGCATCCGATAAACCAACTTCAGGGCGGCCAATAAGTTTGGCGAGTGCTATAACTACCAATTATTTTTCTAGGGTCATTCTTTCGCGGAGAATCTTAATACCGCCATTCAGAAAATGAAGTCAAATGCATAACGCCATATTTCAAATATGGAGTTCAACTGTCCGAGTATCTGTATCTATTCTAATATTATAAAGAAGAAATATTCGTATTTTTGTGAAACCGCGAGGCGTCCGATAGTATAACATATTTTTATAGCTGTCAAATCGAGACTTCTTAGATGTCACGACTTGAGTACTATTCAAAATAATATATAGGTTCTCCTACAGATTCAAATGTCGTATATAACACGCTTTGTGTACCACATGATACCTTGCGCAAATACAATTAAAACCTTTGTTATTGTAATCTGTCAAACGCAGGTATTATCAGAACATTAACTGTGTAATCCTATCTAAAGTGAATGGATTTTCCAAATAAATATACACAAAAGAAGCTTATATTGATTACTTTTTAAAAGCTTGTGTCCATGAGTACTTGTGAAGGATGAGTAGGTAATAAATATGTTCACTGAGAGAAAAATAAAGCTGAAATATCTGTAGTAAATAAAAAATCAGGCTTTACGTACTACTCCTAGCAAACACTTAAATTCAATTCCCATGTTACGACGGTGCATTCAAAAATTGGTCCGCCATCTTTACGAGTCCAAAATTTTAGTTTTAGAATTATGTCTCTAGCTACGCGTGCATTGTCATCTAAACCAAAAGTGTATGAAAATTTTCTCCTCAATGGGTTGGGGATAACTGTTTTAAAATACAGTTGACTAGCTAAGATGGCATTTCGGTACTAATCTTACAAAATGAACACAGCAACGCTGCCTGTCAGTAGGAATAGATGTAGGTATGTTAGAAATAGGTAGTTACTACTGCCCTGTACTTGGTCTTTCACAAAGAGCTCTCCTACTACTAAATCTTTCACATAGTCGTCAAAACAGACACATCAATTCACCTTCAATCCATCTATCTCCTAATCTTTTTCCAATATGTTGGGGTCGGCTTCCTGTCTAACCAGATGCAGCTGAATAGTACCAGTATTTCACATAGAACGATTGCTTATCTGACCTCCACAACCAAGTAACTGGGTAACACGGAAACCAAAGAGAAGTGGTAGCCCATAGTAACGGCCGCGATAAAAAAAAGGGGTAGGTCGTGAGTACCCAGGAAGGCGCTTTATTTTGTATAAATTATTTAATCACCACTGCTCTCAAAACGGTGAAGGAAAACATCGTGAGGATACTGACTTGTCTTAGAACCAAAAAGACATGTGACATCCACCAAATCGCACTGGGCCCCGTGGTGGATTACGGCCCATTCCCTCTCATAAATAGGAGGCTTACAAGCACAACGGACCAAATGGGATTCTAAGTAAGGAAATGGGGGTATCATCCTATCCTAACACGGAAACCATTGCCAAGACAAGTGTAAAATTTTCTGGCTTCTTATTATTCGTAACGTCTGTCAAAGTGTCAAGGTCATCAAGTGACGCCGTTACCAAAGGCTTTAAATTTTGTCCTAGGCTCGGAGACGTCTCGGTTTGTAATATATAGGTTAACCATTCACAAACCGATTCGGGAAGCTGTTGCTAAACGATCTTTTAAAGATCGAAACTTTCGTATGATATTATTTCACTACGAGTTCCTTACAAATTCACTCTTGGAATGATTGAGTTTGTCTGCCAGTTTACAAAGCCACTGTGGGACCTAAAATGTGTACCAAGTATCAATACAGCCTATTTCAAAGCGCTGAGTAAATTGGTGACCCAAAACGAATTAGCTGATCTCAGACGAAATGGGCAAGATGTTACAAGAGGGTAATCTTTTAGTAATCGTCGCCATAATTTAGTTAAATTGATCCCTAACTCTGTGAACTTACCTACAAAGTAAAGGACCAAGTTTGATGAAATATGAGCAAAGCCTGAGTTTGGTAATGTTAAGTTGTAAGTAGTTGTAACTTGTAATATAATATGTACTTACGTAAGTAGATATAAGTAGCGTATTTGTATGTAAAGGCGGACGGCAGGCTTGTATGGAAATTTCACACATCTAAAAAAAAATCGTGTTTTGGGATATTATTTGTTTTAATTGGTAGTTTTAATATGATAGATTTTAAATTTTTTATATTTTTAGAACTTGGGATGCAAAAGATATACCTACCCAGTTTATTTTTTTAAGACTATGTACTAGTCTACCAATGTAGATTGTTACATATTGTAGCGTAACGTAAGCTCCGGAGAGCTAACGTTAGCCACGTTAGTAAAAATAAAAGGTAATATAAATTAAAACTAAGAAAAAGGATAAAGATAATAAAACTGTGGTCCGGCTTCGCACGACGTGGGCAGCTAACCAGGCAGGAAGACGTGGTAGGCCCTGGGTAGGCAGATGAGCAGGCACCACGACGGCAATCGGATAGGCAGGCTGTAGAGTAGGGCAGGTAGACGTGGCACGGTGTGATCGGACGGACAGGATGACGTCGTAGGCCCTGGGTAGGCAGATGAGCAGGCAATCGGGCTGGTACGTAAATGTGTAGGCGGCAGGAATCTGCGCGTGCTGAAACGGGTTCGATGTGACCGCGCGAGTCTGAAGACCTGTCTGCTACAGCTCATACACCAAGTGTGGTAGGTAGGCAGTAAGGAGCGTCGGGGATCGGACTGGGCGTTACACGCCGTATATGCGCAGGTAAACGGTAGGTATGAAGGCTCGCAAATTATACACAGTATAACACTATATATATTTATATATTAAAAATTAGAGCACTTCAGATAATTTTACACAAGCCGTAAGTATAATAGTTTTAAAGACTTTCAGATTCGATCGTACATTAAGTAGTATCCCGTAGTCCACCGGCGTTCAGTCCAGATCCGAAACTAAAAATTGACGCCCGTTTTTCTTCGTTCTGTGTTCTATCTACATTTCAAATTCAAATTTCAATTAAGAAATAAAGACCAGAACGAATAAAAACGGTTCACAAAGGGGTCAATCTACGCTACCCTTATAATAGTGTAAACATAGCTTAAAGGAGGTTTAGTCCATGGTACCTATGTTACGGTCTATGGTTTTAAGAAAAATAAAATAGACAGACAGATGTCATGTCAGATGAAAATGTCACAGTAGAAAAATATTGCAAGAATTACAAATTATCAATATAATTTAAGTTTCAGATATTAAAACAATCAGATATAATTAAAAGTATGCTTTACAAACAGTATGAAAGAAAACATAAAAATGAATTACAAAAGTTGATAAAATATCAAAATATATGAAGGTATGGTTTGTATAGTGTTATGAATTGTAAATAGAGTTAAAAAATGTGGATCTGTAAATCAGAACACCACATTTCCCCGATGACCCCAGAAAAATGTTTCAACTTGAAGAAAATTTTGATGTTTTAATATAATCCTTGCTCTATCACACAACATCTTTCATACTTTCGTCAAACACTCTCATTCAATCACACGTAAGGGATATGGTTCACATTCAATGACGCATACTCCACAAGGAAATATTAATAAAGATTACGAAGGCTTATTTTTTTAATTAGCTGTCGTAACCCGCACCTGTTTGAAAACCCGTTAAAAAATATAAGTCAAAGAGGGAAGAGGGAAGAGGGAAGAGGGACCTAAGTTTAAGAGGGAAGAGGAAAGAGGGACCTAAGTTTAAGAGGGAAGAGGGAATTCTAGCTTGTGAGGGAAATATTTACAAGATGGAAGAGGTAAGAGGGACCTAAGTCTAAGAGGGAAGAGGGAATTCTAGCATAAGAGGGAAATATTTACAAGAGGGAAGAGGGAACTAAGTTTGAGAGTGAACTAGTTTGAGAGGAAACTAGTTTGAGAGGAAACTAGTTTGAGAGGAAACTAGTTTGAGAGGAAAATATTTTACATATTTACAAGACTCCACGCATTTGGCTTATTTTTACAGAGTTACGGGACCGCTCTGTGCACATAAGGCTTTTAGAGTTGTGCACACCGCTCAATAGAGGAAATCTAAGTCTAAGGGGGAAGAGGGTAAAGGGATGAATATATATACAAGGCATTAGAGGCTTATTTATAGAGTTGCCAAACCGCTCTAAAAGAAAAACAAAAGCAAAAAAACAAATAGTGATAAAAAGAAATTGCCTAGTAGGTTCGGTATAAATAGTGAAGAATTAAAAAAAAAAGGTTCTAGCAAAAGTGACAAAGGAAAAATTATGATGACATGAAGGCCTGAATAAGAGGTGTATTCCAGTAAGCTTACTAGTAATACTTGTGCAAGTATGTTTTTAGAATTTTGAGAGGGTATAAATAGTGAAGAATTAAAAAAAAAGGTGCTAGCAAAATTGAATAAGATAATGAGGGCCTGGAAAAGAAACCAAAAGTTAGCTAATAGTAATACTTGTGCAAGTATGTTTTTTGAAATTTGAGAGAAAATGAAATCGAGCCCACGTTAAAAAATAGGTAGAGTGTGGGTGATGGGGTGGATACAAAAAATTAGGCGCACAAACAACGTTGCGTCCAATTTTTCAAAAGTTGGGCGCCAAACTGTAGCGTAACGTAAGCTCCGGAGAGCTAACGTTAGCCACGTTAGTAAAAATAATTACCTTTTATTTTTACTAACGTGGCTAACGATATTAATTGACGAAAATTATTTGTATGTAAAGGCGGACGGCAGGCTTGTATGGAATTTTCACACATCTAAAAAAAAAAACGTGTTTTGGGATATTATTTGTTTTAATTGGTAGTTTTAATATGATAGATTTTAAATTTTTTATATTTTTAGAACTTGGGATGCAAAAGTTATACCTACCCAGTTTATTTTTTTAAGACTATGTACTAGTCTACCAATGTAGATTGTTACATATTGTAGCGTAACGTAAGCTCCGGAGAGCTAACGTTAGCCACGTTAGTAAAAATAAAAGGTAATATAAATTAAAACTAAGAAAAAGGATAAAGATAATAAAACTGTGGTCCGGCTTCGCACGACGTGGGCAACTAACCAGGCAGGAAGACGTGGTAGGCCCTGGGTAGGCAGATGAGCAGGCACCACGACGACAATCGGATAGGCAGGCTGTAGAGTAGGGCAGGTAGACGTGGCACGGTGTGATCGGACGGGCAGGATGACGTCGTAGGCCCTGGGTAGGCGTCACACGCCCTGTACGTCACTAGTCTCCGATTTTGCTGAAACTTTGTGAGGATGTTGTTCTCAAATTGTTCTATTCAGTACCTTCAATGAAAAAAAGTGTACCTCTCGGGTTTCGCAAAAAAATGGAAAACAAAAAATGACGTACAGGGCGTATACGCGCGCCCCGTACGTCATTTTTTTTCTTTAAGGCTTAGAGATACACAGCATACATTAAATAAATGTTCCCGAATATAAACCTATGAATACTGAATAATGACTCTACAGCACACACCAAAACGCCGCAATATTAAATTCAAAATCGTAAAAATATAACCTAAAAATTTTGGTGCCAGAAAAAAGGCATTTTGATGAGATTTTTTTACCTGAAATAAATGTTCTCATTTAGCGCTCCACAAAAATGTAATTATATCACAGACACATGCGATACTTTCAAAGATAATAGCAAATCAAAATTAAACTTAACATTACCAACACAGACCTAAAGATTTTTGCTATACCTAGATGTGGCAATCAAATTTCCAAGTAGGTACGTACTGAACTATCGTTGATACTATTTTGACTTAGGTTTTTTAATGATAATATCATAGTGATATGAGAGCGTAAAAAAATCGATGGTATTTTTTGTACGCAATTCATTAATGCGGCTGGCAAAAAAAGTTGCCTGGTCATCAATCAATGGCCAACATACAACGCATTGTGTTGCAGGCTTTATAATGATGGCTTTAAAAGGATCTCACTATACAAACTAAATAAGCATAATTTTAAAGAGAAATTAACTAATTGGTTGAAGTTGTTAAGTCATGATGAATCTGAAAAGCTTATAGTAATCTATATATCTATACTATAATATATACTATACTATATAATATTATAAAGTGGAAGATTTGTATTTTTGTATGTAACGAATAAACTTCAAAACTACCGGACCGATTTCAAAAAATCTTTCACCGTTGGGATTGTTGGGAAGCTACACTATCCCCGGGTGACATAGGCTTTTTATACCTGTATTCCCACGGGAACGGAAACTACGCGGGTGAAACCGCTAGGCATCTGCTAGTAGTAAAATAAAACTTAGTCTTTGAATTTTAAATAATAATAATTTAGCAGGAAACATACATATTATTTTGTAAAGTTGCTAATTGAGTAAAATTGTGTGTGTGTAATATTTTAGCACTAAATAAGATGGTGATATGTAATACGACATCTAAAACGGCCGATCGCCAACTACCCAAGATACGAGCATGTCTCAGTTTGGGAGTCGTTGTCTTAAATTAAAATGACTCTGTACATTTACCCCACTAACATAGATGATAATGTTGTTTCTTGTAACGCTTTTGTACTTTTATTATTATTTATACTTATTGTATAATCGTGTTTGGTCGCTATTAGAAGTGCAGCTTTTAAAAACATTTTGTTAGACTGATGATGGGTAATATTCTCGTTCATTTAACAATATAGGTGTTTTATCAGTATATTTTTTTCACTCTGCGTGTTATTTAATTTATACTACATTATACATAGATATGTAGCACGTATTCGCTTTCATCTTAGAGAATTTGACGCGTCTCTTCGGGTTATTCGGTTTAGGACTGATTCTGAATTGGGCACATTCTTTTCAATATGAGTCTCGAGTTTTCCTCGTCCAGCTGCATGAATTTTCGAAGTATTTAATATGGCAGATTTCTGTAGATTGATATAGATTATATTATACGTATATCATTACTTATCAGATTTATTTATACGGATTCTTCTAAATCAATTAATTTCTGGCCACGGATAGGATGATAATATTTTTTTTATTATTATTAACAGTAGGCTCACGTTTGACCACTGACTCACGATGGTAAGCGATGATGTAATCGAATGTGAAGCACGCTTGTCTAAAAGTAACATGAGAGCTACAACCTAGGGGGATTGTAGCTGTCATGCTATTATCATCATCAGTGACTAAAGTAATTTTCTTAATCTTACTTTTTTTAATCAACAAAACATCAAACTTAATCTATAAAAGCTAAATATTAATCACATTTTCTGCATAAAAACAAAACAATTTCGCATGCTGGGCAGAGTGGAAAAAATATTCCATCAATGGGATAGCCAGTTGGGTTAGATGGAACAGATCATTAAGGTTAAAACAAAGGTTAATAGGTTGCAATAAAAGAAAAAAAAATGTAGATATCATTTACAGTTAGCGTCACATTAGATTCGAGAAGATGTTTCGTTAATGATACTTTATTTTAAATCAATTTATTACGTGCAAAGTTCAAAACTACAATGACCATGAATACATTGAAAGCTGAAATAAGATTAATAAAAATTTAAATCGTTTTGTCACTTATTTTACATTAGCAGTGGCAAATTATGTCTTTTTGTAAAGTAAATTAAGTAAATAGCTTAGAAATTATTGTTTATAAGATGTATTGACGTATATTAATGATTGTGTATATTGTATGAAACTTTGTGACAGTTTTCTAAAGAAGGATTACTACACGTAAAAATAATAATATCCAAACCAATGTGATGTAGGTATTATACAGTCGAGGCAGAACCAGTTATAAACAACCTCTAGAAAACATATAGTTCTGTACGCACCTATTTGAAATTGAATTGCCACATCTAGGCACTGCAAAAATCTTTAGGTCTGTGTTGGTGATGTTGAGTTTAATTTTGATTTGCTATTATCTTTGAAAGTATCGCATGTGTCTGTGATATAATTACATTTTTGTGGAGCGCTAAATGAGAACATTTATTTCAGGTAAAAAAATCTCATCAAAATGCCTTTTTTCTGGCACCAAAATTTTTAGGTTATATTTTTACGATTTTCAATTTAATATTGTGGCGGTTTGGTGTGTGATGTAGAGTCAATATTCAGTATTCGTAGGTTTATATTCGGGAACATTTATTTGATGTATGCTGTGCATCTCTAAGTCTTACAGAAAAAAAAATGACGTACGGGGCGTATACGCCCTGTACGCATTGAGATAATATGTACTAGAGAAGCTATCCTAAGTAAAGGACATGCTCCATTTTGACAAGAGTTTAAACTAAACTTCGCTGCAGCGCTGTAACAATAATTAGCCGTATAACAAAACAGTATAAACACGCAGCGCTAGAGCGCTTATAAGGTATAGTTTTCTCGCGATCAAAAAGACGGAAGCGCCGTGATTTTCATGGCGCTTACGCGTTTCGTTCAACATTCTGCAACAACTTGTCACTCATATAGACTAAACTGCTGACTGACTACAGAAGCGGTACCTACATAGCTTTATACCTAACAAGCTTCATTAGAAGTCACACATTTTTACAAAAAAAATATTAGTTGAAATACCCTCAGTAAAGTAATAATTAATTTAATATTATTGTTAAAAAATAGGCCAACGCCATCTAGTAACGAGAGGAAGAACTAGGTAGTAACTAGTGGCGCCATCCAGTATCGAATAGCGGAACTAATGTACTCGAAAGCTCGTGTCGAATGGAATTTTCCAGAAGGTTCGAACCGAACATTCTGGAAGTTTCTAGTCGCTTCGGGAACAATGTGTTCGAAAATCGATTGTTCTGGAAGTTTCTCGAATTATCTAGAACAGTATGGAACGTTCCAGAAACTTCTTCCGTGCTTTATAAAGAGCGGTCGGATTCGTCGTGAGTCAGTTTCGATTGAGAAGCGATACAGAGCGACCAAAGCGGAAAATAGTGCGAAGTAATACAATTGTTTAAGAAGTGTTTTTGTAATAAACAGTGATTAATTGAAGTCTGCTGTTTAAATAATTTATCCCTGAACCACAGCTCGTAACAAATTGGTGTCAGAAGTGCGGGATAAATTATGCCGGTTCTACCGAAGGAAGAAACGGAAGGGATGCGCACCAGGAGTCAGCGCCAGCAAGACGTAGACCAGAGGCACTTTGGAGACGCTCCCTCACCGTCATCAAGTGAACATCGAGAATCCGCGGCTGCAGCGGAACCAGCTCAATCGTCGGCGTCGCCTGACCTAGCCGCCCTTATGGCGTTCATGCAAGAGCAGGCTCGCCGCATGGAGGAGCAGATACAGCGCGACAAGGAGGAACAGGCTCGCCGTCAGGAGGAGCAGGCTCGCCGCTTGGAAGAGCAGCTGCAGCGCGACAAGGAGGAGCAGGTTCGCCGCTTGGAAGAGCAGCTGCAGCGCGACAAGGAGGAACAGGCTCGCCGTCAGGAGGAGCAGGCTCGCCGCTTGGAAGAGCAGCTGCAGCGTGACAAGGAGGAGCAGGCTCGCCGTCAGGAGGAGCAGGCCCGTCGACAAGAGGAGCAGGCTCGCCGTCAGGAGGAGCAGGCGCGCCGCTTAGCGGAGCAGCTACAGCGTGACAAGGAAGAGCAAGCTCGCCGTCAGGAGGAGCAGCTTTTGGTAATTAAGGACCTCCGCGGAGCCATTGGTAAGGAGATGAAAGAGGTAAAGGACCAGATCCAGCAACATGAGACCCGCATCGTCGAAATGGAGAAGTCTATACGTGGCCTCAAGTCTGGGGATGGGATCGGGGCAGCTGCGGTAGTGGCACCTTCGCCTCGTGGTTTTAAAGTGCCACCATTTGATGGCTCTTCGTCATGGTCCACCTACAAAATTCAGTTTGAGGCCATGATGAAATCGAATGGATGGACTAAAGAACAGGCCTTGACTGCTCTTACCTTGGGCCTTCGCGACCAGGCCTTGACTGTGTTAGAGGCGCTGGGAAAAGACGTCACTTTCGAGAAACTTCTGGAAGCATTAGAAGCTAGATACGGCGACGCGCACCTGGAACATGTGTTTCGGGCCCCACTGAAAGACCGGTCGCAACGGGTTGGTGAAACTCTTCAGCAGTGGGCTCTGGAGGTGGAAAAGTTGGTTCGGAAGGCTTACCAGTCGTCACCTGTGCTGATCGACGGGAACCTCGTACAGGCGTTCACGGATGGGATCCGCGACCTGGAGGTTAGGGCTGCAGTAAGGCTAGGTCATTTCAAGGACCTCAAGGATGCTCTAGCCCATGCTTTGGAGGTGGAGGCAGTACGGCGGGACGAACGAACTCACCGAATCAGGGAGGTTACAACTTCACCCCGATGCTATGGCTGCGGAGAGAGAGGCCACATCCGATTGAGCTGCCCGAAGCGAAGGCCTCCCCACGGTGGTAAGCAGTCGCCATTGGTAGGATCATCTGACGTCCCTGCTGGGCAACAGCAGCAGGGAAACGAGTAGATGCCAGGACTAAGGGGCGGGTGCTGGCTGGTTATGGAAGAGCCCCAAGGATCTCGATCTCACAATCCTGTGACGGAAACAGCCTGATCATCGAGGGTGAAATTAACAGAACACCATGCAAGCTGACACTAGATACTGGGGCTTCTCGGACAGTTGTCAGTTTCCAACTAGCTAGACGGTTTCTTGGGGACTTCTTCGGGAGCCATGATGGTGTACATCTCAGAACAGCCACCGGTCAGCACATAACCGTCCGAGGTGAGAAGGAGGTGGACATGAAGTTAGGAAACAAAGTTTACCGCCACAATGTTATCGTGGCCGACATAGTGGACGACTGCATTCTGGGTTTGGACTTCATGCGAAAACATCACTGTGAGATCGACGTTTATCAAGGTGTATTAAAGTGTGGCTCAGAGGAAGTCTTCATGGAAGGTGCAGCATCGGGAAAAGTGTACTGCTTAGAAAAGGTTATTCTTCGTCCAAGGTCAGAAACAATCATACCAGTTTGTCTACCAAGGCATTCTGGTCAGGAAAACCGATGTGTACTTATAGAAGGTTTAGATAACGATGCTTCATGGAAAATTGCACGCACATTGGTAAGAGGTACTAGTGTTTCATCGGTACGCGCACTCAACACAAGTGACCAGGACCTGGTGCTCAAGAAAGGCACATTATTAGGCACTTGTGACGGAGTGGTTTGGATGCGTAGATGCCACGAACACCCAACCAACACCAAAGTTAGTGCAAGATTCGATGTGTCATCGCTTTTCAAGAACAGCCAGAATAACTTGTCGGAAGAAGAAAAGAACAAGGCTAAGAAGATGTTAAACAAGTTCTCTGACATTTTCTCGACAAATGATGCCGACATAGGGAAGACTGCGTTAGTTCAACACAGAATAAATACAGGAAATGAGGTACCAATCCGCCAGCGACCAAGACGTGTTCCAGTGGCACGGGAACGGGAAGTGGACGACATGATCAAGGGTATGGTGAAAGACGGCGTGATTGAACCTTCATCCAGTCCATGGTGTTCACCGGTAGTATTGGTGAAAAAGAAGGACGGCAGCATGCGCTTCTGTGTAGACTATCGCCGACTAAACGACATCACGAAGAAGGACAGTTATCCGTTGCCAAGAATCGATGACACGCTGGATACGCTATCGGGAATGAAGTGGTTTTCCACCTTAGACTTAAAGAGTGGCTACTGGCAGGTCGAGTTAGACCCTCGAGATAAGGAAAAGACAGCGTTCTCTACAGGCAAAGGATTGTGGCAATTCAACGTTATGCCATTTGGACTGTGAGATTGATGGAGCGGGTACTTACTGGGCTGATTGGTGACGCCTGCCTAGTCTACTTGGATGACATTATAATCGTGGGACGGACGTTTGAAGATCACCTCCGCAATTTGGAACGTGTGCTGTCAAAGATACGAGGAGCCAATCTAAAGCTAAGTCCAAAGAAGTGCGCGTTGTTCCGGCGGCAAGTGAACTTTTTAGGACACGTGGTTTCCGAAGAAGGTATTCAAACGGACCCGGATAAGCTCGTTGCCGTCAAGGATTGGCCAGTTCCGGAGAACAAAACGCAAGTCAGGGCATTTCTCGGTTTGTGCTCCTACTATCGGCGGTTTGTGAAGAGCTTTACTGACATTGCCCGACCTCTTCATAAGCTAACTGAAGACAAGATAAAGTTCTGCTGGAATGAGAGCTGTGACGTCGCATTTCAGAAGCTAAAGGAACATCTGTGCAATGCACCCATCCTAGGCTATCCTGACAACGAAAATGAATTCATAGTTGACACAGATGCCAGCAACACTGGAATCGGCGGGGTATTGTCTCAACGAAAAGGAGATCATGAGGTTGTAATTGCGTACTTCAGTAAAGCCTTATCCAAACCTGAGAGGAACTACTGTGTCACTCGAAGGGAGCTTCTAGCTGTAGTAAAGACATTGCAGCATTTCAATAAATATTTGTTGGGGCGGAAATTTCTCCTGCGAACGGACCACGCTGCTTTGAAATGGCTACTGCCATTTAAGAACCCAGAAGGACAGGTAGCAAGATGGATTGAGCTACTGCAAGAGTTTGATTTCGTAATTCAACATCGCAGCGGAACGTCGCACGGTAATGCTGATGCTTTCTCGCGAAGAACGTGTCCAGACCAATGTAAACATTGTGCTAGACAAGAAGCTAAGCAGGCGGATCTTAGCGAAGAGTGGAAGGAAACCTTGCAGAGTGCTCAACAAGAAGACAGAGACCTAAAACCGATCCTTGAATGGAAGAAATCAGGTGCTCCCAGGCCTCACTGGAGTGATGTCGCAGCAACCAGTTCCATCACCAAGAGTTATTGGGCACAGTGGGAAAGCTTGGTTATCCAGGATGGAGTTCTGTGCAGGAAATGGGAGAACGCTCGCGGTGACCAGTGTCATCTACAAATGGTCGTACCTAAAGTTAAGGTGCCGGAGATCCTACAGCTCTACCACAATGGATGTTCAGGGGGTCACATGGGAGTTAAGAGGACTTTAATCAAGATCCGAGAACGATTTTACTGGATCCATTGTCGAGAGGACGTTGAGGAATGGTGCCGCAAATGCACAAGTTGTGCGGCTGTGAAAGGACCACAAACTCGTAGCAGAGGGGCACTAAAGGTTTACAATGTTGGTGCACCGTGCGAACGTATAGCATTAGATGTTGCTGGACCATTTCCAGAAAGCCAAAGCGGAAACAAGTACTTCTTGGTCGTCATGGACTACTTCACAAAATGGCCGGAAGTGTTTGCAATCCCCAATCAAGAAGCCGTTACGGTGGCTGATAAGTTAGTTCACGAAGTGTTTTGTCGGTTCGGGGTACCCTTGGAAATCCACAGTGACCAAGGCCGGAACTTCGAGTCAGAAGTGTTTAAGGAGACGTGCCGTGTGATGGGTGCTCACAAAACCAGAACTACTGCTTATCATCCGCAATCAGACGGGATGGTTGAACGATTCAACCAGTCACTAGAGAGATATCTTGCAAAGGTTGTGGAAAACAGACAGAAGGATTGGGACAAACACATTCAACCATATCTCATGGCATATCGCAGTGCTGTTCATGAAACTACAATGGTAACACCAGCTTTTGCTAATTTTGGCAGAGAACTACGATTACCTGCAGATCTAATCAGCGGTATCCCGCCTGAGTCTCCACGCAATGTCACAGATTATGCGAATGAGCTACGAAACAGGATGAATGATGTATATGAGCACATGAGACAGACAGGTCAACAGATGTCTGAGAGGATGAAGACCCGCTACGATCGGAAAGCGAACAATAAGGGCTTCGATGAAGGATCTCTTGTATGGTTACATAACCCGGCACGGAGCAAAGGAAAATCGCCTAAATTACAAGCAAAATGGGATGGACCTTATCGCGTAGTTACCAAGATTAATGACGTCACCTACCGAATTCAAAAGAGAGCCCGAGGTGCATCAAAGGTCGTTCATGTGGATCGGTTGGCCCGTTATCATGGGTCTAACAATGCTCGGGACGAGCATGTCTAAGAGGGAGGCAATGTTACAAAATAGGCCAACGCCATCTAGTAACGAGAGGAAGAACTAGGTAGTAACTAGTGGCGCCATCCAGTATCGAATAGCGGAACTAATGTACTCGAAAGCTCGTGTCGAATGGAATTTTCCAGAAGGTTCGAACCGAACATTCTGGAAGTTTCTAGTCGCTTCGGGAACAATGTGTTCGAAAATCGATTGTTCTGGAAGTTTCTCGAATTATCTAGAACAGTATGGAACGTTCCAGAAACTTCTTCCGTGCTTTATAAAGAGCGGTCGGATTCGTCGTGAGTCAGTTTCGATTGAGAAGCGATACAGAGCGACCAAAGCGGAAAATAGTGCGAAGTAATACAATTGTTTAAGAAGTGTTTTTGTAATAAACAGTGTTTAATTGAAGTCTGCTGTTTAAATAATTTATCCCTGAACCCCAGCTCGTAACATTATGTTTATGTACTTCTTTTTTGGGACATTCCCACAGCACTATTCCCAAATCACTGCAATTCCTGAAAGCCAGAATCAATAGTGGTGACCACCAGAAAAGCACCGAGGCAATGAAGCGCGACGAAGTCCCGGAGAATGAATTTAACTGTCTTGGATCCCGCAACGAAATTAATCAGAAAATAATAGGGGAGGTTAGTTAGAGGTCAGTTGAACATAGTGTTGAACTGTCCTGTGTTGAGCTGGATAAGCATGTCATAGTGTGCGTCTACAGACCCCCTAATTATAAGAACTACTCTATATTCGAGTCAGTGATGGAAGATGTTTTGGCAAAACTCGCAATGGGTAATAAACTAGTAATTGTCTGTGGTGACTTTAATATTAATATTGTAGAAGATAATTCAGATAGAAGTAGGTTATTAAATCTCTTTAATATTATGTTTATGTACTTCTTTTTTGGGACATTCCCACAGCACTATTCCCAAATCACTGCAATTCCTGAAAGCCAGAATCAATAGTGGTGACCACCAGAAAAGCACCGAGGCAATGAAGCGCGACGAAGTCCCGGAGAATGAATTTAACTGTCTTGGATCCCGCAACGAAATTAATCAGAAAATAATAGGGGAGGAGTAGGAAAAAATAAAAATTTCCAGTTCCCTCCATATGAAGTAGGAGACAGAACAAACAAGGTCAATAGGCAAAAAGGGTCATTTACAACTGGGATAAGCCCAGTTGCCTGGCACCACGGATAAAAATTTGCATTAATATTAATAGGTCTTAACATTGTGAGGTGTTACTCGTATATTTGATTCCAATAATAAATAGGTATGGCAAAAACGCTTGAACGCACGGAAATTTGTTCTAGTTACCACAAGATCCGTATAGTAAACATCTTCTGATGCAGCCTGTACATTATTCAACATAGCATTGCTTTCATTCTGCCAAAGAATACACTCCCATAAGATATGATGTGCAGATTGTACATATTTGCAGTCAGATGTAGAATACTGACATAAAGGCGAGGCAACGAGCTCGAAGGAAAATAATTTACTTTTAAAGTTACCATGCCCTGTGAGAAATTGGGCAACACAGTGATCCACCTCCAGCCACGTCCTGGCCAGCCGCACGTGAACAGATGGAAAGAATTGGTGGAGGCCCTTGATGGAATTATCCCACCTACATTGCCATTCGGATAAAAGTTCCTCCCAGACGTCAATATGTGGTTCAAATAATCTAGAGATTTTCTCACGGTCACTCCGCGTCCATGGTTTCTCGTGCTGAATAGTACATTGCAGCACATCGTTCAAGCAAGTACCGGTAAGGTCTCAGTACTAACCGTCTTGTTTGTTTTGCATAAGAATATCAAAGCTAAACGCTGTCTTTGAAGTAATTTACGTCGTCCCATTATTTAGGTACTAGCTGTCCCCCGTGACTTCGCTCCCATCAACTGGATACCTACATACCCTACCCTACCCTAGACACCTACCCACCTATCATAACTACCAATTTGTTAAACTATTTATTTGAATAACCACAGTCAGTTCCTTTCTGAATATACTTAAGATTGTTATTTTCCGCTATAAAAACCAAAGTCAGCTAATTCTACCTACACTTGTTACACAAATTGTCACATCTTATTTTTTAGTCTATATGAGAAATGAGGCAACATGGCGTCCACCAAATATTTCAATTTAAAAATGATTTTCTAGTTACTCATTGACGAAAAGTTATTCCTTTGCATTTTGCCGTATTAGTTGAATTATAAGTGCAATATCTTAAAACACATGACAGCATATTTAATGCGTTTGAACGTTTTTTCGTTTAAAAACAAACAATGACATAGGCGCTCAACATCTAGCAAGCAACTGAGTGAAGTGCGGCCGGCCGACACCACATGAACTGAACACAGCAGTGATGTGTAGTGACTTCTCTAGTGCGTAGTACATTATTACCTCAATGCCTGTACGTCATTTTTTGTTTTCCATTTTTTTGCGAAATCCGAGAGGTACACTTTTTTTCATTGAAGGTATTGAATAGAACAATTTGAGAACAACATCCTCACAAAGTTTCAGCAAAATCGGAGACTAGTGACGTACAGGGCGTGTGACGCCTGGGTAGGCAGATGAGCAGGCAATCGGGCTGGTACGTAAATGAGTAGGCGGCAGGAATCTGCGCGTGCTGAAACGGGCGCGCTGTGACCGCGTGAGTCTGAAGACCTGTCTGCTACAGCTCATACACCAAGTGTGGTAGGTAGGCAGTAAGGAGCGTCGGGGATCGGACTGGGCGTTACACGCCGTATATGCGCAGGTAAATGGTAGGTATGAAGGCTGGCAAATTATACACAGTATAACACTATATATATTTATATGTTAAAAATTAGAGCACTTCAGATAATATTACACAAGCCGTAAGTATAATAGTTTTAAATACTTTCAGATTCGATCGTACATTAAGTAGTATCCCGAAAAAGGTTCACAAAGGGGTCAATCTACGCTACCCTTATAATAGTGTAAACATAGCTTAAAGGAGGTTTAGTCCATGGTACCTATGTTACGGTCTATGGTTTTAAGAAAAATAAAATAGACAGACAGATGTCATGTCAGATGAAAATGTCACAGTAGCAAAAATATTGCAAGAATTACAAATTATCAATATAATTTAAGTTTCAGATATTAAAACAATCAGATATAATTAAAAGTATGCTTTTCAGGTACAAACAGTATGAAAGAAAACATAAAAATGAATAACAAAAGTTGATAAAATATCAAAATATATGAAGGTATGGTTTGTATAGTGTTATGAATTGTAAATAGAGTTAAAAAAATGTGGATCTGTAAATCAGTACACCACAATATAGGTAAATGTTACAAATTGTTACCTAAATTATGTGTAAAGTAAATGTTCGAAATTGCTTGTTTGCATCTTTGTATTGTTTTACTTAGCATTAAGTAGGAAGATTGAGACGAGGATCGTACCTACTCAGTGGGGTGCATTCGAAGATACCCCTATGTCCAGTGCAGCGGACTGCTACAGTTTTATAATGACGCCATTGGTTATATTTAATGTTATTTCTATTTCTAAATAATTAATTATCATTTTGATATTTAAGTTATCTATACTTCTATACTAATATTATAAAGAGGAAAGATTTGTATTTTTGTATGTAACGAATAAATTAAAAACTACAAGACCGATTTCAAAAATTCTTTCACCATTGGGAAGCTACACTATCTCCGGGTGACATAGGCTACTTTTAAATGGCAACTTCTAAAAGCAGAACTGCGTTTAGAGTACGATTTTATTACCTACATTTATTTATAGATAAAAAATAGTACACCTGAAAATAAATAGCTTAGTTGGCTTAATAAGTGATACAGATTCTATAACCGAACTATAAAAGAAGTATGCTGTACAAACTGTGCCGTTCATCTTTGAAAAATATTGATGTTATTGTTCTGTATAGCCTAATATTTTTACGGATTTGAAAGCATAGTACTCGTAACTATTTGTGTCTGAAATTTACGGAGTCACACTAAGGAGACGTTTTTAGGGTTCCGTACCCAAAGGGTAAAAACGGGACCCTATTTCTAAGACTCCGCGGTCCGTCTGTCTGTCTGTCTGTCACCAGGCTGAATCTCAGGAACCGTGATAGCTAGAGAGTTGAAATTTTCACAGATGATGTATTTCTGTTGCCGCTATAACAACAAATACTAAAAACAGAATAAAATAAATGTTTTAAAAGGGAGGCTCCCATACAAAAAACGTGATTTTTATGCCGTTTTTTGCTATAATGGTACGGAACCCTTCGTGCGCGAGTCTTACTCGCACTTGGCCGGTTTTTTCATATTGGCTTCTTTACTGTTATCGAAAATCTATCAAATCTCTCGAAATAAATAACGCCAGTTTTATACAACAATAGCTTCTGCCAGCGGCGTATCCCGCGTGAAATTCGAAAATTATTCAAAATGTTCTTTTAATCCAGGTTATAAATTATCTGGATAACAAAGTTGATCCAAATCCATTCAGATGTTTTTGCGTGAAAGAGTAACAAACATCCATCCATCCATGTATCCGTCCTCACAAATATTCGCGTTTTTTATATATGTTTCAATTTATTTCGTAATATCCAACTACACAAAAACGCAAAAGTTGTAACAAAATGTGTGTGTCGAAAGTTACAATACCTATATCGTTTCATTTCAATACCTTATTGAATCCTTGAACAGACAAACATAGAAGCGAGAATATATTCTATGGATATTGGTAAATCGTGTCTATTGTCAATGGACGCCGCGGTTGTGCCGCCAGCCCGCCGCAGACCAGACAAGAGCGGGTTTAATCTAGTGAAAAGCTCTTACTTTGTTCAAATTGAGGGTATTTCGCAAAGAGAGGCAGCATTCTTTGAGAACTTTGATTTATTTGGTTTTTACGTTGCTTTGTACTTACTTAATACTAAAAAATCTTCAACGTTAGTTAATGGAATGGATCACATATTTAAAAAAATATATTTAAACTAGCTTAAAACCGCGGCTGAAACTACCGTGACCTAGCCAACAGGTAACTTGAATATTTTTTTAAATAAATAGTTACCTAATGTCGTTCAGAGATAGTACAGTTTACTATCAGTGAATAAAATCGTAATCTTAACGGTGCAGTATTTCCTAAAATTGCCGCCGACAAATAAAAAACTTCTAGCGACACTGCCGCAATGGCGCCGCACTGCTCCCGCGCCTTGAAAATGTCATTCATCAGCTCTGAAAGAAAAAGCTATCAGAAAGAACCGCCATATAAAGCAATGACCAAAACGTCTGCATAAAAGATTTCATCACCTCTCATATCTACCATTTTCCAAACGAATATAAAAAAAAACATTAACCAAACACATTCGGAATCCTTTTTCTTTTGTTGTTAATAAAATATGGGCATCATTATATCACTTTAAAAGCGGTGAAGAAAATTAAATCGAGTGCGAAAAAATTCATACGTAGGCCATCGAGTGAACCTATAAACAAAAGAGTAAACGGCAGATAAATTGGTTTTTCGTGAATATTGCAAGGGTACTAAATCATGTCTAAAATTTGAAATATTTTGTGCCATTGTCATACTGCAAGGATCAATTTTTTTATAAAGTGTGACTTGATAAATTGCATTTTACATATTTTTTCAGGACTAAAAATAACTTTTGAACAGTCATGAATTCATGATCGATATTTTGCAATATGAAAATAAAAAATACGTGTATAATAATGTCATTCTAATAAATACGTAGGTTGAACTTGTGATCTCTCTCCATCATTCAAAGGTTTACTGAAAGAAAACCAATATTTCAGTTAAACTCGCCTTTGTTGCATTCTGTCTCAATTACTGTTTTTTTTTATTGCTATTTAGACTGATATTTAGTATTACAAAAATAAACAATCCATACTAATATTATAAATTCGAAAGTATCTTAACTCTGTATATGCCTATACCGAACCAATTTTGATATAGAGTGGACCTTAGTCATGGGCATAAGATGCTTTGTATCCTGGAAGTACATTCCCTTAGGATATTTTCAACTATAGCGCGAGCAAATCTGCTGGCAGAAGCTAGTTCTAAATACGGTTGCTCTGAACGTATAATATTCACCATGTGTTATAGCGGTTTGAGAAACCTCTTCATCCTTGTGTCTATCATGAAAAGTGGACTGTATTTGAAGGGTTCTGGCAATAGTGCGTTGAAAATAAGCGGGAAAATATTCACGGATCAATTCGGGCGATCTAGTATGGAAATGAGGGAAGTAGTACGCCTTACCTTGTAGTGGTCGATGCCAGCCCACGTGTGGCAGCGAGCTGGTGTTCTTCTACTCCAAAATGGCTCCTTCAGGATCCACACACTTCACACAATTGTTTTATATCCGCGAGGCGGGTTAATAGACACGGTTCACAAGGTTCTCTGCAATCTAACTAATTAGATGCATCAGTCTCCAGCCAGGTGGCTTGGAAAGCTGACGGTTGAGATACGAGGCCCGTTCACGTTGAAGTTTCGGTTCGTTCTGGTGACCTGTCATTAAGGCGTACATAAAGGGAAAAGGAATGAGGAAGGAACGCGATAATTAAGATATCGATCGCCCGCGAAATCTCAAATGCGTTTGTCTATGTGTTTTCGGTCATTGATTTATGACATTTACAAGAGATGGCGCTACCATTTTCCCGGCCTTAAAGGGTCACCTTTAATGAAAATTAAACTTAGCCCTATGAGGTGTACTACCGTATACCTATTCAGCAATACGGACTAAGATGCGGATTTTTACATTTCAATTATTAAGATTTAAGATAAATACTGCGAGTTGCATAATACATTAAGTTGCATACCTATAGTTAAATTTTAATAGAAAAATTATGTTGCGTCGCTAACTAACTAAAACTAATAGACCTAACTATCAAGCCAGGCCTTATTGAGTCGGTAACGGACACAGACGCACAACAGGGCGCACATAGCTACCCTTTGCGGTTTTCACAGTAACAACACGGGTTGTACCGTCCTTGGAGGTATGCAATTTATCAATAATGCCTAACGGCCATGAAAGGGGCGGAGAGTTATCAGTAATGATAACTACAATAGTACCCTCTTGTATAGAAGGTGCAGGACTATTCCATTTGGATCTAGCCTGCTCTATCAGCTTAGTAACCCGATTGGCAACAAAAGTTTGCCAGCGGTGCGGTGAGGAATTTATCCAGGCGAGCACTACTTTAGAGTCAGTAAACGCGTATACCTTATGGATGCGGTAGTGGGGCGATATTGTGTCTTGTACCTTGCGAAGCAACTTAGACAACAGTAGGGCCGCGCACAACTCTAGTCTAGCCACCGAAATGGTTTTCACAGGTGAGACTTTAGACTTCGCACTAACTAACTGCACGGAGTAGTTAGAACCATTGTATATTTGCATGTATAAGACTCCACCGTAAGCACGCTCGCTGGCGTCAGCGAAACCTACTAAATTCATGGTGCATCCGTCGACCAACCCCAGATGACGCGGGATAATAATTTCATTAAGCGTAGAAAGCTCAGTACAAAACTGCTTCCAAGCGGTGACTATATGTTCAGGTGGTATGTCGTCCCAGTCACACTTTGCTAGCCAAAGTTCCTTAATTAAGAGCTTAGCGTACAGAATAGTGGGGGCGACAAAGCCAATTAAGTCCCATAGCCGAGCCACTGTGGAAAGCATGGTTCGCTTGGTACATTTATCATCTGGTGTGGTGACGTCAAAGCGGAAACTATCACAAGACTTGTCCCAGCGTAAACCCAGGACCTTATGCGGTATAGACTTCTCATACTCGATATCGGGCGAAGCCTTATGAGTATCAGGTATGTGTGCGAGAACCTCTTTCGAGTTACTTGTCCATTTGACAAGGTCGAACTGGCCTCGCTTGAAGAGCTGAATAAGCTCATCACAAAGCGAAATTGCTTGCGGCATGGACATGACACTACAGGCAATGTCATCCATATATAGGGCGGAAGAAGCAGCAGCAGACGCTGCAGGGAAATTATCGCCTTCATCAGCGACTAACTGGCGGACTACACGTAACGCGTGATATGGACTAGACTTAAATCCGAAGCAAACACGATTAAATTGGTAGACCGTTATAGGCTCATGTTTGCTGAATCTATAAAAGATGCGTTGAAATCTACGGTCCGATTCACGAACGCCGACATTGAGAAACATTTGGCGGCAATCAGCAGACAGGGCTATTTGAAAGAGACGAAAACGAATTATAATATTAAATAAATCACCCTGTAGATTAGGGCCTGCATGCAGAATGTCATTGATCGACTGTCCCGATGTAGTTTGACTACTAGCGTCTAAAACCACGCGAAGTTTAGTAGAAGTCTTATCTTCGCGAACGACACCGTGATGCGGAATGTAATATGACAGATTAGAAACGTTGTCATCTTTTAAAACCGGACTCAAATATCCCTTATTTATGTAGTCCCGCATGACGTCATTGTAAGCGCTGCGTAACCCTAAGGACGCATCAAGTTTGCGCCCCAAACAATGAAAACGCCTAAGTGCGGCAGCGTATGAGTCGCCTAGCGAATAAGGGTCGTCGCAAAATGGCAACGACACAATATATCTACCACTGTCATCGCGAACAGTGGTAGCGCGAAAATGTTCTTCGCACTCGAGATCCTTACGGCTTTGCGAGGGCGAGGCGGAAATTTCTTCAAGCTCCCAGAATCGCTTGAGAAGCGAATCTAAACTGGGATCTTGAAGAACAGAACAACATGAAGTTGTACTCGTACAGTGTGAAGTATGTGCCGTAGGTACGGAACCCATAACCACATACCCCAACACAGTTTCAATAGCGGGAGGTATATTATATTGCTCGCTATGCACTATGTTAGGCAAAAGCAAGCGCGGGAATATAGCAGCACCAATCAAAACATCGATACCGCTCGGCTCCGCAAACTTCGAATCTGCGAGCGATAATGTTTTGAGATGTGTAAGTTTAGAGACATCGACGAGAGCGGTCGGCAATGTCTCCGTTATACGTTCAACAATAAGCGAAGAAACGTTAAAATTAATATCACTACTAAAACGAGAATATAATTTAATATCTACGGAACCTTTAACTGGTTTTTCCGACCCACCGATTCCTTTAACTATTAAATTAGAAGTATGAAAGTTCTTCCAAAGTCCTAGACGCTTAAAACATTCAGAAGTAATAAAATTACTTTGAGATGCACTATCTAGTAAACAACGTATTATGTGCGGCTTATCATTTACATCGTAAATTACGACTTGAGCAGTAGCGAGCAGAACGGTTGTATACGCCGTACATTGCGGGCTATCTCTCGCCGACGGCGACGCCGCAACGCACCGAGCGTCAATCGAACGCGATCGAGCGGCGCCAGCGACAGAGGTCGTACACAACGATACCTCAGACTGTGAGGTAATAGAAGGTACTGTCGGCATAAGCGTTGGGACCGGATTCGGCTGTGACGTCACTACAGTTGATAATTGCGGGTTTTTATTAAAATGTAACAATGTATGATGACGTTGATTACATGCGCGACACTTTAATCTAGAAGAACAGTTAACCGTTTTATGTTTAATACTCAAACAATTGACACAAGCATTGTTGTCTTTCACATATTTAAAGCGAGCTGTCGGAGTCAAATTATAAAAAGCGGGACATTTATATAAGTGTTTATGGATATATGCTTCGCACAGACACTTGTTTGAATTATTTAACTCAGCGCAAGCTACATAGGATTGTGGATTAGGAGCGGTCATTTTATTATTAAAACTACGCGATTTATTAGACTTATGTGAATTGTCTGAACTATTAGGCTTATTATTGTTAGCTAAGGGTGGTTGGGTATTACGGAATATCCGACACTGATCATTGATGAAGGTGACAAAACTATCTAGAGTGGGAATCTTACGATTACGTTCTGTCATCTCGAAAGCGCGAATAGTTTCAGTGTCAAACTTTTTTATTGCGAGGTGCAATAAAATGAAATCCAGAAGGTCAACTAATTTTAGATTCTTTAGGGAATTAATTGCGGTGACGAACTTGTCCACAAATAGCTGGTAATTCGAAACAGACGCGGGACCGGATAATTTAAGATTTAAAGCTTGATCCAAATAGGTAGACGCGAGGACACGAATATCCTGGTACCTATCGAGGAGTGCCTGGAACATGACTTGGTAATTCTCAGCACACGGTGTGACTCCCGCGAACACAGACTGTGCCTTCGGCGACAGCTTACCTATTAAATAGTACAACCTGTCTGCATCCGTCAGCGACTTATTGTCATGAACTGTAGATTTAAAACTTGCATAAAATAATGGCCAGTTTCGTATATCACCGTCGAACGACATGAGTTCGATTGGCGGCAACCTTGGTCTACATGTTGCGCAATCACTCATACTGTGCCTCCCGGACGGCTTATCTTCCAATTGAGACATCACACGTTTCACGGAACAATACATATCCTCGAATGAGGCGTAGGCTTGATAGCTAGGCTTCGCATCGGGATATATAGCCAGTAACCTAGCATTATAATCATCCAATAATTTATGAAAGTCCGTTCGAATATCATCTATTGTTACACAAGAACTGAGAAAGCCTTCTCTCACCGATTCGGAAGTATTAGCGACTTTAGAGCGATCATAAATTGACTGAATACGCTCGAAAAGTATATTACGCTTAGCTTCTAAAATCACTAACTGTTGATCTTCCGAAGAAGCGATTGCTTTCGCATCACGCGGCATTGTTATGTTATGTAGTTACAAATAACCACACAAACAAAACAATGTACGGTAATTATTTAAACGAACAACTATATGTAGAAAAGTAATACTACTGATTGTGACTGTACTGTGACAACGGGTTTCGCAATATTTGCGTAGTAACGAAATAAGTTTTTTCGTAGTACCCACTAACCAAAGTAATTATATAGTACAAAATGTTAATAGCATTACTATCCCAACCAGTTTTATTGTTAAGTTTGAATATTGTTTAAGATAAATGAATAGGTATAAATATGCAACTTATAGCCCGCAATCGTCTAAACGTATTCGGTAAAGTTATGATATTTATACTGCGTAGGTACCTACAAGTAGTACACCTATTTTATTTTTCTCTTATAGAATGAATGTCTACCCCGCGGTATTCGGAAAGTAACTTATTCCTAACAATTTATAATTGGAGGTAGGTGATTCCTATAAGGGCGGTTAAACTAAAAGACGCTTGAAATATGGAAATTTACAATACGACAAGTTAGTTTTAAATAAGAATTATTTTTCATAATAGCAGATACGTAATTATGAACCTGCTATAGCGGCGTTGATGGAACCACGTATTGGGTTTACAACTTGATTATGTGGGTAGGCGGCTAGGTGCCACGACCCTAGTAGGAATTTATGATTGATTCCTACGTAAGAAATAAAGGAAAATGGATATATTATAGTAATATATCGGGCTACGAAGGACCAAAATGTTATAGCGGTTTGAGAAACCTCTTCATCCTTGTGTCTATCATGAAAAGTGGACTGTATTTGAAGGGTTCTGGCAATAGTGCGTTGAAAATAAGCGGGAAAATATTCACGGATCAATTCGGGCGATCTAGTATGGAAATGAGGGAAGTAGTACGCCTTACCTTGTAGTGGTCGATGCCAGCCCACGTGTGGCAGCGAGCTGGTGTTCTTCTACTCCAAAATGGCTCCTTCAGGATCCACACACTTCACACAATTGTTTTATATCCGCGAGGCGGGTTAATAGACACGGTTCACAAGGTTCTCTGCAATCTAACTAATTCGATGCATCAGTCTCCAGCCAGGTGGCTTGGAAAGCTGGCGGTTGAGATACGAGGCCCGTTCATGTTGAAGTTTCGGTTCGTTCTGGCGACCTGTCATTAAGGCGTACATAAAGGGAAAAGGAATGAGGAAGGAACGAGATAATTAAGATATCGATCGCCCGCGAAATCTCAAATGCGTTTGTCTATGTGTTTTCGGTCATTGATTTATGACATTTACAAGAGATGGCGCTACCACCATGCTTTAAGCTGCGTGTTACAAAGCGCCCTCATAACATAACACTTATGTTTATTCTCAAGCACACTTATACAATATGTGAAAACATATTATGTACGTGAGAGCAGAGTGCACATCCAGCTATCAGAATAATATTTCAAGATGACTACACCTCCTGATTAATGTACAGTCGACACAAGAGGGTACTATGCTACCTCAACTAATTTTTTACATGATTTCCCCAGAAGGAGGGTAATGTGTTTTGAGTGCAACGTCTATGGCTTGATCCTTAACTACGTGAGTGTGTAATCGATATCGTCGATATCTCTGGTACTGCAGATGTACATAGGCAGCAATACCGTCAGGATGGCAGCCTTGCATGCTTGCCAGTGCCACTAACGTCTAGACGACGCCTAATAAGTGAGTACTTATATTTACATTTTCAGCGTAGTGCAAAATTTTGGCATGGATATCAAACTGTTTTGTGAACTATACATACAAGTGACTTGGAATATAGGTAAGTTTGCATTTTGCCGGGTATACTGAAAGTATCTATACAGAAGTATATATAATCTATACTAATATTATAAAGCTGAAGAGTTTGTTTGTTTGTTTGTTTGTTTGTTTGTTTGAACGCGCTAATCTCAGAAACTACTAATTGGAATTGAAAAATTCTTTTTGTGTTGGATAGTCCATTTATTGAGGAAGGTTATAGGCTATATAACATCACGCTACGACCAACAGGAGCAGAGCATAAATGAAAAATGTTGCAAAAACGGGCAAAATTATTCCTTTTTGAGAGCTTCCGTTGCGTGCGCTGCGTAAACGGTTTAATTACACAACAATCATGTATGTAGAGTAGGTAGGGTTGATGGGTAGGTAGGTAGCCAGTTGACGAGAGCGAAGCCGCGTGGGACAGCTAGTCGTATATAAACTTATACGATTTTTATATCATTAGAAGGAAACTATGTCCTACAAAACCACAACAATAGAAAGCTATTAGGGTAAATTGCTTCCTAAACCACTGATGTTGAAACAATACGTTAATTAGTCCATAATGTTGCAACTGGGACCCAAGATTTAGGACCTATCTCGTTTTATGCTCGTTTTTGTAAAGGTGGGTCTACATTACACAGAATTCCTTTCTGATACACCGCCATTTGTCTTTACTGCTGTGCTACACACGCAACGCACTAATGAGGCCTCAACCTTATTTAAATATTATTTATTCATCTTAATTCTTCTGTAGCCTTCCTATGTGTCTTCCAGCATAAATGCTCTCTTTGTTTGAAATAATAAGTTCTTATGAAGAACTTCAAAGTTATACAGCATAACTCTACAATCTCGGAAAATCGCCCGGGATTGCTGAAATCGCATGTGCGTTTATTGTTTCATAACATAACATCACGTGCACGCCAGTAGGTACGGTCAAGGGGTACGCAGATGTGTTCCATTCACCCTGGTACACTCTCATTTCAACGGTTATGTTCAACTTCGTGTTATTCGGGTATCTATTATGGTATAACTTTTGGCATTATAGGTACTTTACTAAAGAACTTGTCCTGTACTGTAACTGTGAAAAAAAAACAACCGACATCTAAATAAAAAGACTACAAAAGGAAAAATAACTTCAATTTCGGCAGTCGGTGTCAAAAAATGAAGAATCAAAATCAGGAACGTAGACTTCTGAAATTGAAGTTATTTTCTTCATGTAGTGTTACTACACTTATATTTTTTGTATATTTTTTTATATGTAGTATGTCAAGCATAGATTCATCATTATATGACCAGCGCGGGTTTATATTATATACTACATAAGGTAAATTGTTTCGAGGTAAACAAGTGAATTTAATCCCCTTCACCACAGGGAATAACATTACATTAAATTACAAAAGATCAAACACATTTGTTTCATCGATATAAAAGGCAATGATCATTCAATTGAATGATCGTTTCATTGAACAAAGCTGCGATGAACGGCTTGATTAACATTCGGTAGTTTGAATAGTTATACTCTCTTTGATATTTAATACATTAAGTAATGTATTTTTTTAAATCGTTTATTTGTAGCTACAGTTTTATGTAAACTAAACATAGTCAAATGCTGTATGCTTTTAAATGCATTAGTTTTATTTTATTTTTATGTTTCAAGCATACAAACGAATTGCGCAAAAAGTGTGTATATAGATAAATATTTTATTTCTAAACTCAGTACAAACGAACCTGTGGGAATCGTTGTTTTGTTATTAATTCTACATAGTGTATAAGTGAACTTCACTTTTTATTGAAAGTCGCTGACCAAAACCTCTAGGATTACCTACCTTATCTAGCAATTAAATTAAGTAACTTTTGTAGGATAGGTACCTTCATAACAATATAAAAGACAACACAAAAAATAAAATTAGACTTGTTTATTTGAGTAAGGGATTGACAATACATTTGTACCGATTCAAAGTAATTTTCTCTATATTTATTTTTCTTAGCATAAAACGAAATCGTGCAATTAGAATTCCCAGCGTGAGTTCATTTAAATAGTAAAGTGTTATGAACTTAGTCTTAATTAAAATATTATAATTATCGTTAAAACTGGTTTTATCATTTAAGGCGAAAATAAATATAAATTAACTATTATAATTAAAATAATTTTAACGAATACCAGAGTCTTGGATTCATAGTATATCGTCATAGTCGCCGACAAGATGAGGTTGACTTTAAACCAATTCATATAAAAAGGTATAGCCTCGAATCCACTAGGCAACATTTGATGCGTAACCCTAGACGCTCCACATGTTTGGCAACGTTGCACAACAACGGGCGGTTTTGCGTGGACAGACAACGTTACTGAACAAAAGTTCCTCGTTGCCGTTCAACATGATGAGCAACATGTTGTGCACCATGTCGCCCGTCAAATGATGCCTAGTGGATAAGAGGCTTGTAAGTGGCAAGTCTTCAGTATGATATGTGGTTTTTTATAATATTATGTAGTTAGGTTTGTTATTGAAGGAGGAGTATATAAAGTTCTGCTCTATGTAGATAACAATGTTAATGTAATATAGAAAATAATAAAATATTGGATAAATAACGATGTAAACTTTCAGTAGGGTGGGTCAAAAAATTACATGTCACAGAGACGTATAATTTTTTTATACATAAAAATAATTTAGAAAAAGCTTTTCTGAAGCATGCTTAATTAATATAGTTCATAAATTATACATCTCTGGTTTCATGAAGTTTCGGTACCAAGCGATTTGGTAACAAACTTTCAGCCCGATTTAATTAAACTCATTTATTTTAGGCAGCGTGCCTTGTTACCAGAAAACTGGGAGTTTTGTTTTCTGGAGTTCAGTGACTTCTAGCTCGAGTTAGTTATTGTTCCTTATTAAGAAACCCGGTGAGGGTGGATAACCTGAAAAGATGTAACTAAGGAGAAGTAATGATTGTATCTTTTTGTTTATTTTAAACAAATTGCTCAAATGTTTAAGAATTCTAAAAAAATTGAATAGAATAGAATACTCTTTATTATGTACACCGTATAAGTTACAGAAAGTATAGATGAAGAAAAATTACACTGGGTGACACAGTGGACAACCTTTGGATGAATTTTAAAAACGAAAGGAAAGGCATTACTGTAGGTAGTCTTTGTTGTACTATTCATATATAAAATAAATACATATATATATATATATAAACGTATACAGTTATAAGTATGGAACAAAAACATTGAAATCAAGAAAACAAATATTAAAGAGAGAGGTAGTGATTCTTTACCATAGTTTTAAAAATGGGCAGAGATTGAGCACGACTTATTAACACGGGCAAAGCATTCCACAATCGCACCGCTTGAACCGTAAAAGATTTGTCGTAAAAGCTGGTGGAATATGCATTCCACCAGCATCTCTAGTCCCAAGTTTTCCGTTGACTTCAGATATCTATTATGTGTCTCATGAAGGAACTTGAGACGTTCTTTGAGATAAGAGGGAGTTGTACATAGGACAAGGGAGGGTATCAATAACGGAATAGTTACGAGTATATCCACCATCAAAAAGGTACCTTCTTGCTCGCAAAAAAATAATTAAAAAAAGAGGTCTGAGCAGAATTTTCTGAAATTATTTCACCAAAATATTCAGGGTTTTTCTTCAAAGGAATTAGAAATCGAACTGTTTTTAGAAAAAACAATGTTTGAAATTGTTTGTTTCACTGAGCATTGGCTGAAAGATAACGCAATGCTAATCAATTATGAAAATTATACTGTGGGCAGTTGTTTTAACAGAAATATTATGTTGCGTGGGGGTTCACTAATATTAATTAAAAATGGTATTAAATCAAAACCTCGTAAAGATATAGTAGACCTCTCAGTTGAACATAGTGTTGAACTGTCCTGTGTTGAGCTGGATAAGCATGTCATAGTGTGCGTCTACAGACCCCCTAATTATAAGAACTACTCTATATTCGAGTCAGTGATGGAAGATGTTTTGGCAAAACTCGCAATGGGTAATAAACTAGTAATTGTCTGTGGTGACTTTAATATTAATATTGTAGAAGATAATTCAGATAGAAGTAGGTTATTAAATCTCTTTAATATTATGTTTATGTACTTCTTTTTTGGGACATTCCCACAGCACTATTCCCAAATCACTGCAATTCCTGAAAGCCAGAATCAATAGTGGTGACCACCAGAAAAGCACCGAGGCAATGAAGCGCGACGAAGTCCCGGAGAATGAATTTAACTGTCTTGGATCCCGCAACGAAATTAATCAGAAAATAATAGGGGAGGAGTAGGAAAAAATAAAAATTTCCAGTTCCCTCCATATGAAGTAGGAGACAGAACAAACAAGGTCAATAGGCAAAAAGGGTCATTTACAACTGGGATAAGCCCAGTTGCCTGGCACCACGGATAAAAATTTGCATTAATATTAATAGGTCTTAACATTGTGAGGTGTTACTCGTATATTTGATTCCAATAATAAATAGGTATGGCAAAAACGCTTGAACGCACGGAAATTTGTTCTAGTTACCACAAGATCCGTATAGTAAACATCTTCTGATGCAGCCTGTACATTATTCAACATAGCATTGCTTTCATTCTGCCAAAGAATACACTCCCATAAGATATGATGTGCAGATTGTACATATTTGCAGTCAGATGTAGAATACTGACATAAAGGCGAGGCAACGAGCTCGAAGGAAAATAATTTACTTTTAAAGTTACCATGCCCTGTGAGAAATTGGGCAACACAGTGATCCACCTCCAGCCACGTCCTGGCCAGCCGCACGTGAACAGATGGAAAGAATTGGTGGAGGCCCTTGATGGAATTATCCCACCTACATTGCCATTCGGATAAAAGTTCCTCCCAGACGTCAATATGTGGTTCAAATAATCTAGAGATTTTCTCACGGTCACTCCGCGTCCATGGTTTCTCGTGCTGAATAGTACATTGCAGCACATCGTTCAAGCAAGTACCGGTAAGGTCTCAGTACTAACCGTCTTGTTTGTTTTGCATAAGAATATCAAAGCTAAACGCTGTCTTTGAAGTAATTTACGTCGTCCCATTATTTAGGTACTAGCTGTCCCCCGTGACTTCGCTCCCATCAACTGGATACCTACATACCCTACCCTACCCTAGACACCTACCCACCTATCATAACTACCAATTTGTTAAACTATTTATTTGAATAACCACAGTCAGTTCCTTTCTGAATATACTTAAGATTGTTATTTTCCGCTATAAAAACCAAAGTCAGCTAATTCTACCTACACTTGTTACACAAATTGTCACATCTTATTTTTTAGTCTATATGAGAAATGAGGCAACATGGCGTCCACCAAATATTTCAATTTAAAAATGATTTTCTAGTTACTCATTGACGAAAAGTTATTCCTTTGCATTTCGCCGTATTAGTTGAATTATAAGTGCAATATCTTAAAACACATGACAGCATATTTTTTTTTTTTTTTTTTTTTTTTCCTTCTTTGGCAACTGAGCCGATGCCGACTATTCTGCCAGTGTCATGTAGAGACGACAGCACAATGACGCGAGCCGTCGAATTGAGCTATTCTTTCGGTGTCATGTGGAGTCGACAGCACGGTGAGTCGAGCCGTCGAACTTTGTTTATTCTTCCAGTGTCATGTAGAGGCGACAGCGCGGTGAGATGAGCCGACGAACTTTGTGGTAGTTAACAAAGATAGACATTAATAAAAAAAAAAAAAAAAAAGTAACTACATTTTGATGCCATTGTCAATTATAAATTTTGAAAGGAGTTTGATAACTTTAGGAGAGAAATTTGCTAAAAGGGAATGGAAGTTGATAGGGAGGGGGATTTTAATGTTGGGAAGCATATGGTACAAGTCAAAGGAGTGGGAATACGAAGGACATGAAAAAAAGATATGGTCTAATGTACCATCATCAAGGCCGCACTCACACAAGGAAGAGTCACGAACACGGATCTTATTTAGGAATACTGGACTACAGCAGTGACCGAGTCTCAGCCTACACAAGGATGAAACAGCTCTTCTAGACATTTTAGGGCATTTGAAAAACCAAGGTTTCCGCTGGATGTCAGGTTGAATGTTGGCATAATATGCCCCTTTGAGTTTCGAGCTTGCTTGCCACTCCGCTGACCACGAGCTGAATAATTTAAGTTTGGTGTCTGAGCGCAAGTCGTAACTATGAAGCAGATAGTGTTTTCTATCCACAGGTTTGGAAGTAGCAAATTTTGCCAGAGAGTCAGCACACTCGTTGCCACATATACCCGAATGGCTGGGAACCCAAACTATTTCAATGTTTAAACCTTTGTTGTGACAAGAGAAGAGTAAATTACGTATATCTACAATAATCTTGCTGTGAATTTTAGATTTTAATTGATTTTGTCCTAGAGCCTGGATGCTACTATGCGAATCTGAAAAAATAACCGAATTTTGGATATTGTGCGATAATATAAAATTGATGGCTTCTAGGATACCGATGCATTCCCCTGTAAAAACTGAAGATTCTGGCGGACATTGGAATAAAAGAGCTATTTTAGAGTTCTGGAAGTATGTTGAAACACCTGAACACCCCGTTGATGATAATTTAGATGCATCCGTATAGAACAAATTCCAACCCTTCCAGTATCTCTGAATAGCCCGAGCAAACTCTGCTTTTACGTCCTGGGAGTTTTTAGTGATACCAAGGCCCAAGACGATCTTTGGCTTGAAATGGGCCACCTCATATGGGGAAGCAAATACTGGAAGAGAAGGGTATTGACAAACAGGCGAAGAGAGTTGTTTAAGCTCCCTGTACCTATTCATCAATGGAATACATTTATTATTCCAGTAAGAAGAGACATTAAAAGAAAGGTTGATTTGCTCCAAAATGGGAAGTAAGGGATGGGATGAGAGGGAGAAAACTTTTGACAAGAAACGATCTGCTAAGTATTGTCTACGAAGGGTAAGGGGAGGATCTGCACATTCAACCTGGAGAGCGTTAATGGGGGAAGATTTCATGGCGCCAATAACTATTCTAAGGCATTTGGCCTGGACTGCATCGAATTTACGTAGGGCTTCTTTATTACATGGCTCAATTAAGTAGCTACAGTAATCCAACACGCTTCTAACCAGAGCATTGTATACCAGTTTTAAGGTGTATGGGTGAGCCCCCCACCAGACACCTGCCAGAGCCTTAAGAATCGAAACTGAGCGCTCACATTTTTTAACTGTATTATTAATGTGGTCCACACCTGACAATTTAGAATCCAGGATAACTCCCAGAAACCTAGCCTGTTCTTTGACTGGTATAAATTGGCCATCTATACTAATGTCAAGTTGAGGGATAATACGTCTGCGAGTAAACACAACTGATGTACTTTTTGGAGCACTTAAAGATAACCCATGATCTAACAGCCATTGGTTTAATGAGGACAAAGAAACATTCATAGATTGAGCAGCATCCACGATGGAATTGCCACAGACCAATAACGCAATATCATCAGCATACTGAAGGATTTTACAATTAAGATTTAAACAGGAAGGTAGATTGCAGGTATAAATATTGTATAAAGGGGGACTAAGAACGGATCCCTGAGGAAGGCCCCGCCAAGCTAATCTTGATGCAGACTCCTCCCCAGGAATTCTTAATTTAAGACTACGGTCTAAAAAGATATTTGATATGGTCTGACGAATTTTAGGCGGGATTCCCAGCTCTTTCATTTTCTGCCCAAGAACAGGGATGAGGACAGAATCATATGCAGCTGAAATGTCTAAGAAAACGGCTACCACAGACTCATTCCTACTAAGGGCCAACCGGATCTCTGATGTGAGGGTACCCACACTATCAGCTGTACCCAGACTTTTCCTAAAGCCAAATTGAGATGTTGGTAGCAATTTCATGCTCTCCACAAACCATTCCAGACGGTTTTTAATAAGGTGTTCCAAGAGTTTAATGAGTATGGACGATAGAGCAATTGGTCTGTAGGAACAATGATCACTAGGATCTTTACCAGGTTTTAATATTGGAATAATAATTTGAACCTTCCAATCAGGAGGAATATATCCAGAGGAAAAGCAGTAATTGGCCAAGTCCAGGTAATACTGGTGGGTCTTATCTCCAGCTTTGGTTATGAAGGAATATGGGAATCCATCCACCCCAGGGGCAGAGTCCCTTACATGGGCAAGGACACATTTAAGTTCCTCCAATGTAAATGGTCTGTCCAAAGGATCATCTGATGCTGTTTGGTGCTTCATTGAGACACATTCATATTTACCAGGAACATAAGCTGGGGCTAATTTAGAAAAAAACTGGTGACTAAGCTCATCAGACATTATGCTCCCAGAGGGAGGCCTCAAATTATTCCTAAAGGATTTCAACCTACGCCATACTACTGAAACTGGAGTGGATGGACTCAGTGAATCACAATACCTACGCCAACTATCTCTTTTTTTTTTCTTAAGTAATTTTCTGGACTTAGCCAATATATGCTGAAAAGCTATGATGTTCTCCAGGTTCATATTTAAGTTAAAATTCATTTCAGCCTCATTCCTAGCTTTGATCACAGCAGAACATTCCCTATCCCACCATGGCGGAGATGGGATTTTGCCCTTTGGCAGTTTTTTGGCAGGGAAGCAATCATCTGCTGTAGCAGATATTATGTTGGAGAATGACAAAAAGCATTCCTGAGCATTTTCATCATTAATGGAAGGAAGAGAGGAGACGCGCAAATCTATAATTTTTGAGTAAAGGTCCCAATCAACTGAGTTTAGTTGATATTTTAAAAGAGGAGCACAGATTCTATCAGGGATAATTTTGGAAGGTATTTCCACCATGATGGGATAGTGATCACTCCCATAGGTCATATTCAAGCGACTCCAATTAAAAAGGCTGGCTATATTAGATGAACAAAATGTCAAATCAACACAACTGTTATTTTGCCCAGGCACAGCCCGACGTGTGGCAGACCCATCATTTATCACACATAAATTAAGTTCATCTAATATATCCACTAAGCCTATACCAAAATTGTCACAGGTTTCTGACCCCCATCTATAGTGGTGACCATTAAAATCACCCATGACAAGTAATGGACCTTGTACATTACTTAACAAACTTTTTATGATATCAAGATCATCAATTTGTGGGTATGCAATATAAAAACTAAAAACAATTATATCCTCAGCCTTAACAGCAACAACATTGATGTTGTCACCTACAAAGGGTAGAGGAATTGGGGTGAATGATACTTTGTTATTGATGAACAAAGCACATCCCCCATATCCATCTGATCTATCATGTCGAACACCATTGAAACATGGGATTCTGAAATTACTTTCAGAACGAAGCCATGTCTCAGCAATGCTGCAGATTGATGGTTTGAATTTATTAATGAGGAAAAGTAAATCATGTTTCCTGGGAGTAATACTCCTGACGTTCCACTGAAGAAGGTGAAGGGGGAGCATTGTGAATATAATTCATTATAGATGTCAATTTGTTGGCAACGTGGTCAGGTAGTGAATGAGCAGGGTTTGCTAATATAGCCATTAGCATACTGGATATAATATTTAAAATACTTTCTGAAGAAATAGGACTGTTAGTACTTGCCCGAGGGTAAGCACCACCATTTTGGACAGGAGTGAATGAATAATCTTGAATAAGGGCTTGGTGAGCTTGCTTATCATAACTAGGTGACAGGGGCGCATGGGATTTTGGTTTGATTAATACAGTTTTGCGGTGTGATTTTGGAGTTTGGGGACTTGATCTGGGGAACAGAAGAGGACTGGCTATAGGTTTGGTTTTTGGAGATGATCTAATTACTTCAGCATACGATCTTGAAACTTGTGGGAATACCTGACTTGCTTCTGCATAAGAGATTGATTTCTCAGCCATCAGTGCTTTTATTCCTTTTTGCCGACCCAACTCCGGGCAAGACTTGTCGGTGGCATAGTGACTTCCAGAGCAGGAAACACAAAAGCCAAATTCAGTGGGGACTTGGCAGCCATCACCTAGGTGGTCTTCACCACATTTAAAACAGCGTGGTTGTGAGCGACATACAGTGCGTGTGTGACCAAAACGACAACAGTTGAAACATTGAATAGTTGGGTACATATACTTTTCAACTGGGAGAGTAGAGTAGAAGCAATATACACGATTTGGCAAAACTTGGCCATCAAAGGTAAGAATAACGGTTTGAGTGGGCTTCCACTCAGTAACGCCCGGAGAACTCACCTTTCGGTTCATTCTCCTGGCCTTAATTACTGGACCGCATCCAGTGGGAACCCTGATATTTTCAATGACCTCTTCCTCTGTCCACTCGATAGGTACGTCTCTGACGAGACCCATGCGCGTAACGTTATATATAGGGATAGAAGTAATGTATCCATGGGATGTCAGTATTGGGCTTATTAGAAAACTGTTTGCATCCAGGTGAGTCTTAAAACTTACTGCGAGTCTATTTCGCCCCAAACGTTTCAAGCTTCCGAGAATAACATTAGCAAAGTTATTATTTGTGAGGAACATACCAAACTTAACAGGATGTAGAACAGTGCCAGAGGTCTGTCCATCTTTTAAGGACACGTGAACTACATATGGTGCGTTATCTCTCGAGTTGTATGTGTGTCTGCCTATCGTATGCTTGGATTGTTTCGGAGGATTGATAGGAGTAGCGGGGGGCGAGCATGCGGGTCTTTTTCTTTGCGCAGATTCGGAGTCCATAGCGTTATCAATTTTGTCATCGGGGAGAGTAATGGTTAGAATCGGACTGTAATCAAAGGGATCGGGAGGGTCAGGGGGTTTCTTGTTATCCATGAAGGATACCGGTTGAAAAAATTAAATCTATTAAAGAAATAGATTCATACAAACCCTGGATGTTAGAACACAAACACCAAGAAAAATCTTGTTTGAAATTCACACTAATAAAAACACTTAACTCAAGAAAACTCGTAATACCAATAAAACTAACTGCTAACCCAACAACACTACCAAAGAAAGACTAAAATTATCAACTCTATAGTGAAAAACTCTTAAAATCAAAATAAGACTAAAAAAAATTTGCCGCCATAAGTTGACTTGACAATGACATCTCCGACAGCATATTTAATGCGTTTGAACGTTTTTTCGTTTAAAAACAAACAATGACATAGGCGCTCAACATCTAGCAAGCAACTGAGTGAAGTGCGGCCGGCCGACACCACATGAACTGAACACAGCAGTGATGTGTAGTGACTTCTCTAGTGCGTAGTACATTATTACCTCAATGCCTGTACGTCATTTTTTGTTTTCCATTTTTTTGCGAAATCCGAGAGGTACACTTTTTTTCATTGAAGGTATTGAATAGAACAATTTGAGAACAACATCCTCACAAAGTTTCAGCAAAATCGGAGACTAGTGACGTACAGGGCGTGTGACGCCTGGGTAGGCAGATGAGCAGGCAATCGGGCTGGTACGTAAATGAGTAGGCGGCAGGAATCTGCGCGTGCTGAAACGGGCGCGCTGTGACCGCGTGAGTCTGAAGACCTGTCTGCTACAGCTCATACACCAAGTGTGGTAGGTAGGCAGTAAGGAGCGTCGGGGATCGGACTGGGCGTTACACGCCGTATATGCGCAGGTAAATGGTAGGTATGAAGGCTGGCAAATTATACACAGTATAACACTATATATATTTATATGTTAAAAATTAGAGCACTTCAGATAATATTACACAAGCCGTAAGTATAATAGTTTTAAATACTTTCAGATTCGATCGTACATTAAGTAGTATCCCGAAAACGGTTCACAAAGGGGTCAATCTACGCTACCCTTATAATAGTGTAAACCTAGCTTAAAGGAGGTTTAGTCCATGGTACCTATGTTACGATCTATGGTTTTAAGAAAAATAAAATAGACAGACAGATGTCATGTCAGATGAAAATGTCACAGTAGCAAAAATATTGCAAGAATTACAAATTATCAATATAATTTAAGTTTCAGATATTAAAACAATCAGATATAATTAAAAGTATGCTTTTCAGGTACAAACAGTATGAAAGAAAACATAAAAATGAATAACAAAAGTTGATAAAATATCAAAATATATGAAGGTATGGTTTGTATAGTGTTATGAATTGTAAATAGAGTTAAAAAAATGTGGATCTGTAAATCAGTACACCACAATATAGGTAAATGTTACAAATTGTTACCTAAATTATGTGTAAAGTAAATGTTCGAAATTGCTTGTTTGCATCTTTGTATTGTTTTACTTAGCATTAAGTAGGAAGATTGAGACGAGGATCGTACCTACTCAGTGGGGTGCATTCGAAGATACCCCTATGTCCAGTGCAGCGGACTGCTACAGTTTTATAATGACGCCATTGGTTATATTTAATGTTATTTCTATTTCTAAATAATTAATTATCATTTTGATATTTAAGTTATCTATACTTCTATACTAATATTATAAAGAGGAAAGATTTGTATTTTTGTATGTAACGAATAAATTAAAAACTACAAGACCGATTTCAAAAATTCTTTCACCATTGGGAAGCTACACTATCTCCGGGTGACATAGGCTACTTTTAAATGGCAACTTCTAAAAGCAGAACTGCGTTTAGAGTACGATTTTATTACCTACATTTATTTATAGATAAAAAATAGTACACCTGAAAATAAATAGCTTATTTGGCTTAATAAGTGATACAGATTCTATAACCGAACTATAAAAGAAGTATGCTGTACAAACTGTGCCGTTCATCTTTGAAAAATATTGATGTTATTGTTCTGTATAGCCTAATATTTTTACGGATTTGAAAGCATAGTACTCGTAACTATTTGTGTCTGAAATTTACGGAGTCACACTAAGGAGACGTTTTTAGGGTTCCGTACCCAAAGGGTAAAAACGGGACCCTATTTCTAAGACTTCGCGGTCCGTCTATCTGTCTGTCTGTCACCAGGCTGAATCTCAGGAACCGTGATAGCTAGAGAGTTGAAATTTTCACAGATGATGTATTTCTGTTGCCGCTATAACAACAAATACTAAAAACAGAATAAAATAAATGTTTTAAAAGGGAGGCTCCCATACAAAAAACGTGATTTTTATGCCGTTTTTTGCTATAATGGTACGGAACCCTTCGTGCGCGAGTCTTACTCGCACTTGGCCGGTTTTTTCATATTGGCTTCTTTACTGTTATCGAAAATCTATCAAATCTCTCGAAATAAATAACGCCAGTTTTATACAACAATAGCTTCTGCCAGCGGCGTATCCCGCGTGAAATTCGAAAATTATTCAAAATGTTCTTTTAATCCAGGTTATAAATTATCTGGATAACAAAGTTGATCCAAATCCATTCAGATGTTTTTGCGTGAAAGAGTAACAAACATCCATCCATCCATGTATCCGTCCTCACAAATATTCGCGTTTTTTATATATGTTTCAATTTATTTCGTAATATCCAACTACACAAAAACGCAAAAGTTGTAACAAAATGTGTGTGTCGAAAGTTACAATACCTATATCGTTTCATTTCAATACCTTATTGAATCCTTGAACAGACAAACATAGAAGCGAGAATATATTCTATGGATATTGGTAAATCGTGTCTATTGTCAATGGACGCCGCGGTTGTGCCGCCAGCCCGCCGCAGACCAGACAAGAGCGGGTTTAATCTAGTGAAAAGCTCTTACTTTGTTCAAATTGAGGGTATTTCGCAAAGAGAGGCAGCATTCTTTGAGAACTTTGATTTATTTGGTTTTTACGTTGCTTTGTACTTACTTAATACTAAAAAATCTTCAACGTTAGTTAATGGAATGGATCACATATTTAAAAAAATATATTTAAACTAGCTTAAAACCGCGGCTGAAACTACCGTGACCTAGCCAACAGGTAACTTGAATATTTTTTTAAATAAATAGTTACCTAATGTCGTTCAGAGATAGTACAGTTTACTATCAGTGAATAAAATCGTAATCTTAAAGGTGCAGTATTTCCTAAAATTGCCGCCGACAAATAAAAAACTTCTAGCGACACTGCCGCAATGGCGCCGCACTGCTCCCGCGCCTTGAAAATGTCATTCATCAGCTCTGAAAGAAAAAGCTATCAGAAAGAACCGCCATATAAAGCAATGACCAAAACGTCTGCATAAAAGATTTCATCACCTCTCATATCTACCATTTTCCAAACGAATATAAAAAAAAACATTAACCAAACACATTCGGAATCCTTTTTCTTTTGTTGTTAATAAAATATGGGCATCATTATATCACTTTAAAAGCGGTGAAGAAAATTAAATCGAGTGCGAAAAAATTCATACGTAGGCCATCGAGTGAACCTATAAACAAAAGAGTAAACGGCAGATAAATTGGCTTTTCGTGAATATTGCAAGGGTACTAAATCATGTCTAAAATTTGAAATATTTTGTGCCATTGTCATACTGCAAGGATCAATTTTTTTATAAAGTGTGACTTGATAAATTGCATTTTACATATTTTTTCAGGACTAAAAATAACTTTTGAACAGTCATGAATTCATGATCGATATTTTGCAATATGAAAATAAAAAATACGTGTATAATAATGTCATTCTAATAAATACGTAGGTTGAACTTGTGATCTCTCTCCATCATTCAAAGGTTTACTGAAAGAAAACCAATATTTCAGTTAAACTCGCCTTTGTTGCATTCTGTCTCAATTACTGTTTTTTTTTATTGCTATTTAGACTGATATTTAGTATTACAAAAATAAACAATCCATACTAATATTATAAATTCGAAAGTATCTTAACTCTGTCTAACTGTATCTTTTCACGCCTATACCGAACCAATTTTGATATAGAGTGGACCTTAGTCATGGGCATAAGATGCTTTGTATCCTGGAAGTACATTCCCTTAGGATATTTTCAACTATAGCGCGAGCAAATCTGCTGGCAGAAGCTGGTTCTAAATACGGTTGCTCTGAACGTATAATATTCACCATGCTTTAAGCTGCGTGTTACAAAGCGCCCTCATAACATAACACTTATGTTTATTCTCAAGCACACTAATACAATATGTGAAAACATATTATGTACGTGAGAGCTGAGTGCACGTCCAGCTATCAGAATAATATTTCAACATGACTACACCTCCTAATAAGTGAGTACTTATATTTACATTTTCAGCGTAGTGCAAAATTTTGGCATGGATATCAAACTGTTTTGTGAACTATACATACAAGTGACTTGGAATATAGGTAAGTTTGCATTTTGCCGGGTATACTGAAAGTATCTATACATAAGTATATATAATCGTATATAAACTTATACGATTTTTATATCATTAGAAGGAAACTATGTCCTACAAAACCACAACAATAGAAAGCTATTAGGGTAAATTGCTTCCTAAACCACTGATGTTGAAACAATACGTTAATTAGTCCATAATGTTGCAACTGGGACCCAAGATTTAGGACCTATCTCGTTTTATGCTCGTCTTTGTAAAGGTGGGTCTACATTACACAGAATTCCTTTCTGATACACCGCCATTTGTCTCTACTGCTGTGCTACACACGCAACGCACTAATGAGGCCTCAACCTTATTTAAATATTATTTATTCATCTTAGCTCTATATCTTATTCTTCTGTAGCCTTCCTATGTGTCTTCCAGCATAAATGCTCTCTTTGTTTGAAATAATAAGTTCTTATGAAGAACTTCAAAGTTATACAGCATAACTCTACAATCTCGGAAAATCGCCCGGGATTGCTGAAATCGCATGTGCGTTTATTGTTTCATAACATAACATCACGTGCACGCCAGTAGGTACGGTCAAGGGGTACGCAGATGTGTTCCATTCACCCTGGTACACTCTCATTTCAACGGTTATGTTCAACTTCGTGTTATTCGGGTATCTATTATGGCATAACTTTTGGCATTATAGGTACTTTACTAAAGAACTTGTCCTGTACTGTAACTGTGAAAAAAAAACAACCGACATCTAAATAAAAAGACTACAAAAGGAAAAATAACTTCAATTTCGGCAGTCGGTGTCAAAAAATGAAGAATCAAAATCAGGAACGTAGACTTCTGAAATTGAAGTTATTTTCTTCATGTAGTGTTACTACACTTATATTTTTTGTATATTTTTTTATATGTAGTATGTCAAGCATAGATTCATCATTATATGACCAGCGCGGGTTTATATTATATACTACATAAGGTAAATTGTTTCGAAGTAAACAAGTGAATTTAATCCCCTTCACCACAGGGAATAACATTACATTAAATTACAAAAGATCAAACACATTTGTTTCATCGATATAAAAGGCAATGATCATTCAATTGAATGATCGTTTCATTGAACAAAGCTGCGATGAACGGCTTGATTAACATTCGGTAGATTGAATAGTTATACTCTCTTTGATATTTAATACATTAAGTAATGTATTTTTTTAAATCGTTTATTTGTAGCTACAGTTTTATGTAAACTAAACATAGTCAAATGCTGTATGCTTTTAAATGCATTAGTTTTATTTTATTTTTATGTTTCAAGCATACAAACGAATTGCGCAAAAAGTGTGTATATAGATAAATATTTTATTTCTAAACTCAGTACAAACGAACCTGTGGGAATCGTTGTTTTGTTATTAATTCTACATAGTGTATAAGTGAACTTCACTTTTTATTGAAAGTCGCTGACCAAAACCTCTAGGATTACCTACCTTATCTAGCAATTAAATTAAGTAACTTTTGTAGGATAGGTACCTTCATAACAATATAAAAGACAACACAAAAAATAAAATTAGACATGTTTATTTGAGTAAGGGATTGACAATACATTTGTACCGATTCAAAGTAATTTTCTCTATATTTATTTTTCTTAGCATAAAACGAAATCATGCAATTAGAATTCCCAGCGTGTGTTCATTTAAATAGTAAAGTGTTATGAACTTAGTCTTAATTAAAATGTTATAATTATCGTTAAAACTGGTTTTATCATTTAAGGCGAAAATAAATATAAATTAACTATTATAATTAAAATAATTTTAACGAATACCAGAGTCTTGGATTCATAGTATATCGTCATAGTCACCGACAAGATGAGGTTGACTTTAAACCTATTCATATAAAAAGGTATAGCCTCGAATCCACTAGGCAACATTTGATGCGTAACCCTTGACGCTCAACATGTTTGGCAACGTTGCACAACAACGGGCGGTTTTGTGTGGACAGACAACGTTACTGAACAAAAGTTCCTCGTTGCCGTTCAACATGATGAGCAACATGTTGTGCACCATGTCGCCCGTCAAATGATGCCTAGTGGATAAGAGGCTTGTAAGTGGCAAGTCTTGAGTATGATATGTGTATTTTTATAATATTATGTAGTTAGGTTTGTTATTGAAGCAGGAGTATATAAACTTCTGCTCTATGTAGATAAAAATGTAAAATAATATAGAAAATAATAAAATATTGGATAAATAACGATTTTGATATAAACTTTCAGTAGGGTGGGTAAAAAATTACTTGTCACAGAGACGAATAAATTTTTTATACATAAAAATAATTTAGAAAAAGCTTTTCTGAAGCATGCTTAATTAATATAGTTCATAAATTATACATCTCTGGTTTCATGAAGTTTCGGTACCAAGCGATTTGGTAACAAACTTTCAGCCCGATTTAATTAAACTCATTTATTTTAGGCAGCGTGCGTTGTTGCCAGAAAACTGGGAGTTTTGTTTTCTGGAGTTCAGTGACTTCTTGCTCGAATTAGTTATTGTTTCTTATTAAGAAACCCGGTGAGGGTGGATAACCTGAAGAGATGTAACTAAGGAGAAGTAATGATTGTATCTTTTTGTTTATTTTAAACAAATTGCTCAAATGTTTAAGAATTCTAAAAAAATTGAATAGAATAGAATACTCTTTATTATGTACACCGTATAAGTTACAGAAAGTATAGATGAAGAAAAATTACACTGGGTGACACAATGGACAACCTTTGGATGAATTTTAAAAACGAAAGGAAAGGCATTACTGTAGGTAGTCTTTGTTGTACTATTCATATATAAAATAAATACATATATATACTATATAGACAAACGTATACAGTTATAAGTATGGAACAAAAACATAGAAATCAAGAAAACAACTATTAAAGAGAGAGGTAGTGATTCTTTACCATAGTTTTAAAAATGGGCAGAGATTGAGCACGCCTTGTTAACACGGGCAAAGCATTCCACAATCGCACCGCTTGAACCGTAAAAGATTTGTCGTAAAAGCTGGTGGAATATGCATTCCACCAGCATCTCTAGTCCCAAGTTTTCCGATGACCTCAGATCAAAATCAAAAATCATCTTTATTTTTCTTCCACAAATAACACTTATCAACTAAAAACTCAAAAACGGAAAAATAATAACGATATGCCACATAGTTATTTGCGGGAGACTGGTGCCTGAGCTAAGTCGTAACCTGTATTTCAAGACACCAGAGACTCCCCCCTAAAGGCAAAATATTAAAAAAAAAACAATTTATGCATATCATCAAAATCTACTATTATAGCTAGAAAATTCTTAGCAAAAGTAATTTATTTTTATGTTACAAGTGCAAACATTTAATTGGAAGGTTTTATTTCTTATTTATTTATTTTTAGGAACACCAATTTTCAGATTAGATATATTTCTTTTTTTATTATGTGAAGTAAGAGTGGCGGTGTATGTATAAGAGAGTTTGTGTTTGTGTGTGTGAGTGTGTGTTTGTGTGTGTGGTGTTGAGAGAGTGATAAGTTATGTGAGTGGGTTCAAAAAGTATGGTGTGGTAGGATATATTTACGTTTTTATGACGAGCAGCTCTTCTGTTTTTGTGTAGTCCAACTTTAGTAGCCATTTAGTTAACGTAAGTTTACATTTAGATTTATTGTAATGGAAAAAATCTAATTCTTTATTTAATTTATTATAGAGTTCGGGTCCTCGGAAAGTATAAAATTTTTGGGCAAAGCCAGTTTTACATTTAATGGTGCTACATACGTCGTAATGCCTCCTAGTAGTTAATTTAGAAAGAATAAAAGAGGGTGGATCTGAATGTTGCCGGAGAACAGTAAAGAGGACGTAAAGCTGTCTGACAGTTAAAACCTCAGCTTCCTGATATAGTGTGGTAGTGGGGTAGAGTCGTGGTTTAGAAAGGCCAACTTTTAGAATCAGCCTTTGGGCCCTCTCTATTTCCAACATTTTAGTTTTGACGGCACCTCCCCATGTTGTTACACAATATATCAAGATAGATTGAACAAGGGCAATGTATACCATTTTTTGTGTTTTACCACTTGCTACATGTCTAAGCTGTTTCAAGATATAAATAAGTTTTCGTACTCTTTTAGATAAGTTGTGAATGTGTTCGTCAAAGGACAATCTTTTATCAATTATTACACCGAAGTAACGAATACTTTGTGTTGGCTGTATAGTTGAGCAGCTACATTGATTCAAAGGAGGAAATGAACACTGGTGAACATAAATGGGAGGCTTGTCTTGTAAGAAGGTTTCAGCGCTCCTTATTGCAAAAGGTATGTATTTTGTTTTATCTGCGTTAAGTGTGAGCGAGTTTGCAGCGAGCCAGTGGCAGACCGTGTTCAGGCCTTTTTGAGCTAAAGAATATACTTCTTCCCAAGAATTTCCCGTGAAAGTAAGAGTTGTGTCATCTGTATACGATATTATTTTGCAGTTTTCAAGATTAAGCTGACATAGCTCATTTATATAGCATAGAAACAAAGTGGGGCCAAGAATACTTCCCTGAGGAACTCCATACTCGATAGGATGTTCATTACTCAAGTGGTTACCGATCTTTACTTGCTGTGTACGATCCGATAAATAGTCAGATATTAATAATAATTCGTTTCCCCGTATGCCCATATTATTTAATTTACGAATTAGGGTGGGGATAGAGACTGTGTCAAAAGCCTTGGCGAGATCGAGAAAGATGGTCAGACACTTTTTGTTATTGTCTATGTTTTTTACCACAAAATCAGTAAAAGTGTGAACAGCCTCATCAGTGGATTTGCGTGCTCGAAAACCATATTGTGTGTCGGCAAGTAATTTGTTTGACTCTAAGAATTTTATTAATCTATAATTAATCGTGCGCTCGAATACTTTAGACAGTGAAGAAAGAATAGAGATGGGCCTATAGTTGTTGACACAGCCTGTATCCCCTGCCTTATATATGGGGCTTACAATTGATTTTTTTAGTGCTTTAGGAAAGACACCTGTATCAAAGCAACGATTTATGAGATCAGCAATGACTGGAGCCACAATATCCACAACACTCTGCAATAACTTGGATGAGATGGTGTCCCATCCAGGTGAGCATTCACTCCTCAAACTCAAGATAGCAGCCTTAACTTCCACAATATCAGTTTTAAGTAGTACGAATGAGTTGCAAGGAGAGGTGTCTTTGTTTACACCGCTGTTAGCTCCGGGTCTCTAGTCAAGATGGGCGTGCCCCAAGGTTCAATTCTCGGCCCTTTCCTTTTTCTGGTTTACATAAATGATCTCCCTTTTATGATGGCCAAATTATCGGATATAATTCTATTTGCTGATGATACTTCGCTAATTTTTAAAATAGATAGGCAAGATACGGATGTTTTAAATGTCAACGAAAGTCTAATTGTTCTCTCAAAATGGTTCGCAGCTAACAATCTTTTACTGAATGCGAAAAAAACAAAATGTCTAAAGTTCTCTTTACCAAATGTACCACAACATGACCTAAACTTAAATCTTGACGGCAAAAATCTTGAAGTTATAACGGAAACTGTATTCTTGGGGATTACTATCGATTCAAAATTGCAGTGGGGCGCGCACATTAGAACTCTTTCGGGTAGGTTAAGTTCGGCTGCATATGCAGTAAGGAAAATAAGGCAGCTAACCGATGTAGCTACAGCTAGGTTAGTATATACTATGCTTATTTCCACAGTATTATGTCTTATGGCATTCTGCTGTGGGGATCAGCAGCAGACGTTGACTCAATTTTCATCCTACAAAAGAGGGCAATCCGCGCAATCTATAAAATGGGTCCTCGCGAGTCCCTCAGAGAAAAATTTAAAGAGATCGATATACTGACTCTACCTTCACTTTATATTTTGGAATGTATTTTGTATGTCCGTAAAAATCGGGGGCTTTTCAAAACTAGAAGCGACTTCCATAATTTAAATACACGCAGTAAGCACGAAATTGTAATACCCAAATTCAGATTAACGAAAACTAGCAAGTCTTTTCTTATAAACAGTATACGCTTTTATAACAAGTTGCCAAAGTCAGTTATAGAACTGACCGATGGAAGGTTCAAAAACTACATCAAACGTATCCTTATTAAAAAAGCATATTATAAAATCAAGGACTACGTTGAAGATAAAAACATTTGGCCTTAGCTCCTTCTGCGCATGCAGCTTCCCTGGTAACTTGTAAACGGCACAAATATGTGGATGTCTCTAACTATTCTCAATCTCATTTTTCTTTCCTTCTTTTAATTAGACTTTTACAATGGTTTTCAAACATCTTTATAGCCCTTTGCTAAGAATAGTTACAGCACTGATAACAAAATTTTTGCCACATGTTAAATTTAGTCATGTAATACTATTTTTATTTACCTTTGTATAGATTCTTTTACCGATTGTTTTGTGAATGTGTGAACATTGTAGGCCTTCTAGATGCTAGTTAACATTTGTTAACTTTTTTATAAAATATATAATCCTTTTATTTTATTTTTTTAGTTTCTTACGACTTATTGTCATAAGTCGGGCCTACGTTGTCCCCCCATGTCTAAGTACTAATGCTGTAACATGGAAATATTGTAAAACCAAACCATTTTTAAAAGAGTAACCATGGAGTTTCTTGCCGGTTCTTCTCCATAGGAAACGACCAACCCGAACCGTGCACCTTTTGTCGACGTTTTATAAGTGCCCATGTAGGCCTATGTGAAATAAAAAATATTGATTTTGATTTTGTTAATGAAAGGTGAAATATTCGAAGGAATGCGTTGAGCTAGTACTCTTCCAATTGTAGAAAAGAAGGTATTGATATTATTAATAGACGATTGAGGGCTTTGATCTGTATATAGAAGTTTATCAGAAGATTCATGATTTTTATTATAATTTGTTATAGTTTTAATAGAGTCCCACAACAATTTGGAGTTACCTTTAGCCATATTTAGCTGGTTCTGCTCATATTCTCGTTTTTTTTTTTTTTAAGAAGATTGTTGCAATAGTTCCTATATCGTTTATATGTTAAACTTAAAATTTCATTATCTGGTTCCTTTTTAGTTTTAATATGCATCCTGTCCCTATTTTTAATGCATCTTAGTAGTCCTGGCGTTATCCAGGGTTTTAAGGTAGTTTTATTTCGCGGCATCCTAATGATCGACACATGTTTCTTTTTTAGGTTATATAATAATTCTATAAATCTATCGGTCGCCAAATCCAAATCATTTTCAGCATAAATTAGACTAAAATCTAATTGTGAGCAGTCAGAAATGATCTCGGCCCAGTTCACCTTCCTGACTTCTCTACTATTTAAGGGTTTCTTTGAGCCCCCGTGCTTGAGACAAAATAGAATAGCGTGATGATCAGTTATTGAGGTTTGAAGATTAAATGTATAAGCCTGTAACTTACTTTTAACAATAACATGATCTAGGCAGCTATTTCCTCTAGTAGGTAGGTTATGAGCCGGAAGTGGACCATGAAATGAAATGAGATCTAGATATGACGAAACATTAGAATCAACATTCAATATATTTACATTTATGTCATCTACTATTATTATATTTTGAAATGATCGCAACTGTTCAAGAATGTTGTGGAGTGACTGCAGAAAAGTATCTAAATTTTTGAATGACGGTGACCTGTAGATTGCCACTATAACTGTGTTTGTCCCAAATTTAATTATCAGACAGTTGCACTCATAAAGAAGTGGTTCTTCTATTGTGTAAAAATTTTCGTTACTGACCATGACCACCACTCCATCGTTTTGATTAAAGTTACGGTTCGTCTTATTAGAGTTGTATCCATTTACAGTAGGAAGATCTGATACCTGACGGAGCCAGCACTCTGTTAATACTATAACGTCGCATTTGAAGCTAAATCTAGAAAGTAGCACTGAAATTTCATTGAAATTGCAATTGATACTACGTATATTTTGTTGTAAAATTTTTAGGTGGTTGGTAGCAGTTGTTATGTATTTGGAACAGTTTTCTGGGTGACAGCTAAGTGAGACAGATACATTAAATTGGTCTATATTATTTAATAAGTCATTTACCATCGCGAATGTTGTAACGTAAATAAACTCGTAGGATAATTTGAGTAGGAGAAAGAAAGATTTAGACTATTTACGGCTTTAAATATTATTACGAATAAAACATGAATTGTATGTAACTCCGAACTAGCGCACCTATTTGGTAAACATGAGCATAGATTTATCCAAAGCAGTGTACATTGATAATAGCAAATTAACCCTTGAAATTTCTGTATATATCTACAAAACCAAAACATGATTTTATGTATGCATGGAAAATATGTAAGCTGGAGCCGGAGGATGCAAAAAAAACCAATTTACTTTAGACTAATTTATTAAAAAATCAAGAAATTACAATTTATAAGTTTAAGATTATGTAGGTGATAATTGGTCGATGTATGTACCAAGAATGAATGAAAACGTGGAATCGTGGAAGGCGTTGTCGATGTTCAGTCCCACGGTTACGAAATGCTGCGTAGGCAGCACGTGTAAGTCGTTGCGATGTGCAATATTGGTGTCACGTTGTCCACAGTCCGTGTGTTATGCCGAATCGTAATATCAGCGATCCTTATGTTACACCGTTGCGTAACACCTCCCCTCGCAGAACAGCAACTATTTGTTAACTGCTGTTAAAAATGTTGCTGTAAGATGACTGGGGTCCATCTTGATTCCAGCTGGATGAATATTCCTTCTTGGTTCCGCTTCAGCATAAATGTCTTGATCTGCGTTTATTTCTATAGATGTAGTTTCAATCTTCTTGTCTTTATTTCCCATCCAATGCCGGTAGGTAAGAGCAATGGCAAGTACACCTGCGCTGAATAGTAATAGGTATACAGGTATGGTAGTATGGTAGAGGCTTCCATCTGATATCTTGTTAAGTCTTACTGGTGGCTGTACTGAAACTTTCTTGTAACTTTCGTGGAGGTTCTCGAGGTTGATTGAATTAAGCTGTATCAATGATTCTTCAGTTTCTGCTGTAGTGTTCTGGTCCCATAGTGTTCGTATTCTAAGTACATGTCCCTTAATTCGGTTGTCAATGTTAGCGATAGTAAATTCGGTGGTTCTTATCAGGCAATCTTGCGGTATTGTAGCTAAATAACTTCCTTGAAGTGTTCTGAATTGTTCCTGTCCACATAACATCTGTACTTTTGCAGGTATCGGGAAGCTTAGTGTGTAATGTTTTTCGTCAAGTTGTTCCAGAGCTTGCTTGTGTAGAGTGACTGGCGTTAATGTACAGGAGTTGAGATGCTGTTGGGTAATGAGCTGCTGCACGCAGTCCGGTTTGTCCATAATCTTGAAACCGACTTTGTCTTCGCAGAGGTACCATGAGTTAAGCTTCGGACATTCTGTCTCCATGTACATAGAATATAATCCTTGAATTGCTATAAAAGGTGAGGTAGGGATAAGGGCCATATTATTTCTATTAGGAATTATGGATAACTTGTATAGGTTATAGGTTCTTGGTAAGGCAATCGGCACCTTTATAACTATAACTAACTTCTTATCAATATAATACGATCCTATTTTTAGAATATCATAGTACTCTCGAAGATCGACATCAATGATTTCGTCTTTTGAGTATAGTAACCCTAATTTGCTTATTATATTTCTAAGATTACCTAAGCTAATCATAGAATGAGTAGTGCTGGAAGCACGCGTAAAAGCTACCATAAGTTCTATTTTATTTAACTCATCCGATAACGTCTCTATATTATCGTTTAAAATAAGTAGATGCTGTGCCAAATGGGCATACGTTACTAGGTCTGCCTGCTTGGATGCGTCTTGTTTTATGATTTGGTTAAGTTTATTAGCAATAATGTTCTGGTTGTCTACTATATTTTTTAATACTTTAGAATGTTCTAACATCCATTCTTTAGTCAAACTTATGTGACGGTTAAGTTCCGTTTCCAGTTTATTGTCGTTACTTTCTAAAACTTGGATGGCGTTACTATATTTGATTGCATCTGTGTAGTCTAGGTTTCCCGAAATACTTTTTATGACTGATCCTAATCCGTCAATGAGTCCTCGTTTAACACGACTAGGTTCAAAACTTTCTAATTGTATAGATATCTTTTCAAGTTTGTCCCCAAGGTAACTTATATGGGGTTCAAACAATGAAAGTGTTTTATTGTTAATTAATGGCCTAAATTCACTTAATTGCAATTTAACTAAATCAACCTTCGACTCGATATCTTCTAGATCAATGTGTAAGAGGAAGGAATGATAATGAGACACGATTTTTGTAGGCCCCAGTTTGAAAGGGAGTAATCCGGGTCCGTCTTCTAGGGGCTCAAGTAATATGTCCTCCGCTTGGACCAGGTGTAGCAATATCGTCAGTGGTATTCTGCAACAATTGTTTCGTGTTAGGTGTTCGTTTAAGGCGTGATTTGGCAACGGGACCGCGCTTCTTTTTTGTGTAAATATGTATGGGCAGGTCAGCTAATACTGTGTCGTGAGTATAACGAGGTGCGAGTTTCTGTCTATTAGCTAGTGGATTCTTAACAAATACCTGTTGGTCTGGCTCGTATTCCTTTTCAGGCTCCCTATCTTTGTTCCTATTTTCGATTAGTTCTGTGCGTTTATGTAGGGACGTTTCATTAATAGCCTCGTATACCTTAGACATCTTATCTCGGTGTTCTTGCACGTATTGTTGTAGCAAGTGCACAGATAAATCTATATCTAAAGGGTCGCGAGGATCCGTATGGCCGGTAACTACTTCCAGTGGTCTACATTTTGTGAAGCTATGTATACTGCTGTTGTATGCTAATAAGGCATATGTCATAAGATTCACAATCGCTTCGCTACGGTGTTGTAGTTTTAGAATTCTCAAATGTTCTAACAAAGTAGAGTGTAAGCGCTCTACCATCCCATTATCGTTGGGCGTATGGGCCAAGGTCTTATGGTGTTGAATTTTATGGACACGCGTAAATTCGGTAAATAGTTGGTTAGTAAATTCGGGTCCCTGGTCTGTGACTATTGATACCGGAACGCCATGATGGGAGCAAAACTTTAAAAAGGCTTGGACTACACTAACTGCTGTGCCATCTCTAAGATGGTATGCCTGGGCGTATTTGGAGAAAGCATCAATGATGGTCAGGTATTTCTCGTTTTGGGCCGTAAACAAATCTAGGTGAACTACACCAAACGGTTTTGATGGTGGTGGTACTATGCAGAATCTTTGTTTTATAGGATTTCGATCATATTTGGCTTGACCGCATATATTGCATTCATTTATATACTTTGAGATTTCGTCTTTCATTTTTGGCCAATAGTATTTATGGGATAAGGCTAAAAAGCATTCACTTATACCGCGATGATTAGTTTTACCTTCGTGGTATTTCTGAATGATCTCTTGCTGTCTGAGATATTCTTTTACATTTTCTACTTCGGTTTTAGTTAAAACAAGGTTCATAGCGGAGCTCTTGAACTTTTCTTGGATTATTGGAACTATTTTATACATAGCTAATGGGGGGTGTATTATAATGCCAGTCTTAACTTTCGGGTTCGCGAATTCTTTAATTGCGTTTATTACATCCTCCTCTAAATTTGATTCGGAGAGTTGGATGGAGGTACGGGTATGAGTCTCAAATGGTTTAGAAACTGCTGGACGTCTCTTTATATCACCTACTACTGTAAAACATATTTGTCTGTTAAATTTGTTTAAGGGGTCATCTGAAATTGGTATTTCTAATATTGGATTTTCGGTGCTAGTGTGAGCTGTGAGAGTGGATGAGCCCGTTACGGAAGGTGATTTTTCGGATACGTTAACTATGACGGAGCTCGTTTCTTCGTTATTAATTTCGATTCGCGACAAAGCATCGGCATTTGTGTTGCTTTTCCCCTGTTTATAAACTACTGAATAGTTATATTCACTGAGCTTGAGTCTCCAGCGAGTTAGTCTCGAGCTAGGTTCTTTTAAGCTCATGATCCATTGGAGCGGTTTATGATCTGTTATAATTTTGAATTTACGTCCGAATAGATATGGCCGAAAATACTTGGTTGCCCAAACTATGGCTAAAAGCTCCTTCTCTATTGTACTATAATTGATCTCGCTTGTATTTAGTGTACGCGAAGCATAGGCTATTGGTTTGTCTGAACCTATAGGCCCCTGTGAGAGTATGGCCCCTATGGCTAAGTTTGATGCGTCTGTCGTAAGTAGAAAATCTTTATTAAAATCGGGATATTGTAAGATCGGATCGTTTGTAAGTAATGTTTTACATTTTTCGAAGCAATTTACATAGTTGGTATCATCGCAGTTTATCTTTGAGCCTTTCTTTAAACATTGGGTCATTGGTTTCGTGATCTTGGCGAAATCGGGAATGAACTTCCTGTAGTACCCTAGTAGCCCTAAAAATCTTTTAATTTCCGTGGCTGTTTTAGGTAGTGGGAATTTTCGGATAGCTGAAATTTTATCGGGGTTTGGTTTAATACCATCTTTACTGATTATATGTCCGAGATATGCTGTTTCCAATTTTAAGAATTCTGACTTATCCATCTGTATTTTAAAATTAGAGTCTCTGAGTCTTTTAAAAACCTTTTCCAAATTTATTATATGCTCCTGTAAACTAGTGCTAAATACGATGATATCATCTAAATATACTAGGCAAATAGAGTTCTGAAGGTCCCTAAGCACATTATCCATGGTTCTTTGGAAAGTTGATGGTGAATTTTTAAGTCCCATTGGCATGCGTAGGAACTCAAAATGGCCATGTTCTACGTTGAATGCAGTTTTTGGGATATCATTTGGGTTCATTTCGACTTGATAAAAGCCACTGGCGAGATCGAGAGTTGTAAAATATTGGCAATTGCCTAATTTATCTAACACATCAGTTATATTAGGAATAGGATACTTATCATCGATAGTTTTTTCATTCAGTTTCCTGAAATCCACTACGATTCGCCATTTGACTTTACCGGATGCATCAGCTTTTTTTGGGACTACCCAAATGGGTGAGCTCCAAGCCGATTCTGAAGGTTGGATAATTCCCTGTTCTAACATATTTGAAATTTGATTACGTACTTCTTCGCGGTGTACGAATGGGTATCTATAAGTTTTGGTATAGACTGGTACCTCATCTGAAGTACGTATGCTGTGTTTTATTTTATTGGTAAAGGTAAGTGGTTCTCCCTCTATATAAAATATATCGGCATATTTCGAAACCAACGATTTCAGATTAGCGCGCTCTTCGTCATTTAGATGGTCAGTGCGTAACCGAGATAATACTTCCTCTACCCGGGATTGATGCGATTGGTGAGTACATTCTAAATTATATGTTTCCGCTTTTATAGGTTGGTCCATGGAAAAAATTAAGTCATTGCTAGTTGGATTGAAAATTTCTAGATAACCGCGATTATTTCTGACACTCGTAATACACTCGTTTATGCAGCAATTTGAAATTATCTGATCAGGAATTAAAGCATCACCATCTTGTATATTAATTGGGACTCTGACTAACTTCGAGGAATTTGCTGGGATAATGTCTTCATATAAATTGCTATTGCGCGAATTGTACATAACTATTGGGTTAACTGCAGCTTTTGTAATTAGTTTATTATTTTTAAGATCGATATTTGACTCCCATTTATTTAACAAATCTAAACCGATAAGGCCGTCAAAATAATCGTGAAACCTATAAATGTAGAATGTTAAAACATTGCTGTCGTTTATCTCCTGAAAACAAGGTAAGTTAATGGAGTAATCATTACGGCTGGTTGCATGCACATTCTTTACCTCAAAGGGGTCGTAGTTCCATGGTAAATGTGAGTAAAACCTCTGCACAGCTTCAGGGCTAATAAATGATTGGTTTGCTCCTGTGTCGATTAATAATTTTAATGGTGGGTCTGAAATTACTATATATGGTAGGAAACGTTGGGTTTGTAGATTGACTTCTATTTTGATTCGTTTGTAGTCCGACTCCCCTGAAAATTTTCCTGGTTAGAAGACGCTGACTCCTCGATAGATTTCCCTTCAGGTGTCACCTGACTTACCTCTGGGGACGTGCCTAATGGCTGGTGCATATATGCACCCAAAGTATCATAGTAAGAATAGTCAGGCTGTTCCAAGGAGTTATATAGATAACCGTTGAAGTTATTATCCCAATAAGGTTCAAACATATATGGATATTCAAAGCATTCGTTGAAATTCATTTCTCTTGTCCTAAAATAATTAGAAGGTGGTGGGTTCCCTTGCCTAAACCAATCGTTACCCCGGAATGGCATTGGTCTCGGTACGAAATGAGATACACCGCTCATTGGTTTTGGTGTATCATTTGTATTATGCCCTTTAAAATTGATTATTACCAGATGAATTATTTTGTGGATTGTAGTTAGAAGGACGTGCCCCGAATATCTGTTGCGTACGCGATGGACCTTGCTGCTGGAATTGCTGTGGTTGGTTAAAGCCTGGTCTCCACATTTGCGGCAGACGTTGCGGTGGATGTGGCATAGCTATATTTGGTCGAGAAGGACCGGGCATATTAAAACTATATGGCCTATGCATAGGGATGTGCGGCATAACAGGATTGAATGATTTGGTCTGATCCGTCTGTGCCTGAGGTTGTGGCCTTTTAGCCGGTATATACTCGTTTCGCTGTTGTAAGTAGAGAGTGTTCATTTCTTCATGAACAAACTCAAGAGCCTTTTCGATCGTGTCCGGTCGCATGCACCTAATGCGTGAACCTAAGGGGTCACGAAGGCCCCGTAAGTAAGATTGCAAAGTCAACTTTTTATAAAGGGAACGTTTCGAATCGATTGTACTTTGAACGGTTTCATGTAGCGACACATAGGTCATTATAGTGGCAAATAGAGTTTGGCACTTTTCGTAAAAATCCTGTGGTGTGGAAGAGCCTTGAGTTAATAGAGCCATGTCGTTATAAAGCGAGGTCTCATCGCGTTGGTCAGAGTAATTGTTAACTAAAGAACTACGTATGCCTTGCCAAGTTTCAGGTACGCCGTTGGTATTAATTAACCGGGCTGCAGGTCCAGTGACCTTGTTAAGAATCCCGTTTAAAAGAGCCAAATTTGTTAATTCGCGCCCTGGTTCAGCTGATACGTAGGCTTGCACTAACTGGTCACACAGTTTGATGAATCTAGTGAGGACATTAGGGTTCCCGTCAAATTCGGGGACTATCCGTAAGGCCTTGTAAATTTCGTCCATACCCGACATTTCTATGGTTATCTCTCTATTTCCTAACTGCCTAAATGAATCTACTAATAATGATCTGGGTGATCTGTCTAACCTACGGGTCCTCGATTGCCTGGGATGGAAAATCTTGGATTTCTTTTTTTTTCTTTTATGGTTAACACTTAAGGATAAGGATGAGCAACTCAAGAACTATTCTAAAGTACTCACATAAACATAATTGGTGCCTCTGCGGTATCGATGTCTGGATACTCCTCCCGCCGACAGCTTCTGAAGATCCGGATACTCGTACGGTGCTTAATAGTCACCCGGGTGACTCGCGAGTCGCGATCCTAAGGTCGATCCTATGAATTTACTCTCGCGAACCGGCCCGCGAGTATCCTACCGATTGCGCCAAATATGTAAGCTGGAGCCGGAGGATGCAAAAAAAACCAATTTACTTTAGACTAATTTATTAAAAAATCAAGAAATTACAATTTATAAGTTTAAGATTATGTAGGTGATAATTGGTCGATGTATGTACCAAGAATGAATGAAAACGTGGAATCGTGGAAGGCGTTGTCGATGTTCAGTCCCACGGTTACGAAATGCTGCGTAGGCAGCACGTGTAAGTCGTTGCGATGTGCAATATTGGTGTCACGTTGTCCACAGTCCGTGTGTTATGCCGAATCGTAATATCAGCGATCCTTATGTTACACCGTTGCGTAACATGGATGTATGTGTGTATGTTGTTTGTTTTCGTTTGTATGATTAATTTTATGTAGTGAAAATAGGAATAGAAAGATGTAAATGATGTGCAGTGTGTTAACATAAGTTCTTAGACATATTTTAAAAACAATAGCAAAAACCTCGAATGAAAGCATGACAAGTCACATAATTCCATCCAAATCCTCAGTACCCTTAATTTGAATGGGTGAATCACCCTCATTTATACGAATATATACTTTTCCAAATGAGATCCAGCATCCATGGAAACCTCGCCTCTTAGTGAGCTGTCTGGACAAGTAAAATAGGTGTTGTGTCTTTACTGTTAGATGATCAGATACATAAATATTCTGAGGGGCTCCTTTAATCTTAATGTAGTTGGTGTTTAATGGCAGTTCTTTTTTTACTTTCTGTGACTTATTGTATTTGAAGACCAAACCAATAATTTCAGATTTCCTAGCGACAGTTGTAAACTCGACTACAACGGCCTCAGTTTTAGATTTTGTTCTGTAAATGTTACGTATTTCCGTTGTGTTTACATTTGACTTAAGTTGAATCGCCGAGCCCAATTCCTTAACCATGCCTATGAGTTGTTGTTTTGTCTCCGGTTGAGTCTTAGGAATATTGCGTATTTCGAGGGTCGAGGCATTCAAGGCTTTTTCACCGTATTCCAATTTTTGTTCTAGAAAAGAGATTTGTTTTTTAAAGGACTTGTTTTCTTGTTGGAGTTGTTCAATTTTCGACAAAGTTTCATCATATTTCGCAGTCACAAATTCAACCGACTTTTTTAATTCAGTATGCAATTCCTTGATTCCGTTTATTGACTGGTTAAGGACGTCAATTTTCTGGTTTTGTTGATCCTGAAATGAAGTGAACATTAACTTTCACATGACATTCCGAATGTTCGTCATCAAGTCTTCGTTTGTATCTTCTCGTGACATTTACCTGTCCTTCAACATTATTAGAAAGATTTAATGCCGAATCCGAGTATGACTGCGTCATACTTAAATCAACGAATTTTGGAGGTGTACGCTGTTGCTGTTCCATAATTATGTATTTAGAAAAACCAGAATCAACAATTTAAAGATTCACAAAAAGTGCCGCAGGAGTTGAGACTCGAACCACCGCAATAATACGTCGCGGTCGAGGTATTTGCCACTGGACCAGCAGGTACTTAACTAAATGCCTTGAAATAATGGTACACTTGCAAAGTGATATACGTCACTGAGCGTAATTATGGTCCAAAGGTCAGTTCTTTGTTTAAATAGTTCTTTGTTTCACTCCACGTGTTTTATCACTTTTGAAAAGCACTTTTTTATAAGTTTTGGTAATAAATACGGTCAGATTACGGTTGCTTTTAGATGAACGTATTATTTATATAAAAGTCCGTTATCTGTGGATGATTTTTACTGCATTATAGTTTAAATGTAGTGTTTGGGTCCAACTTGTCACTTGCACTGGCACCGTTTAAAAGATAAGTTTATATGTTTCACTTCAAGAATTAGCTTTTGCCCACACTTGCACTGTTTCCTTGTTAACATATGAGAATGTTTGTCGTTTTTTCACTGTGTAATATTGCCACTATGATTTATTAACACTAAAAGATACAGTGCTAATGTTCGCGTGCGCGATCTCTAGAGGGGAATGATATGAGATATCTATTATGTGTGTCATGAAGGAACTTGAAACGTTCTTTGAGATAAGAGGGGGTTGTAGGATTGCATAAAATACTGTAAAGCAGAAATACAATATGAGAATCCCGGCAAAGACGAATGGGAAAGCCACTTGAACTTTGTCCGAAATTCAGAAATGTGATCATATTTGCGCAGACCAAATATTTATCTACTCGTGTCTGGGTGAGATCGAGATAACTGACATCAGCATAGTCAAGAATAGGAAGCAGAAGGAACTGTGCAAGCGCAATTTTAGTGGCAGTGGGAAGAAAGTTTCGCAATCGTCTAAGATACCTGGCAGATGCAAAAAATTTGTGCTTTACGTCCTGAAGCTGCGGACCCCAAGACAGATATCTGTCGATTCAAACCCCAAGGTCGATCTTAACCTTCTCACGTGTCCAATTAAAAAAATATCGTTTTATACAAAATGTATACGAAACTTAAGTCACGGGTGCACGGACGGGACGGCGACTTGGCATTTTGTATGAAACGCCACGTCGTCGTCCCATTCTATCCGGGATTAAAACACGTTACATATGCAGCGGCCTTTACATAAGATTTTAACATAACTGGCGAAATGTGGGTACTTATACCAACAATTAAGTGTATACCTGTTCTAAGACTTCGTGGAATAGTCGTCTGATGTTATTTTATGTGCTCAACTTACTAAGTAACCATTCCAAAGTGTATATGCACCAGTTGGGCCGATAATTATTCTAGCTGCACATCATCGCTTACTATCAGGTGAGATAGTGGTCAAGCGCGAGCCTATAATAGATAAAAAAAAAAAATAAAAAAAAAAAGCTCCCCTTTAGCCGTAATTCACAGTCACTGTAACCAAACCCGGGGTATTTTTAAATAAACTTTATGCATAACAAAAGTTATCGTACACTAACATTTTAGTAACTTGATATGTATTGCGTAAGTTTTGAAATAATAAAATAATCTTATAATATTCTAGCTTGTTTTTACTCTTTTCGTTTTAAGAGTTCCGTACTAAAAGTGTCCAAACGGAGCCCTATTGCTGTCACTCACGTGTCTGTCTGTCTGTCCGTCGTCTGTCACACAGGTTTTACAGCCAAACGGTTGGAGCTACAGTCTTCAATTTTTTACAGTATAAGCATCTTGTTGACCGAAAGTCATACAAATTGTCAAAAACAATTTTTGTATGTTTTAAAGGGGTCTCCGAAAAAATATTGTCCTTCTCTATCGAGTGCAAAGACTTGCTATATAAACGTCATTAAAGCAAAAAAAAAAAGTATTATAAAGGTTCATATTAGTGCTTATAAGAGTGGATTTGGGCACAACTTATAAGGGCTAAAACCTTATAGATATTATATAGTTACCATATGATAATCTAATCCCCCTAAAACACGCATCTAAACGCACACTATATGGCTAATTGGCTACATATAGACATGAAATTTGCTTTTATATAACAAATTACCCTTATAACAGCTAACAAAATTCGGCTATAATGGCAATTTCTCGTGTTGAAGCAAACGCATTACGAATATGACTTAATTACTGCATAATTATCTCAAATGCCTCCTTTATTTATAAAATAGATAGTATAATAAATGTCTGTATTACGAGTACTAGACATTTACCACATCGATCTTTTTTCGTTTTATACTGGAAGTTTATGTGGGCAAGCAGTTTTGTGAGATTTGTGCATATGTTATATGCCATATTTTTAATGCGCCTTTTTAATTTTATGTTTTTATTATAAGAAAAATTATAAAAAAAAATGTGAGGCCTTGTTAATTGCTGCTATAAGCATAATTAACAAATGATATGCTTTTATAAATCACCTATAACTCATCTACTCTTATTGTAGCAGGGTTGTGCCACGCTCAACCATATTAAAAGATTTTAGGGTTCCATTATCTTTATTAAAAAAATGTGAATATTACTTTGAACTTTTTTTATTTTATGTAACCAAGACAATATCTAATGAATTGATTTTATCTATTGAATGTGGACAGTTTTTTGACAAAGATGATTGCCATGAATTGTTTACTGCAGTGATATGTTATACTCCATAGCCCAAGTAGCTGCATTTTTATCTCTTAACCCGTCCTTTTCCATGCCTCTATTTATGTCACTGTCACGTTCATCATATCATTAATTATCACATTGAATAAAGGAATATTTTAGGAAATCTTCATCAAAACTGTCGTTGTCAATGTTTTGTGAAATTAGTTCTACGGAACTCATAGCATTTTCTTCCATCGTAGATGCAAAATCAAGTATATATAATTATATAACATTTCTTGTAGCTGTTACATAAAATTTTCGTCAAGACTTTTATACATATAGAAGCCATATAACTTGCCATTTTGCACTAGCTTTAAAGCTGCATTTTGAAAGTCTTTGTAAGTGTATAGCTTTATAACAGCCATATTGATTTAAAATAGTATGAGGCCAAAGCGGCTACATGGCTAAAATATTATGTGTCTGAATAGCCATATTATATGCTTCTATATGTCCATTGCTTTAAAAGTGCCATTTAAATTAGTTATATAAACGTTTGTAAGATGAAATTATAAGACTAATTTACCATATTAGCAAAAAACACTTCATAATGCTTTAAAAAAGAGAGTTGCAAAACTAATACTGTTACAAAACGTTAAAAAGATTTAAGCCCTTAAAAATCCTTCGTTATATAGCAATTTTGCTACTTGGCTGTATCCTTGTTTAGAGCTTGAGCCTTGTTGAGTAAATAAATAATGTATTTAATGTTTAAAAAAATATTAGAAAACAAAGGAATGAGAAGCCACTAAAGTCAGCAGTTATTACAAAAAAATCCGAAGAATTTCTTAACTGCCCATTGACCTATGAACTTGAAATTTGGTGATAATGTTCATTATCATTTTACTAAAAATACCAATATATTGATAAATCAGATCTTTCTTTGAAATGCCCTCATTTTGCCTATTACAACCAATTTGTTTTGCTGTTTGGTACGGAAACCTAAATGTGCGAAGTCCGACACGCACTTGGCCTGTATTTTTCCAAATATAAAAAGCTTTTTTTAAGCAAGCGTTTTAGCTGTCACTGCCATCTAAACCAAAAGTGTATGCAAAATTTAATCTTAATCGGTATAGGATAACTGCTTTCAAATTCAGTTGCAAAATTTGACCCGAATACACATACATACATCTTATCTTATCTTATCTTGTGGCGGGGCCGAGAAACAACTCGGACACTTCGACCCATTGGGATCTATTGTGGTCCCCTAGATACCTTACTCCTCCCCAATCTCGTTGAAAACTCTTTTCATGAATTTTACAACGAGACTGGGAGATATGAGCCTATAGTCTTCTGGTCTTGGATATCCAGCCCCTAAGAGACTCATTCGCTTACCAGCCAGTGCATCGCATGTGCAAAGAAGGTGCTCCATGCGTTCCGTATGTTCCCCACACAACCTGCACATGGGTGTCGCGGTTAGACCCATCTTCATGAGCATGTCGTTGGTTCCAAAGTGCCCAGTAAAGGCCCCAAGCAGGTAGCGTATTTGCCCCCTGCTCATGATCCAAATGCATTCCCGGGCTTTGAACGTAGAGCCTAGGAATTTCTTGGAGTGTTGTAGACCGGTGCTAGATAGCCAATGAGTTCGCTCTCTGTGATCTGCAAACTCCCTAAATGCGACTTTTACGAGGCACGTCGAGATGCCTACACATGGTTCTGGACCCACAAAGTCATTTGCTGAGCCCTCTCTTGCCAGCTCATCTGCCACTTCGTTACCATGGATTCCTTTGTGCCCAGGGTAAGACTGATGTGGGTCATCAGTCTTACCCTGTTGTGCTTCCCAAGCCTGTTTAGGGTTTGGACAGCATCCAGAATAAGTCCGGAGTCCACTTTGTAGGATGCCATGGCTTTGATTGCAGCCTGACTGTCACTAAGAATATATATGGATTTACCTCTGGTTCCTCTATCTATATTCTCTTGAGCACAGGTTATTATGGCATAAGTTTCTGCTTGGAATACAGTTGCCATCTTCCCTAGGCTTTTGCTACATTTGTAACCTTTTGCGTATATTCCCGCCCCAGTACCTGATTCCATTTTGGATCCATCAGTGTACCACACCAGACTGTCTTGTTCTGGTGGATCGATTCCCTTCGTCCAGTCCTCTATTGTAGGGATTTGGACCTTGAAATACCTTTCAAACACAAACCTAGTTTGCATTTTATCGGATAACATGCTTGTTACCCGATCCTGGCCTTCATTCCCGTCAAACTTTGTATGGTTGGTCCTTGGCTTAGAGGCATCCCATAGTCCAGCCACAGCAAGTCGATGTAATGTCTTCCTTGCCTGGAATTCAACCATCATATGCAGAGGAGGGATATTGAGGTATCTCTCAATCGCTGCCGTAGGTGTTGGCTTTTTTTTTTTTTTTTGGTGGGAAGTCATCCAGTGACTTCTCCCGCTCTGGGTGAAGCGGGAGGGCGTGTCAGACTTTTACTGACTAAAACCCACCCGTGTTCCTTCAGTTGCTTGAGCCAGGGCCGCGGTAACTCTTTTTCAAATTTATCCGCGACCCAGACAGGCATCGGCCCTAGCGGACCCCGTCAGTTTTGCTAACATCTCTTTGAGGCGCGCGTGGAACACTACGCGCCGTCGACTCGGGCCTGGTCCTTATCGGACGGCGAGCTACCCGCTGCTCGCCGTCCGCAAGCCCGCGCCTACGGTGGCCGGAAATCGTCTTGCGACGCCCGACGCCCGGGACGTCTCCTGCGGCGGCTGGGGGCGTGAGGGCGTCTCCGTTGCGTCTCCCTCACGCGTTCTGCCTCCTCCTTCGCGAGCATTACCACTTCGCAGAAGGAGGTGACAGCTTCCCATGCCCTCTCGCTCCGTACCATGGCCTGAACCAGGGCCGGACGCGAGAGGTCACCACCGCCGATCGCCTCCACGAGGACACGGCGGTGCTCCGCCGGTCGGAAGGTGTTGTCCTGAACCCCACTGAAAGTGTCTCCACGTTGTCGTCGTGGTGGGGCTTGCGCGTCTCAATGATCTTGGAGCTTCGTCGGTAGAGCAAGGCCCAAGTGAGAGACCTGACTAAGAGAGACACACGGAGGGGTCGCTCCTGATCGATCGACGGTCGTTGATTGACAAAGGATGCGACCAAGCCGCTGTGGTGCAGGCGCACCAATGCGGCGGGTGTGTCTTTCCTTGAGGGGATTCCTTTGAGGAGAGAACTTTCGGCGGGTTCGCTGAGTCGGGTTGGCCGGACAGCGAACAGAGGCATGTTTAATGCCGCCGTCGGGGGCTTGGCTTAACCGCCTGGCCCAGAGGAAGGACACCTCTAAGATAAAAAACCACCTAATCCTAAGCTTGAGGCGCGGCGAGAGGATGAATGGCTGGAGGGACTTCAGTCGTTAGCGCTTCACCTGTAGAGCACCTGCCGCACTCTGCAGTATCTAGGCTTACCTGGGTAAAAGGCTCTGCCCAGGTAACATTTATTCCTTTACTACTCGTGGGAACAAATATGGACACACTCAATAAAAATAATATCGACGAAGAGGTGAGGAGTGATGCGGGGTCGGAGTCCGACGCCGCATCTGGCGCAAAGGGCTCACAGAGCTTGGAGTGCGAAGTGGTGAGGGCTGCGGCGAAGAACCGAAGGTTCTTTCGGAAGCGCCCCAAATCGGGGGATGAGTCATTCTCCGATGATGATTTGGCCTCGGCCCGGAAGATCCCTACCAGAGGAGGAAGGAGGGGGCTCACCACACAGGAGGCTGCCCCGCGAGTCGAGAGGCTTGCTGCGGAGGGGCGCCACCCCGGATCGACCAGCCGCAGGGCTGTCCTCTCGGGGTCTTCTGGTGGTGAGCTAGATTCGGAGCTGGATCTAGATTCGGAGCGAACGGCCAGGTTCGCAGAGGTCGTGGGAGCCGCAATCCGAGATGTGGCCTTGAAGAGGAATAAGTCCTCTAAAGACAAGGCCATATCAGCGGCCACGGCCTCTATTATGGCGGCAGCGGAGGCAAATCATGTCGGGCCTTCGTCGGATGGAATATCCGAAATGCGAGCGGAGGTCGACCGCTTGAAAGCCGCCATGGAGCTTCTCCAAAAGGAGAACGAGAAGCTCCGAGCAGACCTGGCAGGGCTCCGAGGAACCAGCCCTCGGGAGATGCCGCAGGAGGGGGCGCAGCATGGGCAAGGTCAGCCCGTGCCTGCAGATGACCGGGTTCTGAACCTGGTGCGGCAGGAGCTGGCCGCCTTCCAGAGTCGTTTTTCTGCTCTGGAGGCTATCGTCCTGCGTCCCCCACTAGCTGCGAGCCAAGCAGCCCTGGGCCAGCGGAAGGCAGCCTCGTTTGCCGCCGCCGCGGCTAAATCGGGCTCGTCGGGACAAGCGAATCACGAGACCATGCCTGCAATTGCGAGGTCGACCCCAGCGATACTGGGAAAATCAGCACCCAAAGGGGGCGGAACGGCTTCACAAGCAGCGAGGGCCCCATCCCGGGCGGCGTGTCAGCCGCCCCAATCTCTTCCACCTCCTAAAACTCCTGCGGCCGACGCCGAATGGCAAGTGGCCGGGGAGAAAAAGAAGGCGAACAAGGCAGCAAGGGCGGCCAAAAGGAAGGAGAGGCGAAAGCGGCGCAAGGAGAGAAGCGTCGAGGCTAGGCTCCGCGCCCCGAAGTCCGCAGCTGTAGTGATTACACTAAAGCCGGAAGCGGAAAAGAAGGGCGTGTCCTACCGCGACGTACTCGCCAAAGCGAGGGCGGCGGTGAACTTGGAGGAGCTCGGCATCACTGAGGGTATCCGAGTTAGGGTCACCGCGACTGGGGCTCGGATGCTGGAAGTCCCTGGTGCAGCCAGCGGCCCTACCGCCGACGCTCTGGCCGATAGGCTCAGGGCATCCCTAAATGCGGACGAGGCCCGAGTGTCTAGGCCCACCAAGTGCGCTGACATGCGCATTCTGGGCCTGGACGATTCTGTGACGGAGGAAGAGTTGGTGGCCGCCGTCGCCAAGACTGGGGGGTGCTCTGCCGAGCATATCAGGGCAGGCATCATACGTCCTGATGCCACGGGGATGCGAGCCGTAACGGTAAGCTGTCCCGTCTCGGCAGCCCAAAAAATTACCGGAGAGGGCCGAAGGCTCTTAGTGGGCTGGGTTTCCGCGCAGGTGAAAGTGCTGGCAGCCAGACCTCTGAGGTGCTTCCGCTGCCATGTAGGCAATCACGTGGGAGCTCAATGCACCTCGGAGGTGGACCGCAGCGACCATTGCTTCCGCTGTGGTCAGCCCGGTCACAAGGCTGGTACGTGCAATGCCATGCCACACTGCGTCGTATGTGCAGCAGCTGGCAAGCCGGCCGACCACCGGGCCGGTAGCAAGACCTGCGCTCCACCCGCCAAAGCCAGGCGCAGGGGCAAGCACTTTACCACAGCCGTCACTACCGCGGCCACCATCACCGCCGTCACCGCCGCAGCCAACGCCACTTGCGCCGCCGCTGCCGCCCCCACTGCCGTCGTCGCCGCCGAAACCACCGCGGCAGGACCCTCAACGGGAGTTCGAGAGGGGGCTGAAATGGAGTGCCAATAACGGCCCCATTACGCCTCCTTCAGGCGAACATCAACCACTGCGCCGCTGCTCAGGATCTATTGCTCCAAAGCATGGCGCAGTGGTCAATTAACATCGCCGTGGTCGCTGAGCCGTATTTTGTCCCACCCAGGGACGACTGGGTGGAGGACCTGAGCGGCTCAGTGACCCTAATTTCGTCGGCCTCCACCGGCACACCGTCCCTCGAGGGTGTCAAGAGAGGACAGGGTTGCGTGGCAGCACGGTTCGGGGAAATAGCCGTGGTGGGGGTATACTTCTCCCCGAACCGAACTCTCGCCGAGTTCCACAACTCCCTTGCGGAGTTGAAAATCGTCGTCGTCGGGTACCGCTCCCTCCCTGTGCTCGTCCTCGGGGACTTCAATGCCAAGAATGTGGCTTGGGGTTCCCGATATACGGACACACGGGGCAGGATGGTTGAGGACTGGGCTCTGGAGACAGGCCTGGTCATCCTCAACCGGGGTTCTGTCCCTACGTGTGTGCGGATGCAGGGCGAATCGGTGGTGGATATTTCATTCGCCAGCCCCGCTCTGTCACCGCGTGTAATCGACTGGCGCGTCATGGAGGAGGTGGAGACGTATTCCGACCACCAGTATATCCGGTTCGACGTCTCCACCCAGACCTCGAGCGCGCCGGTCCGACAGACCCCAAGCGGTCCACGGTGGGCGCTGAAACAGCTGGACCGGGAGCTCCTCCTGGAAGCCTCGATCGTGCAGGCCTGGGTGTCATCACCGGATAGGCCTGCTGACATCAACAACGAGGCGGAGTGGTTCCGGGAGGCCATGTCCGAGATATGTGATGTGGCAATGCCCCGGGTCCAGCCAGAACGCGCCCAGCGCCAGGTGTACTGGTGGTCGCCAGAACTTACGGCTCTGCGCCAGGCGTGCGTTGATGCGCGACGCCGGTACACAAGGCACCGCAGGCTCCGTAACCGTCCTCCGGATACGGAGACCATTGAAGTGGAGCTGTACGAAGGGTACAGAGCGGCGAGGAGCGCCCTCCGAGTGGAGATCAAGCGAGCCAAGGCCTTGGCCCGCGAGGAGTCGCTAGGGACTCTAAACAGGGATCCGTGGGGGCGCCCCTACAAAATGGTGCTGGATAAACTCCGCCCATGGGCGCCTCCGCTGACGCAGAGTCTCAGGCCGCAGCTCGTGGAGGGCGTGGTGAGCACTCTGTTCCCTTCGCAAGGGGAACACACTCCCCCGCCAATGGCTCCACCTCTTACGGTGCCCGATGCGGAACACACCGCCGACGACGACGACAATGCTCCGGAGGTGACCGAGGTAGAACTGAGAGTGGCGGTACGTAGGCTGAATGCCAAAAATACCGCCCCAGGACCCGACGGCTTACCTGGGAAAGCCTGGGTTCTGGCCTTGGAGGCTCTCGGGCCTCGACTAAGGGGGCTCCTTAGCGCATGCTTGGAGAGGGGCCAGTTCCCACTTCGCTGGAAGACGGGGAAACTGGTCCTCATTAAGAAGCCGGGGCGCCCAGCGGACTCTCCGTCCGCTTACCGGCCCATTGTGCTGCTCGATGAGGTGGGCAAGCTCTTTGAAAGAGGTATTGCAGACCGCCTCGTTGGGCAGCTAGTACGGGTGGGGCCGGATCTGGCGGAGACCCAGTTTGGCTTCCGCAGGGGGCGCTCTACGGTAGACGCAATCATGCGCGTGCGAGCCCTCACGACGGGGGATGCAGTCGCCCGGGGTGGGGTCGTTATGGCGGTGTCTTTAGACATCGCCAATACCTTCAACACCCTGCCCTGGAGTTGCATCAGGGAAGCACTCCGGTATCACCAGATGCCGCCCTACCTCTGTCGCGTGGTCGAGGCCTATTTGACGGACAGGGCCGTCATCTACCCCGGTCACCAGGGAGAGTGGAACCGGCGAGAGATGTCGTGCGGTGTCCCACAGGGATCGGTCTTGGGGCCGTATCTGTGGGACATCGGGTACGACTGGGTGCTGCGCGCCGACCTCCCTAGCGGCGTCAGCGTAATTTGCTACGCTGACGACACACTGGTCCTGGCACAGGGGAGGTCACACCAGGCAGCGGCTGAATTAGCGACACGCGGGGTTGCGATAGTCGTCGAGAGGATCCGGCAATTGGGACTCGAGGTGGCCCTGCACAAGTCCGAGGCCATGTGTTTTCATGGTCCTCGGAATGCGCCACCGCCGGGTTCCGAAATAACGGTAGGAGGGGTTCACATCGGCGTCGGGTTGACGATGAAGTACCTGGGACTCGTCCTCGACAGCCGGTGGAATTTCGTGGAGCATTTCCGACGTTTGGCGCCCAGACTGGAGCGGGCCGGGGCTGCCCTCAAGCGTCTTTTGCCCAATCTAGGGGGTCCAAACGCCTCCTGCCGGAGGCTCTATGCGGGGGTCGTGCGGTCCATGGCCCTTTACGGCGCACCGGTGTGGGCGCGTTCCCTGAGGCGGCGACCAGCCCGCTCGTTGAACGCGTCCCAAAGGGTCATGGCCATCCGGCTGGTCCGGGGATACCGCACGGTCTCCGGTGAGGCGGCGAGCCTCCTTGCCGGATTGCCGCCATGGGATCTGGAGGCAAAAATCCTCGCGCACATTTGGGAGTGGCGCGAGGAGGCGAAACGCCGGGGAATAACTCCGCTGCCACGACAAATCGCGGTTCGGCGGACAGAGCTCCGGCAGGATCTCATGGCGACATGGAGAGAGCGACTATCGCAACCCAGTGCTGGGCACGCCACAATTGCGGCGATAAGGCCCCTCTTTGAGGAGTGGCTTGAGAGGCGCCACGGCCACCTTCCGCCTGACGCAGGTCCTCACCGGACATGGCTGTTTCGGGAGTTTCCTGTTCCGGATAAGGCGGGAGGAAACGCCCGGGTGTCACCATTGTGTGGATCGCCCGGAGGACACGGTGGAGCATACGGTGGAGGTCTGCCCCGCTTGGGCGGAGCACCGCCGTGTCCTCGTGGAGGCGATAAGTGGTGGCGACCTCTCGCGTCCGGCCCTGGTTCAGTCCATGGTACGGGGCGAGAGGGCATGGGAAGCTGTCACCTCCTTCTGCGAAGCAGTAATGCTCGCGAAGGAGGAGGCGGAACGCGTGAGGGAGACGCAACGGAGACTCCCTCGCGCCCCTAGCCACCGCAGGAGACGCCCTGGGCGTCGGGAGTCGCAAGCCGATTCCCGGCCACCGTAGGCGCGGGCTTGCGGACGGCGAGTAATGGGTAGCTCGCCGTCCGATAAGGACCAGGCCTGAGTCGACGGCGCGTAGTGTTCCACGCGCGCCTCAAAGAGATGTCAGCAAAACTGACGGGGTCCATCATTAGGGCCGATGCCTGTCTGGGTCGCGGATAAATTTGAAAGAGAGTTACCGCGGCCCTGGCAAAAGCAACTGAAGGAACACGGGTGGGTTTTAGTCAGTAAAAGTCTGACACGCCCTCCTGCTTCACTCAGAGCGGGAGAAGTCATTGGATGATTTCCCACCCAAAAAAAAAAAAAAAAAAAAAAAAAAAAAAAAAAAAAAAAAAAAAAAAATACGTGTTGTCCTGAAAGCACCCGTGATGCCTAGACACACTGTTCTTTGTAATCTGGTGAGTGGCGCTTTGCACCAGGCAAGCTTTGTTCTGGGCCACCACACTATGCTGCCGTATGTGATAAAAGGTATTATCATTGTCCGGTACAGCCATCGTATCACTTTGGGCATTAAGCCCCAAGTTTTACCGTAGGTGAAACGACACATGCCGAACACTCGTAGGGCTTTCGTCGTAATATTTTCCACATGAGTTTTCCACCTGAGTTCTCTATCAAGCGTTACACCCAGATATTTAACTTCGGTAGACCAGGGCAGCTTTATTCCATTGAGGGAGAGCTTTCCTAAGTTTCCTAGTTGTCTCTTCCTCGTGAATGGAACAATGACTGCTTTGCTTGGGTTGATAGAGAGGTGGCTCTTTGTACACCATTCCTCTGTCATCCTCAATGCCTGTTGTAATAATCCAGAGACTATGTTCGGGAATTTACCATTAACCATTATAGCTATGTCATCTGCATGGCCTACTCTGTAGAATGGTCCGGTATCGAGTTTCGTAAGTAGCGAGTCTACTATCAAGCACCACAATAATGGTGACAGCACTCCACCTTGCGGACAACCTCTTGTTGTTTTTGCGCTAAATCTGTCTCCCATCAGTTCCGATCTGACTATTCTGCTTCTCAGCATATAGTCAATCCAGTTGCACGTGGTATCATTGATGCCATGTTCCTTTGCAGCGATGCGTATGGACTCAAATGTTGTCTTGTCGAAGGCTCCCTCTATGTCGAGGAAAGCCCCGACACAGATCTCTTGTCCCTCTAGCGCAGCCTCGGCTCGACTCGCAACATAGTGCAATGCCGTTTCTGTAGATTTGCCAGGGCTGTAGGCGCACTGTAGTTTATGTAGAGGGAACATTTTGAGTGGTCCCTCTCTTAGGTACCTGTCTACCAGTTTCTCCAGAGCTTTTAAGAGAAAGGATGATAGACTAATTGGCCTGTAAGCTTTAGCTTCTTCGTAAGTCGGTCTACCCACCTTCGGTATAAAGGTGACTTTGACCTTCCTCCATGCCTTGGGTACGTACCCAAAGGCTATGCAGGCTCTGTAGAGCTTACTCAAATGAGGTATCAAAACAGATGCCCCTTCTTGCAATAGTATTGGGTAGATGCCATCCGGACCAGGGGATTTGAGAGGCTGGAAGCCCGCTATGGCAAGCTTCAGTTTATTTTCATCTACCACTTTCTTTGCCGTGAGCCAGTTATTTTTGGACGTGTGCCTTGTGAGCTCGTCCCTTGTGACTGGTTCCTCTTCATCGCTGTCGCGCAGTATACATTCTGGGAAGTGAGTTCTAAACATCACGCCCAGAGTGTCCTGTCCAGTTTCCGTTAGATACCCATTCTCATCCTTTACAGATGATAGTGGGTTTGTCTTAGTCATGGACATCGCTTTGCACAACCTCATTCCCTTTGGCAGAGCTTCGATGGAGGTGCAATGCTGCCGCCAACTAGTTCTTTTGGCCTTGCGTACCGCCGTCTTATACCTCGTCAGCATGCTATGATAGTCAGAGAAATCTTTCCTGGCTTTTGCATCATTAAAGGCCTGTCGTGTTTCCTGACGTATTTTAGTATAATATTATACGACATAAATATAATACATTGCAAGTTAATTAAAAGCCTGTAAAAAGGGTTTCTTCATGTAAGTCCTAAAAATGTTGGTACTAAACCACTGACCTCTCTTATACAAACAAGCACGCTGGACCAAATATACTAGATGAAATGGCAGTTGATTTTTTTGCTGATTCAAAACTCCCCGCTCGACCGTCTCAGGAACTAAAATTGACACATTTAGAGATAGGTTCATACCGATATTTCTCAAGATTAGGTAATACTAATATATATTCGCCTGGAAATATTATAATATTGTAACTAATATATCAGTATTAGTGATATTTTAAAAGATAAAGAGAAAGATATATTTATTTGCTAAAACACGTGTATACATGCAAGAATCAATAATCCGTGCATGCAGGAAACAAAACATTGAAAAAACAAAAAGATCGGACATGTGTTAAATTACACTAATATTAAAATAGTAGACTTGGCAAGGCGTATCACTCATAGATTTACTGTATTGACTTCTCATAGTATGTTACACCCACAGACCATAGAAATAACAGTTGTTTCTATGATCTGTGGTTGCAACTAAATATCTTATATTGGTATTGGTGACGAATGTTATATGAATGCCTAATAGTCAGTAATAATATCTTCAAAAGCAATGTGTAATCTAAATTCTGGAATCATCTTCATGATCATCCACAGCCCGACTTCTTCCACTGCTGAGCACAGGCCTCTCTCTTCTTGTACTAATCACCTCGTTCCTGTGCCTGGAATTAATTCTGGAATAATATCAAGATAATTATAATTTTATTAAGAAATGTTTTGAAGTCTAAAAATTTACATCTGCATCTAAAACAGAGTTGAAAACTGATATAAGTCTTCACCTCGCTGGAATGCGATGTCACTCATATTTGCACCTTAGCACTACAGAGACAGGATCTCAGCGATGAGAGCGAGAAATTCTTTCGTTGTAAATTATTCTCCATTCGTACGCAAATATTTGTATGAATGATGTTCCCTTAACGAATCCGATGGGTGCCAACCGAGTGAATCCGAACTATTGTAAGTATTAACAGTGTACTTGAGCGAGGAGATACTTGCTCAAATATACTTGTTTTAAGGATAAGTTGTTAGCCTATCCCCATATTTAAATCTCACTGATCTGGCAGTAATGCCCTATAACTTTACTAGCAAGCTATCCACTAGTTTATAGCTTGCAATCTGACTGAAAATATTTCAATTTATTGGGAATTTGGGTTTGGGAAAAAAAAAATATGGCAAAAGCAGTAAACAATTCATATTTGTAAGTTTGCCGTCGCGTTCGATACGATGTAGGCTGTCGCAGGCAGATTCTACGCGATAATAAAACGACGCTTGTTCATAGAAATGGTTCCATTCGTAAAGCAATTTCTAATCATCCTTTTTTTGTCCACAGCCGCACTAGTGATAGCCTTCTTCTTCTGCTGGGCCCTCTTCCACGTGCAGCGCTTGTTCTTCATTTACGGCTACAACCTGCCTCAGTTCCATGTCATCAATGAGCACCTGTTCAACGTGGCTGGGGCTCTGTACTACGTCTCGGCGACTGTCAACCCCATTCTGTATAATGTTATGAGTGGCAGGTGAGATATAATATATATGATATCGTATTTAATTTTATGAATATGCAGATCTTGCTCTTTAAGTCGCTAGCATTCCAGTTGTTCAGACTATTAGGTCCATAATTCTGCCACTTCCACGGCATCGTCGGTAGCAACGCATAGGTCACTTTGGCTGCATGTTTGTTTGTTTTGGGGCACAAATGGCAGAAAAGAGGTGGAGTATGAATTACATCTTGGCTCCACATCCACACCCTACTGCTGTTATGTCAAGGTAGCCAAGGTTAGGTAACGTCAAGGTTAGTAATATTCACATGACGCTCCTACTTCTGAAGCCGATGTTGAAAAAACAATTACATAAATATTTTTTAAACAAGTTGGGCCCAGTAGGTGGTCACTCCAATCGGGGCACCGTTGTCATTTTTTAGGTCCTCAGAAGTTCTTATGTAGATATGGACACTTCGGACACTCTAACAGGTGGGACAGGGTGTGAACAGTAACACGGCATTCGCACTCGTTGTTGGGACACAAAGATTAAATAAGAAAGAGAATAAAATAAAACTGTTTGGCAAAGAATTCGACAGTCAAACATATTGCTAAAATAAAAATATTTGAATAGTGGTATGTCTGTAACTAATGGAAACTTTACCTTCGTACCACAACGCAGAAATTCTGGTTATACGAAGATTATTTTTATACCGTTGCAGGACTGCTGAACAAGCTTTTCACGAATGCTGTGTCTAGGAAATCCGTTTTCACATAAAATGCTCATAATAATGAAATTAAATTTTGAGCGTCGATGTCGATATTCATTTTCCCAAGTTATAAAGAGGAAAGCTTTTTAAATTTAAAATAACTCGTACCTTTCCGTTTCCTTAAAACGAATATCTTTATTTTGCATAAAATATGGTTTTCTATACAAGGTCTTATAATATGCGCTACTAAAATGTCACGCACGACCCGTCTATCCCAAACATTTGTCATTTTGACAATCGCTATCGCTGATAGAGGTCACTTTATCAAGGGTCAAAGGTCTATCTGTTTATGACCGTTATACATGTAGTTTCTACCTCACTGAAGTTTAAATTTCCTGGGAATTTAAACATTACCAAGTGAATAATCAAGTTACTATGTACATTGCCCGGACAATATGAATCAAGTCAATTCAAATCGGGCAATGTAATAAATATTAACTTTATAACTTTCGCCTTTCATAATTGAAAAACAATATATCACGGGAATCATCGCGTTAAATTCCCGTGATACATTGTTTTTCAATGTAATGAATATTTTGTGTTTCGTTTATGTTGCAACATTTCTTAGTGGCAATAAATGTCTTCTTTTTTTCTGTTTAAAATCTCATTATCTATCACGTTGTCTGGTCATTATGAATATTGCTACATAACTGTTGGACAATTCAATAATCATGGAAAATATCTGCGAAAAATTAGTTTGATATTCTTTCACCGTTGGGAAGCTACACTATCCCCAATGTTTATACCTATATTCCCACGGGAATGGGCAATATGCGCGTGAAACCGTGAGGCACCCGTTAGTTATGAATAATGCCGTATTAATCTCTGGGTCCATAACATCAATATTGACTAGCCAAGCTTAGATCATGAAACCTTTCTAGGTTTAATCAAACAATGACAACAAATAATCTTGATGAAACCTTTCTAAGTTTAATCAAACAATGATAACAAATAATCTTTCTCACCTCAGCGTGGGACCATTGATACAAGTGGCCTCCATTAATTTGATACCCACCTTTTGATGGTGTATTAGCTTTATCGGGACCATTGTCAAGCTTCTACCTTTTTGTTAGGTATGCGAGTATGGACAAGTGAAACGCTGAGCTGCTATTTACACACTGGTTTAATTTCATAGGACACTTGAGAGTTGCCGACACACAGGAGGGGCGCGGGGGAGGGACGCGCACCTTGATAACATATACAACATTCCTCCCTCTAGTCTATAGCACAGTCTATAGACACCGAACATCATTTATTAGCCTTACTAAGTACCTACTACTAAACATTATAAACTTATGTACTATACAAAAACTTAGCTTAAAAGAACTTTTTGTAACAAGTAACGGGGCGATTTCTTGTCGATCTCTTTGGTGTATTTGAGTCACCGTAATGTGTGGTCTGGGTATCGACTTCTGTCCCCCCCTCGTGACCAACATCCTCGCTATGTCTCTGCGTTTTTTCATTATCGACGTCGCTCGACTGTTGTTCATCCTCATGGTCCTGTTGTGGATCCTTCTCAGACTCGTCCTCTCCCGTCGGTGAAGAAGTACTTCGTTCATACGATTCTGCTCTCTTCCCTCTGGCCGAGCTGCACGGCAAGGGATCTGGTGAGTGACGATCTGGTTGGAGTTTAGGCGTATCTGAAGCTGCTGGCGTCAGGCAGGGCGACGGCGACGACGACCGCGAGTGTGGCGGTGACGGTGAAATAGTAACAGATGACCCAGGTATATTCATGTTTGTGCTTTGTAAATAATCCCCTATTTTGTTTGTTCCGTTATATAGCATCAGTTGGTTTATGTGTCTCTTATGAATTTCTGTACCGTTACTGTCTTTGACTAACTACAAAACTTTTCCTATTTTCTTAAGTACGAGTATGATGCCCTTACCCCACGTATAGCTTCCTTTGTTTACATATTTTTTATATAATACGTTATCGTTTAGTTCTAAATGCTTCGTTTTTGTGTTTCCCTTGCTGCTTAGTTTGCGTACACTGTTGATTTTTTGCAACGTTAGATATAGACGGTGACAAAGGTGCCGATGACTTTGGATCCAATCAGGTCTAATCGCGACCTTAACTTGTGCCCGAATACCAATTGTGCAGGGGACAATCGAGTGGCGGAATGAACTGAATTACGATAATCCATCAGATATCTTAATAACTGTACCGATGCTTCATTCGCGCTGTGACTCGTCATAATCCATGATTTTATTCCCTTTTTAACAACTTTGACAAAACTTTCGGCCTGGCCGTTACTAGGTGGGTGATAAACCGGTGACGTCACATGCGAAATCCCTTTTGTCGCGCAAAATAATTCAAACTCTCGCGAACAGAAAGCTGTGCCATTATCACTTACTATTGTTTTCGGAACTCCGAACCTTGACATAAACTCATATAGCTTCCGAATCACCGCTGTCGAAGAAGTAGCCGTATTCATGTTATACACTTCTACCCACTTAGTATGTGCATCTACCGCGACTAAATAAGAGCAACCTTTAACCGGACCTAGGAAATCTATGTGTATTCTGTCGAAGGGTCGACTTGGGTATTCCCAATGAGCAGGCGGCGCGCGCGGCGGTGAGGGCCGCTGCTGAATACAGACATCGCATGTACCTATCATTGCTTCTATGACCTGGTCAATTCCCGGAAACCAAAATCTTGATCGAGCTTCGGCCTTGGTTTTTACTACGCCTAAATGTGAAGAATGTAATTCTTTAAGAATGATTCTATATAAGCTCGATGGTAAAACCACCTTGTGGCCTCTCATGACACAACCATTCTCATAAAATAATTGTGATTTACATAAGTAGTACGGTTTTAACCTTATATCGGTTATCTTCGGCGGCCACCCATTCAAAATGAAATATTTTACCTGCCTCAAAACTACGTCACAACTCACCTCCTCACGTAACTTATCTAATGTCACGGGCATACTTCCGTCTATAACAAAACAAACATAAGTAGCGCGGTCGTATGATACTTCGCAATGTCAACACTTACACTGTTCAGTGCAAGCGCACTCGTGAACGGCGCGCGGCAAGCTCCCGCGAGAGAAATAGTCAGCACTGTTGTCAGCGCTGCGCACGTACTCAATTTTATAATTATAGCTACTTAAGAACAAAGCGTACCGTTGTAATCTATTTGCTGACATTTCTTGTATACCTTTGTGAGGCCCAAAAATTGCCAAGAGAGGCTTGTGATCTGTTCGAAGAATAAACGGTTCCGATCTACCATACAAATATTGATGAAACCGTCTCACACCGTAAATAATGGCGGTTGCTTCCTTTTGTATCTGAGCATATCGCTTTTCAGCTGAGTTTAAAGTACGCGAAACAAAAGAAATAGGTTTTTCTACACCGTCTGAACCTACTTGAGATAGGACTGCACCCAACCCACTTGGCGAAGCGTCCACCGTTAATATTATCGTCGCGTTCGGGTCAAAATGTCCGAGAACCTGTTCCGATGTCATGAGTTCTTTTATAGTCCTAAATGCCGAGTCATAAATATCCGTCCAGGTCCATTTACAGTCTTTTTTTAACAGATCGTACAACGGACTGAGAATTGTAGACGCGTTTGGTACAAAATTCCTATAATAGTTAATTAACCCTAAAAACGATTGCAGCTGATTAACATTTGTGGGGACCGGTGCTTCTATCAATGCTTTAACTTTTTCCGGCGCTTTGTTAACCCATCCTTAGAGATAATATATCCAAGATAACTAATTTCGTCTTTAAAAAAGCTACATTTTTCCTTTTGTAATGTTAACCCTGATTCTTCTAAGCGTTTTAAAACGATATTTAGGTTTTTCAAATGTTCCTGCCTATTCGCACCCGAATTAAAATATCATCTAGCAGGCACAACACTCCGTCTATTCCGGATAACAAACCCTCGATAGCGCGCTGGAAAATAGCAGGCGCGCTGGCTAACCCAAACACTAACCGTGTAAACCTATACAGCCCGCGGTTTGTATTTATACAGGTTAGGTTTTTGGACTCATCGTCCAAAACAAATTGATTATAGGCCATAGATAAATCAAGTTTGCTAAACTATTGACCCCCATGGATCTTTGAAAATAGTTCGTTAATTGTCGGTAGCGGATATTGTTCTACTCGCAACTGTTTATTTGTACTTACGGAATAATCGGCACACAATCTGACAGCCCCGTTTCGCTTTAAAACTGGAACTATCGGTGAAGCGTATTCCGAGTATTGTATAGGTTCAAGTATACCTAAATCAACCAGTCTATCTATTTCTTTTTCGACCTTATCACGTAACGCGAACGCTACGGGACGTGCTTTACAAAAAACCGGTTTTGTTCCTTCTTTCAAAAACAGTTTAATTTTGTGTTTGTTAAAAGTGCCTAACTTATTCGAAAATAGCTTTGGGTATTGCAGTTGCAAATCCCTAACGTTTATGTCTGTAGTTCTACAATAGTTGACCGGCATTAACTGTAGGCGAAATAATGATAAGAAATCCCGACCGAGAATGGGTGGCCCGCCGCCGCGGATCACATACAAGTTCATAATATTCGTTCGAGCTGCATAACTTATTGGTAATTCCAACATTCCCAAACAAACCAGTTTACCACCGTTATACGTTATCAACTGTTTACGTGTACTTGATAATGGCACATCTTTAAAATGACTTTTGTAAAAGTTTTCCGAAATTACAGTTCCTGCAGACCCGCTATCAATTTCGAATTTTAAAGGGACGGTATCAATAAAAACGGTTTCTACCATTTGTTCTCCCCTGAACGAACGAATATAATACAGCGTACCGTCATCGTCATCCTTGTCACCGCTATCCACCTGTACGTAATTCACTTTTGGACACATTTTACGCAGGTGGCCTTTTACGTGACACTTTTTACAAACATAATTTGCGAATCTACAGTCAGCCGATTTATGATTCGTATACCCACATACCCCACATTTCACTTTCACTGCACCACTACCACTTTTGCCCTTATCCGCTATCTTGAACAGCTGTTGGTCTGCCGCAGACGCCGGTGTCAGCTGCCCCACACTGGCTGCGGCGGCAGCGCGCGAACACCTGAGGTTTTCTGCCATCTCAACGACCTTGGCCAGCGTGAGTTCGGTCAGATCTTTGGTGTACAGCTTCTCCATCTCACGTCCTGGCTCCATCCTCATAAGGAACTTGTCACGGAGTGCCTCCTCCACGTTGAGAAAACCGCATTTTTCTGTGAGCCCTCGCAATCTCGCTGCCCACTGAGAATGAGATTCTCCTGTTTGTTGGATCGCCGCGTAGAAATTGTGACGTTCACCAAACCCGACACATTTGGGGGTGAAATGGTTGTCTAGCAGTGATGTGAAATGTTCGTAGGGCACATCTTCAACGTTTTTTGGTAGAACCAAATCCGTTGCTAATTTGTAGGTACCCTCAGTGAGTGCGCTGAGCAGGATGGCCTTTCGTTTTTCACCCGCGGGATCAGTCTTCTCGTTGATGCCATTTGCCACGAAATATTGCTTTATATGCCCCTTGTACGTTTTCCATGTCTGTATGTTATGGTCGAACGTATTTAGAATTCCAAATTGCACTGAACTTGTCATTTTCTAAATTACTACACGTGTAGGTAGATTCTCGTCGCCAATGTTAGGTATGCGGGTATGGACAAGTGAAACGCTGAGCTGCTATTTACACACTGGTTTAATTTCATAGGACACTTGAGAGTTGCCGACACACAGGAGGGGCGCGGGGGAGGGACGCGCACCTTGATAACATATACTACACTACTTAACGTCAAGCGAGTTGACAGTTCATAGGCTTGTGCTAGAAGAAATCCCCGAGTGAAAACCCGAGTAGATAAACTTAAAAAAATGCCATACACTTTACCATTATTTTGAAAACGTCTATGATTCTCGGCCGCCCTTATAATGTTTATATTTATATCAATCTTATTCCAAATTCATAAGACACTTTAAAACTACATTCATCCAACAATATTTGATAAAAGGTTCGTTTATTTGTCGTAGGTACATGAAGCAATTTTTTATCTGACCTACACAATCCAGTTTTGAGTACCCGATAGCTCGAGTTAGTAGGCTTGTATCGTTTGAGGGCTTATCCAAGATACTACACCTGAATAAAAACCTGCTATGAGAAAATCCAAATCATAGAATGTATTTTAAGAAGGATAAAGAGTTTATTTGCGCCAAGCACTACGTAAACCATGAAAATAACAAAAAACAAAAGGAAAAACTAATTTATTCAAAAACACCCGACACGATATCTTGCGCAAATACACAGATTCAAACAGTAAAACGCCCATATCTTTTAAAAGGCTGGCTGAACTGATTTTCATCAAACATAGCTAAGAAATCGCCTGATAAAGCAACCTTTAAAAAAAAAACTTGTATCAAAATTGGTTCATAAGATACTACAGACAGATACACAAACACACAAATTTGGTTAACAAAAACTTTTTAACAAAAAATCAAACCGACTTCCAGAACAAAAAACTACATAGCAAAAAATAACTTTCTTTTCCGAAGTCGGTGTCTTTTGTATCCATTTTTTTCAGTTTTTCGACACCGACTTCGGAAAAGAAAGTTATTTTTTGCTTTGTAGTTTTTTGTTCTGGAAGTCGGTTTGATTTTTTGTTAAAAAGTTTTTTATTTTATTCTTTTTAGTTTTGGTAGGTGTCTCCAATTAACATGATAATCATTTGTGGTCAAAGTACACCTCATGACGATTCCAATAAGCCCAAGCACGACTAGGATACATTGTTTTTTTTTCAGAGTTCCGGTGCCTACCTTCCGGCTTCATCATCAGAACAGTTCAATGGTACCATTTTCATCAGTCCCATTCATTTATAAGTATTTCCTTCATCGTAGTCGGTTACCTATTCGAGATATTTTATACCCGTGACATACTTAGCATTTAGGAGTTCAAGTGGCCATCTATGGTCTTCTTCATCAGTTCCACTTCACCAAATTTTACTTTCTGAGTGCAAGTGATTGCATTGTTGATGAAAATACCAAAATCACTATATATTTGCCTTTAATATTTGAGGAGTTCCCTCGATTGCTCTAGGATCCCATCATCAGATCCTGACCTGATGACTATGGGACCAACTAGGTAGTATACCCTTCAAAACAAAAGAAGATTTTTTGAAATCGGTCCAGGCGTCTTTGAGTAATCGGGGAACATACATAAAAAAATAAAAAAAGATTCCGACGAATTGAGAACCTCCTCCTTTTTTTGAAGTCGGTTAAAAAGAGAAAGCATTCGTCACAACCGCACAAAACGGCTATCGGTCAGCATAATGCTGAGAGTCTCGTGCGAGACAAAACCTCAGCGGTTTTCAGCAATATGCTCCATTTCACCCAAATCTGTTCATACTTGAAGAAGTAACAATTACTTTATCAAACTTTCACGTCTATAAAAGCAAAGATAAATTAAAGTCACGCAGAAGATACGGACATTTTATTATTTCTTTAACTTTCTGTGTCTGCGAAAGATTCTAATTATCTCACATCATTCATCATCGCCTTTTAATGTTCCTACTGCTAAGACACAGGCCTACTCTCTGCGAGAGAGGGAATGGGCCGTAATCCACCATGCGGGCGGGTTGGTGGATGTCACATGTCTTCGAATTTTTGGTTCTAGGACATGCCGGTTTCCTCACAATGTTTCCTCAGCGTTTTGATAGCAGTGGTGATGGAATAATTTACACAAAGTAAAACACCTGGGTTCGAACTCACGACCTACAACTTGTAAGTCGCGGCCGATACCACTGGGCCACAATTGCTCTCACATCATTAACTTTTATTAATACCGTTTAGATGACGAAATTGTTTTCTGTTTCGTTAAAGAAAAGCTGGTCGCAATCAAGGAACAACAATAATGACAAATTATTCTGAATATTGATAACAATTACCCCGAAAAACGACCTTGTTTTCAACCGAATTGGAACAATTTTTGCAATGGAATTGTTAGGTAGGTACTAGGTACTTATTTCCAGAGATTGACCGATAGTTGCAAACAGACAATTTACCTCTTTATTATATTAAGTGATTCATTAAAACCGGCCCTAGATAGTTTGGCTGCTACGTTTTGGCTGCCAGTTTCAGCTTCATATTCATTAAAAAACCCGTCAAATGCGTGTCGGACTTCGCACATTTAGAGTTCTGTACCAAATTTCAAGGTCAATGGGAAGTTTAAAAAATCTTTTTATAGGTTCTTCATCGTTATTTATGTACGAAATTATGATCTTCGCAACATGTTATTCAACACTACACCAACAGCAAAGGACACTGGACAACACATCACTTATATAAAAAAAGAAAACATTTCTAAAAAGCATTGTCATAATAAAATATATAAATAAAATCGAGGATTTTCTTGTAACACGATATTTTGTAGAACCTGATAAACTCATAAATCTAACGGCATTTTCTTGGAAACCTTGTAAAAAGCACGTCAGTTTTAATTCGTTCATATTTCATGAAGAAGGGCTTATTGAGACCTTGTTGTCTGCTTACATTCCGTGCTGATATAAAATTGTATTTTTTGCATCCATTTATTTTATTTATGCCTTGTTAATTAGTTTGTATGGGTCAAATCTAGAATCTGATTTTAAAACCGTCATCCACTACCGATTGTGCGGAAATTTTGTACACTCCTTTGATTTGATCTGATAATACATGGTTAGCTAAGTGACATCATTCTAAGTCCAATAAGCACCCCTTTGAAATGGGTATAAAATGGAAGAGTTAGAAATTGAGTGAAGAGAAATAAAAATATATATTGTATTATTAAGTAAAATATAGGTATAAGTGTCGGTTTTATTAGCAGGTGCAATAGATTTAAGGCTAGATATCTTAACCTAAGCCCCATTACACGTGTTCCATATTTCGTTTATAAAAGAAAACCTAAATCATAAAAATGCTACTTCCAAGGACAGTAAAATTTCCTCTAAACGCTTTAGTAGCCTCTAAATAAAAATACTAGTTGAAAAGAAAAGATACGTGCGTGCGTCGGTTGAATTCAAATCGTTTTATCCCGATACCCATGTTACTCCTACAATCCTAAGTTGGGTTTTCAGTATCGGTTGGGTACTTCTAAGTAAACATTTATCATTGAATGTCCACCCAAAGCATTTATTCGTACCCGTCCTAATGTGTACCGTAAGTGATTTGACAGCTTGGCAAGTGACAGCTAAATGGATACACGTGTAAAAAGATCAAAATAGATTGGACATGGACACATTTATCTGAGGCAGGTTTACACTAGGAGAGTTTCTCACCTTGAGAAAGTGTTATTGATAAACTTCTTTCGAAAAAAAAAAGAATTTTGTAGATCCGTTTATATATGACGGAGTTATGTCCGAACATATATAAAAAAATATATATATAAAATCCGAATTAAAAATATCCTCCTTTTTGGAAAGTCGGTTAAAAAGGACAAATAAGATGGTTGTGTACATGGTGCGTATGATACTCGCACACCGTAAGGTGAGTCTAGCTTTTGAAAATTTAAAGCTTCAGATTCTAGTAAAAAAATGTATTTCGAATCACAGGTGTGAGAGATAATCATCCGGTGGTGAGTCCACGAGTCTCGATATGTATTTATTTAGTCATGGTTCTGAATCCCTTGGAAAAGTGGGAATTGAAAAAGTGATATTTTATTAGTGACTATCTATTGCCCGCGGGTTCGTCCTCGTCAAATCGTATTTTTCCCTCAGGAATTGTGGTTTTTGCCGGGATGAAAAGTAGCCTATGTAACTCCTTATAACATCAGCTATCTACTAGTCCCGTCAAAATCGGTCCAGCTGTTTTAGAGATTACCCGGAACAAATGTACAGACAGAGAAAAAAAAAATGCGTATTTGTTATTAGTACCATCACGGGGTCCCAACGCTAACAAAGAAAATTCGGTTCAAGTAAATGTCACTAGAAGACACGATATGCATAGATTTGTTATTGAATTGAGTGTGACATTAACACTTTCTAGTCAAGTCAACTCTCCTAAGCACACAATTATGGAATATTGGGCTCTTAATTCACATTTAAAACATTATTTATAATAGAAATCGCGGTTTTAAATATCTGAGGCATGCCACTCGATTGTTTAAATTTGTATTCTAACACATTTTGGTACAATGAAACTGTAAAAACATGCAAAAAATATTATGAAAATGTCGTCACTGTATTTAAAGGAAAAAATAGCCACTGTTTCGTCCAGAAATGGTCCTCTGCTACTTGATGCATTGTTGCAACACCATGTCAGTTAGCTGTCATTTGAGTTTGATAGCGTTTGATTGACAGCTGACACTTGACAAGAGTCGAAAAAGAAAATTTGTAACGTACACACGGAGAAATCGGGCTTTCTTGGAATTATATGCTCACCGTGATTGGTATTTGCGCCCGCCTTTCGGGATCGGTATTTTGGGGCGCCCGCGCAGTCAGTTTTGTGTATATTTCACGCACATCGAAGTGCTTTTCACGGGTACGTGCCCTGGTGGACACCGAGCCTCCGGTCCAGACAGCCGTCAGTTTATCTCTCATCGTCCTAATATTATATATATTCTCCTATCCCTAATCTCACGACACGGCACGGTATTGATCGACCCCCAGGAGCCTACCGCAGGAATCAAGGTGAGTCGTATTTTTAATGGATTATTAGTCCCACTTCCCACCTGTCAGACAGGTACCTGTATTATCTCTCAATAAGGAACAGACCCATAGCTGTCCGCGGCTGCGGATCGCAGTTTCGTGGGGTACTGATTCTGATTGGATCCAGGAGTGGCACACTGCCCCAGCGTGAGCTCTTGGCTTGGGATCCGCAGACCTGTATTTAACAGCCACGAACCGAGAAAACCCTTTAACTTGCAAATCTGCTAACACCATCTATAGCCGTGGAACGGCAACGAACGCGATCAAAGTACTTACAAAAATAATCAGGCTAATCAGACGAAAAACGCAAGTTACGTCGGCACGGTTTCTTTGTATGGGATGAGGCATCTGTATGCTAGTTTTATATTATCTGTGGTACCGTTTATACTTTCACAAGCATTCAATAAAACGTTGTTATTTTGATATTACATACATTACAGACAACATTTAATTTTATTTATTTACAGAATGTGTTGCTCCACTAATACATATAAGCCTGCCTCCATTTTCTTTTAAGACTATCGTCTTATTTTGTGAGGGCACCAAAAGTTGGCAACATGAGATTTATCTACTTAACCAATATTCTATAATGTAAAGAACACCAAATATCTTAATAGGTATCTTCCTGCAGTTGAAACAACATTCTAAATGTAATAGAGCCTCCTTTGGAATATTCATTTTTAATTAAAATTCCCTAGGTGTTTAATCGATTTGTTCCGGTTGGATCTCACCAATCTGATCCCCTGGGGGATCCGTTCATAATATTTTCTATTCTGGTCTGATCCACCGTGCAGGAAAGGTGCAAATAAATGTGACACGACCCAAATTCCCAGAAACACGTAGTTTCTATTCTGGTATTCGATTCTATTTTTATCTAAAAATGGACACGAAATCAATCTAGTAAAAAGGTCAAGAATGAAAATGGACGTACATTAACAATTTATTTCTATTTGTTTCAGAGCTACCTATGTGTCAGTGCTCACGAAATGAGCCTTTTCTCTGGAGAGGTACCTGGCTATATGCCACCCGCTCCATCTCTCCACTATGACAGGACTGACCAGAGCCTCGAGAATTATTCTCATATTGTGGATTATATCCATAGTTTGTGCTTCACCGTCTGCTGTGTACAGTGAAATTAGCTACAGGGATTATCCTCCAAGTAAGTCTATCTGAAACCTCTTACCCGTCTTGAACAAGCGAGTTTATTAATGCTTGTGCTTTAACTTTACCGTTCCTTAGCCCAGCAAAGGGACGGTAATAGACTGGTGTTATCTTATTATTTTTAAGCGACTTTCCAAAAAAGAGAGGTTCTATGTACGACTGTGTATATTGTTTATGTATTTACTCCGTCACAATTGACACAAGAAACACAACACAAGAAAACAAAAAACACAAGAAGAATTTTTAAAATCAGTCCACAATTGAACTGATTTTGAAGATTCTTCTTGTGTTTGAGAGGATTCTTTCCAAAGGACCCATATAAATTTAGTGAAGATCTGATAAAAAACTTTGGAGATATACAACAGAACTCTTAAATAAATGACGAAAATCTCTCTGGTTTGCTTCAATCGCATATCTGATTATTAGTCAAGTAACTACAAAGTGTAAAAAAAAACTTTTTACAAGCAAATTCCAAGCCATTTCAGGAAGTCGGTTGTATTTTTTTAACCGACAAAAAAGAAGGAGGAGGTTCTCAATTCAAGAAGTATATTTAAAGGTATGACCACGCATAACTTTTTATAGTGGTCCGATTTAAAAAATCGTTATTGGAAAATTTTATTGGCAAGAGTAGGTACACCTCAAAGTTGGTCACATTTAAATTAAAAAAAATAAAAGTCACCTCTAAAGGTAGAAATAATGATTGATTGATAATTATGCCACTACATTTTCAATTGTGAACCGACTTTGTTGAAATCAAGTAAACTGAACAACGAAAAAATACAGGACTTAGGACAGGACTTTGTATGCACCTTTCCTGTCAACTCAACGGAAGGGTAGGGGACAATTTTTCGTGAATCAGTTGGTACGACTTTTAGCTAGCTTACTTTCGGCAGAGACACGCCTCTTTCTTTATTAACATAATATTTCTGGTCGGTTTCCGATTTAATTAAAGACCTTCGTGTTGGAGCCATTCCTTTCGTGTTGGAGCCATTTCATTAACAGACTGGATTTTTTCGGGAAAGTCGGATGTTATGTGCTTTCCCCTTAATATTTCTACTAGCCAAATGTTTTACAATGTTATTTTGTTTATTTAATACTGGAGGCCACACATGTGAAGGTAAGGGATTCTGTTGCTAGGTATGCCTTTTGCGTTATGGTGTCTCCATATAGGTATACTCAGATTTTTTATTTCGTAACTAAACTGACATTCGGGGAATCGGGGGGTTGTCACTTTATCGTTACATAAAAATAGTGTCGTATCCTGACTTTGCACGACTTTACTTTAAGTGCAACCCCATTTCGTGTCCAGGCTATCTTTCTCCATTCTGGGTTGCCTGGAAGATATCGCAGAACGCGATAAGGCCGCCTGTTGTATGTTTGTTGTTATTTTAAGGTTTCCGTATGTAATGTTTTTATCTTGGTGTACATTACATTACTGCTGTGTGGGAGCACCTGAGCAATAAATAGGTAAATATAAAAATCCTTGGGCCGAAACAAAAAGTGACATTTTTGGAATGCCAAAATGTTAGGGATTGAATACGTGAAATTTCGGTAGCGCATGTCAAGCTCATAGTGGACATTTATCAATCGTTACGTTGATAGGTGGACCGATGACCTGGGTTGCGAGATTCCGCTGGATGAGAGACACAGGACCGGTCACTTGGGGGAGACGTATGTTTAGCAGTGGACGTCTTTCGGCTGATATGATAATGATGATGACCCTGGTAGAATTTTACTCCGTCTAGGCCGTATTCTTTAAGCATCAAGTTGGTACATTTGAATTTATAGACAGGTTAGATATTATAGTTACATGCGCACTTATCCCTCATCCCGTCAAATGTTTATTTATGAATGTTTGTAAACTGAAAGATACTGTAAGGACTCTAATATAATATTATTAGAGTTAGGATTTTCTTCTTTTTTTTTCGGTGGGAAACCTTCAAAATAAGGCTCTTCAACTTTTGGGGAAAATATCAGGGAGTGTGGGCTTTTAACCTCACTAAAACCATTCCGGTGATCAGCACATGGAACTCTCCGTGACCTTTTAAAATACCACACCGGAACCCCCTTTGTGTAACGCCTGTTACACTTTCCTGGGGAGACTGAAAAGGACAGAAGAGAAAATATACATAGCAAAAATATAATAAAATATAATATGGCTTTACGTGAAATATTATGTGTAAGACTGATATAACAAATGGCCGTCTGCCAACTTATTTGTTATCTCCAGTATAACATTGTTCTAGAAATAAATAAAAAGAGTTTATTTGCGCCGATTATGACGCATACAACATTAGATTCTCAATTGTCATGTAGCTGTTATAAATAATAATTATTTTACTTATGATATCAATTTCGACTGGTTAACAGACCGGTGTATTTACCTTTATTGACTTACCTGTTCACATCTGCTTGCCAGGAAGCCATGAACAGAAATAAGTAGGCAAGCCGACCAAGGCATATTCTGTGAGTTAAAAACTATCAGTTGAGATAAAACTCATTTGGTTATCAAGATAGTGAAGGTGATGAAAGAAAAGTGATTAAAATTAATTAAATTAACAATAGCTATGAAAACTTTTCGATAGAGCATATTTGTGAATAAATTACATTTGATAAAAAAAATGTCTCATCCAGTTATCTGATGGGTGAAGGTCGATCTTCCACGTCTCTTTGGCTAAAATGAATAATCAGTATTCATTTAGTACTACAAAAACCTAAATAAGAAGAAAATCATGCTGTGCAGTCTGAGGACAGGTACAAAATGGTTTTGGTCAGTATGCTCGCGATTATGTATCTTCCGACTGCACAGTATGATTTTCTTCTTGTTTTCATCTTTTTAGTTCACTTCTTAAGCAGTCGGGTTTTTTTTTCATTATCTTTTTATTTATAACTTATAAGTTAATTTTTTGTTTTCGATTTACTTTTAAACATATTATACACCGGCAAAATTTGCGGAACAAAATAAAAACGTAGATTTTTTTAAATACATTTGCCTTTTTAAGTTTATATTAGGACAGGGTTCTTTACTTAAAAATACACCTTTCAAAATAAAGGAGTTTGCATTTAATACATTTTGTGTGAGTAAAATGTTTTTTTTTGTGAAAACTGCACATTGTTGTTTTTTAATTTTTAAGGTTACTATGACAAGTTAAGGAAGATAATAAAAACATTTTACAATAAAATTAATATCATATATTATCGAGAGTTTTCTCCACGTTCTTTTAATAAAGTTTTCACCCGCCTAGACATGTCGAGAATAATGGTATCCATTGTCTCGTGTGGTTGTCTCAAATATTCCTGTACAACGGCAATTCGCAGTTCCTCCACATTGACAGGTCTAGGTATTATGAATTTTGCCCTTCGTTTTACAGAACGAAACATAACAACAAATATACATACATACATAAACAAAATACCCTCATTTGCGTCGCGCAGTCGGGTAAAAAGGACTACTTATCAGTGTACTGATCCTATTACTTTTTTTATGTATTTATTATAGGCTCGCGTTTGACCACTATCTCGCCTGATGTTAAGTGATGATGTGGTCGAAAGTGGAGCACGCTTGCCTATAAGTAACCTTTTCACTCTTGACTTGAAGACTCCTAGGTTGTAGCTATCAGGAAACAAGGACGCCGGCAGGGATTTCCACTCCTTAGCAAAGTATTTTCAAAACGCTTTGTGCGTATGGATGGGATATCCACCATGTAAAGTATTTCGTATAAAGATCGGTCATAGCTAAGTTCATCGCAATTTATATACATCTAACACAACAAAATAGAGAGAGAATATTATAATAGTAATTAGTGTCTGGAAATATTTTAGAACCTGTATGTAACACGATGCAGTTTAAAATTGAGCAAAATTTACGAGACACACTTTAGGAGCTTAATTAATTTTCAAACTTAACTCATGTGTCTTTAGTACCCAGAGCGTGTAATTTAAATATGTGCCTCGCTTAATATTCTAGTGTCATAGTTATCTTATAATTAAACTGAAAGTGCCTTAAATATGAAAGAAAAGAGGCTCGTTTTGAGTTCGTGGCTAAATAATATCAGCCGAACGGGTTGATCTTCAAGGTTTAGCAACGATTACTAAGATCGGGCCGTCGATGGGCGACCATCTTAAGGCATAAGCTCAAACTCCACTGACTTAGAAAATAGCACTATTGATTAGCAGATTCTTAGAGAACTTGAGTTAAGATCTTCCTTATAAATTCAGATATCACTGTTAAAATCTGTAGGTATTATTGTTTTTGATAAAACTTAATTTTGTTGAATGAGATACCATTTGTATTATTGATAAATATATAGATTGTTGCAGAGTATAAGTAATTTCATAAGTACCTACCCAATACCTACCTATTTGCAGTTCGTAAAATTGGCCATGGATTTAGAGCAAAAAGTCTGCAGACAAATAAGAACCTAATCAGAATATTTTACACATAGACTGAAAGAGACGAGATATGGGAGACTTTCTACAATTTTTTTATCTTTTAGATTATCTGCTTAAATAAATACGTAGGCGTTTGCAAGAACAAAAACTCTTGACTAAAATATCGTACTGAATAAAAATTAAGAAACATATATATTTACTCAGCACTTTTTGTTCTCTGCAAACCTAATTTAAAGACGTTTGTGTTAGTAGTCCTTAGTTTATCTAATATTCGAAATCTGTTTATTTAAAGCGCAAGCTTTCTATCTTTTGTATATTTTATTACAAGGAACATAGCCATTTTAAGACTTATATAATTTTAGAAAGATAAGGTTTCGGAGTTTTAAAAAGCTACGAGTATTTTGTTAAAATGCAAAAACTTTCTGAACAGGTGAAACTTTGGTAATCATCAATCTACAAGTTCTTAATTAACTTCAATCCAATTTTCAGTTTGAAATTAACAGTTTTTAAACCTTTCCCATCAAGGGTCCTATAATGTCACTCAGTAGGTAATTGGGTTGTGGAGGTCAGAGGCGGCAGTGACTCCATGATTTAATTTAAAATCCTCCGACACATTTTTATTTCATGCTTTTTAAACTACATAATTTAACTAGTAGTAGAAGCGCTTCGATCGACTATCTATCAAACACCTAATTATGACACGATATCTTGCGAAAATAGCCCGATTCAAACAGTAAAACGCCCATAGCTTTTGAACGGTTGAACGAATTCTCTTCTCCTTCGTACCCCACGTCACACTTCCAGCCGCTATGATGGCTCCTTCTCTGTTATTGCAGTGCGTCTCTGAAACTCTCCCTCTCTCTGTTTACAAAGTGTGCTTTTAACAAAAGTTTTAAATTTTCTTTCATTTTGTTTTAATATGTAACAAGGAACAACTTTTTTAAATTTTCTTTCATTTTTTATAGAATTTAACACAGTAACCCATTAAAGATGTTTGTACTTTAGATAATCTGTAAGATGGTTTGATCTAACTTATCTTTATTTATAGTATTACAATTGTGCCTATCACTAACTTTACTAAAGAGATTTATTATATATTCCTTACCTAAGTAATATTTTCATATATGAATTGGCTAGAAACTGTCAAAATATTAAACTTTTTAAATAGTTCCTTATGAGATTTTCGGTGACACTTATATATGGCTCTGACAGCTTTAATGCGTATGACATAACATACGCTATTTTGCTGTGGGGTCAGGCGGCTGACATTGATTCTACATTTATATTGCAAAAGAGAGCTGTCAGAGCTGTAAAAGTAACTGTTATATCTTTCTAACAGCATAATCGGCTGAGCTTAGCCGACCCGCAAGAGATGTTATATACTTATTGTAATTTGTCGTCTTGAGTGATTCCAAGGCAAACTGTTATTTAGCTTTCAGTTTTAGTAACCATACTATCTAAATGATCTCGAAAAGATAGATGTATCAAAAATTATGGTCTGTATGGTATACCTAATGTTCTCTTGGTGTAAGAAAACACTTTTTACGCAGGCAAAGCCGCTGCCAGAAGCTAGTACAAAATATTTCAAAGACGTTTTAATACGTTTCAAAATCACAACTACTTTTATAACTGTTTTTTTGTGGTCCCGGACCTATAAAAGGCGTACCAGGGGCCGAAACCAACTCGCAGAAGCCTTGTTAGACATGCAGGATGAAATGTGACACCAATCGGCGATAATCCCTGTCATCATCAAATCACATCATCCGCCTATTAATGTTCTCACTGCTGGGACACAGGCCTCCTCTCTGTAAGAGGGATTATCCCTTTATGCACTAGTAATTACTACGCAAGAGCACCCAAGGACAATTCCGGGCTGGTTTGCTCTTGCGAATCTCCATTCAAGCCAGCCAATTAAGGCAAGAGCTCTGTTCCCCGTCGGTCTTTACACCGACCGGCCAATAAAGACAAGCCGGAGACGAGGGACAAGACTTCTTCCTAGAGATCAGGACCGTGGGGTCGCCACTGCCCACCAGCTCGCCACAAAGCTGCCCTGTGGATTTTTGTTTTCAGAATTTAATATTGTCTGTAGAGCCTCTGAAGGTATGATGGTTGAATGCCAAAATGAGGAATATCGCGTTTGAATTTTTCGCTAGGGGCGCTGGTGTAGCGTGAGGTCAAACGGTAACGGTTTTTTTTTACTTTTAGCGCTGATTTATTTAGGGTAGGTACGGTTTTTACCAACCAGTGCTGTGGTAATTTCGGCATTTTTATTCCCCTTATTTACGATAAAAAAAGTGCTGCGGAAAACTGCGGCATACTCGATATTATATTTAATCGCCCTTCTACGGCATCAGAAATAATTTTCATTCAATTTGCTTCCATGCACGCAATAACAACGTTTAACAGCCATATTTAAGGACGTTACTCACCAGTGGCGCCAACTGGTAGGCACAATATCCCTATATTTTGAAAATCTGCGACGCTTTTGTTAATATAATCTTACTTGTTTAGAGTCTCTGGATATAGTTGCTCAAATAACCTCTCGACTCCCCAGTACCAGTGGTAAATTTAGAACAAAGTTGACAGTTACCAAATAAATAAGGGAGATAAATCAGACTTTATGACTTAGGCTCAGTATTTAACCCTAACTTTCAGCCTACAATTTTACAAAGTCAATAGGTTATTGGTCTTCCAAAAGTATATCTCCCATTTGTATTGTAAAAAGTAATATGGGTCCAGTCAAATAGAAAAATAGAGTATTCTAGCTCTATGAGTACCTAACCTAATATTGATGAAAGTAATTAGGTACCTACCAACCTCGTTAAATTTTCATTGAAGTTTGAAGCCCTCGTTACGTAATGAAACTAAATACTTTGTGGATTTATTTATTAGAGTATTTTTATTGGCATTTAATTTGTTGTGTTTTTTGGATGGCTAGAAGTTTCATTTTAACGAAGGGTACAAACGGGAGGTAAATAATAGGCATAACTTGCTTGTTATATCGGCTTTATTCGTATTAAATTACTATTTTTACACCAACTTTTGCCCGCGGCTTTGCCTGCCATGGCGTGAAAAGTGTTTTACTATCCCAAGTGACCATTACACCGGGATGTATTAGCAGGTGTTTATCTAGGTTATGAACCGTCCATGTAGAAAATTCATCCATATCTGCTCAGCCGTTTTTGCGTGATTGAAACACAAACATACATTCACATAATTAGCTATTTTTATATTATTATGAAAATTAATCGCGTGATATATTACAATTCTTCTTTACAATATCTATTTGAATCTCTTTCTTAACACGCATGCCACTTGAAAATTACATTCAGCCAACAATCGTATGTACTAATTATAAATGTACAAGTTTGTATAATTGTGTTTCAATTACGCAAAATGGCTGAACGGATTTGGATAAAATTTTGCGCGGGCGAAGTAGTAGGCATAAGCTAGTATTTATAAAAAATCGGTCTCCCATGTGTGTTATCTATAAACGTTTTTAACTAAAGTATCAAGTGTTTTGTTAGCTGCGTAACAAATGCAAATGGATATGTTTGATGTACCTACTGCTTTATCAGCGGTTATATGCACTCTGGAAACCCCACTACATTTGTTTTATTGGGTTATCCCGTAACCATCCCAAACCATTAGGTGACTTACTTTTAATGGTGTTGATCACCGCGACGCTTATAAAAATTAGGAACTCCAGATGCATCACAGATACTTACTTATTTACGCAGAAAGTTGCGATCCATATAGCTACAATCCAGGGGTCTTCAATTCAAGAGTGAATGGGTTACTTCTAGCAAGCGTGCTTCACTGTCGACCACATCATCGCTTACCATCAGGTGTGATAGTGGTCAAGCGCACAATCCAGGGGTCTTCAATTCAAGAGTGAATGGGTTACTTCTAGCAAGCGTGCTTCACTGTTGACCACATCATCGCTTACCATCAGGTGTGATAGTGGTCAAGCGCGAGCCAATATAAATAAATACCTTGAGGCTCAGTTAAAATTCCTCAAGTACCCGTAATTTTTGCCATTCTTGAGAAACACAGGATAATGTGTCTCATGTGCCTGAAATTTCATCGACACCCCTACAAAGCAGAAATAAAATGATTAATCTTTTTAAGTATAAACAAGGTTTTAATTTTGTATCCCTGTCAGAAAACCTTTTTCTTTGATGATCAATGGGCTGCATAAAAAATAACTACAATGTTGGATTTAGAGTGATGACACCTAACCGCTGACCGTACTTTCTAAGGTTATCTTGGACATCACAAGCAACGGTGAAGGAAAATATCGTGTGGAAACCTGGACTAATATAGTTAATGTAAGTCTGAAATAGCCAAATCAGAGGCCTGTGCGGTTCCCAGAGGCGGCTTAATTAACTCTGACACCAGAGGTAGCCACATCCTCATACGAAAAAAAGAAGTCCGCTGACCGTATATTGTCATCCAAACCAAACGTGTATGCAAAATTTGAGATCAATTAGTTGGGAATAGGGCTATTTCGGTCATTAAAAAGTCCTGACAAAAAGCCAGACTTTAAAAAGATGCCGGCTATTTTTAAAGTTGTTTATTAAAAATTTTTTTTTTTTTTTTTAGCCTGAGTTGTTTTAAGACGGAATAAAATAAAGTTAAATAAAGAAAGAAGACTGATTCAATGTTTGTTTTGTTTTTAAACAAGCGATCTTTCCGATAAGAGATTTTGCTAAGCAAAATTGTAAGAACGTTCACAGAGATGCAGTGAAACGCAATTCGATTTCTAGTGCATAGAGGCACTAGAAATTTTCATAGAAAAAACGTGCCCGTCGCGCCATCAGAAAGGTATATTATAGGCATAATATATATTATAGTAAGAAATGTAGGCGATATAAACACAATGTATCATAGGATTTGTTTTTTAAGTACGTAAAAGCCTTTTGTAACTTTAAAAAGAAACAAAACTTTGCCATCCATGAGAAATATCCAGATAAATTAGAAGGACGTCCAAAGTCCGAACAGGAAGCCGAATAACTTTTTTTAAAATTTGCATGACTCGTTTAACTAATAAGGCAAATTAAATGAAAGCTTGTGTGAAGTACAGATAAAAAAACGAGAAGCTATTTACTTTTTCCCCACCCTTTAGTATCATCTATCAACAGTTCCTTATTTATAAATCCACAGAGTGTGTAGTGGGCGCACAAACAATAACGATGAGCTCAATTTTTTAAGAGTTGGGCGCCAAAACTGCAACGTTACGTTTAACTCAAAGGAGCTAAACGTAAGCCACGTTAATAAAAAATAAGATAAAATAAGGGTTAGGTAAAAAAAGCTATGAAAAAGGATATAGGGTATAAAATCTAAGGGCCGGCTTCGCACGATGTGGGTTGCTCGAGGTAGACAGCTAAACAGGCACCAGGACAGACAGGAACTACTTAGGACGTGGAATGCTCGAGATAGGCAGGTGAGCAGGCACTACGACGGACAAGCAGGCACACGGGCAGATAGGCAGTTAAGTAGGCAGCATAACGAATAGGCAGGAAAACGGGAAGTTAGGCAGTAACGCGGGTATTTACGCATGCAGCAAGGGGTGTGGAGGCCAGGCTGTGCTTGATATGCCGAACAGCGAGCCCTTTGAGCAAAGCGATTACCCAGGAGGAAAGTACCAGTAAAATTTCTCTCATTTAGGTACCACACACAATATATTACATTTAGTGCACTTCAGAGCTTTAACACTCATTTACAAGTTTAAAGATTTTGTAGATAAGACAATACTCTTGGTAATTCTAGGTCATCAGACTTTCGGCGTTTACTCCAGAACCAAACTAAAAAACTGACGCCCGTTTTTCCTCGTTCTGTGTCATATCTTCTCAATTTCAAATTCAAATCTCAATAAAAAAAATCATGACCAGAACGAATAAAATGATTTACAAATTTAAAGAGGGGGCAGTCTGCCGCTGCCCTTATTTTGAAGATTATAATGTACAACCAGCTTTGTAGAAGGTCGAGAAGAAGAAATGTCCATGGTATGTTATGTCTATGGTTTAGAAAATAAATTGGACAGACAGTTGCAAGGAACATAAGTACTCTCTATCGAGAGTTGAGTTGAGTTGGACAGTTGTCAGTTCAGATAAAAAAGTCAGAGTATAAAATAATCTAATTTTTTACAAATTAATTGTATTTAAATATAAGTTGTGGATGTTAAAACAATCTGAGATGATTAAAAGTATGCTTTTCAGGTGCTTACTGTATTAAATAATACATAAAAGTGAGTCACATGAGTTGATACAATTTCAAAAGATGAAAAGGTGTGGTTTGTTTAGTATAATAAAACGTAAATAGACTAAAATATGTGGATCTGCACTGTGAAATACGTTCTAGTATTGCAACGATATTACAGACCTTCATCTAAAATTCAGAATAGACTCGTAAACTGAAGCACTTCTATTGATTGTGATCAAATTAATGTTTATAGTTGAAAGGTTTCGATGTAGGTAAAGTGATGAGCGATAAATGACTGAATGAAGTAGAAACGATATATCCGTTCGATATGTAGGAACGATGAGAGATATTGTAATGAAATTCTATTGTTAACAATGAATCCTCAAAATTGTGATGGAAAACTAATTCTAACGATTCATAAAATACTAGCACCTGCCTGAAAGTCGAGCATTATGGCAAAGAAATGTACTACCGAGGTCCTATATCTTTATCCAGGAAATGGTCTGCCCGTGTGACAAGTTACAAACCCGTCAATCAAATCGATTTTAGCAGGCATCCAAATATACAAGACTTTCACATTAGTTAAAAATATACACAAACGTATTAAGAATCCAAGCGTTCCTTCATTAGAAAATATTCTGTATTCGTAAAGTGTATTTTTGATCGAATGTGGTAAAGATTTGGATAAAGGATATTTGCGGAACTGCACATATTTTGTTATTTTGAAAATTTTAAAAGCTTACGAAAAAAAACTTCATTTGCATGTGAACGTTAAGGCAATCCTAAGAAGTAGGTATATTTAGGATGGCTCTGAAACAGCTCAAAAACAACAAGGCGCCGGGTGATAACGGAATTACGGCCGAACACCTGAAGGCGGGTGGAAAACTGGTCCTTAAGGCCCTTCAGAAAATGTTTGATTCCGTCATACTCGAGGGCAAAACGCCACAGGCATGGTGCAGGGGTGTGGTGGTACTCTTCTTCAAGAAGGGCGACAATGCCCGGCTGAAGAACTATAGACCCATATCACTTCTTAGCCATGTCTACAAGTTGTTTTCAAGAGTCATCACGAATCGTCTCGCGCGTGTTAGAATCATGAATGGAATTTTATATAAAAGTATTGTTATCTACCAAGATAGCAAGCTTTGAATGTCAAGATGGTTATTGGTTATTTACTGTGTATCAGATTTCTAATGTATGTGGTGTGTAAGGAAAGGGTTTTATGAATAAAAGCACAGAAAGACAAGACTAGGTATTTATTAAAGTAAGGCTTGTCAATTAATTCATATTTTACTTTACTTTTTTTTTTTTTTTAAATATATATATATTTAGAAGGCTCATTGAGCTTACTGCCCGATCGCTAGACTAGTTATCGTGAGGAAGAAGGGCAACAAACCCCACGGAAGCTCTTTCGTAGTATTTGTCGATATCTTTTACAAACACAAAGTATTTACAATATTATAGATTCAAAATAACAAGGATAAGGCAAAGGACACAGAGTAGCCCTTAAATCAATATAACATGTTAGGAATAAAGGCCATAATACGATATAGATACAGCTTCAACACAACCATTAGATATAATAAAGTTATAATATCAAATAACTTACGTTAGTCTTGTGTAGTCGATCTTACACCAAGTATTATAAAGTAGTATACTTCTAAATAACAATATCTAGCCTGTACTGGCTTGTAGTTCACAAAAAAGTAAGTCCGCTTATCAATTACACAATATTTTATAATATCGGGTCTATCTGTGTCTCAATACATCCAATATGGGAAAATGGCGCGGTATCCCGCCATTTTCTATATTGCTCCAAATAATCTCAAAATTAGGTGAACAATAATCAATTACTATGAAGTAAATATGTTTAAAAACGTATCAAAACAATTAAGGAAATGAATATCGCCTATATAGTAATTCTTAATCAATATTCGAAAGAATATTGATACTAACAGACAGTATTGTACTAATTGTTTCAAAGGACTTATAATACTAATATAGCATTATAAAATCCAGGATACATCACAATGCTCATAAAATATTACGTAATCATTTATAGGAATATTATCAACGTGGCTTAAATATAAGTTTAGAGTTATTTCCTGTACACACAACAATATTTACTTAGGTGGGTACTCTTTTACATTTGAAGGTAATTGACACCACAATTATAATTAAGGTAGGTACTTAGACATTTGTCGGTAGGTGCTTAATAAATATGACAGGTATATATTATGTAGCAAACCATTGAAAAATGAAAATTAACGATTTAATGACGTCACACATACTTCAAATTCTAACACGCGCATGTTTGACGATTTCCAGCCCCCCGAACAAGCCGGATTCCGAAAAGGCTTTAGTACTGTAGACCACATACATACGCTGCGGCAGGTTATACAGAAGACCGAAGAGTATAACCTGCCTCTCTGTTTAGCGTTTGTGGACTACGAGAAAGCCTTCGATTCGATCGAGACTTGGGCTGTACTGCAGTTTCTCCAACGGTGCCAGATCGACTACCGGTACATCGAGGTGTTGAAGTGTTTGTACAAAAACGCCACCATGTCAGTCCGTTTTCAGGATCAGATCTCGAAACCAATCCTTCTCCAGCGAGGCGTGAGACAGGGAGACGTCATTTCTCCGAAACTGTTCACTGCTGCGCTGGAGGATGTCTTCAAGGTTCTGGACTGGAGGGGGCTTGGCATTAATGGCGAGTACATCACTCACCTTCGGTTTGCCGACGACATAGTGGTCATGGATGAGACCATGGAGAGCCTCAGTAAAATGCTGGATGACCTCAGTAGAGTGGGTCTTAAAATGAACATGGACAAAACCAAGGTCATGGTGAATGCCCACGTTGCATCCACTCCTATCAAGGTCGGAGAATCTACACTCGAAGCTGTTGACGATTATGTCTACCTGGGACAAACGGTCCAGTTGGGTAGGTCCAATTTCGAGAAAGAGGTCAACCGTCGAATCCGACTCGCCTGGGCGGCGTTCGGGAAGTTGCGTGGTATCTTCTCGTCCAATTTACCGCAGTGTCTCAAGACAAAAGTCTATAACCAGTGTGTGTTGCCAGTGATCACCTATGGGAGACGTGGTCGCTAACAATGGGCCTTATCAGAAAGCTCAAAGTCTCCCAAAGGGCAATGGAGAGGGCTATGCTCGGTATTTCCTTGCGTGATCACGTCAGAAATGATGAAATCCGCAGGCGAACCAAAGTTACCGACATAGCCCGAAGAATTGCCAAACTTAAATGGCAGTGGGCAGGGCACATTGCTCGCAGAACGGATGGCCGATGGGGCCGAAAAGTTCTGGAATGGCGACCGCGAACCGGAAGACGATACTTTGGAAGGCCTCCCACTAGGTGGACTGATGACCTAGTTAAGGTTGCGGGAAGGCGCTGGAAGCGAGACGCTCGGGATCGGCTAATGTGACGACGCCTGGGAGAGGCCTATGTCCAGCAGTCGACGTCTTTCGGCTGAAATGATGATGATGATGAGGTATTTTATAGGCATAATATATATTACAGATAGAGTTGTATATGTGCGATATAAACACAATGTATCATTGGATTTGTAGTGTAAGTAAATAATCGCCTTTTATAACTTTAAAAAGTTTTAAAAACTTTGCCATCCAAGAAAAAATACAAAGTAATTTGTGTAAATTGGCTTTTTACTCATTAATAACATTACCTGAAATAAATGACTAAGTACAGATTTGCAGCTCTAATATATCCAAATGGGTGTAGTGGAAATCAAACGTCTGAGATTGATTGACATTCAATTAAAAACTATTCTTGAAACTGAATGTTGTACTCGTGCACAATTACCAAACTACTAACAGACATTGAATATATTATTAGGCAGTGAACCGTATTCGATTCTAACAATTTGAACATTGACAGTGCTTTTAGTCAAAGCAGGCAGTTTGCAAGTGTGATATGCGGTTACTGTTCATATTAAGAAAATGGTAATGGAGAGAGCTATGCTCGGAGTTTCCTAGCGTGATCGCATCAGAAATGAGAAAATACGGATACCCCGTAGGATCAAAGTTACCGAATAGACCAAAGAATGGCCATACTTAAGTGGCAGCGGGTTAATATTGCTCGTAGAATAGATGGTTGTTCGGGTAAAAAGTTCTGGAATGACGACCGCGTACCGGCAAACGCTGCGTTGGAAGGCCTCACATTAGGTGACCAGGTTAAGGTTGCAGGAATCCGGTGGATGCGAAACACACTGGACCGGTCGAAATGATCACGATGATGATGAATACATTAATGAATAAACATGTACTTACATGATCATTCATGTTTCATATTCATTCCATATACGTTATAATACCTAGTCCTCTAAGGAATGAATATATTTCACACACATGTATTTTGTAGATAAATACTATAATACAGTAGTTCCGAATTTTCAAAGAAAGTATCAGGTGCTTCGAAAAGTTAATAGCTATATATTCACACGAGAAGGCAATAAATAGGATATCACTATTGGTTAGTTAGGTATTATACAACAAACTTCGAAAAGTCTGATGTTCAATACCAAAATATAGCACCACTATTATGTTATCTGTGGCCCCACTTAGTAAACTAGCAAGAAAGTGCGTTATTACATTACGCAATTATAGTGCACAATTAGTGTGTACGCAAACACACTGTCATAGTCAGATGGGAGCCGTACGCCCATCGCACTATCAGAGTGACTGACAATACCAGAGAGAGATCAGGCAAAGGACCAAAATTAGTAATGCCGTGCTTTTCGAGGTACGGAAAAAATAAAAGTACGGGAGGTAACTCTTATGCACACCGGGGTCACCCACAGAAATGCTCATGCATACTGCACACTGACCTCTATCATACAAGTACACTGGAAATCATATTATCGATGACAAAATGTAGACATTTCATTTTCGCCATTTTGGCGCTGATGCAACGTGACTTAACGTGAGAGTCCATGGAACTAATATTAGAGATTAATCAAAGAAGTTTAATGGTAGGGTAACCGATGTATACTAATGATATATTATGAACTTTCACCATCCGTTTCATTAAATTGGACTTTTTCTCGTTTTCTTCTACTTTCTATTCAATTAAATTTTATATTTTTGCCTGTTTTAAAAAACAAAAAAAAATGTGTTGCATTAAAAAACAAAAACACCTTAGAATTAAACAAAATAAATAATTAAAACTATTAATGCCAAAAGGGCCTCAGTTCAGAATAATGCCAAACCTGACGCTGATTTTCAGCTGCAGCCCACGAATGCCATACGCTCGAAAACACCAACACACATTTATAATATACAGCTTTTTTATTTTAAAAGCACCTAAATAAAATTGCGATTCTTAATTATAACACAACAAAAATAAAAGTTCTATGTGCCCATTAAGAAAAGAGAACAAATAAAATAAGTATTGTATTACGTCATTAAAGCGGGGCAGGTCATTAAACTAAAATAAATTAAAAGAAAAAAGTATAAAATTGATTAAAACTAACTAGGTAACAACTCAGACGAAAGGACAAAATTAACTTTACCGATCGAAAACTGTTGTCCCCATATATATAGGTCGCGGTCAGTTTACCAACTTCAAATAAGTTAATAATCTTCTTTTTTGATGTAGGTACAAATTAACAGTATTCAGGTTTTTCTCCTTTACTTTGATTCCCTTACGATTCCTCAAATATGCGGTTGTATCTTTTGATCGCGTTGATTTAAACGTTTGATATTTTCAGTTGCAAGGAATTGAGGACCTTAGTACTTACATTAATTTCAACTTGATATCGCCGGGCGTTCCAGAGAAAATGGTCTTGATACATGGAAAGACAGACGGACGGACAGACAACGAAGTGATCCAATGAGGGTTCCTTTTTTCCTTTTGAGGAATGGAACCCTAAAAAAATGCTTGTTTCTCTTTCTTAAGTTTAAACTAATTGAAAGAGAGCACTTAAAATTTTACTACCTGAAGTGTCTCACCTTTATACATGAATGCCCTATTTAACTGCCCTGTTTTGTGTTGAGTGGTTACAAGCGCAATCTAGGTCTTGGGTTCGATTTCCAGGGACGGGTAAAGTGTTATTGGGTTTTTCATATGGAATATTTCAGTAGATAGGTAGCAGTTCAGAGTCAGGATTTGTGCCTGGTCAAACACGCCTCTGTAACATGAATCTTAAACGTAACTGGCGAAATGGGGCCGTGCCCACTCAAAGTACACTTCTGCCTAACCCTTTCGGGACTATATGCGTGATATTATTATGGTATTAACATCTTATGTATCAAGTCACCATTGCTTTTGGATAAAGAAGTAGAAAAACACTGAAAATATAAACTTTAATTGCAAACTGAACTAAATTAAACCTGTCGCTCTGAATGGATCAGAATGTTGGGCTTTAAATAGATGAATGAAAAGAGATTGAATGTAGCAGGTATGAGATTGTTTAGATGGATGTGCGGAGTGACAAGAATGGATAAATTGAATAATAGTAGAGTATATTAGAGGAAGTTTGAAAGTGGTGCTAGTGACAGAAAAGTTTAAAGGAAACCGTTTGTCCTGGTATGGTCATGTGATGAGAAGGGATGGAACGCATGTTATTAAATGAGTTATGAATATAAATGTGAACGGATGGAGAGAGAGGGGGCGGCCAAAGAAAAGATGGACTGTATGAGGAGTGATATGACAGGAAAGGGAGTCAGTGATAGCGTGACGGGAGACAGGACGGTATGGAAGAGGCAGGAAGATGATGAAATAAGAAAAGACCTTAGAAGCGTTTACGGGCGAATGACCGTAGAAGGCAAATACCCGGCATAGTGGAAGGCTATGGGGAGACTTTTCCCCAGCTGAGGGACAATATCTCTATTGCCTATGCTGAATCAAAATAAAAAAGATGAAAAGGCCACCGTGCTTTTTTAACCGACTTCAAAAAGGAGGATGGTCTCAATTCAACTGTATTTTTTGTGTGTTACCTCAAAACTTTTTAATTAACCGATTTTTATGATACCTTTTTATTCGAAAGCTGGTGCTTCTGACGAATTTGAGTTTTTGAGTTATCTCTAATAATGCATATTTTTATGGTCAAAAACAAAGTACCAAAACTAAGAAGAGCAAAACAAATTTTTTTTTTTTTTTCATTTAACCGGCTTCCAAAACAAAACAATACTTTCTTTTATTCTTCTCAGTTGCTTCGCATTGCGTCCATGTGGACGTAGTTGCAAATTCACTTATTAAAATTGCCTATCGGTGTGATATAAATCAAATCACGTCCAGCCATCAGAAAAGTCACTAGATCTATGCTAAAGAAATATTGCATCCCATTTAGCTTTCATATTTAACACTAATGTCGATCAAGGAGTTTTTCCGGACCTCATGAAACACAGTAAAGTAATTCCATTGTTTAAATCCGGGGATAGCAAAGAAGCCAATAAATATAAGCTAGTGTCAATTCTGCCGGTTCTCAGTAAGGTCGTCGAAAAGATAATGTTTAACTAATTGTTGCGTCATTTTAACAAACTTTCCATCTTTTATGATCAACAGTACGGCTTTACCAAAGGGCGTTGCACTACTGACGCTGGTGTCACCTTAATAAAGAACATCTTGGAGGAACGCCTGGGAGGAAGCACAAGACGCAATTGGAATCTTTTGCGACCTCTCGAAGGCGTTCGATTGCGTTAACCATGAGACACTATTGTTGAAACTCGAGCACTATGGAATTAGACATACAGCCCTTGAGTTACTTAGATCATATGCCCTTGAGTTACTTAGATCATATTTAAAAGCCAGACAAGTTAAAGTTCAGGTAAACGGCGTAAACTCACTAGGGTCTGAAATGGCAATGTGCTCAAGGCTCGATATTGGGTCCATTCCTCTTTTTAGTTTATATTAACGAATTACCCCAACTACTACTAAATCAACTGAAGATGGTGTTTTTGCTGAAGAATTTCTTTGATATTTAAAATAGATCAGCGGTCACAAAATCTTGATGATGTGAATAACTCTATTCATCAGGTCCAAAATTGGTTCACGGCAAACAATTTGGTACTAAATGACAAAAAAAAAACAAATGTATTAGATTCACTTTGCCGAATGTTAGAAGTACCGAATTCGCCATCATATTGAATGGCGAAAAGCTGGACTTTGTAAATCAAACAGTTTTCCTGGGAATCACTCTAGACGACAAATTGCAATGGGGTCCTCACATAACATCTCTTGCGGGTCGGCTAAGCTCAGCCGCTTATACTGTTAGAAAGGTAAAGTTAACGGATATAGAAACCGCGCGTTTAGTCTATTTTAGTTACTTTCACAGCATTATGTCATACGGTATTTTACTGTGGGGTCGAGCGGCTGACATTGAATGCATATTTATATTATATATATATTTTAGAGCGCTGTCAGAGCCATATATATATAAGTTAAGTCACCGAGAATCTCTTAGGGAACTATTTAAAAAGATTAATATTATGACAGTTTCTTGCCAATTCATTTATGAAAATATTATGTATGTAAGGAAAATAATACGTCTCTTTAGTGAAGTCAGTGATAGACAAAATTGTAATAAGAGAAATAAAGATAAGTTGACCAAACATCTTATAGACTAACTAAATTACACTCATCTTTCATGGGGTACCGTGTTAAATTCTATAAAAAAATACCTTGTGATATATTAAAACTAAATGAAAGTAAATTTAAAACTTTCGTTAAAAGCACACTTTGTAAACAAGCATATTACAAATTAGATGATTATATTCAAGATAAGAATGCTTCGAAACATTCTGGTCCTGCTCCATAGGGCAATCTTTAGTGTAGACAAAATCAAATTTGTTAATTTATATTCATAGTTATTATACTCATTATTTTTTAAGAAATTGGCTCACACACTGTTCCGTTGTTGTTGAATTAGGTATTTTACCAATGTTTGCAATATTTGTAAGTATGTGAGAACCATGTTCCTATTTATAAAATTAATTAATTTACCTGTTAATACTTTTATTTCTTTATATCTGTACGTATATAGTGTGTAGTGATTTTCTAGGTGCATGGTCCTCACATATATGAATTTGTTCATGTATATACTTATGTAAATATTGTAAGACACCATTTTTTTTTAAAGAGTAAGTATGGAGTTTCTTGTGCATTCTTCTCTATAACAAGCTACTTTACCGAATGCACGGTAGAATCAACTTTTATTACTTGTAAATTTTAATTTGTGCATGACGTTCAAAAGTGTCGCTTTTTGGCCTAGTTGAATAAATATATTTGACTTTGAAATAGACATACAAACATTGTAGCGTTTGCGGGTTGATTATCTAAGAGAGATAAATAATACGCAGCACTATCTACATACAATTTAATAAGAAAGGTCGCAGGTACAAAAAGCCGTTTCTAATATATTTTCCTTCTTTAAAAATGGAGGTAGGCGCTAAGTACTATCCTGGCCTGGCAGCAGAAGCGGTCTCGTAGACGTGGAAGGCTGAGGACTAGGCACCAGCAGGATGACGTCCCGCAGAGTTGACGATGATCTTTGATGTCGGTTCTTCCGACGAAGGTCCCAGGTGGTTGAACCGGGACTTTGGACCCTGGAATTTTCCAATCGTCGTATAAGTTCCTTTGTCTCCTAGCTTATCCTTGTCTGATTGTGACCGCAACAGCGTAAGCGTAGGGCAGAGGATGTACTACGGCACTTAAGGCGAATGTGTGCTTGTCACAATCAGAACCGGAGCTCTAGAGTTTTTTTTATTTATAAATTTGTTACGGTAAAAACATTTAAAGCAGGTAAGCGCTAAAGAAATAACAAAATAATAGGTACCTAACTAAAAACACAAACAGAAATTATAGGAAGGGTGATGATATTTTGTCATGTGATGGCCGTAACCAGCATGATTAAGCAAAAAGTAATTGTCAACACTTACCCAATACGGGGTTAACACTGAAGCTAGATTTATTTTTAATGAACACACTCGTAGTGGTTATGATTCAACTATTTTTCTTATAAGAGTACACGTAAAATGACACGCTAAGTATGTAGGAATGATACTATGGAGCGAGTGTACGTGTAAACAGCTGAGATATCCGATCGTCAATGTCCGTCCGGTGCGTTGATAAAAGCCCGAGTGGTGTTGGAACTTAATAATTCTTTTTTTTTATATATGTGTGACTACCGCCACACGAGAAGTTATCGAGTCGAAACGTAATGCAATGACTAGTCGATTTTTCAATATCTTTACGTTAAATGTATATATATATATAGTTATATATTAGGTTTAATTTATCCTATTATGATATTATTATCGCCTACAATATGTTTGTAATCTGATCGTCATTTATTTTAAATTATTAGGTTGTAAGATTTTTGTTGATCTGTGCATTTTTTACCGCAGTTTGCTATGGTGATTTAGTTAGGAACGTTGATCGTTACTATTCAACGTTACAATACCCCCGCGCGCAGATTAGGGTTTTATTATGACTAAAAAAAATAAAACCCGCTTAAGGCCTAATGCAAAACTATTTGTTTACTCTTTCAAAAAAATCTTCCATACTTCTCGCAAAACAAACTAGCAGCAGTTACTGTAGAGTTAGCTACTAGATTAACTGACGCACAATGACATAAAATAGGTAACTAACTATTATAAAACTTGTTACCTAACAAATAGTGGCTCCAAATACAGGTGGATATAAGGCGAGACGGGGTAATAGGTATGGATAAAATACTTCATAGAAAATTAAAACTACCCAATGCAACTAATTATATATTTCGACCTGCTAGTTTTAAATCTTTAATGTGCCATGAGCCTATGTTTTTGCCTGACATATCTTGCAGCACATAAACTAAAGGAGATTTCCTTTCTATAATTTTGGCCTTTATAAATTTTGGAGCTAACTTTTTAGAAAAACGGGTCTCCTTGTCACTTAAAAAATATGCACGTTTCATGACCACGTCCCCAACATTAAATTCAGCAATTTTACGCCGCAAATTGTAATGAGAGGTGTTCTTTACATGAGCTTGCCATAATTTCGCCTGAACGTTATTGAAAATAGAAGAAAGACAACCTAAATTTTCAGCGTAAATGTCTCGTGGCAAGAACAGTATTTCGTCCCCAAGGTCGTTATCAATGAAATGAGAACCGCAAGTAACAAGCTCACGGCCAAAAACTAAGAAAGAGGGTGTATAACCTGTAGCCTCGTTAACAGAGTTATTGATTGCAAACTGCACCTTAGGTATATACAGGTCCCATGATCTATGATCGTCATCAACAAAGGTAGAAATACAGGTGATGATGGTTCTGTTGTACCTTTCAACTAGATTTACCTGAGGGGTATATTTAGGTGTGTAATGTACATTTGGTATATTATATTGCTTAAACAGAGCCTCTGCTACCTTGCCGGTAAACTGCGTGCCATTATCCATAAGTACAGTTTGAGGTATGCCATGGACTAGAAAAACGGATTCTTCTAATATTTTTGTTATTATTTCCGAAGTGGCCTTTCTTATAGGATAAATTAAGCAAAATTTTGAAAAACAACAAGTAACGACCAAAATATAATTGTTTTGTTTCTTAGAAGTAGGTAGAGGTCCCATAAGATCGATAGATATCATCTGAAATGGTCTTGAACAATGCTTTGGACGACTCAATACTCCAAGAACTTGATGGTTTTGGGACTTATACGCTAAACATTTATCACAAGTACCAACAAATTTAACGACGTCCCGGTACATACCAGGCCAATAATAACGTAATGCCAGACGTCGGTATGTTTTAAAAATGCCCATATGCCCGGCCGTAGGCTCAGAGTGATTTTCTTTTATAATAGTTTCATGAAATTCGGTAGGAACGACCTCTTTCCATGAAAACTCGGCAGCCAGCTCAGACTTGCTCTTACATAACCTAAACAAAGTCTCATTTTTTACAATAAAATTTGGAAATTTGGATTGGTCATTCAAACAGCCATTATAAACTTTTTTGTACCAACAGTCTTTAGTGTCCAGATGCGACCTGGAAGTACTGATGGAACTAACTGGTAATATTCTAGACAGAGCATCAGGTATGACATTATCGACGCCTCGACGGTGCTTAATGACGAAGTTAAAAGCGGATAAGCGTACACCCCATCGTGCTAGTCGGCCTGTAGGGTTACTAAGGGACAATAACCATTTAAGAGCACTATGATCAGTAAAAACTGTAAAAGGTTGACCGTTTTCTATATAACAACGCCAGTGTTCAAGAGCGGTAAGGACGGCTAAAGTTTCGCGTTCGGTTATGCTATAATTTTTCTCAGCTGCAGTTAATGACTTACTCATGTATGCAACTGGGTGTTCCTTGCCATCTATGGACTGAGTAAGCATTGCGCCAACGCCATAACTACTAGCATCCGTATGCACTTCAAATGGCTTAGTATAGTCTGGACATGACAGAACTGGCGCTGAAATTAAGCATTCTTAAGTTTTTGGAATGCAGAGTCGGCTTCAGGAGTCCATTTAAAAGGAGGACTGCCCTTCTTGCATGAAGTTAATTTATTTAAGGGCCCAGCAATGGTACTGAAATTTGGAACAAAACGTCTGTACCACGTCGCCGTTCCAAGAAAACGTTTGAGGTCTTTACGACAAGTAGGTGTAGGATAATTAAGTATGGCCTCAACCTTGGCCGGATCAGTACGTAAACCAGACTCATCGACCACATAACCTAGGTATTTTAGTTGAGAACTAAAAAAATTACATTTGTCAAGGTTAATGGTTAAGTTTGCTTGTTTCAATTTATCTAGGACACGCAAAAGAAGTGTCACGTGACTATTGAAATCTTTAGAAATGATTATAATGTCATCTAAATATGCAAATACCTTGAGATCAAACTCCGAAAAGAGCAGGTCAACCAGTCGCTGCTGAGTAGCTGGTGCATTAGTAAGGCCAAAAGCAGTACGTTTGAAACGAAATGTACCCCTGCCAGGAACATAAAAAGCTGTTTTGTCACGATCTTCTGAAGCGATCGGAATTTGCCAAAAAACTTTGGATAAATCGATGCTAGATAGGTAGCGAGCATCTCGAAGGCTGTCTAGGATCTCAGAGATATACGGGAGATTATAGGCATCACGTTTGGTAACAGAATTTAACTTACGGCTATCAAGACAAAACCGCGGTTGTCCGTTTTTCTTAGAAACGATCAGAACTGGAGATGACCAAGCACTCTCGCAAGGCTCGATAACGTCGAGTGAAAGCATCTCGTCGACTTGTTCCACTAAGATATGTTGTTTTTCAGGCGATAGGCGGTAGTATCTCTGGCGAATTGGTTCCGAGTCACCAGTATCAATCCGATGTGTGATGAGACCTGTGACACCTAGACCCTTGCGATTGAAGGAAATCTCCTCATATTGCATCTTAATATTGTCAGCAAGTTGTTTCTGTGACTGATCAAGATTCGCATAGCCTTGTATGAAGGAATGATTCGTTGTGTCTAAGGAACAATTGTCAGGTTTTGCCATAGCAATGCTACCGACATACTTAGGGCATAGTTTATATTTACGCCAAAAATCTATGCCTAATATCAAGTTCTTTGTAATTTCCGGAATGACATATGCTTTTAAAATGTGAAATTGATTTTCAAAATGAACTGGCATATTTATATAACCCACACTTTTTATACTTTGACCTCCTGCCGCTGTTACCGTTATACAATCTGCTTTAATAAGGGGCAAGCCATTCCTTTCCAAAACTAAATGTGCATTATTGCCCAAGATTGTGATAGCAGAGCCAGAATCTAAAAGTCCCGAAACTGTAAGACCATTCGTCTGAACAGAAACCTAGGGTCTGTCATCGCCATCATGTTTATTACCGAGAACTGCGTAGAGGTTATACGATTCAAAAAATAATTTAATGGTATGAAGCCAATTCCTCCAATCGTCGCTATCGAAGTTTTTATTATATACACAGTTCTCGGTAGTTAGTTTTTTTGGTTGGTACGATTCGTCTTACCACAGTCTGGGCAGTCTGGAGTTTTAACACCTTTACGGCCACACTTGAAACATACTAACTCATCTTTGTTAGCTGTACACTGCCTAAGATTATGCGTGTTATTGCGACAACGGGGGCAGTAACGCTGTTTAGTATTAGTAATTGAATTATTAATGGCATGTACATAGTAAGGAGAATTCGATGTATTATTATTTGTAGTATTATAGCTTTTATTTTGTCTATAATTATAGTTTTTACTCGATTGACCCTCGTAAGCGAATTCAGGTGCTAAGGTATTTGAGCCCGGCTTTGGTGGTTCAGTGAATTGAGAAAACCGTGCTTGTATACTCTCATAATTACGACACAACGTTCGCAACTCAACGATAGATTTAACTTCGGGAGCAGAAGAAAGGGTATTAGCATAAATTGGGCGGATATTGTGTAGTAAAATTTCCAATTTATCTTCCTCTGGATTTTTTTTCGATAAGCGCGAAAAAAGTCCAGACATAATGGAAAGGTAGATTACTATATTTTCACCTTCTCCTTGTGTGCGAGACCTAATTTCAGAAAGCAGTCTGTAGTCAAAATCAGACTGGTCGAAATCACGTTTCAGCGACAATACCAGTTCGTCCCAACTCGTTACGGAATCCCTAATACTCCTGTACCAATGCAATGCATCTCCACTAAATATTTCAGTAGCATTAGACAAAATTTTATTGAGTGAGATACTCTTTGAGCTGCAAAATTCCTCACAACGTTGAATGATTGCGTGCGAGCGTTCATTCAACGTTGTGAGGAATTTTGCAGCTCAAAGAGTATTTCACTCTATAAAATTTTAGACTTACCGTCATATTTTAATTTTATAAATTTATTGAGGGTACCTTCACAAGTAACGGTGACATTAACAGGTGTCGAAGCAACAGCGGAAGAAGAATCGTTATTCGCGATAGCCAAGGGGTCTATAGCTGAATCGTTAAGCGAGATAATTTTTGATGCAGTCTTTTTGTAAAAGTTGACACATTGGTCATAACTGTCCTTCAATTTGTCATCGCATGCAATACGGTTCAGCCGATGATATAAATGATTGAGCAAATTTTGAGTACGCAGCAACGTATTCTTATCTAACGATGGAGATTCTAAAATGACGTTAGTTTTTTCTAAAACATCCACAACACCACTCAAATCGTCCGCTGGGTCGAAAGGGCTAGTAAGAATGTCCTCAGACGGAAACAATGGACCGCACTTAGCTATTTGTTTGCGTAGTTCCTGCACTGTGGCAGCAGGTGATTCTCCTCTAATAGCGACCTCATACTCTAGCTCTGCCTTTTGCAACGACATAAATTTAACAGCAAATGCCATCATTAAATAAGTTTGAAGGTAAAAGAGGATGCGAAAAAAAAAAATTTTTTTTTTTTTTTGGGTAATTGTCGAACAATCTTAGTAGGTAAGTGAAAAAACAATAAGATCGAAAAACTTCTAGAAACAAAGCACTCCGTCTGTTACAATTTGTTATTTAAATTAATTAACGTCTTGGTTGTTTTTTCAACTGAATTGAGAAGAAAAACATTGATAAAAAAAAAACAACGAAAACAAAACAAAAGAAAACACAAAATCAACAAAATATTGCAACTAATGTGTAGGTACGTTTTACAAAAATATGGAAATGAAAAAAAAAAAATATGTTCACAAAAGTTTTGTTGCTGACTGTACTAATTAATTTTAAAAAAAATATATCACAGTAATGAACGTGAATAACATTAAAACATAAATTAATATTGGGAAAAAATCTTTCAGACACTTTTTAAATTGACTGATTTTACTATGGTCACTGCTGCATAAGAATTTTCGGTTTAAAACAATTACGTACACCTTAGTTACGATCAACCAAAATAAAATAAAACGTTTTACAACATAAAGAAAAGACAACACACACAACACCATTAAGCACTACTACCTCCATAGAAGCAAAAAGAAAATAAAATAAAGAAACTTTGAAAAAAAAAACCACGATATGGGCGCCAGTGTAGCGTTTGCGGGTTGATTATCTAAGAGAGATAAATAATACGCAGCACTATCTACATACAATTTAATAAGAAAGGTCGCAGGTACAAAAAGCCGTTTCTAATATATTTTCCTTCTTTAAAAAATGGAGGTAGGCGCTAAGTACTATCCTGGCCTGGCAGCAGAAGCGGTCTCGTAGACGTGGAAGGCTGAGGACTAGGCACCAGCAGGATGACGTCCCGCAGAGTTGACGATGATCTTTGATGTCGGTTCTTCCGACGAAGGTCCCAGGTGGTTGAACCGGGACTTTGGACCCTGGAATTTTCCAATCGTCGTATAAGTTCCTTTGTCTCCTAGCTTATCCTTGTCTGATTGTGACCGCAACAGCGTAAGCGTAGGGCAGAGGATGTACTACGGCACTTAAGGCGAATGTGTGCTTGTCACAATCAGAACCGGAGCTCTAGAGTTTTTTTATTTATAAATTTGTTACGGTAAAAACATTTAAAGCAGGTAAGCGCTAAAGAAATAACAAAATAATAGGTACCTAACTAAAAACACAAACAGAAATTATAGGAAGGGTGATGATATTTTGTCATGTGATGGCCGTAACCAGCATGATTAAGCAAAAAGTAATTGTCAACACTTACCCAATACGGGGTTAACACTGAAGCTAGATTTATTTTTAATGAACACACTCGTAGTGGTTATGATTCAACTATTTTTCTTATAAGAGTACACGTAAAATGACACGCTAAGTATGTAGGAATGATACTATGGAGCGAGTGTACGTGTAAACAGCTGAGATATCCGATCGTCAATGTCCGTCCGGTGCGTTGATAAAAGCCCGAGTGGTGTTGGAACTTAATATTTTTTTTTTTTTCTATATGTGTGACTACCGCCACACGAGAAGTTATCGAGTCGAAACGTAATGCAATGACTAGTCGATTTTTCAATATCTTTACGTTAAATGTATATATATATATATATAGTTATATATTAGGTTTAATTTATCCTATTATGATATTATTATCGCCTACAATATGTTTGTAATCTGATCGTCATTTATTTTAAATTATTAGGTTGTAAGATTTTTGTTGATCTGTGCATTTTTTACCGCAGTTTGCTATGGTGATTTAGTTAGGAACGTTGATCGTTACTATTCAACGTTACAACATACATACTCTCATCATCATTAAACATAACCCTCTTTCTAGGCAGTCGGGTAACTAGAAAATATTAAATGAAGCTATTACTGACCTGCATATGAAAGAGATTACTCTGTTGCGTGGCAACAGAAACTTTTCAGAAGCTCCTCAAAGACTATGTCACTTTGATATAACCTCAACTGCACGGTTATAATTAATCAGGACAACCATTACAAATGGTTTTGTTGGTAGAACTCTTAAATATCATCACTCAACCAAAACTGTGAGATAAGGTTAAGTAATTACTTTTATTTCTACGTTATCGCTAGTGGTTATTTCAACGTATTAAATTAAAATTCAGTAAATAAACATTTTAACAAAAACCGACTTCCAAAACAAAACACTTCACTTCTTTTTCGGAAATCTAGCTAACTAATTATTTTTATGCACCCACATAAAATGGGAATCGAATGACAGGGTTTGCTGATAGCAATACTGAAGATTGTTTATATTTTTTTTTAATTAATCATTTTTTATTTATTAAAGTGTGTTAGCTACTTACTACCAACTTGACAACTTAAAAGCTGCGTTCGCGCAATTACGTTTCGTTCCACGCATTACACCAGTGCATACAAAAAAATAAATATTTTATTTAAATATCATTGATAAATATGGATAACTTCCAAAAATTATTCGACCAAGTAAAAATTTAAATGTCAAACCAAACAAAAGAAATTATAGCACAACTAGATGAGAAATTAGTACCATTTACACGGGAAATTCAAGAATTAAGATCGGAAAACGAGGCATTGAGAGGAAAGATAAACTACCTTGAAAAACAGGTAAGAACTAACAATCTTATTCTATACGGAGTAACAGAAACCGAAACATCGACTCGTTCTCTTATGGAAATAATTAAGAAGAAATTCAAAGATGATTTGAATATTTTAGTGGAAGACCGAGATATAAATACAATTCACAGAATCGGAAAAATCAACGTGGAAAAGGGAAGACCGATACTCATATCATTTGTCAACAACTGGAAAAAAACTGATATTATGAAGAACAAAAATAATTTGAAATACAATACTTATGCTTCTGAAGACTATCCGAAGGAAGTCCTTAAGAAGAGGAGAGAACTATTACCAAAACTCGAAGAAGAAAGGAAGAAGGGCAATTATGCAGTAATTAGCTACGACAAACTAATCAAAGAGGGAAGACAAGGAAACGAAAAGCGGAAAAGAGACACATCCACCTCCCCAAGCGTACCTGAACAGCCCCGCAAACAACAATTGATAACAATAAAAACAAATAGACGCAACGCATTTGATTTAATGAGTAACAGAAACAGAAGCAACTCCCTTTCTTCTGATAACCATCGTCCTGAACAGAAAGCATAGGACAAAATCATCAGCCGCCGGAACAAAACCACTACCAAGGAAAAACTAATTAACACTAAGAACAAAAAATTCCCCAAGCCGACTGGTCCTCGTGGGGAATTAGACCACCACCCTCCACTCAATAATAAAAACCAGAATTATAATATAAACCAAACTACTAAAAAACAAAAGATAAATAAAAATACTTTTAAAATTGGAACATTTAATGTGAGATCTCTTTCATCAACTGAACGATGTACCTGCAGTTAACTTATGCACTGGAAGAAACTGACTTTGATATATTGGGGTTATCTGAAGTGAAGAAAATTGGTTGTAACATAGAAGAGTATCAAGACTACATTTTGTGCTATATTGGGCAAACGGCTTGCACGGAGTAGGATTCTTGATAAAGAAAATACATAAAAACAAAATATCAAATTTCACAGGAATTTCAGAACGAGTAGCCCTGCTAAAAATAGAAATTGAAGAAAATTATCCATAATTCAGGCATACGCACCAACAGAAGCATCGCAGGAAGAAGATATCCAGAATTTTTACAATGATTTAGAACAAGCGCATTCTTTGGCTGATTACAAAGTAATAGTAATGGGGGATTTCAATGCCAAAATAGGACAACCTAAGAAAGAAGAAACCTTGTGCTTAGGAAGGTACGGTTATGGAGAACGCAACAACAGGGGTGAAAGGTTAATAGACTATGCTCTCGAACACCAACTGTCAATAATTAACACATTCAACAAGAAAAAAGCAAAAAGAAGATGGACATGGATATCACCTAACAAAAAAACCAAAAATGAAATTGACTACATTATGACAAATAAACCTCACATGGTAAGCAACATTGAAGTCCTAAATCGAGTCAAATTTTCTTCTGACCACAGACCACTACGAGTAACATTAAATTTATCTCAATCAAAGAAAAGCAGGAAACGTTTAGGGACTCCTTTTAAAATCCCAACAACAGAAGACGAGATTACAAAATACAACAACTGTTTGAAATTCCATCTTGAACACAATATAACTACTACGCCGCAGAATGTTCAGACGTATTATGACATACTTGAAGAAGCCATGATATCCAGCTTAAAACATACTAACAGAATACACAAGAAACAACAATCAATACTCAGTGAACGTACAAAAAGTCTTACGAATATTTTTAAAACAACCAATAAATCTATCAAAGCTGACTACTGCAAGCACCGGGAACGAATTATATCAAGAAACTTGAATAATTTTAGAAGTACTAAAAGAGCCTACAAGGAATTAACCTTAAACAAAAAATTGATACAGAAACTGGCAAATAGCTCGGAAGAGACGGAGACTAGGAAAGATGTTATAAACCTTGCCACTACATTCTACAAAGAACTTTATAAGAAGAGAGAACAGATTAACATACTACGGGTTGAACAAACTGAGGATCGGCCAGGAGAAAAAATTGTTGTGCCAGTACAAGAAGTGCATACACATATAAAAATGCTGCAAAAAGATAAAAGTCCTGGACCGGATGGTTTGACAAACGAAACCTTAAAATTGGGTGCACCCATTCTACTTGACCATTTGACACACCTGTTCAATATGGTTCTAGACACCGGAACAGAGCCAAAACAATGGTGTGCATCTGACATAATTTTAATCTACAAAAAAGGGAACCCAGTACATATAGGTAACTACAGACCCATCAGTCTACTGGCAAGTACATACAAGCTGTTTACATCCATTTTACTTAAACGAATTGCTGGAAACATCGATAACTGTCAGCCAGTGGAACAGGCCGGGTTTCGCTCAGGATTCAGCACAACTGACCTATTCAAACAGTAGAACAGTTGATAGAAAAGTATAATGAGTTTAATAGACCTTTATATATTGCTTTTATTGACTACAGCAAAGCATTCGACACTATTAGTCACAGTTCTATCTGGCATGCACTGAATACATCAAATGTAGATAATAAATACATAAACATCTTAAAGAACATATACTCAAACAGTATAAGCACCGTAAAGCTCGAAAGAAGAGGTGTCCCAATCAAAATTGAAAGAGGTGTCAGACAGGGAGATCCTCTGTCACCAAAACTTTTCATTGCTGTACTGGAAAATATATTCAAAAACATGAACTGGAACAATTATGGGATCAATATCAATGGGCGTCGCCTAAATCATCTTAGGTTTGCAGATGATATTGTAATATTTGCAGAGTCAGCCAATGAACTCAAAACTATGCTTTACTCACTCGACCAAGAAAGTACACAAGTTGGACTAGAAATGAACATGGAAAAGACTAAAATAATGACTAATCGCCACAACATACCGATCAATATAAAAGGAAACGACATAGCATATGTAAACTCCTATGTTTATCTGGGTAAACAAATATCATTTGCAACAACTAATAACAATGATGAAGTAGAAAGAAGGAAAAACATCACATGGAGGAAGTTTTGGTCACTAAAAGAAATCCTAAAGGGAAAATACAGTATGACTTTAAAGAAAATCGTAATGGATACCTGTCTCCTACCTAGTCTACTGTATGGTTGCCAAACATGGACCTACACAAACAGAGTAAAACAAAAAATAAACACAACACAGAGAGCCATGGAAAGAAGCATATTGAAAATAAAAAAGAAACACAAAATAAAAAACCACATAATAAGACAGAGAACAAAAATTACAGATGCGTTAACACAGGCTTTAAGATTGAAGTGGAGATGGGCTGGACACATCTCACGCAACTCAGATAATAGGTGGACAAAAATAACTACACAATGGAAGGGTCCAACATCAGGTAAAAGAAAAGTTGGAAGACCTAATAAACGGTGGGCTGATGATTTAATACATAGTGCAGGGAAAGACTGGATAATCAAAAGCAAAGATAGAGAGTTATGGAAAGAGCTGGAGGAGGCCTTTACTCAAAACGAGATTCATATCGTTTAAAATACATAACTAACCTTACTAAAGAAAATGAATACAAGTTAAAGTTACTAATATTACTAACAACATTTGCAATGTAAATAAGATATGAAATAAAGAAGGCTTTATTATTATTATTATACCTTTTATTTAACTTTTTTTCTTATTTATTACATTTTTAAATATTTTTACAAAACACACAAAAAAGAAAAACATTTAAAAATATAAAAAATAGAGGCCCACCGGTATCGGGAACAGGGTCCAAGCTACCGGCGGTCAGGGCTCCAGAGAGAGGAACCTCCTAACAATACGAGCCGTGTCCAGCAGTACTGCTTTCTGGATCAGGCCCTTGACCCAGCCGCCTAACGAGAGCCTCCTAAGGTGTTGGTCGAGGCTCGTGGCTATTAAGCCATGGGCTGACACGACTATCGGTACAATGATCGCTGAGTCCACATCCCACATGTCGACAACCTCGCGAGCCAAGTCAAGATACTTGATTTGCTTATCTTTCTCGGCTTTCACGAGGTTCCCGTCATGCGGGACAGTTATGTCAACAATCATTGCACGCCTCTCGATTCGGTCCACCACCACTATATCAGGCTTATTAGCGATAATAGTTCTGTCAGTGATGATGGACCGATCCCAGTACAATGTGATATTGCCATTCTCGAGAACTGGGTCGGGCACATACCTGTAGTACGGCACCTCCGACGCCACAAGAGTGTATTTCAGAGCAAGTTGCTGATGGATAATCCTGGCTACAAGGTTGTGCCTATGCAAGTACTCTTCGTTAGCTAGACGAGAACAACCAGAGATAATGTGGCGGATCGATTCACCCGGACGGTGACATGCCCGACAGATGTCAACCGTGCCATCCTTTACAATAAATCTCCGGTAGTTATTCGTCATGATAACTTCGTCCATAATTGCACAGACGAAACCTTCGGTTTCCCCAAAGAGGTCACCGAATCGCAGCCAGGCTACGGACGCTGATTGATCTACTTCGGACCCATGTAGGGCCCGGAAAAAGCGTCCGTGAAGCTCCTTACTCTGCCATACCTCCCTGCGGTCGTCAGTTCTCATTCGCCAAGGAGATCGGGGTGAGTCCCTTGTCCACTGCTACTACATCTCGATGAATACCCACGTCGGTGTTTAGAAAATATTCTCTGAGATTGCATATCTCGCGGTTGTGGAGATTTTTGGCATTTAAAAAGCCTCGGCCTCCACACTTCCGCGGGATATACAATCTCATGACTGACGATCGTGGGTGATGCATTCGATATGCAGTCAGCAGTGTACGGACCCGCCTATCCAGGGCGTCAAGTTCCGTTTGAGTCCATTTGAGTATGCCGAAAGAGTACATCAGCACCGGCATGACCCAACCGTTGAAGGCGCGCACCTTGTTTCCGCCCGAAAGAAGGCTATTGAATACCTTCTTCAGGCGGCCAAAGAAGCGTTCCCTCAACGATTGCTTCATGTCTATAGTACTGATACCTAACGCTTCCGACATACCCAAATACTTATAGGTTTCGTTTGGAGAGAGGGATCTCAGGTTTATGGAATCCGCAAGTTGAATTCCTACGGATTCCACAATCTCCCCTCGCTTTACATCCATGACCGCACATTTGTCCACACCAAACTCCATCCTGATGGCGCTACTAAAAGTTTCAGTTACCTTTAGTAGCTCCATCAGCTGAAGATTGCTGGGGGCAAAAAGCTTCAAGTCATCCATGTAAAGGAGGTGAGATATAACCTGACCACCTCTCTTCAACCGATAGCCTAGCCCTGAATTCTCCAGCATCATGCTTAGAGGATTCAAGGCTAGGCAAAACCAAAGTGGACTCAAACTATCGCCCTGGAATATACCTCGCTCGATCCTTACAGGTTCGCTATTCCTCTGGATATTTCGACATCCTGGATAGCGAAGGACTGTGCTCCATTGCCTCATACACGACATCAGGAAGGTGCGTAGAGTTGTATCTATTTTATACAATTCTAGCACCCTCATGAGCCATGTATGCGGCACCGAGTCATAGGCCTTCTTATAATCTATCCAACATGTCGACAGATCCTTTCGGGAACGCCGAACCTGTTGGCTAATGGCCATATCAATAAGGAGTAGCTCCTTAGTACCGCGGGACCCGTTCCTACATCCATTCTGAGAAACCGACATGATGGAGTTATTGTCAACATGTTTATTAATTTTTACTCTCAAAATGGATGTAAGAACCTTATAGACCGTTGGTAAACATGTAATTGGTTTATTTATTATTATTTCTTTTATTTAACTTTTTTCTTATTTATTACATTTTTAAATATTTTTACAAAACACACAAAAAAGAAAAACATTTAAAAATATAAAAAATAGAGGCCCACCGGTATCGGGAACAGGGTCCAAGCTACCGGCGGTCAGGGCTCCAGAGAGAGGAACCTCCTAACAATACGAGCCGTGTCCAGCAGTACTGCTTTCTGGATCAGGCCCTTGACCCAGCCGCCTAACGAGAGCCTCCTAAGGTGTTGGTCGAGGCTCGTGGCTATTAAGCCATGGGCTGACACGACTATCGGTACAATGATCGCTGAGTCCACATCCCACATGTCGACAACCTCGCGAGCCAAGTCAAGATACTTGATTTGCTTATCTTTCTCGGCTTTCACGAGGTTCCCGTCATGCGGGACAGTTATGTCAACAATCATTGCACGCCTCTCGATTCGGTCCACCACCACTATATCAGGCTTATTAGCGATAATAGTTCTGTCAGTGATGATGGACCGATCCCAGTACAATGTGATATTGCCATTCTCGAGAACTGGGTCGGGCACATACCTGTAGTACGGCACCTCCGACGCCACAAGAGTGTATTTCAGAGCAAGTTGCTGATGGATAATCCTGGCTACAAGGTTGTGCCTATGCAAGTACTCTTCGTTAGCTAGACGAGAACAACCAGAGATAATGTGGCGGATCGATTCACCCGGACGGTGACATGCCCGACAGATGTCAACCGTGCCATCCTTTACAATAAATCTCCGGTAGTTATTCGTCATGATAACTTCGTCCATAATTGCACAGACGAAACCTTCGGTTTCCCCAAAGAGGTCACCGAATCGCAGCCAGGCTACGGACGCTGATTGATCTACTTCGGACCCATGTAGGGCCCGGAAAAAGCGTCCGTGAAGCTCCTTACTCTGCCATACCTCCTTGCGGTCGTTAGTGTCAAGCACTACAGGCTTGCGCCAGTTCTCATTCGCCAAGGAGATCGGGGTGAGTCCCTTGTCCACTGCTACTACATCTCGATGAATACCCACGTCGGTGTTTAGAAAATATTCTCTGAGATTGCATATCTCGCGGTTGTGGAGATTTTTGGCATTTAAAAAGCCTCGGCCTCCACACTTCCGCGGGATATACAATCTCATGACTGACGATCGTGGGTGATGCATTCGATATGCAGTCAGCAGTGTACGGACCCGCCTATCCAGGGCGTCAAGTTCCGTTTGAGTCCATTTGAGTATGCCGAAAGAGTACATCAGCACCGGCATGACCCAACCGTTGAAGGCGCGCACCTTGTTTCCGCCCGAAAGAAGGCTATTGAATACCTTCTTCAGGCGGCCAAAGAAGCGTTCCCTCAACGATTGCTTCATGTCTATAGTACTGATACCTAACGCTTCCGACATACCCAAATACTTATAGGTTTCGTTTGGAGAGAGGGATCTCAGGTTTATGGAATCCGCAAGTTGAATTCCTACGGATTCCACAATCTCCCCTCGCTTTACATGCATGACCGCACATTTGTCCACACCAAACTCCATCCTGATGGCGCTACTAAAAGTTTCAGTTACCTTTAGTAGCTCCATCAGCTGAAGATTGCTGGGGGCAAAAAGCTTCAAGTCATCCATGTAAAGGAGGTGAGATATAACCTGACCACCTCTCTTCAACCGATAGCCTAGCCCTGAATTCTCCAGCATCATGCTTAGAGGATTCAAGGCTAGGCAAAACCAAAGTGGACTCAAACTATCGCCCTGGAATATACCTCGCTCGATCCTTACAGGTTCGCTATTCCTCTGGATATTTCGACATCCTGGATAGCGAAGGACTGTGCTCCATTGCCTCATACACGACATCAGGAAGGTGCGTAGAGTTGTATCTATTTTTTATTATTATTATTATTAAGGTGTGTTAGCGAATTTTCTAGGTACACTAATTTGATATAATACGGAAAAAGCGTTTACGTGTATTATATACATGTAAACGCACGGGTATTATATACAAACTTTCAAGTCTTTAATAATAAAAATTAATATAGGTTCCGAGTCTGACTTTAATGGAACTTGATGAACAAACACTAAATACTTAAATCTAAAACTTTGTTGTTAACTTTTTCGATATAGTGTTTCAAGATTAGTTTAATGTGTTTATTTCCCTCTTTTAACTTGACAGTTAGTAACATGGACACTGAGAAAGATAACAAATGTAATTTGACTTCAATTAAAATTAACTATCACCAAATATTTACCAAACCAATTTATTAATATTTCGGTCACGAAAATTACAAGCATGAGGCTTTTCAGTGTCGGCCTACAAACCTCTTTGTCGATTTGTAATTTTCTTTCCTCCTGATCCCCTTAACACATTTCTAGGCACGAACACTGGCTGAATTCCTTTACAAGGTCAGAGGGCAGGCATAAACCTTCTGGCCAATATTAATTAACTAGCCATTTGCCGTTCCACGGCCCACCCCTTAAAGTAGACTTTCTAGCAAAACGACTGCGGCAACACTGATGCAGGGACACTAGATGTGACTTTTTCAAATTCTTATTATTATTTCTAAGATTATCTTGGACATCACAGGCAACGGTGAAGGAAAACATCGTAAACCTGGACTTATGTAGTTAATGTAAGTCTGAAATACCCAAGTCAGATATTTGTGGGGTTCCCAGAGGCGGCTTAATTAACTCTGACACAAGAGTTGGCCATATCCTCACACTAACAAAAGAAGACTGGATGGCCATACACTTTTTAGTAAAAAAATCTCTTATTAACTCTTTCGTCGCGTCAGTGTAGCTGCGTTAGTGACGGCAGAGCGGTTTTGCTCGGCAGTCTACCACAATGAACCGGGCATTTTTTTGGGATAAAAAGTAACCTTGGCAAACGATATTGTAATGTAAATCAATAAAGCAATTATCGCAACCGGATGTGTACTTTTAGACATGACCACCAACACACAATAAATGTGTCCTCTTTATAGTATTAATCATGACAATTAATTAAGTACAAACAGAAGCAGCCTCGTTATTTTAACTTCAAAGCTGTCTGACGCAAAAGGAAATTGGAGTAATATGAACCAAGACACGACAGAATCCTTGGGATGTTGGACATAATAGTACGTCATAACGTCATAGAGATGATGTAGAAGTAACTGACAGTTTGTCTCAGGTCGCAATCTGAGGTATGTTTGGGAGGCGACAGAAGTTTTAAAGATGAACAACAAAACAGTAAAGAAAATTTTACTACAATTGTTACAGTGTTTTTCTTAATAATACAAGCAATATGATACAAGCATAGTGCACAATATGATGCGATAGACACAGCATGCAATTTTTTTTTGTTTTTATTGTCTATAGGCTTGCGCTTGACCACTTTCTCACCTGATGGTAAGCGAAACAAAAAAAAATTAAATAATGAATAATGGTGATAATATTCGAAAGTTCATGTTTTCTGATGAAAAGATGAACTTTCGAAGAAAGCTTTATGTGAAGATTTTACTAGTATTCTACAATCCTACAAAAAGTGTGCTCTTTCCTTGAGTTTGTTGTCTGTCTACTATACATAATTATATTACTTATCAAAACTGTAGTTCTTATTACACCAACCGATAGTGTAGGTTGGTATAATAATAATAAAGCGGGCGCTTTTATTGCCAAAAGCACCGGGTTCGATTCCTGGCTAGGAACATTAATTATTCAAAATTCCAATGATGTAGTTTCAGTTTTCATCAAAATCGAAAACAAGTCTCCTTTTAATGTTTTATTTATTAAGTACTAGCTGACCCGGCAACCGTTGTTTTGCCATATAAATAATTTCAAATATTCCCAAGAATTTTGCACGCACTGAGTATTATAGTTTTTTTAATTGTCGTTTAATAATGGAATGGTTTACATGTAACACAATGGTTGTTGTTGGCGAGAGCTACGTGTTGAATACTATTATTTATATGAATTCACTTATTTAACTGTACGTGAGAACTATCTTGAGCAAAATGGCACCTACCTACCCTACTATATCCTACATATCTACCTACCCTACCCTACATGTTTTTTTTACCCTCTCTACATACCTACCCTACCCTACATACCTACCTACCCTACCCTACATACCTACCTACCCTACCCTACCGTACATACCTACTTACCCTACTCGACCTACCTACACTACCCTACCTATCTACCCACCTACCCTACCTACCTACACAACTACCCCACCTACCAACCTACCTGCCCTGTTTTACCCTACCCTACATACCATATGTAGGATAGGATGGGGTATGTATACCTACCTACCAATATTTATTTTGGTCTTAAACCATCTTCGCATTTCCTTTCTAATGAAACCGGTTTGTGACATATTGTTTGGATGGTTTCAAAGTCTATAACGGACATAAGTAGAAACATTTTTTGTGTTTTATATATTAGAATTATAGTATAAATTTCAGAAAAATCGACAACGCCGACAATCGCCAGTAGATGGACTGGCAATACCGGAACCAGCATACAACGCCATGTTAATTTGTGTGTGTGCTTTGTTTCTATCATGTATCAGAGATGGCACTGTGTTCGTAAAATTTATGGGGAAAAGTTTTTTTTATCTTTAATTGTTTCGATGTTTTATTACATTACATCCTATTCCGGACGAAGATAAATCCAAAAATACAAAAATCATAAATATTGGTCTGGACCAATGGCCATGGCCATGAACAGCTGCCCATTCTTGATTTATAAGTGGTGTAACTAACACGACTTTGTTTTATATTATCATCATCATCTCCTAGCCTTTTTCCCAACTATATTGGGGTCGGCTTCCAGTCTAACCGGATTCAGCTGAGTACCAGTGTTTTACATGGAGCGACTGCCTATCTGACCTCCACAACCCAGTAACTGGGTAACAGCGGTACCCCTTGGCTAGACTGGTGTCAGATCTCAAGCTTCTGACTACTCGTAACGACTGTCAAAGATCTTCAAATGACAGCCGGGACCAACGGCTTAACGTGCTTTCCGAGGCACGGAGGAAACTCGGTATGTTGAAATGGTCACCCATCCACGGCCCGACCTCCTCAAGCGTTGCTTAACCTTGAAGATCGACCCGTGCGGCTGTTATTATTTAGCCACGAGCTCCTCTTTGTTTTATATATATATATACATTATTTATTTATTTAATGATAGGCTCGCGTTTCACCAGTATATCGCATGAAGGTAAGCGATGATGTATTTTACATATTCCTTATAGATTCGGATTTGGCCACCCACGCCCAATTGAAATACTTCATCCTGTATAGTATCAATCGATGCGCAATACTATACCTACTTATAATCACTTCCATATAGAAGCATTCACGCTAACTAATCCTGCTGCTAACCAAAGTGATGATAGCGATAAAACCACAGGATTATTTTAATGGCGTTTCATGGCAACTCCTTTATTGTTTCGTAAACACTCCCATTTATTCCTTTCTATATTTTTCGCCATAGGTATTAAGGCCTTATAAAACACACCCTTATAAACACATAAGGTAATAAATAAAGTAACTAAGTCTCGAATTATCGACCTCTCTCACATAGAGATACATTTCAGGTTAAGTGATTACTTAAGGAAAGCTGCGGGTTTCACATGAATACACATGGCCACAATATGAAACTTATAAACACAATATTTTTTTATATAAACACATCCATTAACAATCTTTCAGTAATACACTTATATTCTAAAGAGGTGATGTCTGCATGTAGGAGGTTATCTCCAAAACTACAAAACCGATTTAAAAAAAGTTTTCTATAATAAAGATACACTATCGCTTAGTGTCGTAAGAAACTTTTTATTTATTTATTTATTATATTCTTTATTGTACACCACACAAATATATATACAGGACAAAAAATCATAAAGCAAGTGTACAATGGGCGGTCTTATCACACAGGGCAATCTCTTACAGACAACCTTTGGATGGACTGAACGAGAGGAGAGGAATTTAGGGTTGTCAGTGTACAACATATCTTAAATAATAATACTTAGACATAATAACATAAAATACATACATACAATAATACATAATATATATTTTATCTAGGTAAAAATGAATGGTGTCTGTTAAGGGTCGAAAACCGAGATACCCGTATACAAAAACATCGGCATACCGTACGTACCAAATGACGGATTTACAATACCGGTTTTAGTATCGCGAAATCCGGGCTTTCGGTATTTTAGATATTTAGCAAAAGTTAAATTCCAATTAGTTTTATTAATAAATGTGTGTTTAACTAAATAAATAATACTATGCTGGTTCATTCATAAGTTTAAATAAAATGACAACAGCGCGCATTTAATTCATGAAACCATGCGTGAGATGTCGGTCTGTGGCATAATAGCTCCTCAACGGATGAACTGATTTTGATTTGGTTTCTTTTGTTTGAAAGGTGTCTTTATCGAGAGTGTTCTTAGCTATGAATAATGAAAATTTGTTCAGCTGTTCTAAAGTTTTGGGCGTTTTACTGTTGGAATCGGAGTGTTTTCGCAAGATATCGTGACATAATTACGTGTTTAATAGATTGTCGATCGATGCGTGTTTACTACTAAATTATGTAGCATGAAATAAAAGTGGGTAGGAGGTTAATATTTTTCTTATTTTACTTGTTTATAGGTTTTCAATGGAGGTTATCTCTGGCAAATAAAGAGATCCCCGAACTTTCAGGATACGATTTCCGAAGCGGACTTGTAGGATAGGCCCCAGGAATGAAGGTGTGACAAAAAGCTACCTACCTCAGTCGTCGGAAAATCCAGTCACAAAAGTTAATTTAAAAAAAAAAAACAAAACAGCATTTTCTACTCTCAAATAAGTCCTAAATCCCATATCCACTCAACCGTCAAGGTCTCTGTAGTTGCCTAAATTTTTTCCCGGTCAACCGTCATAGTCTGAGATAGTTGCCCGTTTTTCGATGCGGGTAAATCCTCAAGGATATTCCGCGTTTTAACACAATGCGTCAAAAAAATATAACCTGTGGTGCGGAATTAAATGCCGCATCGTTTTGCTAAAAGATTTTGTAGTCTTGCCATCGTTATTACTAATAAAAAAAATCAAACGTCACTGCCAAAAAATTGCCGTCGAATTTTTCGCGAGTGCGCTCGGAGCTCCTGTGTAAACCATGAAGTTTAATTGTATTTTATAACCCAATGTATATGTGTTATATATGAATAAAAACCTCAAGCTTTACGAATATCTAAAAACATAATACGTTCAAAGTGTGATGATAGCGTTAATATCGCAATGAAAAAGATTGGGCTGTCACCATGCCGGTGCCGATGGGCGTGGGAATTTTTCCTAATATTTTAGTATGATTTACTAAATAATCCATTAAAATATTTCTCGTAATATTGAAATAAGTTCATTATTATTATTTACACACGCATACACGGTAAAATACAACGAAATTCTATGAGATTGTAGGTTGTTGTTGTTTGTTGTCATAGCGCGGGCCGCTAGTGAAATTCAAATTGATGAGGGAATGGGTTGATAGTTGTGGCTCAGTGTGCTACTCAGAATATTCTTAATAAAGACACATGGGTATCAAAAAAACCTTATATAGTCTAGTTTAATTATAAATATGTTTAATTGTCAAAAATTGCAGGTAACAGCAGGCACAAAATGAATGGTAAAAACTTGTTAAAACAAATATTTTCCTGTTGTTGTAGTTTACATTTTTATTCAAAACTAAGAACTAGTTGCTGTAATTTAGTTTTCACATTTGTCGATGCGGTATAGTTTCAAATATACACAAGTATTTTTTATTTTGGTGTAGCTGCAGTAGTTTACGAGATTATAAGCTTTTAGTTGGAAAGGGCACGGGCTGCATGCGCAGTAAAAACCGCTCAAATTCTTAAGGCGGTCAACGACCTCGCGCGCCGCGCATTGGCGCGGTTGAGTGGATATGTAACATACTAAAGCACGTTTTAATTTTCAGTATAATGAATAAATTAATGCCTTTTGGCTGGAGTTTCTGATTTATTGCTAAATCTAGAATCTAGATTGGTTTGCTATATTGATTTGCCGATCGCACTCCGAGACGACTCAAAACATTTACTTGAATTAAGTTGGCGAACCTTGACGAATGCAAGTATTACTAGAAAGCAATCATTTAAAGCGCAATGCATATTCATGCTAAAGAATACTAAAACGTGAACAATATAGTTGTAGTTGTAAATAGAGTCTGGCTGAAACACGATTTTCAGCCGAAGTTTACCACTCCAATAAATCTGCAATTTTTGAACCTTCCTTAAACTTCCTTCAAAAGGAAGGTAGAATATTAAGCAAGTCATGTTTAAGTCCTGCATCCTGAAAGAAGAAAGCCTATTGCCATTAATCGAGTACAAATATTGTCTAATACTAGTGGTTGACTTGGTGGTCGAGCCCACAAATGAATATACTCATAGACTAAAGATGGATAGTTTTTATATATCTATATGTGTTACCCATAGTATACCGTTAGCTTATGAAACCTTACTTAAACCGAACTTTCGGTCGAATACTAGGTGTAAAACTTTTCATTTGATAACATAGCGGCACGTTTGTTCAAAAGAGCATAAACGATATGGGCGATTTGTGGTTATACCGTAATTACCGAAAAAATTACATTATGTCTTGCGTAAATCGACGTTTTGGGCACTCAAGTGGTTAAACTGGCTTACCACCAGCCTATACTTACCTGGCAACCATGCAAAGTGCCAAAGTGTTACGTATTTCAAATACAAGATACTCGATTTGACTTCATTCATTAGTCGAGGCATATTGTCTGACATGCTTTGAACTGTTGAAGAGCAATGCTTGCTGCCAATAAAACGTATAGAATCATCTTTGGTATACGTCATACTAAACAACTGTTCCGTGATACCTGAAAAAAGCTGAATTGTGCTGTTGCAGTAGTAAGTCTACCGCCTGCTGTGAAGGTAGCAAGATATTGATTTTTGTAGCATGTAAGACCAATAATTTAAACTTTTGGGCAAAAACAACCATTTTTGCCCAAATTAGGAGGGCGTTATGTGCAATGGACTGTGAAAATATTTGATTATACCTAACTACATAGCATATTATACTACAGAGTAGGATTGTCTCTTCGGCACTCGTCGGGCTTCATTGCCTCAGTGCTTTTCTGGTTCTCACTACTGTTGATTCTGGGTTTCAGTAGATGCAGTGGTTGGAAATACTGTGGAGGGCTCAGGGTCCAAAAAAATACTACAAAGTATTAATTCTGCCACAATTTTGTTTACATATGCCACATTTCTCTTAACAGTTATCTTATATAAAAGTAGACTAATTAAACCCTAACCAAAAGGGGTCAAACTCAGTTAAAAACGCCTTCGTTAACCAACATTACTGTTTTAGGCAATTATTAAGATATTTGGATCTGTTAATTGAGTGAACTTCAAAATCAGTTATTTCAGTTACTTTGAAGATTTTGTTTTAGTAACAATTTAGTTAAGTGTTTTTGTTTCGCGTCATAATTTTATGAATCTGGGAGGGAGTGATGTTATTGTCACAAGTGCTAATTAAAACATATTCAATAAATAATAATCATTTGTTTCTTCTGTTTTAGAGAGAGCGCCTTCGCCCATTTCACAAAATCATGAATTTTATTAAATTCGGAGAAAACAATCATGTTATTGTTATGTTTTTTTTTTTAATTATTATTCATTATGTTGTTTGTTGTAAGTAACAATGTACTATTATTATTTTACTAGTTGTCCTACGCAGCTTCGTTCCTGTCAACTGGCTACCTACCTACCTGCCCTACCCTACCTACCTAACTACTTTACCTATACTACCTACCCTACCTACCTATTTTTTTGTTTATAAACCTTCCCTGTATTCTAGCGATCAAAACAAAAAAATAATTATTCAAATCGGTCTAGCAGAAGAAGAAGATTTCTTTGAACTCTTAAACACACTCTTAATAATAACAGCCACACAGGTTGATCCTCAAGGTTAAGCAACGATAGCCGACGCGCGATGGGCCGTGTGTTGGTGACCATCCATAACATACAACTCCGCTCCGTGCCTCGAAATGCACGTGAAGACATTGGTCCCGGCTTTCATTCTTAGATCTTTGAGTGCCGTTATTACTGACAAGACAAAGCCAAATATATTTATTTCAACTAGGCCATTATGGGGCACTTATGAACGTCAACAATTAAAATTTACAAGTAATAACTATTGATTCTACCGTCCATTCGGAAAAGTAGCTTGTTAAAAAAAGTTCTTAAAAAAAAGTGATTTACAATATTAACATCAGTACATACATTAATAAATCATATATGTGAGGACGATGCATCCAGAATAGCACTACACACTATACTACGTACAGGTATAAAGTATTAAAAGTAGTCACACGTGTGCTGTGAAGTTATATAATTCTAGAAAAGGATTGAGTTTATACACACAAATATATTTTGGTAATATATTAAAGGTTGTCTGGTAGATATCGCTGTCAGCGATAAGACCGCCTTTGTACCCATAGTATTAAGTTGCTTTAAATGTGTAATTTCTATTTTTGGTGTACAATAAAGTATATTCTATTCTATATTCATACAGTCTTCAGCATGTCCAACAATACTTCGATACAATAATGTTCTGCTTATCACTTGTTTTTGCACCCTACTGGCTGTGGAGCAGGACTAGCATTAAACCAAGCATTTTTTTTACAATATTTTTTTTGATACACTCAGAAAACCATTTTGTCCCGCGTGGATCCACGCTTTGCGCACTCGAGGGGTTAAATTCATAACCAAAAAGTCCCGCCCCAACATAGTTGGGAAAAGGTTGATGAAGTCATAACGGTGTCTGAATGAAGCCTAACGACCATTGCATCAGTGAGCGCGGTATTTTAAGACTCAATTCTGATTTGACTTTCATTTGGTTAACCAAAAAAATTAAGAACGCGCGAGCAAAAAATTCCTGCTTGAATTTTCAATACTGCACAGAGCAGTTATAGTGGGAAAATGTTCAACGAAGCGAGGTGGATTTTATGTGCAAGCCGAAGCGAGCGATGCTGGAGATAATGCCGCATATATTATGCGACATGGAGGAAGAGACGCTTAGTGTTTGCTCTAGACCCTACTTGCTTTTGCATCGTCACACATTTTACTCACTCAAAATTATAGTTTCACACTCAAAATATTACATTAGTTGATTTGGCTGCTGATGAAGTTTGTTTTTCAAGTAACCAGTAGTGAATGGTCGCAATGCAGTGGCCTATCTGGTCTGGTGGCCTGTCTTGACCAATTGCGGACCCAGTTTGGGTGTTGAACTGGCCTACTGGCTGGCTGATACCTAATCTGGCCAAATGAGGCATCCTCCACCCATTCAAAGCGCTGTGCCAGTGTGGAGCCCCTTCGCGAGACATCCATCATCCTCCTTTGGTGCCAGTCGTGCAAAACCTGCACTTTCCAGGATTTAAACGAGGCCACTGATAAAGCTCGATCACTGTCGGCGGACAACATTTAATACTGAGTCACGAAAAGAGGAAGAGAATAATCTGACTTGAAAACAGAACTTTTTGCAAAAAAATACTACCGACCGAATAACTTTCTTTTTGGAAGTCGGTCTCCATACCGAAAGAAATTGACAAAGAAACCGACTTCCAAAAATAAAGTTATTTTTCACTTTGTAGTGTTTTTATTTGGGAGTCGGTTTCTTTGTCAATTCCATTTTTACAAAAAAAAAAGAAAAAAATCTTTTTGGTTGTACTTAAAAGGCAAGTTATTTAGTAAGGTACCTACAATGGCAGAATATATTACCCGAATATCATGAAACTTGAACATAACCGGTGAAATGAAAGTGTACCAAGGTGAACTGTACACATCTACGTACCCCTTTAGAGCGTCCTGTTATGTTATAAAATGGAATCTTCACTAATTTAAAATAGGACCAATTTGGGATCTTTACAAACAAAAAAAAGTATTTTCAAAATCGGTTCACAATTGACGGACATATCGGTGAAAAAAATAAAAACAAACATAATGTCGAACATAGAACCTCATCGACTACTCAAATCTTCCGAACAACTTATTCTTAATATCATATAAAAGAAGTTCAAACAAAGTTCTACTCTACTAGTATATTATACAAATGTGGAAGTCTGTGTGTTAGGTTATTTCTTAGTCAATCACGCCTCAACGGCTGTACGGATTCGAACGTGACCTGAGCTATTTTATTTTTCGAGATTTCATAGATAGTAAATAAAAGTCGTTCTTAATAACGGGTAAAATGACCCCTTTCCAGCAATTAAGCTCTTACCCTCTATAAACCCCAAAACGATGTTAATGTCCTAATTCTCATGTTAATTACCGGTAGACCAAATGGATGGCTACCGGTTCCGGAAATTTATATAGAGTTTCTAAATAACGGATGCTCCACCCCATTTAGGACATTGGACCCGTCTTTTGCTAAATTTATTAACTTGATAATAATTTACTCTCCTTGCACCTGGTTTAGTTTCCGGATCCAAGATCTGCCCTGCTTAAGATTGTTGGACTCTTAACCAAAGCAATAATAGTTTCTAAGATTTACCTGCAATTTCAAAATTAAGAATTTTAAGTGTATTAAGTATAGGGACTGATTTATTTACATAGATAAAAGTATATACAGTGTATAAAATACTTAAATAACTAAGACTACAAACATATTCACTTTAACCAAAAACTACTTACTAAATAAAACTAAAAATATACTAAACTAAAATATGGCGTCGAAAAACTCCTCCACATCGTTGCCCATTGGTAATGTACCCAAAAGGCTGGCAGCATTGCCACTTTGTATGGCAATGCTTAATATCTGAGAAAGGTAAAAGCCAGCCCTTGGGTCACGCGAAGTGTCAACTAGGCGTTTGTAAAGATCTTTAAACAAAGCGTGAGCACGCGGACCCCACGGACCAAGAGTTTCAACCCCAAACGGCTCGAAAATATAACTACCGATGAGGCTATTATATTTCCGCCGCTTGAGGTTCTCTGCAACCGCAGCGGCAACGCCAGCAGAGCACGACGAACTCGGAAGATGGGATGGCGCAAGAATATCGACACAAGTAGCGTCCCACACTAAAGGCCTGTTGTTGCGTGTGTGTGGTGGCTTGGGTCAGGGTTGTCGAGATGAAATGGAGACACGATGCGTGGCTTGAAAATACTATTTAATTTTTGATAATTACAAGGTAGATCCCGACAATGCGTGTTTTCGAGAGGTTTATATATCGAAGAATGATGAAAGAAAAAAAAGAGATGATGTGCGCTGCTAATATACTGCCGTGGTGTCCGCCGTCCCGCGGCCCTCGCACCCTGCGTCGGTTGCGCTGCTGTTGTCGCGATGTGCGCGCTGGTACAAGTCGCGGCCGCTAGATGACGTTGTGGGCAGTCAGGATGGTCGTCAACATGCCCCCGGCCTTGGAAGCATCTGTTTCCAATGAATTTTGGTCTTCATCCGTGTGTAGAAGCTGACATATTTTTGGGTTTGTCCGGCGGATGATACCCGCCTCTGTTCTGATGGTGGCTACGCGTGAGGTGCCATCTTTGCCAGCGAACGTCTCCAGTACCCGTCCGAGGCGCCATCCCAGAGGAGGTAAGTTGTCGTCCTTGACCACGATGAGGGCGCCAGAGACTAGCGCGTCTTGGCCGAGCTGTCACTTTGTCCTATTCTGGAGCTCGGAGATGTATTCCACTGACCAGCGACGCCAGAAGTGCTGCCTCAGTTGTTCTATGCGGTCGTAGCGCGGCAGGCGTTGGGTAGCCTTCGCGGTGAGGTCCTGGCTGGCAGGTGCAGTGAGTGGCCGGCCAATCAGGAAGTGAGCTGGAGTCAAGGGAAGTAGGTCATTTGGGTCGGTGGACATTTGGAACATTGGTCGGGAGTTGAGGACAGCCTCAATTTGTGCCAACACCGTACTCAACTCTCCGTACGTCAAATGTGCGTTACGAATGCGATTTGCAAGACTTGACCTACCTACCACAGTCTACCGAAATGAGGTGAATAAGATGGGATAAAATTAAATTCTATGGACTTATCCCAAGCAACACAAATTGGCTGAATAATCATTGTATAAAAGCGTTTCTGTAAACTTCAAGCTAACATAGTTGACTGATTAATGTCTGGATAAGCGCTTACACAGATGTTATTCAAGCAATTTGGGCACAAAATAAAGTGCTTTAATTTGTATATTAGCAATATAATCGTCACATAGTAGCTGAATAAATGTAAAACAAGTTTAATATCGTCTGTACAATCGCTGATCTACCTTTTTAACAGCTATTACAACTCTTTTAACCAGTTGAAAGTGTTCAAATTCAGTTAGTCAGTCATTATTCAGTATTTAAATTATTTTCGAACTTTTATGGAGATAATTATACAAATAACATTTAATGTGACTTTCACCAACACATCATATTCAGCAATGATGTATATTATTGAATTTTGATAAGTAAACTTTTTCGAGTGTTCATGTTAATGGCGAGTGAATTATTACTGCGCATGTAACTTTATTGTGAATATACATATATATTTACTGTAAATTTTTAAAGCGCGTCAAGATAATGCTACCTTTCAAGAATTAAAAAACGATTTTATAATACGCTAGGTATGAAGAGTGAAAAATTTTCAATGCTTTTGTGAATTTTAGTGTGCAAAAACAACGTGGCTCTATTAATAAAACGTAGTTTCATTTCAAACGCAGTTTCATTCCTCCCGTTGTTTTCCTGTTTTTCATGTTTTTTTTTTAATATTTTTACACGGCGTCATTTTTAAGTAGAGTTATAACAGTCTTACGACTCTTCAATATCCAGTTATCTTCTGTATAAAAATCTTTATTTCATATTTATTATCGCTATAAGCTGTATATGATGGTAATACTGCGCTAAGCGCTTTAATTTAGTTAAAGAGCTTACTCATTTTCTATTATAAAGCCTTCTGCTTTAAAAAAACTAAATATTACTCAAATATTCAGCTACTAAATAAGTGTTTATGATTGAAGTGCAATACAGCTTGCAGAGAGCAGAACATAGGTTATTCAGCATCAAGCAGTATAATGAAAATTGATACCATAGTTATACAGATAAATGCTATCAAATCAGCTAAAATCTAGCATTCAGTGGTCTCGGATGCCTTAAACTGAATAGCGTATCTTTAATAGTTCTTTTCATGACCAATATTAAGCTTCAAAAAAGGAAATTAGTGTTATTAAGACTTTATTAAGCTAAAAGAGTAATAATAGCCCAAAAACCATTCAATACAGCATAAGGCTGTCCCGTAAGCTTTAATAACTATGTAATAAAGCTTTAAACTGCTTATTAGTACACGTTTACTCTATTATCTGGCTTATGTGTTGCTTGGGATCAGACGTGAAATTAATTATGTCAGATTTTGAAGAGTTTTAAAGTTTTGTACATTCTTTTTGTGCTCCTACAAATGTCTTACCATTGTCAGAATAAATCTGTAATGGTTTGCCGCGTCGAGAGATGAACCGTTTCAGTGCCAGTAGGTATGCCTCACTAGTTAGACTTGTAACTAATTCTAAATGTATTGCGCGCGTAGCGAAGCAGACGAAGAGACAGATGTAACATTTTATTAGTTTAGCTCCCCTTCCGGCACGATTCAACATGTTCAATGGCCCAGCATAATCCACACCACTGCGAATAAATGGATGCCCTGGCTCCAATCGTTCAGTAGGCAGGTTACCCATTTGATTTTTTTATGGTTTAGGTCTTGTGCGCTTGCACCTCGTACAGGCGTGCACCACTTGTTTGGTCAAGTTACGCCCTCGAAGGGGCCACCAGGTGTTTCGAATGATGGCCAATAATAACTGAGCTCCCGCCTGTGTTGGCAACACTACGACCGGTAGCAGCTATGCAGCGCCCCTACCAGACAAAAGTGGCAGCATACTTGAATTCCCAACCCTTCCCGTCCGACACAGGATTATAAAAGGACGCACACGAGCTGCACGCGTCGATTTTTATTTGAAAATTAGTCTGATAACCATCAACTTGTAAATTTGTGTTTTATTAAAGTACTGTTAATTGTGGGAAGCCTAGTTTACTTCTAATCGACCTATTCCTCAAAAACTGCCTTCAGTTAGTTCGTTTAAATCAGAAGTGAGCATCTACGTCCTAAAATGGGTAAAAAGAAGGGTAAGAAACACGCACCTTCTTCAAGCTCCAGCAGCAGCAGTGCGAGGACTCCGTCACCATCGCCCACTAATAGGCGAAGGAAGGGACGAAAGGTATCTCGCAAAAATGGTCAGCTGACTGTGAGTACAAACACCATTACTCTACATAATATGATTCCTGCATTTGACCCGTTAAAAGATAATATTACTGCATGGCCAAAGATAATAGAATCCTAGGCAAAGACATTCTTTTGGGCCGATAGTACCAACCGTTATCAGGACATATAACAATATATGAGTATAAATTGGCAGGCTCGTCAAAACTGTGGTACGATTCATTATTACGCCATGACCATACGTGGACCATGTGGAGATGGAAGGATTGGAGCGACAAAATGAGATCAACGTTCCAAGTAAAACGTAATATGTTTGAGTTGTTTAAGGACGCTATTACATTTTTCTACAAATAACAGTGCTTTTCAGGTACAATTTTAATGTATATGCAATCACAGATGTGAAGATATCATGGTCTTAATTTATAGATAATATATTCAGCTCCAGATTGGCATCAGAAAAATTGCATGACATCATACAAAATTTTCGCACAAATACGTTTTGCCCATCACAATAATCGTAAAAATATTAAAAAAGTAGGGTCCGAATAGGTCCCAGTTTAAGTAATTTTACAGGATATTTTATCTTCAAAATTATGAGAAATTGCGGTATATATAGTCCTTTACAGGTTCAGCGAATTATTTTTTACCCAAATCAATATATTTTTTACGTCACGGGTGTCATTTTCATGATTTTTTTGGTTTCCAGTAATGAATATGGGATCATAACCAAAACCCAAGATGCCACCGATAAAAAAATTACAACTTTTCGTCATGGATGTCATTTTCATGGATAATGGGGTCGCTTATATCGAATACGGGGTCAAAACCAAAATACAAGATGGCGCCGACGAAAATTTGACATCTTTTCGTCATGGGTGACATTTTCATGGATTTTGGGGTCGCTTATATCGAATACGGGGTCAACACCAATATACAAGATGGCGCCGACGAAAATTTTACATATTTTCGTTTTGGGTGTCATTTTCATGATTTTTAGGTTTTCTAGTAATGAATATGGACTTTGGTTATGACCAAAACCCAAGATGGCCGCCGATAAAAAAATGACAAATTTTCGTCATGGACGTCATTTTCATGGATTTTGGGGTCGCTTATATCGAATACGGGGTCAAAACCAAAATACAAGATCGCGCCGACGAAAATTTTACATCTTTTCGTCATGGGTGTCATTTTCATGGATGTTGGTTAATATGTCATTAACTGCTGCTCAATATGTAATGCTACAAAAATTTTAGATAGTAATATTTTATATGTTCCATGTAATGCAAAATGTTCAAGTAATTTTTAATCCTTGTGACCGGAAATTATTTCGTTTTAGGTACTTATTACACGTAGCGTTTTTTTAAAAATACCTACTTACTACAATAAAGTGAAAACTAATTTTCTTTTCGGAAGTCGGTGTCGGTACCTATTGTTTTTCGTTTCTCGACACAGGAAAGTTGTTATTTTTCATTTTTTAGTTTTTGTTGGTACCCCATATTGGGTATACTAAATACATCTGTTTACCCTGATAAACTGTACGAGCGTGATGTAATATTAGGGTATGGTGAAAACAAACCAAAAAAACGACCACAGTAATCGCAGGTCATTTGATGTTTGTTATTGAAGAGTTCCATTGTCTATCTCCGAAGATCTTTATCAGATCGTAATACATTATACAATAAAACCTTCCCTGAAAACACATACATTTATCGACGAAAACCCGATCAGTATCGGATCAGTAGTTTTTAAGAAATATGCGGATACATACGGGTCGAATAGATAGAGTACCTCCTTTTTTTGAAGTCGGTTAAAAATAATAAGCTACTTTTTACGACGACGCGACGGTTTGTAACAGTTACCAAATGCATATTCAAAGTGCCAACTAACCTTCCTGAATCAACTTCGATAAATTAAAAAATAATATCAAGGACCAATATTATTTGAGTGGTGTATAAAATCGAGCGCTCAGTAGTTTCAATGAGTGCGTGCGCGTAATGTTGCTGTGTGCGACTAGATACCTAAATTTGAGTTCGTCGAAAATGTAACAGCGTCCTTAAGGATATTATGGACGGTAAACCAACAGAAAATCAGTCCTTGTACGCGTTCTATTTCGAACAAAAATCGAAAATTGATAACCTTTGTCTGAATTTCTCAGAAGATGATATTATATCGATCATTTTAGGGAACATATCTGACAGTAACATTAGTGCCTCAGTAGAAGCTAGCAATTTTAAGTCTTGCGAAAGTTTGGCAGGGTTTTTGTATAACCGAGTTTACAAATCAAAATCCGGAACGAAACAAGTTATACATTTAAATTTAAGTCGCGATAACACTAGAACACATTCATCCACACAATATCATGCTTCGAACTCACATATACCCAACACTTTAAATACTTCAATCAGTCAAATACCCATGACTTATAATAAACAAAAAGTTTGGAGCACGTCTCAAAATCGTAAACCCTTCGAATGTTTTAATTGTGGCGGAAATCACAAACGAATAAATTGTAATGTCAAGTGTGAGTTTTGTGGGAGACACGGACATGCCGAAACTACTTGTTTTTGTAAAAAAGAATACTTCTATAGCCGAGAAACAGATAAACAAGAAACAAAATTAGTCTCTGTGCCCGACTTTAGAGTTAAATTCTTTAAAAATATCCACATTAATGGGTTTGTACATAGCGCATTTATTGATACGGGTAGTAGCTGTTCTATTATTACCGAAAACATAGCTAGGGAGTTCTCAATACCAATAGTAACGCTATCAACCCAAGTGACCTTGCAAGGATTTTCTAACGACAGCATAAAAACTGATAATACAAAAGTTCAAGTGAATATTTAAGTAGATTCGATTAGTCTAGAGAATATTGAGCTCTATGTTTTGGACGAGTTGTCCGGTTGCGACATATTGACAGGCAGAAATATAACAGAATGAAACGACATAATTTGTTCGCGAGTAGGTAATCACTTGAAGTTTGATTATGTTGCGGGTTTTCAATTTTTTTGCAAGACGGTTAATGTAACTGGCTTTGAATTCGATTTGGATTCTAATCACAGTGAGTTAATGACTATGTTCAGAAAATATCGTGGTTGTTTTGCATCTACTGTGCAGGAGTTAGGCAAAGTTAACTGTCACGAAATGGAAATCTCTCTTAGCGATTCTCAACCGATTCAGTCTCGTCCGTATAGAGCTTCAACAACCGGAGACGAGAAGAAATACCATTCGTTTGAACTTGAGCTTCTAGCCATAGTTTCATCATTACAAAAGTTTAGGCTGTATCTTTTGGGTAACACTTTTCAAATAGTTACTGATTGAAATGCGGTGAGGTACACACTCACAAATAAAGAAATAATCCCACGAATTGCACGTTGGGTTCTTTCCACCCAAGAGCTTTCATTCGAAATAATATATAGAGAGGGCACGTGTATGCAGCATGTAGATGCGCTAAGCCGCAGTCCTGTAAACAGTGGTGAGCCATAACGGAATCTGATTGGTTACTTTCAGTACAACTGCAAGACCCAAATTTGGTAAAAATAAAAAATAAACTAGAATCTGGCGAAATTGATGGGCACAAGGACATTTTCAATGATTATGAGCTGTTAGGGAACAAAGTGTATAGACGTACTAATCAAGGTCGACGATGGGTTGTACCGAAACAATGCATCTGGTATATTATTAGGTGTAATCAATATGATCTAGGACATTTCAGCCTCGATAAAACTTTAGAAAGGATAGCTCATCAGTATTGGTTCCCCAAGATGCGCCGTACGGTAAAAAAATATATTAATAATTGTTTAAACTGCGTATATTACAAAAACAAGGGAGGCCGCAAAGAAGGAGAGTTGTATCCACTACCCAAAGCTTTTCACACACTACATTTGGATCATTTAGGGCCATTTGTGAAAACCATAAAGAAACATAAGTATCTCCTTGTGATAGTCGATTCATTTACGAAGTTTGTTTTTGTTTATGCAGTGCGAAAGACGAATAGTGCTAGGTTTATTCTTGAAATGGATAATATTTGTAGAATTTTCGGAAATCCATGTCAAATCATAGCGGACATATGATTTGACATGGATTTCCGAAAATTCTACAAATATTATCCATTTCAAGAATAAACCTAGCACTATTCGTCTTTCGCACTGCATAAACAAAAACAAACTTCGTAAATGAATCGACTATCACAAGGAGATACTTATGTTCTTTATGGTTTTCACAAATGGCCCTAAATGATCCAAATGTAGTGTGTGAAAAGCTTTGGGTAGTGGATACAACTCTCCTTCTTTGCGGCCTCCCTTGTTTTTGTAATATACGCAGTTTAAACAATTATTAATATAATTTTTTACCGTACGGCGCATCTTGGGGAACCAATACTGATGAGCTATCCTTTCTAAAGTTTTATCGAGGCTGAAATGTCCTAGATCATATTGATTACACCTATAATATACCAGATGCATTGTTTCGGTACAACCCATCGTCGACCTTGATTAGTACGTCTATACACTTTGTTCCCTAACAGCTCATAATCATGAAAATGTCCTTGTGCCCATCAATTTCGCCAGATTCTAGTTTATTTTTTATTTTTACCAAATTTGGGTCTTGCAGTTGTACTGAAAGTAACCAATCAGATTCCGTTATGGCTCACCACTGTTTACAGGACTGCGGCTTAGCGCATCTACATGCTGCATACACGTGCCCTCTCTATATATTATTTCGAATGAAAGCTCTTGGGTGGAAAGAACCCAACGTGCAATTCGTGGGATTATTTCTTTATTTGTGAGTGTGTACCTCACCGCATTTCAATCAGTAACTATTTGAAAAGTGTTACCCAAAAGATACAGCCTAAACTTTTGTAATGATGAAACTATGGCTAGAAGCTCAAGTTCAAACGAATGGTATTTCTTCTCGTCTCCGGTTGTTGAAGCTCTATACGGACGAGACTGAATCGGTTGAGAATCGCTAAGAGAGATTTCCATTTCGTGACAGTTAACTTTGCCTAACTCCTGCACAGTAGATGCAAAACAACCACGATATTTTCTGAACATAGTCATTAACTCACTGTGATTAGAATCCAAATCGAATTCAAAGCCAGTTACATTAACCGTCTTGCAAAAAATTGAAAACCCGCAACATAATCAAACTTCAAGTGATTACCTACTCGCGAACAAATTATGTCGTTTCATTCTGTTATATTTCTGCCTGTCAATATGTCGCAACCGGACAACTCGTCCAAAACATAGAGCTCAATATTCTCTAGACTAATCGAATCTACTTAAATATTCACTTGAACTTTTGTATTATCAGTTTTTATGCTGTCGTTAGAAATCCTTGCAAGGTCACTTGGGTTGATAGCGTTACTATTGGTATTGAGAACTCCCTAGCTATGTTTTCGGTAATAATAGAACAGCTACTACCCGTATCAATAAATGCGCTATGTACAAACCCATTAATGTGGATATTTTTAAAGAATTTAACTCTAAAGTCGGGCACAGAGACTAATTTTGTTTCTTGTTTATCTGTTTCTCGGCTATAGAAAGTATTCTTTTTTACAAAAACAAGTGTTTCGGCATGTCCGTGTCTCCCACAAAACTCACACTTGACATTACAATTTATTCGTTTGTGATTTCCGCCACAATTAAAACATTCGAAGGGTTTACGATTTTGAGACGTGCTCCAAACTTTTTGTTTATTATAAGTCATGGGTATTTGACTGATTGAAGTATTTAAAGTGTTGGGTATATGTGAGTTCGAAGCATGATATTGTGTGGATGAATGTGTTCTAGTGTTATCGCGACTTAAATTTAAATGTATAACTTGTTTCGTTCCGGATTTTGATTTGTAAACTCGGTTATACAAAAACCCTGCCAAACTTTCGCAAGACTTAAAATTGCTAGCTTCTACTGAGGCACTAATGTTACTGTCAGATATGTTCCCTAAAATGATCGATATAATATCATCTTCTGAGAAATTCAGACAAAGGTTATCAATTTTCGATTTTTGTTCGAAATAGAACGCGTACAAGGACTGATTTTCTGTTGGTTTACCGTCCATAATATCCTTAAGGACGCTGTTACATTTTCGACGAACTCAAATTTAGGTATCTAGTCGCACACAGCAACATTACGCGCACGCACTCATTGAAACTACTGAGCGCTCGATTTTATACACCACTCAAATAATATTGGTCCTTGATATTATTTTTTAATTTATCGAAGTTGATTCAGGAAGGTTAGTTGGCACTTTGAATATGCATTTGGTAACTGTTACAAACCGTCGCGTCGTCGTAAAAAGTAGCTTATTATTTTTAACCGACTTCAAAAAAAGGAGGTACTCTATCTATTCGACCCGTATGTATCC